>NW_021011521.1:0-721180 GCF_003987935.1 Bombyx mandarina | reverse complement strand
AAGTAAAGCTGCGTTACAAAGGCTTTCCTTACAGTCTTCAAATGACTTTAGTGAGTCCCCTGTCACCTCAATTGGATGTGATGCTTTTATAGAACCTGTCAGCAAGGAGCTTAGAGCAGCTTGAATATTTGCAGCTTTGGGGATAAATCTACGATAGAAGTTTATCATGCCCAAGAATCTTCTAAGCTGCTTAGCTGTTTTAGGGACAGGAAATTCTTTGATGGCTTGTACCTTGCTTTCCAGAGGTTTTGTTCCATTTGCGTCAATATGGTAGCCAAGAAATTCTACCTCCGATGCACCGAAGACACATTTTGCAGTGTTGATGAGCATTCCATATTCTTTCATTCTGATGAAAAGCTGATGTAGGTGCTCCAGGTGCTCAGATTCATTACTGGAAAATATGAGAAAATCATCGATATAGGGGAAGCAGAAATCTAAGCCACGTGTCATCTCATCGACAAACCTCTGAAAAGTTTGACTTGCGTTTCGCAACCCAAACGTCATGTACGGAAATTCAAAGAGTCCAAACCGGGTTGTTATCCCTGTTTTTGGTATATCGTCTTCAAAAACCGGTATTTGATTAAAAGCTTGCAATCTTCAATTTTTCAGGTGCCAGTCTTCGAGGAGTACAGGCAACCGGGGGGCCTGGTGTGGTGCGGATGTGATGAACTGTATTGTGTTTTGGTGTGTGGTATATGCCTGCCGATCGTGTCAGCTCTGGAAACTTAGAAAGCAAAATATAATATTTAGAATTGCCGGTTACGACCTTTACACTAGATATTAAACTATCAGTTACAGCAGAAGCAGCTACGGTTGACAATTTGGTACTAGCATCAATTAAAAGCTTATTGCGTATGTCTACGATAAGGTTAAAATGAGAGAAAATCTACGCCAATGATAGCTTTGGTTACATCAGCTACTGTAAAACGCCACACAAAATTTCTACGCAAGCCTAGTTTGAGATTAAGTTCAATGTACCCGTATGTGTTAATTGTAGAACCATTGGCCGCGCACAGCTCGTATTCCGTCTTTTCCCGTCGTTGACGAAGCGCAGAGCGAGGAAAGACGCAAACATCACTTCCGGTGTCGACCAGAAACTGAAGACGTGATCTTCTATCCGTCACGAAGAGGCGACCGGTGTTTAATGGGCAATCTTCAGTCGCCATTATCGACTGCCCCGAATGTTTTCCGGTGGTGTGTAATCACAGGGCTGGATACATGTCTTCGCTTGTTGACCAAATTTGAAGTGGTACCAACAAAGGGGGAACCGCTTATAGTTGGACTGGGATCTTCTCGTAGGGGTTCGCCTACGATCGTGGAGCTGCTGACGATTGCGAGAACGGGACCGGGTGTGCACTTCCATCGTTAGAGCGCTGACTTGTTTTGTTAGTTCAGTTATTTGTCGAGCCATGATTTCCAGTGCCGAGTCTTCTCTTGAAGTTGTTGCTGCCACCTGAGGTGCACTAGGTGTGATGTCATGGACTCTGTCAGCCAGATCTGCCAGTTCAATGAGACAAAGTCATCTGAGACGCGATGATAGTTTGCAGGTTGTCTGGTAGACGGCTTGTCCATATGGACCGCAGAAAATCGTCTGGTATTGTAGGTCCAGCTAGTTGTCGTAGATGTCGTAAGAATTGTGAAGGCTTACGGTCACCTAGCTCTTCTGATTGTGAAAGCTGTTTTACCTTTTTCTCTTTAGACACGGAGAGCCGCTTAATCAGTTCGCTTTTAAGGTACTCATATTTTTTTGTAGCCGGTGGTGAGGTGATTACGTCTTCCACTTCAACCGCGTACTGTCTGTCCAAGTTTGAAAGCACGTAGTGAAATTTAGTTAAGTCGTCAGTTATTCTTGCCATGTTAAATTGACCTTCTATTTGACAAAACCATATTAATGGTTTTTCCGGCCAGAAAGGCGGTATCCGTACACCAACCCGAAAAAGTTCCGCTGGATTACCGGATGGATCAACGGAAATAGGCACTTCATTTTTCGATATTTTTTTGTGTGGGGTAGTTTGCGAAAGAGTTGTGTCACTATCTTCACTGCTCATTTTGCTAGAATGTTCTGCTCGGGGTCAACAGTTATGGAGTCTGCTGCGTGAGTCTTGGTTCAGGCAATATGGGGTTCAGATCCGTTACCGGAATGATTATGTCCAACTTCACACACACAGCAATTTATTACATAAAAACGATTAGAAGGAGAAAAGCGACAAGCACAAGCACAGTTGAATAGTTCACAGCAAACAGTAAGAAAAAGTCCAGGCAAAGAAGGAGACATAAAACTATACACACTAAACATTCAATATAAACTTAGTCAATCGAGACAGGCGTATGCGAGTACATGTGACGTGAGCTTCGCGGTCAGAGGTCTGCGGACGACTGGCGCAGGAAGCTGCGACGGCGCACCTCGCGCCGTTCACACAAAGACTTGTGAACTACGCAATCATGTGTAAGTCACCACATTTTTTGTTAATACCATTCAACTCTTTGTTAGAATTTAGAAACGTAATAACGATGTATCATATCATTTTGTGAGTCGGCTATATTGGTTTAATGAGTGAACTTAATTTTAAACTATCTTACTTTAGAACTGTGATACATTATTGATGTTCGGCAGAAATGGGAAGGTATATCTCCAAGATTGAACATTACCTTGCGACTCACAATTTTACATTATACTCCTGATGTTCATGAGAGACCAATTGCCGTCCAAAATTTAATTAATAGTAATTGATTTGCAGACTGTACTTTTGGATTTTTTGTACTAAATTGATATAGCATGGATCACTTGGTGTTAATAGGACCCGAGCCTATATAACAATGCGAGTGCCCTGACCTACCTTGAAACACGAGGTATAAGTGCCAATTGGGCTAGTATAACGCCTGTCTCAAATTTCATGCCGGCTTCATAGCTTCTTCACACAGAAATAGATAAGATGGCGGGACATACAGATATACAAGAATACGCCCAGATTCTTTTTAATAAACATCGAAAAACTTCTCATAATAGTTTGAATAATTACCAGATTAATTGCAACTGAATAATTATAGTAAGTAGTAGATATTTTGAGAAACAGAATAACAAATCAAGCACAAAGTCAAGAAATGTCTATTAATTACCCAGACGATACTAAATCATGCGATCAAATTAATTAATCCTGTGAAACACTAGGTTTGCTCAGACTAAGCTGTGTGTTAACGGTTTTGATTAATAAAGCTAGAACACACCTGTTCTCAACTTATCATACTATAGATGTGGCACTGTTGACTCACCCAAAGATAATGTTTGTATTTTGACGTCAATCTTTGACATTTTCTCTAATGAATACATATTAACTTTTGTTTTACAGGTAGTTTATCTTAGCTTTAAAATTTAGATCATCATGAAAGTTTACATTTCGATGAATGCTTCTAAAATCAAAATGTGTTTATTTTCTATGGTTCTTTAATGATGTAAGCCTTAGTCAAATTAAGTGTCAGCTAAAATTCGGACACTCTTCGTGTGACGCCTATTAGGTGTCAATAGAACATGTTTATTGATACATGCGAACACTGAAAGGGGTGGATGCGTGTGGAATGTTAAGCGCTCTGTTCAGCGCAACACCCTGAAATATTCGAATATACCTGTCAGGGGAATATTCACGTCATGTTTATAAAATAATATTCGCTGAACATTCTTTTTGGTATTCCATTTGTGTAACACCTGTGGGCTATTAGGCGAGACATTGGAATATATTTAGTGGCTACTAGAACTATATGCATATGAGACAAACCCAAAAACACACAGTTTCTTAAGCTTACGCTAGTTTCCAGTAAGCCTATCTATGTCCGCTTGAGTTCAAAGGTAGCAAAGATGAAAAAATATTACAATTTTTTTCCTTATCTATTTGCTGGTAGGCTAAGGGTTTATTCCAGCTACACCCGGACGGATAGGTGAGCTCAACTTGAAATAATTTTGCTAACATTAGAATTAGCAAGTGCAGTGCTTCGCATAATTTACCACCAGATCAGAATCGCGACCCAATGAGAAGATTCGGCGAGAAACTCAGTAGGCTGTGTCTATGGGTATTTCCATAAAACAGTTAGCTATAACATGTTCTTTATATTGCTGTAACCTGTGTAATATTGCAATATTTTAGCAAAAGTGCGCTGTAGCAGGCAAGTAGGTACTTACTGTAAGTGGATAATTGTAATTAGCTCGAGTTACATATAAAATGTTAACATTATAGGCTATTTGTTTTCTAAATTATTTGCTATCTAAAATATATTAATTGCCTTTAGTGCTACCTTAAATTATTATCATTTTGTGATAAATATGAAAATGTGGTATGTACTATCTTTCAGCTTACAACTGGTGAACTTAGAGTCTTGAGAACTAAATTAAAAAATGTTTATTTCCAAAATATTTCCATTTCTAAACGACTTTATGAGAAGGTTCTTAATTCGGATCATTTAATTTTTTTGTTTTGGACGTCTTACATGCAATATATAATTTGGGTATGTATTAGGAAAATCATTTAACACTAATGAAATAAAAGTAGCCGCTTCCTCCTTCTCCGTGCGTCGTATTCCTCAGTTCTGAGGGTCGTGACCTTTACTGAGCACTTTTGTTAGGACTATGTTCTATGTTTGTTATGTATGTGTAAGCAGCTGCTCGGCGGCCACCAGACAACCTTGAAAGATTGATTGTGGTGGGCAAGGTAGAAGGGAAAAGACCCGCCGGCCGGCCACCAAACCGTTGGTCGGATCAGATAACTGCGCTCACTGGACTCTCTGTTACCAACGCCCTGAGAGAAGCCGAAAACCGAAGCAAATGGAAGCTGAGGGTACAAAGAGCCACGAAGGGCTTTCAAGGACACNCAACCTTGAAAGATTGATTGTGGTGGGCAAGGTAGAAGGGAAAAGACCCGCCGGCCGGCCACCAAACCGTTGGTCGGATCAGATAACTGCGCTCACTGGACTCTCTGTTACCAACGCCCTGAGAGAAGCCGAAAACCGAAGCAAATGGAAGCTGAGGGTACAAAGAGCCACGAAGGGCTTTCAAGGACACGACCTTCAGCAATGAAGTAATCGACTAAGAAGAAGAAGAAGAAGCAGCTGCTTAGTAAACCTAAAATCTAATTCATTCAAATTATTAGTGATTTAATTACCTAAATATTTTTTTAATAGGTTAAAATTATTTCTACGTGTTTCTGTATCTATATGCGTATAACGTATTCCAAGATATACGTTATACAAAAATCATTATCTGATATGTTATGAGACACATAATCTGTATAATATATTAAGTCCTAGAATACGTGATACGTGTGCGGGCGAGCTCGAAGGGGTCGGCAAAGTTTGTCCGAGACGTCGCCGTGTCAAGAGTCTGATCACGCCAATATACCGTGTCTGTGACGACAGCAGACTTTGACTGCAAATTTCTGTACAAACTATTCTTTAAAATAGCATATGTAAAATCATGTATCAAAACAGAATTACAAAACCAATAAATGTTCCACGATCTTTAGTTAAATTGAATTACTAATTTTTGAAGAGTTATTATTCCATTATTATTTATTTTCAACAAGAGGTTCGGTTTTTCAACATATGTATTTTTTTTAAAATGAATAACGTTCTCAGCTTGTGAACTCAGCAGCATATGAACACAACTTTTCTAACAATAATTAAGGTCAACAACAAGTACCTAAAGCATAAATACAAATTCGTACATTAAATTCTAAAACATGGATTAACTTAAATTAAAAGAAAACCAAGGCTAGAAACAAAAACCAAGAGGAACCAGCGAAGAGAAAAACAACATTTAACAACAAAATTACCTTAACACAGTAATTATAACAATCAAATGTTATTAAAAATTTATTTAATGTTCAATTATTTTTCACTCTTGAACGCAGCTTTCAACTTTTATTTATTTATTATTTATATTATGCTATTAGTATACGTTTGTCAAAATGGTACGACTCGTGTAGTATATGGTGATATTAATCGTAGTAAAGAGTTTCGTGTTTGTAATTTTTTATAAAAAAAAATCAGTTGTCCGTAAAGTCGGTTTACTGACGATAGTTGAACGTGACAACGTCATAAGAAAATACTGACGGAATGGTTTCATTTTTCAAATATCGTAATTATCGTTGCTATAAACAATTGACACCACATTCACTTTTCTCTGAACTTCATACTTGACGAAAACATGTAAATGGATTATTGTATAGCAGCTGTCCACGCGGATGCATCGCTCACTCAATTAAGAGAGAGACAGTTATCGAACGCTGACGAACGCGGAGGCCGATTGTGCCTCTTTGTCGCTCGTTGCGCGCTCTCGCTTGCACTTCAAGCCTTAAATGAAACGCCTCAGAGCGAGGTAACGCCGCATGAGTCATGTTTTGTCGTGCGTGCAGCCGGCTCCATCGAATTATAAGACGTTGTCACGTCAAAAATGAACGACTAATGTTACTGCTGTGGCGACAATGCCACCACTATAATAACTATTTAGTCTATGACCAAAAACAGACACGCATTCAAGTCATATAGATCACTGAAGTATGAAACTATGATATAGACTGACACGTTGACAGATATAAAATTTTGATGTAATTTTTCTGCAGTTGATACGATTCAGAATTATAAAACCAATACTGTGTAACTACTTGACCCAGTGATAATTGTGGTGTTTCAATATAGAATCAAAATGACTTGCAGTGTTTCTATTATTCCGAAACCCTCAACGAATTCCTAAACTGCTATATTCTTTGACCTATGTACGTCGAACGACCGAACTCAGCTCAGATCTAAATCTAAGCTTGAAAATTTACGTCTTCCCAAACTTAGTTATGCTTTAATTAATACTAAAATTAATAATCGAATTCCTGTGATTATCAGCATTGAGCTGTTATGGCGGCGCGAATCACGTTCCTAGCGTGCCGGAGCAGTCGCGTTCTGGCATTTTAGATATGTCCCGGAGACGCCTGCCAGACGGAATGTTCGCCGGCTGATCAACCTAACGCCGTGAGTACACGGTGTGATTGTTGCTAGGAATGCCAACTGCATTTTCCGTAACGATACTTGGAATATTGATATTCTCAGCGCTCGGTATCGTGTAACAACCCTAACGACATTTTAGTTATCTATATATCTATATATTAATACGTAAAGCAAAAACTTTATACCCTTTTTTACGAAAATTGCGCTTACGAAGAAGTATGAAATTTCCCACACTTATAGAGAATATAGAGAAGGAGTGCACAATGCTAATTTTTTTTATAAATAATGCATAAAAGATACATTAAATCAATAAAGAAAACATTACACACACTAACATGTATTTGACAAACACACGCATGCATACTATTTATTTATTGTCAAACTTTTGTTCTTGACGTCTGTGGTCAAATTGAGAATAGATTAAATATTGTTTGTCTTTATTAATATTTTTCGGTAGTGTTGTAGTCTTGGCGAAGTCTGTGATAATAGAAGTAAAATAGTCTTTGACAATAGAATCATAATAGTGAACAGACTTATAATTTCAATTAATTATAGTCGAATTTCGACTACCGGGGGTCCACTAGTATTTGTAAATACGTAACGCGTCCCCATGAACAGGTACGCTGGACAGACCTGAACTGGTTGAAATAAATAATTAAATGCAAAAGCAGGTTTAAGAGCTCACACAAGAGACTGCAGCGGCGACCTAAATTAAAGTAAAAAATTTGTTTGTTTTATCGGTTTGTTTTGCTAATAATCTATACTAATTTTATACTTTATACTAATATTATAAAGAGGAAAGATTTGTTTGTTTGTTTGTATTGAATAGGCTCCGAAACTACTGAACCGATTTGAAAAACTCTTTCACTGTTTGGAAGCTACACTATTCCCGAGTGATATAGACATCATTTTTGAAAAAAAATAAGGATCCTTACTAAAACTCCAATAATGTAACCCAAGGTATAAAAAAATTATCTAAAATATTCTTTACATCGCGTGCCCTGCGAAAACTATTGACGATAGAATAAAATAATGTACGGCCTTGTAGAACACATTATTATTTACAAAAAGTGTCGCGACAGTACATGTCTAACTATTATAGTTATGCCGCAATAAGTGTTCTTTTATTTAAAAAAATAAAACAACGTCAAATATCGTTGAATTTTTTGTTAAAGACCCGAGCGGAGCCGGAGTGGGCCGCTAGTATTATATAATATGGAGGAGGTTCAAAACCAATTCTTTTCCTTTTTCTCCCGCTTATATTTAAAATTTGAATGATTTAGTTATTTGGCACTATTTATTAAAAGTATTGTTAAACAGCTCAAAATATTTTATTCTTTAGACCAAATTAATTACGAAGCATCTTTATTATTTGTATCCTTTGTGTATTCTATCATAGGTTTAAACACATGTGTATATAAATTCAAATTTTGGTATTAGAAATTCTTCAGAGCGCTCAGAATACCCACTTTAAAACATGCAAGAGAAATCTGAACGAAAAAAGAATCAAAAAACCTTGAATCTCCGATCCGTAACTTAGACTTTGCAAGTGAAAAAAGGTACAAGAAAATCTCTTTTCTTTATCCTTTAAGAGTTTGAGAGCAAAAAACCTAAGCTAAAGCTATGCAAATGTCTAAAGGTCTTGGAGGGCCGGCTCGCTTCGTCGGCGGGAGGGGTGAGTGGACAAGGGGCAATAACAAAATGCCATCGCTTTGTCCCGGACCGTAATCCTTTAATCGCAATCGAACTGATTTCATTCAAGGTATATTTGTATGGAATGTCGGGACTTTTATGAAAGTGGCCTATTTGGTTAGTCCATTTTTGCTGTGTTGTGTGTAAGAACTGTTTTTTTTTTTTTTTTTTTTCCTACCTATGCTGATAGCCTTGAGAGGCTATTTCAGCTTCACCCTAACGTTAGTAGGTGAGCTTGCGGGGCTCAACCGGAGAGTTGCTAACACTGACCCTAGCAAGAGCAGTGCTTCGCAGAATCTACCACCGGATCGGAAACGCGACCCACTGAGAAGATCCGGCGAGAAACTCAGTGGGCTGTGTCTATGGGTTAGTTCGCTCGTCGAGCCCTTCGTCGCAAGCGACGGGTTCGACGAGGACGGTGACCGGTGCTTGTGGTNTTGCGACCTTGATCTGAATCCCATGCGCGACGTTACGCGCATGGGTGTAGTTAATTTTATTTGCCTGAAGGGCCTGGGACACGCGATTCCACGCTGTCTTCTCTTGAAGTATCAGCGGGGGCGGGGCAGCTACTTTGGGAGCGGGCGCGGGCTTGGGACGCGGCGGTGGGGTTACGCGGCGCGCGGAGTCCGACTCCGGTGTAACTACTGTAAGAACTGATAGGTAGTTGTATGTTTTATTAGACAAACAGATTTGTGAAGAAGAATATTTAAATTTATGTTTTCTTCACCTTTTGTAGTTTTCTACGCTAAGCTATCTACTTGCTACCCGTTATCAAGCTTGCAACAGCGCCAAAATATTGAGATCTCATTAAAAGTGAAAATCGTGGTAAAGGCCCCTAAAATAATAATGTTTAATTTTAAAATCAACCAAACCGATTCCAAATAGATTTACATCGTTTTCTAAATTTCATTAATTTTTCAGGATTCTATATTTTTCAATCATTTTATGCAAACCCCGAGGAAAAATTCAATAACAACTAAGTATAGTTTTTGGCGAAAAACTATTTTACAAAGATATGAAGACTTCTAAATGAGGTTTTTTTCCTTCTAATTTACAGTGTAAACTATAGTATCGACGACTTTTAGTATCTTCACTAGTTCAGTAGCCATTGGAACGTTCCCCAAGAAAAATCCCTACAAATATTAAGGGTCGCCGCGTACTACATCACACGGCGCACATAACTCATACGCACATGCGTGTTTATCATTTCTTTGTCCACCCCAGAGATTTATAGACTACATGAGGTGAAGGTCCTCGGGGAGGATCGCGATAACTCAACAGTCTCTTTATTTATTGCCTTATTGTTTTTGTGATGTTACGAAAGATATTCGACTTCACCGGTAGATGTGGAATGGTCATTGTTATGCACAGCAATGCAATGGGTCTTGTACGAACGGTAAGACAGTCCTTATGTAATAGCAATACTATTCAGACTTCGATGTAAATCTTTGGTAAGCTTTGAAATGCACAATATATAGTTACTAAAAAAATATATGTTTTAATGTAGATTACAAGGTGTGTGACCAACTTTGATGCTATGGTGGTATTACAAGGTGTGTGACCAATTCTGATGCTTTGGTGGTATGACAAGGTTTGTGACCAATTTTTATGGTCAATTGGGTCCTATCAATAATCATCCATAAACCATTATCAATGTTTCTCCGTTCGCAGAGGACTTAAAATGAAAGGATCACTTAAAGTGCTCTCTGTTAAAATCGTCAAATTAAAAATATCGTTTCTTTATCTTCCCTTATAACACAATTCTACATTGGGTTAATTTCAATAAAACTACATTCCGGATGGGCGGCAAAGTTATGGCGATTTAAAAAGTGCCCGTGAAGGACTATTTGAGTTAAAAACAGTTCGATTTTGATTATATTAACTGTAGGTACCAAACGAACCTTTCTGGTACTATTTTGTTTTATAACCGAAAAACGACTTTAATTTACTGGAAGTTTTATATTAATTAACTTTATTAGGTCTCGTTTTTGGTAGGTAATTTAATATTTTGTTTTGTTCCGGCTCTCTGATTAATTAGTAGGGCTGATATGAAAAGCAGTTCGAGTTTGTTGGCTTAATAGGCGAAGTTTTTGGAGGCGTCTTTCGGGCCGAAACTTCGCTTCTTTGACGGAGGGTCCGTGATAAGATTAGACGAACATCCGTTTGTTTGTCGTGTCGAAGTCGACAAGGAGCGCCAAGTTTAAGTTTAGGTTACGAATTTGTTTCTTACGTTATGTGATTTTAATGTTTAATTTAGATTGGCAAATGTTACTTATAAGCTAAAAAAAACTCCTTTATATTATATACTAGCGACCCGCCCTCGCTTCGCTTCGGAAGCTGTAATTTATTATTGATTTCTCCACTATTTAATGGATGTTATTATACAAATAAACCTTCCTCTTCAATCACTCTATCTATTAAAAAAAACCGCATCAAAATCCGTTGCGTAGTTTTAAAGATTTAAGCATACATAGGGATACAGGGACAGAGAAAGCGACTTTGTTTTATACTATGTAGTGATAATGGAATATATGTATCATCACATACGTTTCTAGTTATAATTCGAGTGAATCCAAAATTAATATTTTCAGTAGTTTTATTTCAAATTTCACTACGGTTATCGAGCCACTGAAAGGTATTAAGACAATAACAATCATTATTTTTNTCACATACGTTTCTAGTTATAATTCGAGTGAATCCAAAATTAATATTTTCAGTAGTTTTATTTCAAATTTCACTACGGTTATCGAGCCACTGAAAGGTATTAAGACAATAACAATCATTATTTTTCAAAAGTTCCTAGTTTTTACCACCGCCACCGCCCGCCACCGGAGTAGAGTTCATCCATACTACCTGAAGCCACTGCGGTCATCCACAGTGCGTTTCCAGAGGTCTTTTTTGTCACGTACCATCCGACTATGGAATGAGCTCCCCTCCATGGTGTTTCCCGAGCGCTATGACATGTCCTTCTTCAAACGAGGCTTGTGGAGAGTATTAAACGGTAGGCAGCGGCTTGGCTCTGCCCCTGGCATTGCTGAAGTCCATGGGCGATGGTAACCACTCACCATCAGGTGAGCCGCATGCTCGTCTGCCTACAAGGCAAAAAAAAGCTGTCTTGAAATTTTGAGAAGCGGAAACTGTATTTTTTTACATGTAATACATATAACATTATATAAAGTAAAAATGTAATTTCATGTAATATCTGATAAATTATAGATACAATACAATATCGTGTTCCCGCCGGTTCTTATCACCGACGCGAGCCGCTGTCCGAAGACGGATGGCGTGTGATACTGTCGTTCCCATGGAAACTTATATTGTAACATTTGTACAGAAGGTTTGGAACTTACTTTACTTATGATTAGTGAAATTACGAGATAAAATTAATAGTTTGGACAAGGATTTTGAACGTATTTCCATGTACAATATAAGACTATTTTTAAGATAGATTTTAAATGTTTCTGTCCTTTTTGAATAATGCTTTCCTATTGCCTAGACTTTTAGTCTAAATTCATTTCAATTATGGAATTAACAGATGGGTCGATTGGTTCTATTTGTTTATAATCTAATATGTAATGTTAATAGGTATCGATGCGTCTATACAACTTGTTCGAATGTTATGGTATTTCGGGGAAGAGATTTTGGTCTTTCAACTGTCAAGCGACTTAGCCACAGGGAAGCGTGGTTGGGTTTCTACCAATAACTAAAAATAATGTTATCGTTACGAGATTCAATCAAAAAATTATAAAAGAATCTACTAAATAATCTAATCAGTATAAACTCGTAATGATAGTTCCTCAATTAAATTGTTACGGGTCAAAAATATTAACTGATCTCACGCTAGATGTAAGGGTATGGAAGAATAGATATATTTTGACAGAGCCACGCGGCCGGCCGGCGGATTATTTAAAGTTTTATTCTAGTATGTTTTACTTACCTATCGGCCAGTATCCTCAAAGGGCTATATTGGCCACGACTGGAACAGCTACCTACTAAGAAGACCCGGCGAGAAACTTAGTGATTACAGTTTATGAACATTTAAAATAGTCGACACGCTCGTAGCTTGGCCGGTTTAGTTGTACGAAGTCACGAATGCAAGACATAACCTAATATTTATATTTATGAATTCAAGTGTACCTTCTGAACAATTTGGTTTGTATACACGTTGCTCGCATAAATCATACGTGCCCTAAGCCGCGTTCGCCCCCGGCCTAACTGATCCCGCCTTAATACACTCCAGAAAAAGTAACCCGATCCCGCACCGGACAAGGAAATTCACTTTACAAGTTACCACTTTCCGAGCTTACGATTTTTATACACAGGAATCTCATGTTGAGAAATATATTAGCGATGTAGAATAAAGTCGTTTTTTTTTAAATAAGAAATTGATAATAGCATATCATTAGGTAGTTTCCGATTAATTTTGGTGTTATGTAATTTTTTGCGGTTTTTAGTCACTATTTGTAGGTATGTTTTTTTTGTTAAACAATAGTATTTATAGCCCGAGAGCCCGTGGGATCTACCTGTATGTATTTGACCAGACCTGAATTTTCGTACATTGAGACCCCTATACCTACCATGCATGAGGTGGGGACTCACTAAGCTCAAACTGGTCGACGCGCCGAGCGCTCAGGTAGGACAGGTACCGATTTTGACGGATTTTAAATCCATTTGACCACGTCTGCCGTTTTGAAATTTTGAAAATATATGATTATTATTATCGGAAAATAAGAATGGCAGACCATTATCGCGCATTTTACTTTGTGGCAGACCACTTTGAAAATGCTAAATTGCATTGAAAATGCAAAATTTTGAAAGTAATTGACTAGATCTGCCATTGATTTAATAATATGTTGTTTATTATAGTCTTAAAAACTTATATTGATCACGGCAGACCTCTACATTGCGTACATACATCAACATATAATAAAATCTTAGCTACTACCCGGCCAGATGTATATTATGTTTTCCGTTCACTGTTTTAGAGGAATATAATTTACTTGCGATTTACTTTAGCAATGTATTTACCGAAATTAATATTTTTTTATATTCTATATACTAAACTTCATTAGTTAGACAATAAAGAAGTGAATTTTTTATGGAATAATTATAAATAATACGGTATAATGCTGATCAAAAAATAATTCAATTCCTCATTTTTATCATTCAACATTTAACTTGCCAGCTATACAATGCCAAAAAATCTAGTGATGTAGATGATGGAAGGTTCCAGCTATTCGTTAGCAACTATAAATATTCAGACATCAATGAAAATTATAGAAAAAAAAATCAAAAATTTGAGGCAAGCTCAATACCACCGCATCAGAGTGAGCTTTATCAACAACTTTTGAGGGCCCACTATATTTCTTCTATTTGGAGAAATGCTTACAAAAAGCAACTGACAACTTTAGACCCATTGGAGTATGGTTGGAAAATTCAGGTCTGGTCAAATACATACAGGTAGATCCCACGGGCTCTCGGGCTATTACGCTTTATTTCTGTCTGGCTTCAGAGCCAGTGAATCAGTTTGCGGAATAGTTATCTTGAATAGGATTTCAAATGTTAATCGTTTACTATCTACATAATACTAAAATGATTTATAATTATTGCGTTTTCAGGTTGTGTAAATTGTAATTCAAATTTTGACATGTTGTAACTTTAAGTATGTTCATCAATACTCATTATTCGCAGCCCATTATGTTAAGAATCTATTTTTTGCGATAGCCGATAACATTGGAACCATAATACACTGTCCCGGAGGCTCGGCAAGTAACTTTTTTTTCCTATGCTGATAGCCTAGGGAGGCTATATCATCGTTAATCTAGCGTGTAGTTGAGCTCTAGTGGCTCAAACCGGGAGGTGTTACTAACACTTGTTCTAGCAAGAGCAGTGCTTCGCAGATCGGAAACGCGACCCACTGAGAAGATCTGGCGAGAAACTCAGCGGGCTGTATCTATGGGTTAGTTTACTCGTCGAGCCCTTCGTCGCAAGCGACGGGTTCAGCGAGAACGGTGACTGGTGCCTGAGGTACCTAAAATCACCATTAGGGGATCGTAACTTTCTCAAAAGCGAACGTTAGAAACGGATTACCCAATGACCAGTAAAATTTCCGGGAATTTAGTAGTCTAAAATATACAACGCGTTTCATCGCGCGTCTATAATTTGCCAGATTGATTAATACAGCAATATGCGTTCGGGCTAAACAGCTAGTTCGTTTATCACATAACCAAAAAACTCATGTATTGAAGATCAAAAAGCCTTTACCTTACGTACGTAACCTCGCGACCAAAGGCGACAATAAATCAACCCTCTAGGAAATTGCCGACGACGCGGCGCGGGGGGCGGCAGCGACGACGCGGGGCCTAAAAGGGAGGCGATTTAATTAAATCTTGCATCGAGCTCCTGAGGCCTGCCGCTGCCCTAACGAACGACCATTGTATTTAAATAATGTGTACTCTGACTTTTTGTAGATAGAATCACGGTTCAATGGACACAGACAGAATTAGGTGGAGCTTGTACGAATCAAGACGTGTGGATCAGTCAAATTTAATTTCGAGATATAAGACAGCGTAACTTTACTGGCGGTAGGACCTCTTGTGAGTCCGCGCGGGTAGGTACCACCACCCTGCCTATTTCTGCCGTGAAGCAGTAATGCGTTTCGGTCTGGAGGGTAGGGCAGCCGTTGTAACTATACTAAGTTTTTAGAACTTATATCTCAAGGTGGGTGGCGCATTTACGTCGTAGATGTCTATGGGCTCCAGTAATCACTTAACACCAGGGCTGCGAGCTCGTCCACCAAACTAAGCAATAAAAAATAAAAAAAGGAAAGTATCTTTAAGTATTTCGAATTTTATTTTAGTTGCAAGTAAAGCATTTTGAGCATATCAGCCTCCGTTTAATGTGGCCCGCCCATTGGTTCCATCGTCCTGCCTATTTCTGCTGTGAAATATTCGTGCGTTCCAGTTTCAAGGTTGGCACATGCACTACAATGTGATGGAGAATTCGATCTCACGTTTCAATACGAGTGCTGGCATCTACGTCGTAATGTAGACAAACTACAATTATCTGTCAGTCTTCTCAGAATTTCTAATCTACAGTCAAATCTTGAACTTTAATATGACCGTTAATAATCTGCGGCACATCCCTAAAGTCGTTACTGATTGTTCTGATATCGTACGTGCCACAAACTAAAATCATCCTAATTGATAAAAAAAATCCTTATTAAACCATGAATTAAAGAACGATCAACAAATGATCTTTAACCCTTCCAGTTTCCGCAATTACAAGAGCGAATTTTAACAACCGCGCTAAGTACTTATTCTCCTCAATTGCTCATATTTCATTTAGGGGGCAGCACTAAATTAGTCTTTATTACGTAAATAATAACCCCCAGAATATTCGTGCTAATTAATATAAGGGATGTTTGTACTGAGCTAGGGGCTCGTTGAAAACCTCGTGTCTGGTTAATTTTTGCGTTCAAATAAAACATAAAAATTTTGCGTTTTAACGCCAAATTTACAATTTCGATAGATACGCTGATATTTTATAGTGGACGGTTGACATGATGTTAAATGGTTACCGGAGCTCATGGACATTATAATGGGAATATCGCCACTCACTTGAGAATAAAAATTGAAGTCGCCTTTTTATTGTCCCCCGCCTATTTCTGCCGTGAAGCAGTAATGCGTTTCGGTTTGAAGGGTGGGGCAGCCGTTGTAACTATACAGAGACCTTAGGACTCACATCTGAAGGTGGGGGTGGCATTTACGTTGTAGATGTCTATGGGCTCCGGTAACCACTTAACACCAGGTGGGCCGTGAACTCGTCCACCCGTCAATGCAAAAACATAAAAAATGAATACAAATTGATTTAATTGCATGTCTTCCAATCGTGTCGTCTCTTAATAGTACGATTTATTGTTAATCTCCTCAATGTATATCGTTCTCTTTACATTGTACTCTTCAAACATGTATCAAAGATTAAATATTAACACAGACGTGTTACGAATACGTAGACGCCGGACGATACGTGTACCTAACCGTCCAGAGACGCCCCCGACATCGCCATATGCCCTTTAATGAATTTTTAATGCCCGCTCAAATCACAATGAGAATTATATTTTCAAAAGACGTAACACTGCATATTGAACGAATTTAGTTCACGGATTTTCGTATGGTTGTTGAGTAAGTTCACCGAAAATGAAAGAAAGTAGTTCTAGTGATAATACAACCGATAATATAAACTTCCATATCGTCTTTTCGCATTAAAAGTGTACAATTTCCAAAAATATTAGAAATTGAGTTAATATGCGGAATCATTTGGTTATCACCAGTATTTTTCTCATAAATACTGTCAAAAGCGCGTAGTTTAGTTATAGTTTTTTTTTCTTTAGTTTACTTATGTTTTAACTACTATTAACAGAATTAAAACATAATTTTATCTTACTTTAAAAGACAGATAGATGGAAACAGCTCACGAGACAGGCCATGTTCAAGTTTCAGGGACACGACCCTCAGCAATGAAGAAAGCGACGAAGAAGAAGAAAAGACAGATAATGTATCTGATAAAAAATAAAAAATAAATGTTGCAAAGATGATTAATATTAAAAATATCACGTGCTAAACCTTTAAAACGCTCTCTTGTAAAATTTGTAAGTTTTGAGATTATCTATATATTAATACGTGAAGCAAAAACTTTGTATCCCTTTTTACGAAAATTGCGCGGACGGAGGAGTATGAAATTTTCCACATTTATAGAGAATATAGAGAAGAAGTGCACAATGCTAAATTTTTTTTAAAATAATGCATAAAGGATTATGTATCTTTATGTATCAAAATCAATAAAGAAAACATTACACACACTACATACCACGTATTTGACGCACACACGCATGCATACTATTTATTGTCAAATTTTTGTTCTTGACGTCTGTGGTCGAATTGAGAATAGATTAAATATTGTTTGTCTTTATTAATATTTTTTTATAGTGTAAGCCTTGGCGAAATTTGTGATTATAGAAGTATAAAATACAATCATAATAGTGTACAAACTCACAATTCCAATTAATTATAGTCGAATTTCGACTACTGCGGGACCTCTAGTACAGTTTTAATGCAAGATGACGATATGTGCTGTTAAACGCGCTCCACAGGTTTTTTTTCTGCATTTTCACGGGATAATAATTTGCTTGTGGAAGTCTTTAATTCATAAACTGCTAGTAGATTTGTAAATGTTGTTTGTTATTGTAATTTTATAAATTGATGTTTGTAATTAAAGCAGAGGCAGCTAATGCGCCACGGGTATTGTTATTTATGAATAACAAAAGCGAGAATGATTACCAAACAAGCAAACGTACTGTCACATTTATAATACGACAGTACAGATGTATTAATTGCTGTTTTTTGCAATGCACGCATCGAAATACAAATATGCTGAATCGCAAGGTCAACGACCTTGTGCGTCGTGAACTATGTCCGCTCTCAGACCTAATTATGGATTGCAGGACAATTTGAACTTGATAAATCGATTCGTTATTACTGGCTTGGTCGTTAAAAAATATGTTTCCTTATTGTTTACAGAATAACAGATACAAAGGTGAGCTCCAAATCTCAATGAGTCTTTTTTTTCTATCAGATTTTTGTGGGTAGTGAACATAATTAAATTCCTATTCTTATACGGTTTTATCTTGCGTTTACTTTTTCTGACGTTTGAAATACTCAGTTTTCATGGTGTTGGCCGTCGTCTTATTTATTATGTTTAAATAAATTAGTCTAAACTAGATTAAATTATGAGGGTAGGTATAAATGAAGTGTTGTATAGACAAAACAAGTCAACCAAATTTGTTTGGAAGTTTAAGAATATGACCTTGTATTTGGTATCATTAAGTGTGTGACACAAATGTTTATGTATGTATCGAATCATACATCTATACCGGTAATATGTACACTGGCGTAAAGCAATTTTGTTAACATATGTACTATTTCTTAACACTTTTTGTCTTCTCCTATGTTTATGTGAATTATTTTTGTGGTTCGCTGAAAATTCACTTTTGAATTAATTTCGCCTTTGTATATGTTATTTAATGTGAATTTTATATAATTTTAATTAAAACTATCTGTAAGTAAGTAAAACATGAAATGTAAGCTCATAATATGGGTAGTGAATTTTCGTGTCTCAAAGTTGACGTTATGGTGTCTATGTGCTTGAGTAACCTCTTAACACTAAGGAAGCCGATGGGCCAACCGCAATGGAGATCGATTAGAAATTATGCTCAGCAGTAGACAGGTAGTAGACTGAGATGATGATGATGTTGGCCACGAAGGTCGTGAGGCTGTTTATTCTTTTATGCACTAAAAAAAATCATACCTACCTACATATTTCGTACATATTTTACTTGGTCTGTGAAATTCTTAAATTTGCTTGAGGATTACCTACATATTGCATAGTGGCCACAGTCCTTGTAAAGCTACTAGATTCGGCAAATTGCCAAGACGCAGCTCGAGTTGTGAAAGCATTGTTATAGATTCACTCTTCCTAGATATAAACAGAAGGAAAAAATATAATTAATAGAATTGTGAATTCATTACGGTGCAGCTAGAGGACTTTGTTACTGTGTTATCGAATGTATTTTTTTATGGTTCATTTTTTAAATACATCTTTGCATTTCGTTTGTAAGCACGAAAGCTGGCTGTTGTATTTAGGCGACATGGTTGAAATTAAGCTCGTTTGTTTTAATATATGTTAGGCAAATTCTTCGAATATGTTTTTCACGTGTCCAACTGCCATCGATCCCGCGGTTTCAGACGCGCCACTTAATGAAATAGAAATTGTCGACCTCTCGAAGATACAGCCCGTCTCACTCTCACGAAGAGGAAAACCTCGATCAAGTGCCGAGCGAGAGGGACGCAACATATTTATACAAAGTCAAAGACGGCCGCCGAGTGGGATAGATGTATTCATTATGAATATAATGCGGTCGAGGATGTGTCCGTGAGGCTGAACGCGATAACGCGTGTGTGTGGGTCGCGCTTTTACCGTAATCGATATTTCATCTTCGCGATGAACGGACCACGCTCGTTCTACCGAAAAATAAACTCATTGACCTAAATTATGACCTAAATACTCCTTGCGAGTACCGTGAGTGCGTAGCGTTACAGAGCACGAACTCGTCGAAAGGGGCATGTGTAGTCGACGCTTAAAAAAAATAATGTCGCCGTAAGCACGATCGATGAGCTAACGTCTCGCCTTGTGGTTGGTTTGTGGTTAAACGGGCGTGGCTCGCGGTTTCGTTCCTATTGGCCGTTCACCTGACCTTTGCGGTTAGCTGTGCGGTTTCTAAGATTTTCACCCCCCGGAAAAATAAATAGAGGAAAATAGATATATCCAAATGATTTGATTGGAGGACGAATGATTTTGCGGTTAACCGCGACGCGTGATTCGTTAAGAACGTAATAGGTCGGGTGTTTTGGTCACGAGCCCAATGAACGAGGTTTGTCACGTTCGGTTAATGGCTATTAGGTGTATTTTGTGGTTTGGGGCGTAAATTCTATTATTTAACATCTAAATTCATGATGCCCACCACATTCTCTAGCTACAGAAAATATAAAATTTAAATCAATAAAATCATTAAATACAAAACAAGCGAAACGGGGATTTTTTTTTTCAAAACTTACACTTTTCTAGACAAAACAGTAAGATAAATCGACCGGTCCTGAAATGATCTGCGAAGATTCATAAAATTGCTAGGTTTGTTACGAATAATATAATACCATAGCTAATAATACATTTTTAATTAAAATGTGAATTTAGAACATAGTTTAAGGAAGAAAAATCGAAAAGCGCCCTCTATTACTGCAGCGACGAACCATTTCGTCTCTATTTTTACAAGACACCCTCGAGTGTGAACCTTTTCGCGCTTTCTTCGAGTTCTTAAGAAACGGAACTCCTTCTAAGAAAGTTCACCTACACTTCCACCTCACTCACACACCGAACGATGTAGTCCGAGGGGAGAACGTTCTAAACGAAAACGTTACAAGTGCCATACAAATGCCGTCCATTTATTACCTCTTGGAATTCAACCACGTAAGCTGTATTATTTCCGAGTTTAAAGGTTGATACTCCGAGCAGACTTTGGCGACTTACGCTTTTCTGAATTTCACTCTACTATTCGACGTAGTTTGAAAGAGGCGTAAGTGTTACGTAATATTGTTCAAATCCTTACTTTATGTTCAATTAATAAGCGCTAATTTTCGTTGTATGTATATTTGGAAACAGGACAAAACTCAACTGTGAATTTTTCAGTATCTTTTATCCGGCTTTGTGTGCGTGTACGTGTAAGTATATGAATAAAAAGTGTGTGTCAAGAGCGGCGCTAGTGATGACCTCGCTTTCACAAATAACTGAGAGATGGCGCTGGCGGTTGACAGAATCGGATAATAAAGATAAATCTACTTTTATTATGTAGAAGTGTCTACTATTTTATTAGCGTAGCCGACGAATTCACGGGTCAATTGATTTTGGGCGGTTACGAACCATATAAATACTGCAAGGTGAATTTTAGTGCCAATTACATGAGTGTGTACCTACCTATTCTGGTAACGAAAGTTTGGAACCTCTCTGACGTACGACTGATTCGCGGCAGAAATAGGGCAACCTGTGCCGTCAGTGGTTTTAGAGTTGGAAAGGTTGCTTGAAAATATTGATGAGCTATTTATAAAATTGGTCCTTGAATTCGAATAGATCTGGAGCCGAGCAGACATGAATATAATAATATCTAGTTGCAATTGTAGCATGAGCACGCGTAGCAAGTGTCTTGTAGGACTTTTTTTAAGCTTTTCATTTCCTCACAAAAAATGCCCGTATCCAATATATATGTCGATTAAAAATTACTTGTAATTTGGAATATGTTTACTGACGTTGTAAAAATGATAAAGAAGTTAATTCGGCGGTAATATTTTAGGGTACCTATATTCATTAATATTTTTCTCGTGTTTGCATAGTGGATACGTGTTTATAGTTATATAGATAGGTACCTATAGGTAAGAAAAACAATGCAAAAATTAATGTTTCTTTTACCTAAATTATTTCTATTTGTATTATGTTCTCTTTTGAATAATAATGTAGAGTGCTCTGATGAATTGTTTGAGAATATCACATCATTTCGTTTTTACTTAACGGTAGGCAGTAGGTTCGCTGCTGCGCGTCCATAGGTAACGGTAACTACTCAGCATCAGGGGAGCCGTATGATCGTCTGCCTACAAGACAATGAAAAAATATAGGGTAAAACCTGGATAGATGCCGCAGCGGGATAGATGCCTCATGTTCTAAAAACCTAACTTCCCGCGCTCATGACAAAAAAATAATTGAATAAGGAAGAACCACAGTCACCCTATACCTTATGTACCATTTGACAATCGCGAGATGACGAAGTGTTTTCCTCGTGCATGTAATTTTCTCCGCGCCGAATTTCACGAACACGTCAAAGATTTAAACGTTAGTATTTAGCGTGGTATAACTTTATAATTAGTGTAAAATTCCATTATATTTTTTACTACGTGAATATATTGGTTCATTGAGTCTGCATCTAGGTGTAAATAAATGCTATTATGTTTATAATTTATTTATAAAAAATTTGGGTATCTATCCTTATCACAAAGGATAGTTGCCCTGATTTTTTGGGGTATAGGTGCCTTTAGGGGCATCTATCCCTCCATACTCTGCCATTTCAGAATATAGCAGAAATATGCCACGAAAATATAAAACACAAACAAATGATTTACAGTTCAAGCAGCGAAGATGAAGACAATCCACTTAACTACAAAATGAAAGGAAATAAAACAATAGATTTGCCCCTAAAGAAATCTAGGGGATAAACCTAAAACGCATGTAAATATACCTGCATTGAATGTTTTGAAAACTCTAAAAATACGAAGTCGCAATCCGACTGGATTCAATATTTAATGTTTCAGAACTAGCTACATGAAACGTGTTTTTCAAAAATGATGTAGAAGATGTGGAAAATTGAAAGCACTTTCCAGTTAAACTTCAATTTGACAAAATAATAAAGATATCTTTATTGTGTAAATTTAATATAAAAAAATATGAGTTTGCAATGTACACATTGACACTTAATGTGAATATTTTATAAACAATTAAGAATTTATATTTTTGTTGAATAAATATTTGTAAAATTTAATTTAATAAAAAAATAGGATAATGCATGAAACTAAAAAAAATGTAGTTTAGCATACGCTTACTTAACGCTTTAAAAATTTAATTATGATCATTTGTGTGATATGAGAATTATCTTTTAATTATAAACATTCAAAGCCTTAAAAAATACAAAATATTTTTTATTATTATGACCCATGTTTCTTGGAGACAATTGCCCTGTTAGGAATAGAACTTCTTAACATTTGGTTTGGTTTTTTCGTTTACACGGTATAAAGGGCATCTATCCTGCACAGCAGGCATCTATCCTACTCAGTATTTTCTTGGTGGGGCAACTATCCATACAGGTAGGCATCTATCCTCCAAAAAAAGGTTCTACGAAAAACGAATTTCTGCAAAATCTGTATTTGATAGGTTAAAAAAAATTTATACTAATTAAACATAAAGGATTGAGCTAACTACATTAATAGAAATTATTCTTATAAAATTAATATTTTCAAAATTACATGACTATTTCAAAAAGTGGGGCATCTATCTCGGCTTTACCCTAAGTACAAATTGTCGCTTTCTAGTGAAAAAACTGGTTGGGGCTAGGTCTGCAAATGGTTTGTAACCATGGTAACTACAATAACATGTGGTTAACATATGGTTCTACAGTTGGGCGAGCAAGGGCTCAGCTAGGAAGGGTAGGATTTGCTACCTGAGCGCCTCTATAGGTGACCTAACGACTCAAGAATAGCTGCTTCGCGAATGAATCTACTACCGGATCGGAATCGCGACCCACTGAGAAGAT
Source organism: Bombyx mandarina (assembly GCF_003987935.1). The sequence continues at coordinate 697,545 of NW_021011521.1, read as the reverse complement.
CCGGCAAGAAACTCAGCGGGCTGATGTTTAGGTTAGGTTGCATGAACTTTTTGACGAGTTCGACGAGTACGGTTACTAGGGTCCCTAAACCTGCTCCTAATGTTGGAGCTAAAGGCGTCTAATCCAAGGGTTAATGGGTCTGATACATCCGTAAGGACATGTCTAGGGCGTGACTGGCACTTGCGTGATTAGGATTCGGGAAGTAGCCAGCGGCGGCAACGATAAGGCGACTATCATGACGCATATTTCTAAGTACAAAGTACTCCTTTTCCCATTTGAAGGGTAGGATAACCGTATCATTGCGATCTCGTCTCTCAAGGAAGATAGAGGCATGCGAGATCGATAAGTCGGTACACAGAGCCAAATCAACAGCTCTAGGGATGATTTTTCTTAGGTATACCTATTAGCTAAATTTCGCACAACCATATTCGCTCTAAAGCCTTATTCTGAAGGTCATGGTAGATACCAGACGATGATGATCGCTGAAAACTATGGTTTTGAACCTCTTACATTACTAATTATTAACTTAGGTTTTGGGTTTGTACCCAAAGAGATCGTACTTGTAAATTTTTAAATACACTTTGACAATTAATCTCACGTCCATTCTTTGTTGTTCACGATCAATTGATATCGAGCCGTGGTAAAAACTATGATTGTTTAGATGGTAAAATAATAAATAATTTAGATTTTATTTAAAAAAAAAAGTATTTCTCGTCCATTTTTAATTAACAAGCAAAATAATGCAGAAACAGTGAAAGCCTCCATGAATGGAAATATTTTAATTATCACTCACCCCTGAACGTAAATTTCCCACGACTGCGATAAAGAATAAACATTGGCATTGTCTTAAGCTCCCGACAAGAATAACTGTTTACGCAGGGCTGTCCGAACGATAGTAAAATGAAAAAAAAAAAGAAACGTCTTTTATTTTATAAATGTAGTTATAATAATGTTCACGACACGCGAAATCCGAAGAAATAGAAGAATAACAGCTTAGATATAGTTTAACTGTTGCTTTTTTTAACTTCACCCACATATTAAGCTTAGCTTGAGAAAATAAATTCTGCCGCACACCTTAATGGAAGAGAAGGACGAACGAACATGTTACTAAAACTTTCAAAAAGATATATGTACATGTTAACCTATCAATCCCGGAATAAGATAAATAAATAATTAAACAATTGGCACATATTATATATTCTTGGTTAAGATGTACATACGTACATCTTTGTACATACGTACATCTTAACCGTGATTGTGGAACATTTGAAATGGACTAAAGTTGCCAGGGCCTGAGCAGAAGATATTCCCTGTGATGCATAATAAAATGGAGTTTTCCAAATTAAAGACCAAATTTGAGTTGCGAAGAAAAACTACTAAAAGTATTTAATTAATGCCTTAGGCATTAAGTCCGCCAATGTAAATTTTACATGAAGTGTAATAAATAAATAAATAAAATAATTACGTTCGATTTTTTTTATTGCTTAGATGGGTGGACGAGCTTACAGCCCACCTGGTGTTAAGTGGTTACTGGAGCCCATAGACATCTACAACGTAAATGCGCCACCCACCTTGTGATATAAGTTCTAAGGTCTCAAGTATAGTTACAACGGCTGCCCCACCCTTCAAGCCGAAACACATTAATGCTTCACGGCAGAAATAGGTAGGGCGGTGGTACTTACTCACGCGGACTCACAAGAGGTCCTAGCCCCAGTAATTACGCAAATTATAATTTTGCGGGTTTGATTTTTATTATACGATGTTATTCCTTCACCGTGGAAGTCAATCATGAACATTAGTTAAGTACGTATTTCATCAGAAAATTGGTACCCGCCTGAGATTCGAACGCCGGTGCATCGTTCAACGCGAATACAAAAAATAAAACTAAAAAACTAGTAATAATACCTGGCAGCCCTGTAATGCGATGGCTCAAGTACGCACATCGGCCTGTCCCTTTGGGCCCATTACGCGGTCGCCGCCTGATTACCACCCCGCCTTGATTTCAACCCTTCTTCTTGCTTCTCACCGTTAGCTCATGATTTTTATTCGTGACTGGATACTTGAACCCTTCGTATTTATTCATATTAAATCTCTAGATCTGTTTCGCGAATTTATTTCTCTTATATTTCAGAAATGTATATTCGACCTCGCGTCTTAAGGTGACATTCACGTGGTAGTCTATGATTTCCGGTAACTCAAGGCGGACCCTGTGCTCGTTCAATTAAGTATAATAATAATAACAATAATACAGCCTTTATTCAGACAAAAACATTTTTTTTACATATACATTTATTATTTCATTTTATTAGTAATATGTTTTAAGTAGTGGTATTAATATTATAATAATAATATAAGCCGGCTAGTCAATTAAATATAAGGAATATGAAATATAAGGAAAGGAGGCTATTTAAACGTAACATTAACTAGTAGGTGAGCTCACGGGGCTCAAACCGGAGTGATGCTAGCAAGAGCAGTGCTTCGCAGAATCTACCACCGGATCGGAAACGTGACTCACTGAGAAGATCCGGCCAGAAACAGAATATATATAATATACTAGCTGACCCGGCAGACTTTGTAGTACCTCAATCGATAAATAAAAGACACATCAAGGGGACACATCAAAGGAAAAACAAAATTGTTTGTTTTTGTATAATTCCGAGCTTTTTTATATTTTCTCACCTTTTAAACCTTCCCTGGACTTCCACGAATAATTCAAGACCAAAATTAGCCAAATCGGTCCAGCCGTTCTTGAGTTTTAGCGAGAATAACGAACAGCAATTCATTTTTATTTATAGAGAAGAAGCAGGGTAAGTATAAGTATTATTTAAAACGAATCCCGATATAGCTGCGCCCCAATGATGGCACGTAAAGTAAAACACGGAGAGCGAAATGTGACCAGCGCGGAATAAATAGTGCAGAAAATTACCAACCGCCTGCCTGGCAACCCCACTGTAACAATGATAGTTTCGTGTCATTATGTTGGTAGTAATGATGATGGAGGTAAGGAACGGGTGGGTTCTCTCAGTTTTAGCGTTCGAAATGTAAGTTTGAATGTTATTTAACGATCTATAGAATATCATGAACCGTGTTATTAGACGCGACATTTCGTTTGTTTTTAGTTATTATAATATTTTAACTATCTAACAACATAAAATTAAAAAACCTATATCACATTGTCATGTCTTTTGAGATAGATGAGTCTCATGATAAGTGGTAGCTGATGCCTATAGATACGGCGAAATTTATTTCTAATAACACACAATATGTGTATATTCTTAAATTAGAACAAATAGTGAGAATTCGAATGTGAACTGTATACGGGCTAATTAGACTTCGTCTCAAACATGTTCACGTGTAGTAAAACATTACAAAAATTTATTTATAGCACAATAATCTTTACGTCCTCGAGTTAGCGTCTAATTACGTTCCGTAATTTCTAATGTGCCGAGACAAACGATGCGCTCTCTTATTGCAATAATTGGCTTCTTTCAACAAACAAAAGTACAAAGCCGCCCGTAATTAAAAGGGTTCGTATGAAAGCAGTAATTACGCATACATTGAAGCGGACTCAATACAATAATGGATTTTACAGCGACAATTTATGTTAGACAAAGGCTTCACGGGGAACGGCGACGCGGCGTGTGTGAATGGTTAGGAGCGGAGAATGTGCCTTAAATAGCTTACGTATTTTGTTGTGTGTCTTAGAATTTCGAAAGGTAATGGGGAAAATAATAGAAAATGAAGGATTAATTGAAAAAGAATTTATAAAATAACAATAAGGAATAATAGAAAAAATATATTAAAGTGAAACTTTTATTACATCGTCTCAAACTTTTTCGTCTGTGTGTTGCATGTCGCGTGACGGTCGGCCGCGGAGTAGGGATAAAGTGAAAGGCGCTCGTCAGAGCAGCCATGGCCAATATGGCGGCGCCTATAGTTCGCAGCTGACCGTGTAGTGTATAGACTATTACTCATTTGTGCCAGTTTTTTTTTCCTACTTAAGCTCAGAGCCTTGAGAGGCTATTTCAGCGTAACCTAAACTAGTAGGTGAGCTCACGGGGCTCAAACCTGACGAAGCGTGCTAGTGCTCCACGCCTTTTGGTTGTTTTTGTCAGTGTTTAATGTAAGTGTTGTTTGTCAGAGTTAAATGTCTATAATGTGAAAAAAAGTTTCACTTTTACCTTGGTTTCATAAAACCACACACAATCGTTTTTATTTATTTTTAACATCTATCGATCGGTCGATTAGCAAATTTCTCAGGTTGAGGCCACGAACGTAGCTGAATAGACACTTAGGCTACCAGTGGTTGGAGTTTTTTTTTTAATGAAATAATTAAATTCAGAACACATTCGTTTATTTAACACAAAAGACGCGATTTGGCTGACGCGCATCACATATTTTAATAGTTATGTGATTTAAAAACTAAGCTACTCCATCGATCGTCAATAGCATGCACGTTGTCAAGGGTATAGAAAAGAACAGGATGGGTAACTTTAATCTAGAAAAAAGTACTATTCCTGAAAACTATAGTTTTTTAACCTACGTTGAGGCGAAACCGGATGTCAAAAGCTAGTATGTTTATAATGTCAAAAAATTGTCTTCACATTAAACCTGATGTATAATAATAAGAAATAATATTATGTAATTGGAAACAAATCACGCAAGGTGATCCGTTCCCAAATTAGGATTCCCTTTGTTATTGGTACCAGGGCCTGACATTCTTCTTCTTTCTTTCTTATTACCCTCTGATACCCTCCGTAGGGCTCGAAACAAATCCTTCCATTTATATTGGTCTTGAGCAGTCTGTTCTAGCCCTTCCCACGTCATTCCCAAGACGCCTAGCATCCGCTCCACAGAGCGATGCCAAGTTGTTCTGGACGGCTCTTCCTGTTTGGGCCTGACATACATACTGATATACATTTCAATATATGTATATAATAAATACATACCCAGACTAAGGGTAAATATACCTGTTCATCACATGAATGTTTGTCCGATATGGTTCTCGAATCCACGACCCTTGGTGCAATAGTCAGGAGCGCTAACTAGTGCACCACCGAGTCAGTCAAATTTTATAAAAAAATGATAAATCGGTATCCTGCATCACCGATCTTTTGAAATTGTATTTACAGTACCCGGCGATAAATATTGAACAGCGAGTTTTGGAATCGGCGACAATCGGCTAATTTCGGCTCTGTAGAGCGCTATCTCAGTCGCACACTACCTATGTGACGTTTGTCAATCGCAGTCCAAATACGGTGGTAGACGATCCTAATAAATATGGGACTGTTTGTGTTTCGTGCTACAGAGATAATGCTATAGGAAATTTAAATTAACCTATCTCTTTTCAAAAGTGGATGTGCAATATTTATTGCCGGGTCTTCTTCCGAGACTTTCGTCTTTCCGAGCCGTAGACATAATTAGGTAAAACTGCTTTTATTGTATTTTTACCCGTATTGCCATTAGGTATATCTATTATTGTATTTCCACATTTCGAATACTTTTCAATTATAGTAGTAGTCACGGACGAAATCCGTGAAAGCTTAATTATGATCTTATGATTCCAATTTCATGAGACAGGATTAAAAAGCTATTGTCTCTGACCGAGAATCGATTCCATTCATAGCGGGCAGTGTTACTAACCACCACACGAACAAAGCGATCAGATTGGAGTTTTATAATTAAGGTACGCACACACTGGCACGGCGATCGCATTTGCTGATGTCACAGACGTGCCGTCCTTACTTAATTTCACTGGGGGCGCGGGTTGCGGTGTCGTTTAAAATTACACTCGATTCCTCACGATTGCCACTAGACCGTATCTATCTAATGCTCAATAGTGCTTACTTGTATAGACTAGGTAGGTAGGTAGGTAGACTAGGTTTTTATTATGCTCGAATTGAGTGATCTACACACAGGTTATCTACATTGGATTGTGATGTTGAACTCGCAGTCTCTATCTATCTTACCCTTCGAACTGGAACGCACGTCCCATTCGCAGCAAATTTAAAGCAGGGAATGTTTTGAGAAAGGTCATGTGCTAACTAGCTAACGCTAGTAGCCCATGCGGGAGCGGTGCTATGCAGAATCTATCACCGGAAACGAATCGCGACCCACTGAGAAGATAACGACGATTAACGTCGTCGTGGCCTAAAGGATAAGACGTCCGGTGCATTCGTGCTGAGCGATGCACCGGTGTTCGAATCCCGGGCGTGTACCAATTTTTCTAATGAAATACGTACTCAACAAATATTCACGATTGACTTCGACGGTGAAGGAATAACATCGTGTAATAAAAGTCAAACCCGCAAAATTATAATTTGCGTAATTACTGGTGGTAGGACCTTTCGTGAGTCCGCACGTGTAGTTACCACCACCCTACCTATTTCTGCCGTGAAGCAGTAATGAGAATGCGTTTCGGTTTGAAGGGTGGGGCAGCCGTTGTAACTATACTTGAGACCATAGCACTTATATCTTAAGGTAAGTGGTGCATTTACGTCGTAGATGTCTATGAACTCCAGTATGATTACTGTACCAGTATGAACTCTAGTATGATAAATGATTTTAACACCAGGTGGACTGTGAGCTTGTCCACCCATCTCAGCAATAAAAAAAAAAATACGGCGAGAAACTCAGTGGGTTGTGTCTATGGGTTAGTTCGCTCGTTGAACTGAATCAAAGCGAAATTCCGATAGTTTGGTATCTTTACATTTACAGCACAGACGATTTATAGTTCTAGAATATGCCACTGACGTTTTATAGCTTCTCGTGATAAGCTGCGTTCATTTCGATGAAACGCGGGCATTAATTTCTTTTTCTTTCGTTAAGAATAGACTGTTCGAATCGAGGTGTTTATTCGTTTAAGATTTAATTATAACTAGTTGATGACCGAGCTTTATTCGGTTTTTTTTGATAACGCCATCTTGCTGTGTCTTTAAAGCGGTTAGTTGCCCTCAATTAAGAAAAATAGTATTATTATTCGCCAATAGATGTCGGGAAGAGTTGATTATTGAAAACACGAATAAAACAACATTTTCTGAAAATAAATCATAGCTGATCGATTTATCGCCCCCGAAATCCCCTGTGTACTAAATTTTATGAAAATCGTAGGAACCGTTTCCGAGATTCAGATTATATACATATATATTAATATACAAGAATTGCTCGTTTAAAGATATAAGATTCTCAAGCAGGATCATGCTAAAGATGATAAATTGAAAGTGATAAATTCTAATCTCTAATACGCTAAAATATATTCGATATAAATATATATAAATTTTTCATTGAGTTGTCCGAAGTTCGAGCATAATCACTGACGCCATAAGCTTCATTCGCACAACACAGATATAGAGCTTGCTGAGTTTCTCGACAGATCTTCTTAGCAGATCTCAGAGATTCTGATCTGGAATCAACTGCCCTTGAATATTAAATCTCTTTCGGATACGCTAGAGCAGCTATTTGCTGATTCCTCCCTCCCGGCTGCGCCCACACACGCCCAACCGTCCCGGTCAAGCTGGAAAGACAGCAGCTCTGGGCCACCAACAATCCTGTCGTATAAAAAAAGAACTACAGGTGTAAAGATAAAAATAAAACTGTAATGCACCGTAATTTTAATCTAAACTACCCTCAGACACAGCCCACTGAGTTTCTCGCCGGATCTTCTCAGTGGGTCGCGTTTCCGATCCGGTGGTAGATTCTGCGAAGCACGGCTCTTGCTAGGGTTCGTGTTAGCAACGTCGTCAGGTTTGAGCTCCGTGAGCTCACCTACTAGTTAAGGTTACGCTGAAACGTATTTCAATACATCACAACATCACAGAACAAATACCTGTTTCTGCCGTCGTGGGTGTTCAGCTTGCTCGCTTAATAAGTGGTAACAATCTATTAAAGGAAGCCATAAATACTGGAACCTCAAACTCGTCGATCGCCTTGATTAGCTTGATATCAGCAATGCTCAATATAGAAATTAGGAGAGGAATAGAAGAGCTTGGTCAGGAGAATAAAGTGAAAAACACACATAAATCATATTCAATGACGAGCATACGGCTCACATGATGGTGAGTGGTTACCGTCGCCCGTGGACTTCAGCAACAGGTGCAGAGCCAGGCCGCTGCCTACCGCTAAACAGATTTTCTCTTATGTTATGAAAACACAAATAGCATAAGGACTCCCAAATTCCAAATTTTAATTGTTTCTCTCATTAGGAATCAAACTCGAACCAGACCTGGGCTTTGGCGTTGAACTCTCTCTTAGTCGGATAATAATGTATGAATCAGAAGATATATGTTAATATTTTTTAAATCTTCTGCAATACCTATTTCATTTAAAGGTAAGTATTAGCAGGAATTGAGATTGAAAAAATCTGGTACTTAGGGCCAGAGTAACATACTAGCATTTGTTTAGGGATGGTACCTCTTTTCTTATTGAAGATTTAGGCTTATATTTTTTATATTTTGGAAAAAAATCTCTGATTTGCACCGTGCTCGGCCAAGAATCCTTATCCTTATCCTGCAAAGAGAAGTTAAAGCTGATGCGACATAATACATCGCTATTATATCATGATTTTTTTTATTGCCCTTGTAGGCAGACGAACATGCGGCCCACCTGATGGTGAGTGGTTTTTTTTTTTTGCCGTACCTCTAGCAAACAACAAAGCCAGAGATTCATGTTTACATTTTTTGTTTTGTTTTAATTTTCATTATACTTTATACTCCTGCCCATAAGGGGCTTAAAAACTAGGTCACGCATTCATTCCGAGCCTCTTTATCATACCAGTTCTCGCATTTATTCCTCTCGTACTTTCATTCATTCCATTCATACTTTGCATTCCTAGCTGCGGTTACTAAAAGGAGGGGAGGGGAGTAGGGCTGTTGGGACTCTTTATTTCTATAATTATNATGACCTTAGCAATACGCTACCGAGGCTCTCGCTATCTCGTCCATGCGTTTTCTAATCGGGCAATCACCGCTGAAGGCGCTGTGTACGCAGTGTGCCATCTTGGCCAACACGCAGTTCCTACACTGCGGTTCTTCCGCCGCCAGCCAGTGCGGACACTCTGCCCTGAGATGTGGGCCACCACAGTGGCAGCAGATATCAACTGCTTCCTGCGCAACGAGAACACCTCGCCTTGGGGGGCTCGCGGGGTACGTGGGCCTGGACGGTCCGCAGATGCTGAAAGCGGATCCCGGGCCCAGGGGATGGAATTTAGGGCCCTACCCACTAAATGACTCCCCAGCACTTTTTCACCAGACGTCCGATCTCTGCCCGGGGTCACAACCCGGTCAGAGTAGGGGGGTTCCCGCGGTCAATACTACAACCAAATTCGCATCGTCACCCCGAGGACCCCGACCGACCGAAATCGACGACCCACAACGTAGGTCTCAGCGGTACGCTCGCCCGGGCGATGCCACTGGTGTTCCGGGATACCCCGCTTGGTTAGATATTAGGTTAACCCTGACTTATCTTTGTTATTTCTGTATAACATCTACATATTTACGCTCTACCTGATGTTATGTAGTTATCGGAATCTATAAGCATCATAAAGTGAATGTCCAATCCTTGAGCCTTGAGACATAAGGTATGTGCCGAATAAAACTTAGCTACACCAAGCTATAATAATATTGACACAGATATTAGTTAAAATTTTAACAGGCCATAGTCAACAATATGCACGTAATATAACATATGTTTATGTACTGAACATCTATTAAACAAAAAAAAACTAATTGGCTGAAAATACCATTATTAAAACTCCTGGTACGATATTAACGTGCATACATTGTATCGTTATCAGGCCAGAACAGTTGGTGTAGTTTTCGCTCGATGAAGCGCGAAATTATTGATTGTTGTAATTAATTGCAAACATCGTGCAGATAAAATTAAAATATTCATTACAATTTTATGGAATGTTGTTTGGCATTCGACTGTGTCAGCTTGTCCCCAACAACGGTAAAGCACTACTTAGTCTGTGTCTCAACTAGTGCTTCTTCTTATTATGTCATTACATTTGCAAGTAGACTGGCAAGACTAATTTCAGAGCTTTTATTTGCTTAGACAGTATCTGGAAGTGTTAATATTATATTATAGTCGTCGGCTCATTGGCCTCTCTAATTATTTCTAAGTTTTCTGTTTCTTGCTTTTGTCATGCACATTTTATCATTTTTGGAGGAACTCCAAGCATGACTCTTTCCTGGCTCGCTGTGCGACCTTGAGGGGACAAACTAGTCGCAATGTCGGTGTCCAGCTCTCGGCTACCTAACTCATAACCGGTAGGTTGAAAGCTGTCGGTTTCAGGCTCTATAGGATGTACGATGAAAATAATACGCTTAGTTTGCCGAACGCTGTCTAGCCTAGCTGGATCCTCTTCCTTAGTTTCCATATCCAAATTATTTTTACCCATCTTACCCATCTGCAACGTCTGCCTTTGACAACTTCAAGACGGTAGCCCTTGCTACCGGCCTGACCACGACAGGATCCGGGCTAACGTAACTTTGAAATAAACTTTAGTTTTATCCATTAATCCAGAGCCCAATTGGTTGTGAAGAGTCTGCTAAGATCTTCAGCATCTGCTGTAGGTCTTGCAAGTTAATGTACCGAAGGTAATTGTGATCATTTGCGACCATCATAATAATATGATAGCAATTAAAAGGAAGACACAGAGATAGGTTTTGAGCAAAATAATTATGTAATGAAAAATGAAGAAGCTCAGGATGAATTTGATGATTCTATCGAATTTCTGAATTACAGATGACGTGTCGATCAGGCCTACTGGAGAAGCCACGGTACAAAATCTCGTCGCTTATTCTGTCACAAGATGTTGTGAAAACGAGTTATTCAGCGAAAACAGATGCTAAACAACACTTTGCGGCACTCGTACGCCGAAACAATTGTTTTTATGAACAAAAAGAAATCTAATTTTATTTTGTTCTCAATGTTTGGAACGTAAAATTACTCGAAAAGGAGATACATTAAAAAAACTGCTTTTAGATGCCATTTTTGCAACATGGCGGCCTGAGTGGCAAAGGTACGAGGTAGCAAAGTGAGAATTTGAAAAAAGCACATCAAAAAGTGTAAATATATCCATCCTCAAAACTCCCGGAAAACTTCCAGGTACCTACCAGATTACTGTACTTAAAAGGTTATAGTTACTGTTGTGTACATGATAGTTTTAAACCTCATTATAAACATTCAAAGGGGTCTAGTATCGATTTTTCCACTGTACCATCATGGGGCTGACATAAATTATCGAAAACACTATTGTGACCACAATTTTGTAGTGCGTATCATTTAATAATAAATTTTAATTATTGTTCGTAAGATGTTTTTAATTATAGATCAATGGACTCGGAGACAACGTAAACAAACAAAAAAAGCTTAAAATGATGCTACAATGGAAATTATTTTATTTCGCTTTGTTATTATTACTTACCATTAGTGGCTACTTTTAAGTTCCTCAATGGCTCAGAGCTATGAATATTCCACTATCTAAAAAAATAATAATTTTCAAGGTTTATTCGTCTGATGCAATGTTAGAGTATTCTCTGTTTATGATTATCCGTAAAATTGTTCAAACTGTGGTCTACACAATAGCTACGTCCGTCTGTCGCATCACATTGGCGCAAATTGATGAGCGTGACTTATTTATCTCGAGTCCTTTTGATGCCGAATAAGAGAATAATTTTAAATGTACTTTTATTATTTTATCATTATTTGTGTAAACAGTATGCGGGTTCGTGTATTTTGGATTACGAAATTATAAGAACTAGCCGTCCCCCGGTAGCCGAAATTCGACTATAATTAATTGAAATTATAAGTTTGTACACTATTATGATTCTATTGTCAAAGACTAATCATACTTCTTTATTCACAGATTTCGCCATGACTACACTTTAGACAAATATTATTAAAGACAAACATTAATCTATTCTCAATTTGGCCACGGACTAAGCAATAAGAAAAGTTTGACAGTAAACAAATAGTATGCAAGCGTGTATGTGTCAAATACATGGTAGTGTGTGTAATCTTTTTTTTATTGATTTAATGTATTTTATTTGAACAATTTTTAAAAATAATAATAATAATATTCTGCACTCCTTCTTCTCTATATTCTCTATAAGTGTGGGAAATTTCATACTTCTCCGTCCGCGCAATTTTCGTAAAAAGGGGTACAAAGTTTTTGCTTCACGTATTAATATATATTTATTAGATGATATATTTTAATAGGATAGCGCAGACTAGTGGATGAGAATGCAAATATTTCGGGTGTCGGGCATTAATGAGCTCGTTAAGGCAGATATTTGTGGCGGAACAGCAAATTAATTGTGACATAGGTATTTGTACTACATTATTTTGTTCGATGGAATGTTGCTATTTCGAGCTACCGTATGAGTTAATGTAGGTTAGATATTCTTTTGAGTTGACGCTAAAATTAGTAAAAAAAGGGTAGTAGTTCATATTTTTTTAATTATTGTTTTTCAAATCTTTAAGATCTGTTTGTGTCTCTTTTTCTAGCTCTCTTTAATAACTCTTTAATAATTTAAAGGCTCTAGACAATTACCGATACCCACCTATCAAAGAGAGCACTGACCTGGAAAGTGTCTGGCAAGAGGAAGAGAGGCCGCCCCAGAACAACTTGGCGTCGCTCGGTGGAGCAGGAGCTAGGGGTCTTGGGCATGACGTGGGAGGAGCTAGAACAGACTCCCCAAGACCGATGTAAATGGGAAAATTTTATTCGAGCCCTACACCCCAGCATAGGGTAATAGGAAGGAATGATGATGATGATGAGACAATCTGCTGGGCACTAACATAAAGCTTTCCGAAATAAAGATTTCTCAAAGATGTACTTTAAAAACTCATAAAATACACACTTAAACAGCAAACTGACCAAAAAAGTAATGTAATTTCTTTTAATTTTATTGTTACTGCTCCGGAGATTAGAACTAAGTTGTAAAATTATTGTGTTGTCTTGATGTGTGCGCTAATTTTCAAGCAAGATGATCGGACCAATTTAATGAACTAGAGGTCCCGCGGTAGTCGAAATTCGACTATAATCAATTGGAATTGTAAGTTTGTACACTATTATGATTGTATTTTATACTTCTATAATCACAAATTTCGCTAAGACTACACTATAAAATATCTTAACAAAAACAGACAATATTTAATCTATTCTCAATTTGACAACAGACGTCAAGAACAAAAGTTTGACAATAAATAGTATGCATGCGTGTGTGCGTCAAATACATGGTATGTAGTGTGTGTAATGTTTTCTTTATTGATTTAATGTATCTTTTATGCATTATTTTAAAAAAAGATTAGCATTGTGCACTTCTTCTCTATATTCTCTATAAGTGTGGAAAATTTGATAATCTTCCGTCCGCGCAATTTTCGTAAAAAGGGATACAAAATATTTGCTTCACGTATTAATATATAGATAGGTCAACCGAATGAATGTCATTTTAACGATTCCGTTACATGAAACAAACATATCCGACTAATAAAAGCGTGATAAAAGCGATATAGTTTTTTTTTTTTTTTTATTGAATTAGAACTTACCTGGAAAAAAATATGTGTATTTTACTGAATGGTCATGACGCCCTGACAAGTGTCTACTTTAGTGAAATGTCTTCGTGATGTTTCAATATTTTTTTTGTGAAGGAAGGACTACTCGTGTCCTGGAGGCCTTTCTGATTTCACCAGGACAGGTGGGCAACCAGGGGCTCAGCCAGGTCGGATGAGCTTGGCCAGGAGGAATGGGCTCAAGCAGGAGGGATGGCATTTTATTTTCATGTATGATGTACTAAAATTGGGCATAGATAGCAGTTATAAACATTACCACTATAATTAGGCTAGTGTTAAAACATCAAATATATATATAATAGAGTAAGGTTTTGTGTTTTTTCGTAATATGTATTTACGTTCCTAACAAGAAATATCAGCGCATGTGTCATTTACTTAGCATGATTTCTTTATTATATTATCGAATCTATATATTAATACGTGAAGCAAAAACTTTGTATTCCTTTTTACGAAAATTGCGCGGACGGAGGAGTATGAAATTTTTCACACTTATAGAGAATATAGAGAAGAAGTGCAAAATGCTAATATATTTTTTAAAAAAATGCATAAAGGATACATTAAATCAATAACGAAAACATTACACACATTACATACCATGTATTTGACGCACACACGTATGCATACTATTTATTGTCAAACTTTTGTTTTTGACGTCTGTGGTCAAATTAAGAATAGATTAAATATTTTTTGTCTTTATTAATATTTTTTTATAGTGTAGCCTTGGCGAAATTTGTGATTATAGAAGTATAAAATACAATCATAATAGTGTACAAACTTACAATTCCAATTAATTATAGTCGAATTTCGACTACTGCGGGACCTCTAGTAAATATAAATAAATGTATTTAAAAATATACATGTTCTCGGAATTGTAAGAGATACGTACGTTTGTTAACTTTGTTGCCTAAAGATTATTGTATTCAATGATAGTGGCACTTAAAGAGTAAGTTCACTTGCGTCTGGGAGCTGATTGGGTTTTTTTATATAATATGGTGATTTTAAAATAGTTGGAATTCGTACGTGGCGCTGCTACTACGAGTATTTGGTAAGAAAGATCAGATTGCACTTTGTATGGAAAAACTGTGTATCCCGAAAAACATTTAGTGAAATATATTTTTATTTACTGTTTTCATCCAAATCTTCGTAACTTTTAGAAATGTAAGACGTCCGATGTAAATGTATCAAGCCAAGTGACTACACCGGTGCCCAAATTCCGCAGGCAAGTACAGTTGAAGTTGTAGGATTAACATTGTGAATTAAAAAAAAAACTCCTATAGTTGATAACTTTTCTTAACTACTTCTAGTAGTGTTCTATGTCAGCGTGCATGACTATGTGAGTGCCATCATCCTATCTATTTCTGCTGGAAAATTGTCATACTGTCCCAGTTTTAATGGTGAAGAAACCATTCAAGAATATAAGTGATATTTCAACTTCATATCTTAATGTGAATGGCCGCCACCCACCTTTGCCCCAATATCTGTTGATTCCAGTAACTACTGAACATCCACCTGGGCGAACTAGCTCACGATCCCAAATGCGTAGATTGACAATAAAAAAGAAAAAAACTAAGCTTAACCTCCGCGCGCACTAGTAAACATACTCCATAGATTTGAAGAAATGATTCCCAAGTGGCCGTTGTTTAGTTAATTCGCACTAATGAATGTTGGTCTGACTTTAAAGAAACTGAACACAAAGCTAATTGCTTTCCAAATATTAGATAGGTGTTTTAAAGTGAACTTTACGATCGTTATTGACACAATTAATACAAGACAAAAGGCAAACTGTTTATAACGATGCATAATGTTAATTGTAATTTTAAAAAAAATAAGGGAAAATTTACAAAAATCTTCTTTTCGTATAGAAATGATGTATTTGAATGAAATTAATTTATAGAAATGAATACCGAAATAAATAAAAGATAAACGTACAGTTTGTAGATTTTATTTGATCAAAAAATTCGTCTACATTTAACTAACAAAATTTTTAACAAGCTGTCCCTCAAATAAATTGCTATGCAAGTTCATAAGTATAATAAAATAAAAAAACATTAATGAATACCGATCCAAGTCTCAAACAATATTGCACGAATATCTACTTACGCTAGAGACAAAATAAAACAGAATAGAAACATGTTTTTTATGAAATAATATCATTTGCTTTTTTATATAATACCTATCGAAAATCTTTGGAAGCACAATTTGCCATTCAAATACTTTAACCGATATTCCATTTCCAAAAAGTTTCTTTTAGTAATATGGTTGTAACACAGTGAATTTTCATTTCGATGCCTCCAATAAACACTACTCTCAAAATTTTGAAATTTTCGTTTTTCACTCAAATCGCTTCACTATTTTAAAAGTATTACAAATCATTATTGATGGGGTTCGAAGCAAGAGTAAATCAGCTAGTTACACAAAAAAAAACCATAAATATATCTGCAATAATAAAGAATTTCAATCAACTTTTTTCGTTTAAACGCTCCTCCTGTAAACCTACGAATTTGGAGTTAGCGTAGTGTTCATTGGAGGCATCGATTTTAGATTCTATGACTATTTGCGCTTTCTGTGACTCCGTTAATGACCATTTGAATTTGCAATAGTGGGTACTTCGCAACCATTTACGAGAGCTACAAAAACGTTTATATTTAAGGAGCCAAGATGTTGTTTAAATATTATTATGGGCGGATATATTGCTATTACTATATAGACCACGAAGCTGAGACTTTTGGTTAATGAATTTCTTGAAAACAGGTTACCGCTTAAATTATAAAGTAAAACAATGATTGCTTACAACGTTAAAATATTAATGTTAAATAAATAAATTAACAAGCTGTAATAATATGCACGGAAAAAACTATTTTCATCAAAATATTTCAAGTCGGAACAAATTTTTCCTTCACACAATAGAATCAATAAAAATAAGAAATATAATTCGTTACAAAAAAACTTCATGAAACACAAATACATAATTTATAATGTTTTTTTAAACAATCTTTTTCATATTTTAATTTTTAAAACTCAATCCGTATTTATGAGTAAATTAAGTTTTATCTAGCTATATAATAAGAAAATTTTATACATTAAACAACAGATTAAAAGTTACTTACAAACTAATTTAATTCAGTATACATCTACTCAACTTCGTTAATTGCACATCTATTGCACTTTACAAGATGCATTTTTACATTTTTTATTCACAAATACGTATTTACAAATTGTAATTGCCAAAACAAATAAACGGTTCGACGTTCAAAACTGTTATTGTTACCGCTGAAAACACAATACAACGTTATCTTTGAACAGTCCTATAAGTAAATTGAAACGTAAAATAACATTAATTTCATAGTTACAAAACTCGTATATATCTTCGGACGGGTGTGAACTTCTAATTACGTCACGTAAAATTTCACTACTCGATTTTTCGCACATTTACACTTAATTACACTTAAGTCGTAAATTTGTTTCGTTGCAATTTTAAATGACAGCTTCTTTCTTCGGCTATAAAAATGTAAAACATTTAAAGTGCTTCACTACTAAGTTCCCGGGGCACTACTTTACGTGTCAGTCATAGTCTTAATAAAAGAAAGAAGTGTCAATCTGCTTTTAGTAGGGTCGCCACACTGTGTTGCTGTCAGGTTGAGGGTTACCGCGCTGTCCTAGATTGTTAACTCTACCGTCTTCTCCTCTTGCCGCCGCCGCCGCACACGAACTACTTCCCCCTAACAACAAATCCTGGTTTCCGTGCTGCCTATGATTGTTTGTCGTCGACGAGATCTGATCCATCATCGTCTGTAATTCGTTATGATGGTTTTGGGTCGAGTGAATCGAATTTGAGTGAAGCGGGTGAAAATTGTGCGTTTGGTTCGCCGCCGTATACAATTGGCTGTACAGCAAACTCGCAGGGAGGACCGGATAGAGGGAATTGTTGCAATTACTGCTCCCGTACGACGAGTTTTGGGATCCCATTAGCGAGGGGAAGTTTGAACTGTTCGAGTGATTGTGGCCGATGTTCGTCGTGTTTGAGGTGAGTAGGTCGTCTTGGACCGGTGATTCGGGTTGCGAGCTGTTATCGCTTAACGACCTCGGTCCAGTAGAGAGACTGTAGTCGGCGTTGTTGTTGTAGCGAGGCAGTAGAGTGCCGTGATGCGAAGGTGACGAGCCGACTAAGCCGGAAAGCTGCTGATCTAAGTCCACTCCGGTCGTGTCAGGTAGAACTGCGCAAAAATATTAACATTAACGAATCATCATTTGTATTTGTCGCATTAGCTGATTCAGTGTTGTACTTTCTGCCGATTTAACATCCGTTTTCGAAAAAAAAGTCACGTAAAACCTATCTATTAACAAACGTTATTTTAGTACGTTTTAATATGGCTATATTTTGTCGTGGCAACGGCACGCATCGGCAATAAATTTATCGTACGGATCGGAAGCGTCCGAACTGCTGTAAATTATAATGAGGACCGGTTAATGTACGTCGCGCGGGAGGCCATAGCTTCAATATAGCTGATATAGTATACGTACATTTTTGTCAAAGCTATTTAACGCAAGGGATCTCGTGTGTGCGGTTGCGTTATTCAAAAGCTTTTGATTCAGACTAATAGTGCTTTGAATTATCAGTTAGTTTAAAAACAACAAGCTTTAGTTGAAGCCTTGATAAACTATTTTTCTGCAATCTTTTCTCGTTTTTTTATTTTTTTTTATTGCTTATTTGGGTGGACGAGCTCACAGCCCACCTGGTGTTAAGTGGTTACTTGAGCCCATAGACATCCACAGCGTAAATGCGCCACCCACCTTGAAAAGTTCTAAGGTCTCAAGTTTAGTTACAACGGCTGCCCTACCCTTCAAACCGAAACGCATTACTGCTTCACGGCAGAAATAGGCAGGGTGGTGGTACCCACCCGCGCGGTCTCACAAGAGGTCCTACCACCGTTCTATACCAAATATTCTTAACTTTTCCGATAACTCAAAACGCAGTTTTATCGCCGAGAAGAATGACTAAGAAAGGCTCATCAAATGTATGTTGTTACTAAAATTTACACAATACTATTATTATTATAGAAGTTTTGATTAGAAGAGATTCCGGAGCAGTGAGAGAATATCTGGTCAGTCTTGTTACTGTATGGGGCATAAATTGAAGTCCACGCGGTATATCCATTACTTTGCTGTCTGTATCTTCGCTGCTTTTACTGACTACGAAAAAAATAATATAATTATTTACAAATGAAATGAACCGACAAAAGTAAAATCTACTTAATTCACTCCAAAACCGTCATGAGCAATAAATTTCGCGGATCAGGGGTAGGAAAGCTTCTTCGTAAACCAACTTTAACTAGAATCTTACTGACCGAAAAGAGACTGAATTTGGCCCAGAATAGCTATACACAGGCTCTTCCCATGTCGGAAGTGGACTAAGCGATATGATGAAATGGGCAGCAGCATTCTCTGGTTACTATACCAGCGTACAGCCTTCGTCGATCAGCATTTACTGATGATAGGGCGTATTGTAAGCGCATTCGGGTAGGTACCACCATCCTGTCTATTACTAGCGCGAAGCACTCATTCTGTTTAAAGTTCACAGCCGCTTTTCAATACAGGTAAATGTTTGATTTCATATGTTCGGATCTGGTTATGGATTGCGATAACTAGTTAACGCCAGATTGCTCGTGACATCCTTCAACTATCTACCCAATAAAAAATAAATAAGCGCGGATAAGCAATGAGACTAAAAGCGAAAGATCCCGGGTGATCAGATCGTGATAGGCCATGAATCAGAAGAGACTGATATGTGATCGTTGCCTGAGTTGCTGTCATTAATACTCGAACATTCATTTTGGGGTAAATTTTCGCTTATTTTCCTAATGAAGTCTCTCTCTAATTCCATCCCTTTGGTGCGCATTCTCCGACAATCACAATAGATTCTAAATTAAAAGTACGTATAGTTGTTATTCCGATGGTATTGAGACTACGATCTTATTTCTCGAGCTGAGGCGAATGAATTTTAAATAATTTTAAAAACTTTTATTTAATTATTTGGTAAATTGCGACTCCAATGCTTTTCGATATCCTTAAACACGACGTGGGTACAATTTGAACGAGGATATGAGTCGTAAATTTTTGGTAAATTTAATTTCACCTTACTGGTTCAACAGGCTATAGTTTGGTGTCATAAAACTTAATGATTAATCTGTTAACGATTTATAGCTGTTTTGTTCCGCGACATAGCTGCAGCATGCACGGATTACGTCACGCATTAAAACTAGTTGTTTCGAAAAAAACATAAATATTTTATGGACATAATTAAATCTATTGTTATGTTACGAAAGGTGATTAAGTTGGCAGATGGTACGTCGGTGCGCATTCGATATAAAATGAACTGTTAAAAACTAACAGAAATATGTAAAAGCAAATTTAGCGAGATTAAAGCGAAGCTATGTGGCATAATATTTTTTTTGTGTGAATAGAATCGTTTTTTGGGGCAACGCGAAATAGCCCTTTTTATTTATTACTAGCTGACCCGGCAGACTTCGTAGTGCGTGCCTCAATCGATAAATAAAAGACCTAAACTTTTGTGTAAAATAAACTTAAAACAAATAAAAGGAATCGGTCCGACGGGGGACACATCAAAGGAAAAACAAAATTGTTATTTTTATTTAATTCCGAGCATTTTCATATTTATCTAACCTTTTAAACCTTCTCTGGACTGCCACAAATAATTCAAGACCAAAGTTAGTCAAATCAGTCCAGCCGTTCTCGAGTTTTAGCGAGACTAACGAACAGCAATTCATTTTTATATATATATAGATAGATTATTTAATTTTATTAACGTGCGTATTTTTTTTTCGTTTCTTTGTCGACTCTATCTGTTATGTGCTTTGACTATTTTATATTTAACTTACAAATATTTTAACCCATATTACTCATGGGTCGGATTTCAATCTATCGTTAGATTTTATCTGATCTCAGAAAAACGAATAATTGTCGGTTTGCAAGTTTTTATGGTGACGCTCAAGAACGACTATAAAGAGCGAAGTGGAGGAGAAGAATTATTATAATTAATATTAGTATTATATGATTAAACATTTTTTACTTTTTCATACAACGACAAAAAGTATATAATTAATATGTCATGTACAAATTCCACCAGGTAATGATTGATAACTGAATCTGTGAACAATTTCAGCGGCAATGACAAGCCTCTGTCTGCGCTGAGGACTTTCAAACTTTGTTTAAGAACATGCCATAGGTTTCAGATGGTACAAAATGAAATGGCCTACTGAGCTAATGTTTCTCGCATTTGGCGGGGAGTGCAATACTAATAGGATATAGCTAAATTATGAATAATAAATGAAAATTAAAGCCAAATTATAGACATAATAATTACTGGTGGTAGGACCTCTTGTGAGTCCGCACGGGTAGGTACCACCACTCTGCCTATTTCTGCCGTGAAGTAGTAATGCGTTTCGACTTGAAGGGTGTGGCAGGCGTTGTAACTATACTTGAGACCTTAGAACTTATATCTCAAGGTGGGTGGCGCATTAACGTTGTAGTTGTCTATAGGCTCCAGTGACCACTTAACATCGGTGGGCGAGCTTGTCCACCAAACTACGCAATAAAAAAAAAATTAGAATGTTACCTGTATTATTAGCCGTAAAATCTTGCGTTGCGGTTTGATCGGGAACAGTTCCCGCGAAGCCTAAAGCCGGAGGGTTGAATTGAGATGCCGCTGGTGCCGCGCATGATGGGAGATAGGCTGGGTATGCGCTCGCACCGCCGTAGCCCCAGTGGGTGTTGCTCGAACTCAACCCAAACTGACTCATGTCTATAAGAAATAAAACAATATTAACAACACCAAGATTATAACTTTTAAAAAAAAATGCGCTGCTCGTTTATATTATAATATTACATTATATTTTTTTTATATTATATTATTTACTGGCGGTAGGACCTCTTGTGAGTCCGCGCGGGTAGGTATCACCTCCCTGCCTATTTCTGCCGTGAAGCAGTAATGCGTTTCGGTTTGAAGGGTGGGGCAGCCGTTGTAACTATACTTGAGACCTTAGAACTTATATATCTCAAGGTGGGTGGTGCATTTACGTTGTAGATGTCTATGGGCTCCAGTAACCACTTAACACCAGGTGTGCTGTGAGCTCGTCCACCCATCTAAGCAATAGAAAAAAAATCTACAAAAATACGTATCAACTCTATACTTACATTGTGTTAAGCGAAAGCCGTTACGCAATATACTTTAAATGCTAGTGTCTTTGAGATATTAGGAAGAAGTCTCTGATTTGGGGAGGTAGTACTCAGACGTGCGGATGTACACTATGGCATCATACGTTACGTGTCATTAAACATTAAGACACCACACGAAGCTGTAACAATATTTTCCGTGCATTGTATCAACTAGTTTTTACCTAGCAGAAATGAACACGATACAAATAAAAAAAAAACAAAAAAAAAAACCATCAATCAGCAAACGCCGCAAAAACCTATCGCAAAACCAAATCGGAATCTGTCCGCAGCAAATATTCGATTCGGCGTAGTTGAAAAGTGAATGAGTCACCAAACCGTGCGGCGGTACCCTAAACTACGTTCACTAAAGCGCGGATTCAATTCGGCCCCCGCCCAAAAAGAGGAGACCACCGAAACCTGACTGCAATCGAACAAGCATCGAGTCGTGCCCGCTGAAATCCACGAATGCAAAACAACTCTTGCCGTTTGAAAAACGCTGTGGAAAAACGAAAACAAAAAAAACAAAAGCGACATTCGCAAATCGACGCAGCGGTGTATCGTATGAAACCGGACTCCGCCGGATCGTTGGCAAAAACGGAGCCGCGATACCGAAAAATAAAAGGCGGTAATACTGGTAAAATTGAATGGACACGGACGCCGCCGGCACGCTCTGTTCCATCGTGTCTTTATACACAGGCTTTCATTACAAGTGGGTGATTGCGTTGCCGACACTGTACACGGTTTTGTGGCGCCGTTATAATATTTCTGTATATGATTTTATAGTAAAGGTTTTTTTAAGCTCGTTATGAGCTCCCAAATACAGATTTTTTTATTTTTCTCTCTGTTTGTTTATGCAATCCCTGTACTGGCTAGCCGATTTTGACATTAAGGGAAATTTAAGTAATGAACTACCTTCTTTTTTATTACCCTTGTAGGCAGACGAGCATACAGCCCACCTGATGGTGAGTGGTTACCGTCGCCCATGGACGTCAGCAATTCCATAGGCAGTGCCAAGTCGCTGCCCACTTCATCTCTTCCAGTGGGTGTCGTAAAAGAAACTCCTAAACCATCGGAGAGACCGCACGCATGGGTAACATCGTCTAGTCTATTTCTGCTAAGCTAAGTACCGCCTTAAAATGATAGCCATTGTAAATTATTACTGAAATTTCACATTGCAATGTACGCGTAAACGCTTGCCGTCAAGTAGCCTTCAGTTGAACCATCTCCAACAGTAAAATGTATTTAAAAATTCCTTAAATTGGAAGCACAATTTTAATACTTTTCAACTTCGATTTATTAAAAAAAACTTTAAGTGAACATTTTTTCTATCAAATCGTCTTTTAATCGTCTTTTTTATTGCTTAGATGGTTGGACGAGCTCACAGACCACCTGGTGTTAAGTGATTACTGGAGCCCATAGACATCTACAACGTAAATGCGCCACCCACCTTGAGATATAAGCTCTAAGGTCTCTAGTATAGTTACAGCGTCCTACCCTTTAAACCGAAACCCATTACTGCTTCACGGCAGAAATAGGCAGGGTGGTGGTACGTACCCGCGCGGACTCACAAGAGGTCCTACCACCAGTAATTACGCAAATTATAATTTTGCGGGTTTGATTTTTATTACACGATGTTATTCCTTCACCGTGGAAGTCAATCGTGAACATTTGTTGAGTACGTATTTCATTAGTAAAATTGGTACCCGCCTGCGGGATTCGAACACCGGTACATCGCTTCAACACGAATCCACCGGACGTCTTATGTTTTAGGCCACGGCGACATCGAAAGTGTAGTAATGTATAGACTGTAAAGTAACAAACAGGATGTACTCACTCCAAGATCCCAAAGGTCGAACTGTCGGCTAGTTTGCTCAACCTCTCTACTAGAGAAAAGTACTCACTCTGACAAGTTGTGATCGGTGGCATTCTGAACCCGCCGAGTGGATCCGGCGGGAAGGGAAACGGACGCTGGCCGAAGGCGAAGTGGAACTGCTGCTGCTGCCCTAGGAGAGACAGCACTAAATCAGTACGATACAAGCTGCCCTTGGTCCTCATCATAAATTGTGAATGTAAACGTGTTCCGAGTAATTATTAATAGGTTGAACGAAGTTCCTTATGAGACGATGCGGAGGGGTGCGCTAACCGAGAAAAAACGTCCGTAACGTAAGATTTTTATTAGTAATGCACACAGTGTACGACTTAACTTTGTAATAACGTGAAAAAAATATCATATTTTTTTATCATTCGTTGACCACGATCTCAGAGCTTCGTTTGCGCAATATACTAACTCTTATGCAAACAACCGTGAATGAAGTGTACCACAATAAGTTCGCACGTTACCAAATGACCGTGGGTTGTTGCGAAGCCTCCAGTTTTATTTTCTTTATACCTCGAATACAACATAAAATTAATATTTTTATAATAAGGAACTTCGTTCCTATCCGGTGTCCCACGACACCACACATCTTTTTGTACGATTCTTGATATGTTCCTTGGGGGAAAGTATGGTGACGGCGACACGGGTTAACGGATTAAGTGTAAATTACAACGGGACACTAAAAATTTGTCTACGACTGTTCGATAATTTACGATATGACTAATTAATTATCAATCTTTGTTTACCTGTTGTTGGATTTTTTGACATGGTAGGTACCATTAATATAAATGATTTGCGAGTCACGGCTGAACTGTTGGTATTTCAGCTTTCCTACCGTTTTGAATGTTATTGCCTCACAGAAATAACCAGACCGTGGTGCGAACCGAAGCGAGTTCAGAATAGGCTGCCAGTTCGAAATGCTATCATTTAAGGACTATTTCACCATACTAATGGTCCCACAGTAGCCGAATTTCAACTATAATTAATTGAAATTATAAGTTTGAACATGACCTACTATGGTTCTATTGTCAAATAATTTTATACTTCTATAATCACAGATTTCGTCAACACTACACTATATTAAAAACTAGCTGACCCGGCTGACTTCGTAGTGCCTCAATCGATAAATAAAAGACCTAAACTTTTGTATAAAATAAACCTAAAACAAACAAAAGGAATCCGTCCGACGGGGGACTAATCAAAGGAAAAACAAAATTGTTATTTTTATTTAAATCTGAGCATTTTCATATTTATCTACCTTTTAAACCTTCTCTGGACTTCCACCAATAATTCAAGACCAAAATTAACCAAATCGGTCCAGCCGTTCTCGACTTTTAGCGAAACTAACGAACAGCAATTCATTTATAACATTTTATATTATTTAAACAATATTAAGCTATTCTCAATTTGACCACAGACAAAAAAATAACAAAAGTTCGACAATAAGCAAAGAAGATATTATATGTATGTGTGTGTGTCAAATACATGGTAGTGTGTGTAATGATTTTTTATTGATTTAACGTATTATTGAGGCATAATTTAAAAAAAATTAGCATTCTACACTCCTTCTCTATATACTCTATGTGTGGGAAATTTCATACCCCTGCGTCTGTGCAATTTTCGTAAAAAGGGGTACAAACTTTTTGCTTCACGTATTAATATATAGATTAAATAATATTGAATGAGACATTCAAATCCAAAGTATGTTATTAAACGTGTTATAAATTTCTAAGATTAAAATGCACTTAAAACTTTTACAGAAACGCGCTGAGCTTTCATCAATCACACTAAGTTTCAATTAGACAATAGAATTGCTGCCCTACTCCTCAAAACGTAATACGGAATCGCGGCAGAAATAGGCAGAGTCCATATCCGTGTCGGTTCTAAGACGGCCTACAATCACTTGAGATGTATTCACAAAAAAAAAACATCCGTATAATTGCCTAATTTTCAATACAAATGTCTATTATGGAGCCCCTGTCTGTTTGTCGCGAATGAGTCACAGCGGTTAGAGTAGCTATTATGTCTTAAAGTGGATGATGACATTCACTTTGTTATGGGTTCCACCACTTAGCACCCGACAGGTTTTAAGATTGCTTGCCTATGAAAATTATATTCTAAAGATTTTATAGTAATCGTATGTTTTATTTCTCCAGACCCTTATATTCTAAAATTCATGGTTTACGGTTACTGTACATGTTTAAGTAATGAATAAGTCGTTTTTATCACTTGACTTAAACTCTATCGACTTTATTAGATTATTTAAATACTAACAATGACATTTAATGACTAATAATGTATTTAGAGGCCTAAGGGTTGACTGTAAGAGACGGTTTTCGGCGATAAATTCGCCCATTGTGCTTTTGTTTTAAGCCCAATTTTTTTCATTCTCTTTTTCTGTAAATTATCATAATTTTGGTGTACTTCAGTGTAATAAAGTATTTTATATTGTATTGTAATTGAAATAGTAATACTATTTAATATATGTATGCGAGTATATCTAATATATAATCGATCTAATTCTAAAAAATACCTTTAAATTGTTATAATAAAAATGTACTTTGTCAAAAGAAAAATACGTTAATTGTTTCTAAATAGAAGACTTACAAATAATTTATACACCCAAACAAAATTCATTATAAACAGAAAAACTTTTTTTAAAACATGCTTAAATATTATACTGTGCTTTGGACTTCGTGTGCTTATTTGGATAAAGCAATAATAATTATAAAAAGACAAAATTCAATAATTGTATGATTAACTAGAAAATACTAGCGAATAGCTCTTTTATATATGTATAAAACTGTCTAGATATACATTTTCTGATGGATGGATGGTTTCACTACAAACTAGGGTTGCCAGTCTGTTGTTTTACCATTTGAATAAAAGTTCTACAAGATATTGTACAGGATATTCCTATAATTTTGCATGTTTACATTAAGTGTATTTATTTTTTAAGCGTTCGTAATAAGTGTTTTACTGGTTTCCCCAAAGGCCTAGTTAAATTTAAATAATTTAAAAAAAAAGAAACACGTACATCTTTTTGTTTAATATATGTTAGAGTATTAAGTGAATGATCAATTCACTTGTCCTACCGTTAAGAATTTCGAGAGATAGTCACTATCAAGCTGAGTTGAAGTTCAGTCTCACATACGCTGTGCGTCCTCTAGGCGTGGGGACTTTGTAAGAGATTCGGCCCCCAGCCCGAGAAAAAAGTCTCGCTAAAATTCTAACTTTAATTACCTCGGGTGCCATTGTAGATATAACATACAATATGATGACATATAAATATATAACATAAGCTCTCAAAATAACAATACCTTTACTCTTAAGTCAACGTACATACATTTTGGTATTGAAGATAGTAAAATCCAATTTATGTGTAGCTACGTTAAAATCCGATTGTCAAATCGCATACAATATGCAATGTAGTCGAATGGTAATTTGAATCGATCCAACGTAATAAAAAATACAAGTAAGAAATAAATAACGAGCAAAAAAGATTACGCAATAACAGTTTTGTCAATGATTTATCCTAGAACAGGAAAGTAATCAACCGTTTTCTAATATTCTAATAAAGTAGTACTTTTCGCAGTAATTTACTGTGAACCAGTAACGAACCATTATAAATAATAAAACGTGTGGCACTCGGGAACTGCCGCGGTAAAGCTATTGCATAGCATATTTTATCAATTTATGCAATTATAATTAGACAATGATAATTTAATATTAAAACAATAATAAAACAAGCCCACACTAAATTAAACATTAATAAAAGCAAAACCTTAACTGTCCCCTTCACACTCATAAGCTAGATCGCGCGAGAGAGAGATGGGCAGACTTTTCATGATGCGCATGCAGTGTGACGTCACGCAACGCGCTTATTCACAAACACTACACAAGCGCAACGTGTGAATGTGTTGTACGCGAGCTACATGGTAGGCGGAGTGAGGGGTGTAAGGTTTTTTTCGTTACGGAATTTCATGATTCGGTCGCCGCGCTCAAGGCCGCGATAAAAGCTATGCAATAGCTTAACAGCACAATAACACAAACGTTAATCGATTTAATATAATACTTTAAAAAAACCAGTGAGACAGCCCTGTTCAGCACACATGCTCATTTCCCGTGCAAAGGCTCGAGTGTATAAATCAACGGCGCAACAATTACACACTTTCATGGCAAGTTGGAATTAGAAACTGTCATTTGCACCGTTCGAGGGCCGTTGGGGGGGAGTGAGGGCGAAGGGGGAATGGCATTGGGAGGGAAAAATAGGGTACGAGTAAGGGCTACTGCGGACCTGATTAAAGGATTACAGGGGAGTCCAGTGTAGTTAGATTTATTATACCAAGCATTTCTACTAGTTAGCTGCGCTTTGTTCTAATGCGCCCGACGATGACAATTTATTCGCCTAGCTTAGTTGAGTTTTTTTTACTAAATATATGTTAGGTTAAAATCCTCACATGTGCATGTAAAATGATTTAAATGAATATTGAAGGCAGTCGATTATGTTTTGTCGTATGTTAGTTTTTTCGCGACACTGATTTTTTTACCAAAGTAAGGTTATTGTTATATCAGCGCATATTACAAGCAGATCAATCATTACTAGTGGGTTTCGTAAAATTTATAGAGATAAGAGAAAGTATTCAGAATAAGATTCCTTTAGATAATTGACAAGGAAAGATAAAAAATAATTAGACATCAATATGTATAAAATACTTTTGTCCAAAAGTAAATTCGACATGTATATTATTTTTATTTTGTGTTTGACAAAAAAAATATTCGAAAAATTACAATTAAAATTGTATATAAAAAGACAAAGACAAAATAGTTACGTAGAATTTTCCCCTCTCGTTCTCTACTAGTTTCCTCTTTGTTAGTTAGTTAAGTGCCTATTAATGAGCTTTAACTTTTTGAAATAAAATATTTAGGTAATGTTTTTTTTTCAGAATTTCAATATAAATAAAAAGTTTTAGGTCAAACTGATTTAGGTCGAATTTTGATCACTGGGGGATAACTATTTAGTTAAAAAGTAAATTGACCATATTTTCCAACAATATACTATATTCTATGTACATGAAATCAATACAAAAATTTAATATAATTATAACGTGCGTAATTACTGGTGGTAGGACCTCTTGTGAGTCCGCACGGGAAGGTACCACCATCCTGCCTATTTCTGCCGTGAAGCAGTAATGCGTTTCGATTTGAAGGGTGAGGCAGCTGTTGTAACTATACTGAGACCTTAGACCTTATATCTCAAGGTGGGTGACGCATTTACGTTGTAGATCTCTATGGGCTCCAGTAACCACTTAACACCAGGTGGGCTGTGAGCTCGTGCAACCATCTAAGCAATAAAAAATAATAATAATAACAATACAAACACTAGAAAAATTACTTTGAATACTGACTGAACTGAATTCGTCTAGGTGCATCTAAGTGCGTTTAACTCGTGCATGACTCAAGTAAAGGGCTAAGTTAACGTGTGAAGTAAACAATCAGACTGCAGATGTAAACATTCGATCCATAACGACACTCTTGAATAC
Organism: Bombyx mandarina; assembly: GCF_003987935.1. The sequence goes on along the minus strand of NW_021011521.1, from coordinate 668,319 downwards.
ACAGTGCAAAATTAACTCCAATGTTCAATACATTTTACAATACAACCTCTGTAATATTTTATGATTGAAATTACAATTAATTAAAGCATTTCAGAGATTTGTGTGATGTGATGCCTATTTTTTTGAGCTAGTAAATCCCGGCCATGCTCCACTGTGACTGTTGCTAAATATTCCCATTTGACCAGCAGTGGGATGAAAGGTAACCTTTTACTTTCTAAGATTCAAACTATTTTGATATCGAATTTTGTCAAAATCGTATCATAGGACATAAAAAAGTAACAAACAGACTTTCGTGCTTATGATATTACTATGAATTGTCATACAGTTTACTGGTTTGAAAGAAAACAAAAAAAATAAATAGATCACTAAAATCTGGCAATTAATAATAAAAATTTTTTTACAAAAAAATAGTAATGTGACTGAACAGAATTGCACAACTGTTATTAGATTTACTATGGCATCATAGCGCCTTAGGCATGGGTGGTCCTGTGTTCGTGAACCGAGAATAGCTTGCCATTGCTTCCTTAACAAAAACATTGTTAATAGTCAGACCGATTATAAAGTTAGGCGGCTACTGCACATTGATAATAAAACGCACCACCCACCCGGAATGGCTAAAAATAGGAACGGAGATTCTGTGAGCACAAAGAACGGGTTTAATCTTCGTGTGATGATTATATGTAAGAGGACGCTATGCGAAAGAAAACATTTTTAAATAATTAAGAGACTTTAATAACAAATTTATGAATTGTGTACACTACATACTTGATAGTTTGATAACAAACTAAATTTCGATCCATTTTCAGTTGTTTTTACTTCAAACATTTTTAGACATAATTACTGTGATAAACTTAGTTATTATATTTATTTGCGAAGAGCTATAAGCCACCCGGTAAGAAGTTATCAATTTGCATAACCTGCCGATACTAGGGACACAGCAAAATCGACGGTATGCTATTATTTAAATAAGTAATGAAACATTGCCATTTTCTTAATAACATTACAATGACAACCCTCGAAAATCTATCGGGAAACGCGAATCAATCTAAACACAAAGCATAGCATGTTAACATGCGTTGGAACTTAGAATTAAATAATTTATCGGCTCCGCGCGGAGGCTGGAGGCATAAATCAATATGCAGGGCATGCACACACGCGGCAAAGGGTGGTTAGTCCGACCTCCCTACACCCTCAGCCCTTTCTTGACTAATTAATTAAACAACCGATTCATTACAGAAGCCTCCTTTGTACCCTCACATTCGTCTAGTGAGATAGAGGTAGGATGGCATTAGGATAGTCATTAATCGTGTTTCGCAAAATTTTAATCCCGAATTTCGGCAGTGAGTGAATCGAGCTTCGCCCTGATTTGATGAGACAAAATCTCGGAGCGTTAGATATTTTAGTTTTCCGTTTTATATTACGTTAAATATTTTGTGGTTTCTGTGTTTCAGGAATTTTTTTACTACAGTTTTCATTTAAAATACTAGCTGACCTGGCAGAGTTCGTAGTGCGTCTATCGATAAATAAAAGACCTAAGCTTTTGTATAAAATAAACTTCAAACAAACAAAAGGTATCCGTCCACCGGGGGACACATCAAAACAAAATTGTTCTTTTTATTTAATTCCTAACATTTTCATATTTATCTACCTTTTAGCTAGACTAACGAACAGCAATTCATTTTTATATATAGAAGAAGATTAAAACAGCATAGTCAAGATATGTTAAGGAAACAATGAACTCGTATATTATACGATCTATGACTCTCCGTTCTTCGTCCTTTTCTATCGTTTCGATTCTGAATATTACAGAAAGATGAAACGGAAATACTTCGGCAAATTATTAATTAATTACCTCAATTAAGGCTGTTGTTTTTGAATGTTTTGCGGTTGCCCTTGTTTCGTTTCGAGTACTCGCAAACATAAACGGGCTTTGATGTTTTCCGTATAGTTTTGTGAATTTAATTGCGCGTGCCTAACGTTGTGAAGAGTTTTATTTGCTTTGCAATTGTTGACTTTTCGAAACGTACGTCTAATTTAATATTATGTAACGTTTTGTTTTCGACAATATTGTCAGTTGGGGAACCATAAAAATACAACTGTTTGTTTGTTTGTATGTAGATGGTTTGAATAAATTACTTTTGAAATTTTCTTATTAAATATGTTTTAAGCTATTGCATAGATTTTATCGCGGGCTTTGACCGCGGCGACTGGATCAAGAAATTCCGTAACGAAAATAACCTGACACCCCCACTACGCCTACTATGTAGCTCGCGTTCAACACATTCACACGTTGCGCTTGTGTAGTGTTTGTGAATAAGCGCGCGGCGTGACGGCGCACTGCCGCATGCACATCATGAAAAGTCTGCCCATCTCTCCCTTGCGCGGTCTAGGTTATGAGTGTGAAGGAGACAGTTAATGTTTTGCTTTTGTTAATGTTTATAAATATAGCGTGGTCTTATTTTATTGTTGTTTTAATATTAAATTATTATTGTCGATTTATAATTGCATAAGTTGATAAAAAATGCTACGCAATAGCTTTACCGCGGCAGTCTCGGAGTGCCACGCGTGTTTTTTTTATTGCAGTTATGGCTGTATGAGCACCATATACTCTTTTGACAGCCCTTGTAGGCAGACGAGGATACGACCGATCTGATGGTGAGTGGTCACCGTTATTGATGGATGTCAGTAACTGTAATACCAGGCGCACAGCTAAGCCTCTGTCTACCGTAAATTGTTAAGTGTTGAGATTGCTTTAGATTGGGCGTACCGGAAATTCGAACTTATTTAATAGAGAAAGATTTATACTTAGTCAATTATTATTTTACATAAGCTACCGTAGGAAAATACTGCTAAAAATTTCTAATTGTATATAATGAAATACTTTTAAATATCGTACACTAGGCGCATGGGAGACGCTTTTCTGGTTATTATGACACAATAACAATAGAGTGTCGATTTCTTAATACACTCGTATATATATCATGAATGACAGATTTTAAATTCAAATGTTTTTTGTAGTGATTATTTATGGCCAGACTTTTACCATGAAGAATATATAATAGTTCAAACTTATTTCAGACTAGCTGACAAGGGAAAATTTCGTAGTGCCTCAATCGATAAATAAAATACCTAAGCTTTTGTATAAATTAAACTTAAAACAAACAAAAGGAATCCGTCCGACGGGGGACACATTAAAGGGAAAACAAAATTATTATTTTTATTTAATTCCAAACATTTTCATATTTTAAACCTTCTCTGGACTTCCACAAATAATTCAAGACCAAAATTAGCCAAATCGGTCCAGCCGTTCTCGAGTTTTAGCGAGACTAACGAACAGCAATTCATTTTTATATACATAGACTAGCGACCCGCCCTCGCTTCGCTTCGGAAACTGTAATTTATTATTGATTTCTCCACTATTTAATGGATGTTATTATACATACAAACCTTCCACTTCAATTACTCTATCTATTAAAAAAAACCGCATCAAAATCCGTTGCGTAGTTTTAAAGATTTAAGCATACATAGGGATATAGGGACAGAGAAAGCGACTTTGTTTTATACTATGTAGTGATATATAGATTTGGGAACATTTCATTACACCCTGTATAACGAAGCAATACTAACTGGTCTTTGAACGTGGCTCCCTCGGTCCGTCAACCGTCACCTTGATGGCTTTGTTGTACGTCGTCACTTGAGGTGGGGTAGTGGAAACCGTAATCGTCAAGGTGAATGATTTACCTGTAACAATAGAATTACGTAAATACATTTCTAAAAAAAGTTTCTATTTTCCATAAAATCCGTTGAAATTATTTATTTCGTTCAGAATTGTTCTGGCCTCGTAGAAGTATGCGCACGTCACTAAAACCGCCTCACTTAGGGCCGTTGAATTTAAACTATAATTAAAATGAAATCAAACCCGCAAAATTATAATTTGCGCAATTACTGGTGGTAGGACCTCTTGTGTGTCCGTCCGCACGGGTAGGTACTACCGCCCTGCCTATTTCTGCCGTGAAGCAGTAATGCGTTTCGGTTTGAAGGGTGGGGCAGACGTTGTAACTATACTGAGATCTTAGAACTTATATCTCAAGGTGGGTGGCGCATTTACGTTGTAGATGTCTATGGGCTCCACCACCTTACACAAGGTGGGCTGTGAGCTCATCCACCCATCTAAGCAATAAAAAAAAATAAAAAAAATATCAGACATAAGCGTCGGAGTTGAATGTTTGTTTACAAAAAAAAAAGACAAAAGCATTTCACGAATGAAACAATCTCGTTCGAACGCGAAGTGCGCAGCTCATCACACCGCGTCACGAACAGTGACCTGACCACTTCATCACGGCGTAACTCTGACAATAAAAATAATCCATCTGCGGAAAAACCACAGTTAATATTAAATGAATGCGCCTCAAAGCGTATCGTGGAGAGTTCAGCCGTCCGCTCGCCGCGGGATGTTCCCGATACCGATTTCGCCATTTTTCCACCGCCCACCGGCCACCCCGGGTGGGGGCCGCGGAGAGTGACATGTAAGCTTTAATGGGGCCCCGAGTGGTACGCCGCCGGCTACAAGCGAAAAAAGTGGAAAAAGTCTCATTCATACGTGATTTCATGTGTAGGCTACTTCTGCGGGCTCGGCGGTGAGGATCGTTAAAAATGGAGGCCTACACGCAACCGGCTTGTTGTGGCCTATCCGAGTTTATTAACGTGGACCGAGGAGCGCTTGCAGTGTACGTGTAACAAGTGTTTTCATCGCTTTCGGGCTTCGATTGTAATTATTTTGTTAACATAATTATGATTATCTGTACTATTTTATATTGCTGTTAAGTTGAAACTTCGAACTTCAATATTGCTGGCGGAATTCACATTATCATCTATATCGGCTCGACTTATCATTTAACATTGGATCGGGGTCGAGAAAGATCGAGAGGTCGTCTATTCATCTACAAGAAATAAAAACCTTAATACGAAAAGAACGTTAATTGCAAACCATAGTAACACTTAATTTAGAACATTAGCGAATTCGTACTACCTGTACTACCTGGAGCCACTGCGGTCATCCACAATGCGTTTCCAGAGGTCTTTTTTGCCACGTACCATCCGGCTACGGAATGAGCTCCCCTCCACAGTGTTTCCCGAGCGTTATGACATGTCTTTCTTCAAACGAGGCTTGTGGAGAGTATTAAGCGGTAGGCAGCGGTTTGGCTCTGCCCCTGGCATTGCTGAAGTCCATGGGCGACGGTAACCACTCACATCAGGTGGGCCGTATGCTCGTATGGCCTACAAGGGCAATAACAAATAATCATTCTGAAATGAAGTGAAAGAACCACTTCCTAAACACATCAAAAGGTGTTTTTTAAATACTGCCTAGTCTAAAACGTGTTTGAGTGATGCGCTGGTGAAGTAGCGGTACCAGGCGCGGCTCGCCACCGGCCCAACAGCGCCTAAATAAATAACCCCTACTTAATGTACGACCCGCACGATAGCAAGCACCAATTTTACGAGCTCGCAATACCCTCGCCCGTGACAGACTTGCCTTGTTATAAGCTTTTTAAGGTATCTGATGAATTTCAACACGAAATCAAGATATTTCAAAAGTGTTTACAAAATAGATATACCTTTTTATTCGTTTAGTGACGTAGGAAAGTTTTTTGAAGTTGTTTAACTCTATCGTATTCATTCGCGCGACATTCATTTGTAGGTATTTAGGTATGTAGGTACAGTACAGTGAATTTTAGATTTTAAGAAATCAGAGCATGCATTTAGTTTGATTTGCTTAGTCAGGTATATTATATACATAGATTTAGTTTGAATTAAGCGGACTGTATATTTGACTGAATTGTTGGCATGTTACTTAGCGCCCCTGAATACTGTTGCAAGAGGTTAGGCTCTATTCCCACTTCGGACAAACATACGTGTGATTCGTTTGATGTTCATTGTATTTATTTACGCGTTTATCAGTGCCAATAAAACTTCCTATGATGATACGATTACTGATATATTTTATTTATATGATATGCAAATTAAATATTTGAATTTGATTTTACTCCCGTAATTTTAAACATCTTCTGGTCGTTCGATTGGCTTAAAAGTTTTGCTTAAAAAGGACCGTTGCCAATTCAATGATGTCATTCATTACATTGGCCTAACAATTGAAAAAAAGCTTGTAGTTTAATGTAGTGTAGTTTTTGTAGCTTTAAACTACATTAATTTAGAAAATAAATAAATAAATGTGGTTGGTAAAATACTCTACGACTAGTTTCAGGTAGCATTTAGGTTTGTACACCTTCAACTATTGAAGCGAATTCTCATAGAAAGAAAAACGTGGACATGCCTTCGATAAACAAAGGCAAATGTTCTCAATTACTTAACTTTGACTAGTATTTTTTCATGTGTTATTTGCCAAAAATACGTATACGAAAGAAAAATATTTTAACTATGCCATTGTATTTTATTAAAGAACAAATTAGTTAATAGAATAAAAAAAAATTTTTTTTGCCTGTTTATTTTCCCGTGTGCATTTTTAAACTGTCTTTTTATTGTTAATATTATATTAGTTAATTGGACTGACAATAGCTGCAACATGAATTCATCATTTATCCATCGTGGTTAAAGTTGGAATTCACTTCAATATCGGTTGGCCTAAACTTCAAACCAGAACATATGATTACTTGCAGCACTGTCGGTGCATGCCTATCTCAGTATGCTTACGTTGCAATTCTCAAACTGGTTCCACTTTTAAAATATAATAATTGTAATTTGAAGATTAAAACAAACTCTTTAAAAATAACACAAGCCGATTTTAATTGAACGATTAAAATTATCGCTTTAACTTTTGGGCGGGCATATCCGTATAGCTCCGTCTTACGTTCACAGACGACAACGACATTTCCTTAATAGGTGGATGCAATCCAATTTGACAGCTGTCAAATACACTCCTCGGCGTGTCGCAGTCGTAGCGATTACGCAGCGGCGTCGGACGTAACAACGTGTTAATGCCTCTACACGTTAATGGACTGAATTAATATGCCGGTGTAAGCTAAGATGTTTGACGCTATCGTATCTGAAGTATACCTTATAGTTTAGATATATAATATACATGGCGTTTTTTTGTATTTATTGAGCTTTGATGACTGGGCTGCTTTTAAGTAGTTACCGGAGCTCATAGACATCTACAACATAAATACCGCCGCCCATCTTAAGGTCTTCGTTTTTACAGTACAACAGCTTCCCCACCCTTCAAATCGAAACACATTATTGCTTCACGGCAGAAAAGGCGGTGGTACCTACCCGTGCGGACTCACAAGACGTCCTACCATCAATCAGTAAAAGGCTTTTCAAAATATCTTAAATAATAAGTTGTGTTTACTCTGTCTGACCGTTTCGACCTGTCTGATCGGTCGAGTGATTTTTGACCGTGATCACTATAGAACAAAGTCTAGATTTGTTTTTATTATAAATTTAGATTTGATAATTATCAGTTCTGGTTATCAGGTTCTGGATGTTCTGATTATCTCGTATGTATTTACGATACTCGAAGCACTGGAGAAGATCATAAGTAAGATCATAAGCATGTAAGCCGCTGCATGTGTAATAATTGTTTATTAGCTTTTACTCTTTAGGATTAAATTTTATTTAAAGTCGATACTAAAATTTGATGGGTAGTAAAATCGAACATTAACATAAAGCATTCAGTGTTTCATTCAAACATACTAATACGTTTTATCTCGGAGCAGTTAAAGAGTAACGTACATTGTATCTAAGTTTGACGACCCATCTATTGTAAGATTAGTAAAATGCATACTAGACATATAAGTAATAGTCTTTGATAAAAGAATCATAATAGTATGCAAACTTATAATTTCATTTAATTATAGTCGAATTTCGACTACACTGGGACCACTAGTACTTATAAATGAGACTGAAAAATGAAGGTGAGCAGCATCTATAGTGTCCTGCAATCATTTGTCAATAGGGGCCGTGAGTTGTTACTGTCTATGCAAAAAAAAACTAACTAAATGGTATCGAATTTTTTTTTTTATTGCTTATTTGGATGGACGAGCTCACAGCCCACCTGGTGTTAAGTGGTTACTGGAGCCCATAGACATCTACAACGTAAATGCGCCACCCACCTCGAGATATAAGTTCTAAGATCTCAGTATAGTTACAACGGCTACCCCACCCTTCGAACCGAAACGCATTACTGCTTCACGGCGGAAATAGGCGGGGTGGTGGTACCTACCCGTGCNGACGAGCTCACAGCCCACCTGGTGTTAAGTGGTTACTGGAGCCCATAGACATCTACAACGTAAATGCGCCACCCACCTCGAGATATAAGTTCTAAGATCTCAGTATAGTTACAACGGCTACCCCACCCTTCGAACCGAAACGCATTACTGCTTCACGGCGGAAATAGGCGGGGTGGTGGTACCTACCCGTGCGGACTCCCAAGAGATCCTACCACCATTAATAATTTCATTTTATTAAATTTTTACTGCTACGGGATAAGTATTAAGTATTTTTATCGCTAAGCACGAGTCGTACTTGAACATTTATTACCCGAAGAAGTCATGGGTTTTCGATGACGCACAAATATAAAATAAAATGAAGACTTAACAGGACATTATAAAACGTAAATTCTGATTCTAAACTGTATCAAAAATGAGTGTATGTGCGTTTGGAAATCCTACCATTATAGAGCGTCCGTCACTAATAGAGCGTGTTTGAGCCGCGTGACGCCGCAGAGCATAGTTACGGAACTTGCGGCCTGTGCTGTTAGCGCAACTACCCCGAAACCAAGGGGCGACCGTAAATGAAATGGTAGTTTTCCATCGCGGCTAACCGGGCTGGTAGACCCGGCCGGTTAACCCTGCGTCGGTCGCTGCGGCCGCGTTATGGTTGACAAGGCCTGTTACGGGTGACGGGCATGCGTGCCGCAATCTACAGTCGTGTTTGCGTGTTCCAACGCTGTTCTTTCGCGAAGGCTCTGTTATATTTTACCGCTATAAATATTTTTGTTTGTAAAGAAAGCGTTTCGACTTAAACAAGGAATGGCATTTTTAGTTTTGGAACGCCGATCGGAAATACGATATTAGAAACGAGACGATCTATCTCCGTGTACGTTCGTTCCGCGCAAACCGCGATGTATTCAAATAAAGAACTCTTCAAAGGAATTTTTTATTGAAATGGCTGTGAGACCGCAGCCGGCGCGAGCCCCGCCTCCGCGGAAGAAGTCGTTTTCCCGACCTTTTCCATTGGCTGCTGGCTAGAAGGCGGGCCGTTTCTTGAAGTCTTAGCCGACTCGACTCGAGACTAACTTTTCATTTGCACGGCACTAAAATATAGCCTTGGATTAGAGCGTAAAGCGGAACTTGGGCCTGCGGTTTCATTTGGACGTCTTTTTGTTCGTCTGGACTCGAACAATACAGTTCGTCTTTCGATTTCCTTCATTACTAATAGTTAATATTTTTTTAATAGCCATTTGTGTAGTGAGAGCTGCTCTTGATACTTCTAATGTTATTGTTTCAGAGCACGATGATAATTGATAGAGTTTGACAGCATTATTAGAAATTAATATTGTTGTAAAACCAATCAAAAATCAAAATCAAAATCAAAAAAAGTTTTATTCAACATAAATGAAAGTACATACTTGTTGAACGTCAAAAGAATTACCGCCAATTCACAAGAATTAGCCTCCGTCCTGAGAAGAATTGGCAAGAAACTCAGCGGGCATGTTTTTTTTTTTTTTTTTTTTAAATATTAGATTTTTATTTTTATTTTAAACATTTTTTTTTTTTAAATATTCATATTACAATAAGTAATTATAACATAACAATTTTACAATATTGAAATTCCCGGAGCGAGCAACTCATTCCCACTTTGTGCAATCTTCTAGATAATCATTGACTTTGTGTGTGACAATGTGATTAGTACTAAAATAATTTCATATGGTACGTGTAGTTTCATGTGCTGTTGAGTTCTAATTTCCACTCTGTATGCTTTCTAAGAATTGATAGACTTTTTTTGTTTTTCATTTGAAATATTAATAATCTGTATGTTATATCTCTTGATATATGACGAAAAATTTTCTCTTGATAGATAGCCGTTTGAGATACGGGTAGGATAACATTTTGAGGGTATTTTAATAAGCATTAAATAAATAGAAACCAAGTAGACATAAAATGAGTAAAAAAAAAGGATTTACCATTTGTTCTAAAATGCCTTAAAATAACTCTAAAGACGTCATTGTGATTTTAAGGGAAATTCGTACATATACGTTCAAAAATAAAACCATGGTTATCCATGTCATACTTTAGAAGGAGAAGTCATGCTTAAGCTTTTTTTTATTTATTGCTTAGATAAATGCATAAATCATACTTCAAACTACATAAGCCTTAAATAAATAATAGTTTAAAGAAAAAAAAAAAGAAAAATAGATTTGTAGCTAAAAATAGTAAATTTTAAACATGGGCAGCTCATTTTGTAACGAGGTAATAGAAGCTAAATTATTGTTTTTAATAAAAATTAAAATATAATAATTTAATAATTTTAAAATAAGTATTAAGTTATGACAAAATAATTGATTTGTTTGCTAAAAAATTGGTAATAAATTTTGGGGTGCTCAACATCAAAGTTATAATTAGTTCGCTGCCAGATATTCATAGGAGTTATGATGATGATGGCTATTACTATTATTATTGGACAAAAACACATTTTTTTCTTTAGAAAAAAACGGGAAAAAAGGATCATGATCGTTTTTTGTATGTTAAAGTTCAATTTAAATTCCTTGAAATAACACAAAATCGTCTATAAACAAACTGAAGATGTTGAGACAAATGTGTTTCAGAAATGCATCTACATTGCTATTAGTCTCAGCACAGAAATTTATTAGGTGATGGAACTTCTCTATCTTAGTAATACTCGCCAGAAATAAGAAGACGGAATACAAAGAAAATTTTTGCAATTGGTTTTGTATTGTGTTCCATACTTGAATAATATGACACTATAAGTGTATATATAGGTATTTGTAAATTAATAAAAATTTCATTGCGCCTACCACTATTTACTCTGCACTACCTTTTGTTGACTGGTAGAGAATGCTTTAGACATTAAGTCCACCAATATAAATTTACATTAAGTGTAATAACTAAAATAAAATAAATAAAAATAAACACTATGTCCTAAACGAGTATTGAATTTTTATTAATTCATAATAACGGGTCTGTTGCAGAATAAGATTTCGGACCGTTCTTATAAATAAAAATAGCCGCAAAACATTACGAAACACTGCTGTACGCATCTGTACTACGTACGTCGTCATTCCTGTCCAGAATAAGGAATGATAATTTCCATCCTTGTTTTAGGTAAATTTTCTGTCAACAGGCCTTTACCGATAACATAACAGAACCAAAGAATGTACTCTAAAATAGAACGATTAGCCTCATATGACGTCATATATTCTAATTGACAGTGAAACAATGTTACAATTAATAAGTTTAATTGATTATACTTAATAAAAATAGTTATCGGATGATTGCTTTAATTTTGGAACGAAGTTCCTTATGGGACGATGTGGAGGAGTACCCTAACCGGGAAAAAACGGCCGTAACGTAAGATTTTTATTATTTATGTATAATCTTAGTGTGATGACGGTTATTATTATTATTCATATAAATAGCTGTTTCTATGTATGTTATTATTATATATTTTTTATTAATCATTGTGAATAAAATAAAGTGTAAAGTAGTTTTTATTTTTATTTTTATCAATAAAAACATAATAATAGAAAATGTATAGCCGAATAATTATTTTCTTTATACCTCGAATAGAACTTAAAACTAATATTTTTATAATAAGGAACTTCGTTCCTATCCGGTGTCCTACGAAACCACACATCTTTTATTATTAACACTTCCGCTACACGTTGAATGCAAAGCCCGCGAAGTTTCTCGCCGGATCTACTCAGCAGGTCGCGATTCTGATTCGGTAGTAGACAGCTTCCCTTGAGCTGTTAGGTCTCCTTCGGAAGCGTTCGGGCAGCTGTTGGCAAATCATACCCCTCCGGGTTGAGCCTTGCTCGCCCCACCTGTCCTGGTGAAACTGGAGAGGCCTCTTGTCCACCCGTAATCCATTCTTCATAAAAAATAACATTCCCGCAATTGTTACTTAGATTATTTTTCTATTTCTAATTTCAAATGATTTTGATCGAGATGCGGAACAATAATTTGGTAATGTGCACTCCTTGGTTAATATCTGACTTATTAGAAAAACCGGTCAACATTTAGTTTCAAGATTTCCAAGTAAAGTTGTACAAGATGAAAAAATTCATTTCTTAATTTTGATTTGTGTTTACTTAGTAACATTTGATTATTTTATGCATTTTTGATCACGATGTATGACAATACAATCTAAGACAGTAATATAGAGCTGGTATCATGAACTTGCAGAGTGCATAACAAAGCTGTTGGATGGTGACTAATAAAATTAACCAAGTTTAGTTTAGTATTCATTGGTTTTATTGTAAGTACTACAGGAGCTCATTGTAAGCACAATGAGAGTTTTCCCACCTTCAGAAATAGAGTCGAAGTTCCTACCACTGAGCGCCTAAAACTCATGAACGTCGCATGCAGTGGTTGTACCTACTGACGTGACGTGAACTACATTAACCTCAAAAAGCACACTGCTATAGACCAAACTTTGAGAGCTAGATAGGATTTATATCTATTTATGGAAACGAGTCATATGCCACGAATTAGACGTTAATGCTCCAATGACAGCCTTCTGTGAAGTACCAGCAAGGACAAACATAGATTCACAAGCATTTTGTTCACGAACAAACATTTGAAGTCGTAGTGGCCTAAAAGATTAGACGTCCGGTGCATTCGTGTTGAGCGATGCACCGGTGTTCGAATCCCGCAGGCGGGTACCAATTTTTCTAATGAAATACGTAATTAACAAATGTTCACGATTGACTTCCACGGTGAGGGAATAACATCGTGTAATAAAAATCAAACTCGCAAAATTATAATTTGCGTAATTACTGGTGGTAGGACCTCTTGTGAGTCCGCGCGGGTAGGCACCACCACCCCGCCTATTTCTGCCGTGGAGCAGTAGTGCGTTTCAGTTTGAAGGGTGAGGCAGCTGTTGTAACTATACTTGAGACCTTAGAACTTAATCTCAAGGTGGGTGGCGCATTTACGTTGTAGATGTCTATCGGCTCCAGTAACCACTTAAAACAAGGTGGGCTGTGAGTTCGTCCACCCATCTAAGCAATAAAAAAAACCCCGTAATAATTTTAATTACTGGGTGTAATGAACATTGTGCCGATGGCCAACATAGTAGCGGCATATATTCCTGCAAGGATAGTATAATATTAATCAGCGAGTATTAAAAAAAAACAAGTTACACTGCACGCAATGGAATACAATTAACCGTGTGTCTTTGCTGTAGATTACGGGTGCACTAACCAAAAACAACAAGTAAGCTTAGCTTAGCAAATGAACATGGTTTTCCCCTTTTGTTAAGATTCTATTATTTGCTTTCGGTTTCAAGGACCGTTTCCTTACACCCTGAATTAGATTTTAACAAAACACTGTCTGAGTTCTAAAAGATCTTTAAACTTCTTAATGATGTTTAAGAAATGAAATTGAAACTTATATTTTCATAATTGGAACTACTTGTACTTGTATCTTGTATATATCTTGTATCTTGCGTTCATTATTTTCTATTTCGAGGTATGGAAAATTTTATGGTAGTGGGAGTACAAAATATGTCGACGAATCTCAATCATTTTAGTATATAATCATACACATACAATAAATTTTAGTAAATAATATAAAATAAAATAAATCCGGGATTTAGCCGAAGAAACTAGTTCGCGAAAAACGAAAATAAAATAATAATATCAATTATATATTATACATATGTACATTATAACGTGCTGAATGAAAAGTTTCCGGAACAGGATTTATATTATTATAAATACACATTAAAAATTATTCTATAATAATTGAAATCTTACAAAGCGTTATCTCAAAATCTATTAATATTATATTTGTTATTATATTATTTATTGTTATCATATTTGTTTTTATTACGTAATAAAAATAATGCATATCACACAGTTACTAATTAACAAGTACATTTAAACAATATTGATATATCACATATATAATTCAGTTGTTAATCAATAGATAAAATCCTACTTGTGCGTAAACTAAATACTTGTCGTATGATATCTGTTATTGTAGACAGAAGCTTTAATTAAATTTTTATTCAGTGTACTACAAGTATGTGAATTGACTTACACGTGTAGCTACCGAAGTATAGAGACGGGTGAATAGGGCTACTCACTTTGATACTTGAGGCTGAAATCTCAATTATATTATATATAATATGTTTGTCATATTATTTGAACAGGAACTAAACTGATTTGCGGCAGGAAAATGAGCGCGCACCTGTTCGTATTGAAAACAGTAGGATGTTTCCTACCTTTTTTCCAACCTTGTTTTTTCATCTTAAAAGTCATTCGTGTGATTGCGAGGTTGGTACGTTTGTATTTGCTTTCTTTGAAATAAATGATGCTTGCTTGTATGATTTCAACTCAGGCATAGTCGCATGGATCAATACAAATATAGCTCCTTTCATATTGTTAGGCAACGATGACTTAAATACAGTGATAGTAGTGGGTAGCGGACAAATTTTTGATTCAACGGGGTATACATATACGCGGAGAGCTTACAATGTCCTGCGTGTTCAATATAATAATGCCTTTAGGATGATGTTATCACTGCCGCGCTTTTGTAGTGCATCCACAATGTTTGCGACATCTCACACCGATGACTTCTTTGCAATAATGCAGAAGAGAAGTGCACCGTTATTGCGTCGAATCAGAGACAGTGGCAACAGTCTTTTGAAAATCATATCGAGCAAGATCGAGGGACTGCTGATTAATAGCCTCTGCAGCAGGCACTTGGAACAAAATAAAAATGTAATGATATTTATGTGTTAGATTTTTAAGTTACTAACATAGATTTTAAGTAATTCTTAATAACAAAACGTAATTGTTTAAAAAAAAAACTGAAATAAAATATAGATAAATAAGTCCATCCATGTATTATTTATTGTTCTCTTTAAGCGTTTGGTAGTATTAATGCTATACTTTGCACTATTTGATAGTCATAGTTACTCGTATTGTCTTTCTCTTTATGCTCGTCTACCCCTAACTTTAAGTACAAGTGAAATTGAAACTAAAAACCATTTTCATTTAATGAAATCTTTTTTTTTTTTTTTTTTTTTTCCTACCTAAGCTGAGAGCCTTGAGAGGCTATGTCAGCGTAACCCTAACTTTTGTAGGTGAGCTCACGGGGCTCAAACCTGATGACGTTGCTAACACGAACCCTAGCAAGAGCCGTGCTTCGCAGAATCTACCACCGGATCGGAAACGCGACCCACTGAGAAGATCCGGCGAGAAACTCAGTGGGCTGTGTCTGGGAGTTAATTTACTCGTCGAGCCCTTCGTCGCAAGCGACGGGTTCGACGAGAACGGTGACCGGTGCTTGAAGTACCTAGAAGCACCGTTAGTGGATCGGGAGGATCCGAGATGACGTGTTTTGGACGACGTCGACTGCTTTCCATTCTGTCCGCAGGATCGGGAATGTAGTTACCGGCGGCCACGATGAGAGGGTTCTCGTGTCGTGCCGCTTTATCGAAGTGGCGCATTGACGCCGACTGCATATACTTACTGGAATGAAATCTACTCGTTATTTTAGGTTTTATATTATTTTGTCCTCTCTAGGACATTGGATTGTGATTAGAGCTCTTTTTAAATTACCTGATAGTTTTTAATCACCGTGCCGTGTTATGACGAGATTTATTTGGAGTTGATATAAGGTGTTTGCAGGTTTTTTTAATTTTTTTTATTGCTTAGGTGGACGAGCTCAAGGCCCATGATCTTAAGCGGTTAACGGAGCCTATAGACATCTACAACGCAAATGCCGCCACCTACCTTGATATACGAGTTATAATGTCTCAGGTTGTGTTTGTAGAGTACAAGCTGCTTCACTCTTCAAACCGAAACGCATTACAGCTTCACGGCAAAAACAGGCAGGGTGGTGGTACCTACCCGTGTGGACTCACAAGACGTCCTACCACCAATAGTTATCCACGCAAATTATAATTTTGCGGGTTTCATTTTTATTACACGATGTTATTCCTTCACCGTGGAAGTCAATCTTGAACTTTTGTTAAGTACGTATATCGTTAGAAAAATTTGTACTCGCCTGCCAGATTCGAACACCGTTGCATCGGAAGATACGAATGCACCGGACGTCTTATCCTTTAGGCCACGACGGCTTCATCTTAAGTGTTTTTAATTTATGTTTTTTTATTTATTTCATCTCTTTTTTGTACAAGGAGCACTGCTGCTTGAGATACAAGTTTCAACACCTAGTTCAAGCACGGATGCACGTTATGATTGTGTTTATACTTCTATGTTAATAATAAATAACTAAAAAATAAAAATAAAAATTTTAAAAATATTAATATATTTTTTATCACGATCTACGTGGTGTTATGTGGTTACCGGAGGCCATAGACATCAACAACGTAATGCCGCCGTCCACCTTGGGACATGAGTTCTAATTCTAAGTACTCTATACGTTACAACAGTTACTCTACCTTTCAAATCAGATTAAAATACTGCTGCGCTTAGATATAGGAAGGGTGGGGGAGTTCATGCGGGCTCACAGGACGCCCTACCACCAGTAACTAGGCGGCTAACATTATTTTGCGTGTTTGATTTGTATTGTACAATGTTATTCCTTCATCGTGAATTGAGTGAAGCACATGAGTGAAGCAAGTATTTTATTACAAAATTTGATATCAGGCTGCGGGATTCGAACATCGGCACTGTCGCACCGCTCTATTTGAACGCACCGGATGTCTTATCCTTTAGGCCACGATCACTTCAATGTAGTACAATGAAGTGTAAATAAATAAATAATAATGAATAAATCACTTTATTCTTCATAGGAAATTCTATGGGCTCACATCATACAGCCGTGACGTCTTTGCCGCGAATGCAGCTTTTTGGAACGGTTACCACATGTTATTTAAATTTATACCTTATTGGTGTTGTTGCAAAGTAGTCAAAGAAGATTCTTTTTTTGGGATTTTTTTTTCACATTTAAATAATTATGCGCCAACTTTTAAATAAATGAAAAATAACTCACAAAGAACATCCAAATTATTTTCTGGCTCAAGGAAATCTTACTCGTTTAAATTTATTAGAAAATAATTTCATGTTTTATTAATGCGTATTGACTAATTCAAAGAAAACGTAGTGCAGGGTTGTTGACAGAAGGCTTTAAGCAAAGTAAAAACCGCTGTGTTTTTATCACGGGGTTAAATCGTGGACATTTAACTTAAATAAACTGTTTGAATATCATAAGTCTAATCGTTTTTTCGAATAATAAAAAACAAAACAATTAGAATGTTAAGTCTGTATTGTTTTGAGGTGAAGGTTTAAAACGCATCAATGGCCGAATAGCTGAATCTGGTAAATTCATCACGAAAATATTTCTGACAACTATAGTAGGATAATGTTAAAAAAGATATTACTTTCAGATTT
This sequence comes from Bombyx mandarina, assembly GCF_003987935.1. Next base: position 650,693 of record NW_021011521.1, on the reverse strand, counting down.
TCAAAGGCAAACGATTGGCGTTCACAGTCTTAAAAAAACTTGTTTATCTATCTATCTCTTAGGTTTATGGCGTTTCCTTTTAGATTTCGCCAATGTCAAATGTATTTAATACCCTGCTTTCTATAGCGGGCTTCGTGAACGAGCAAGGTCACAGATATTCACTAAGAATTAAGTGAGTAAAAATTTGTTTAATATAATATTCAAATAGTGTCTAATAAAATAGACAATGTGTTTCACTGTCAAAATGAAAACTTGACTATCCTGTTTTAGTTCATCGTAAAATTACGATAAATTAAACATATTTTATTTAAGTTGCTATTACTTTATACCTCCGTTTGGGCGTAGCTGAAATAGCTTTTTAGGCTGCCAGTGAATAGGTAGGAAAAATATATTAGTATAAATCTACCTTCTAAATTGTAGAGGTTATAAACATGAGCCGCAATGTGGTGTTAATAATCTTGACGAGATTAGATTCAATTGTTAGTCATCCGGCATTGGAATAGTATACCGAATATTCCGATGAGTTTTTGTATTAAAATTTTATATGTTTTTATTGTATTTCACTGATTCTAATACCACATATAGTTGTGCTGGTTGTTAATTTTTACCGTCGCATACCGGAAAGATTAAGAAGATCGGAAAATATCGATGAACTTATTTAAAAAAATTGTTTTTCTTTGTATCAATTTTTTTATTTTCATCTTCTTACTACGACTATTAAATTAAAAAAATTGTAATCAATAAATAGTGGGTAGAATTTAATAAATTTTTTCTTTTTTCTTTTTCTCTAACTTCGAACAAATCTTATCGCTGATAACTGCAGAAAGTAAACTTTCTCAGGGCGGGACAGCCATTGGGCGGAAATGGCCGCCCTAATCTCCCGCCCTCCTTATTTGACATTCACTTTACTTTCTTAACTGCGTCGAAAAAGTTTTGTATACTTTTCAATGTCAGGGTCTACGCTACTTAACAAGTTATGTTTCGTATTTAAATTCTGGTGTTAAGGATGTAAACAACACCTAGTACTGTTTGAAATGTTGTGCGCTAAGAATGTTTTGTGTCTTTAAGCATAATAAAGCTCTAGAAAGTAGGTTTAACACAATCCGCATATATTTTACATATAAATGACACTTTAGGATTAATCGACTGTAACATGATTGATTTTCCAGACTGTAATGTTATCATTTTCAATAATAGAATGTCAGAATCTAAAATTCATTCACATAACTGCACCTTCAGCACTCACCGCGACCGCTGCGGCCGACGAACCTCAAATCATTGAACTTGGCGACTTGATTCTTCATCACTGCCGAACTGTTCCTTAACTCTGCACAACAATTTTCGTCGTTGCCAGCGCGAACTGTGACCAGCGTGCCGTCGCCGATGTCTCCTAGCGCCACCACCTTGAACGCCACAGGCAAAGTCTTGTTTGACCGCCAATGCGGCGGTAATACTGTACAGACGAAGTGAGGGCTACCGGTCCTGACTAGTTCGCCAGGGTGTTCTGATAAAAAATCACCCAACGTTCTCTCAGCTAGGATATCAGAGGTCATCTTAGTGTAGGTTTCGTGGAGCAGCGTAGAGCTCGTGTCTGGCGACACGGCGCCGCTGTTAGCACCCGTCAGGTGCATCCTAGACACCCGTGCGCGCTGTGTGCTACACATAGAGTCAACTTTTTACAAACGATTGCTACATCACAACACACACTGCTTTTTAAAGAAACTCATCGCTCTGTGATACTGTCCCCGCGTAACATCTTCATCATCGCGTCATAGTTAAACATTAAGTGGATTATCTTGTATAAGTTTCGCAAGGAGGGTTGACGAGATGACAGCCCGTTGCTAGGGAACGGGCGCGTGGCCACTTAAAGCGGTGACGTCACGGGCGGCCTTGCCACACTTTTTTCCCCGGTGAATGAAAAGTTCGGTGACGGCGGGTGTGGGACGCGAGGTGAGGGGCCGATTTTTCCGGCGTCGGGGGGTGGCTGCCCCGTTCGCGGCGAAAAAACTTTTCACTAGTTTCACTGACGGCCGAACTTTTTGTGGACGGCGTATTTACGCGACGGACGTACGCACGTTACTCTCGCTTTCGGCTCGTCTCATTTTTTTATTTTTCGTAACCGACGACCGAGTGAGAGTCGTTTTCGTCGGAGCGCCCGAAGCGCGTTGTGTTTACGAACGAGGGGTGCGATGCGTGCACCCGGGATCACAGTCGTGTTGCGACTCGTGGCATGCGGGCCGCCCTCGGTTGCGGTGGACGGTCGCGGTGGCTATTAATACACGACGTACGTCCGCGCCCGTCGACTTCGGACAAAGTTTCGCGGGCGAGTCGGTGCGCTCCGCGGCAGCCGTGGCGGCGAGCGAGAGGCGGCGACGGCGCGGGCGCGGCGGGCGGCGGAGCGCACTTTGCGGTCGGGGTGGGTTGGGTTTAAAGCCGCCGAAGGATAAAACATACAAATAAACACGTGTTCGCGCCGGCGCGAGCGAGAAGTGCGCCCAGCACCGCGGTGCAAGCGGGATGGAGCACAACTCTTGCGGCATTTAGCAGTCGCTTCGCATGGTGCTAGCCAGGCGACCACCCGCAGACAACGTTGCTGCGGCGGCTCTTCCACTATACTCGCTCTGGCAACGAGTCCCATAACTTACCGCACACAGATCGATGCTGTTTTGTTCTGCACTAAAATGCATATTAATATATTGGTGTTAATTTATACTAACGACACTTTTATAAAGCGATTTTGATGATAACGAACAAAATATATAAAAATGTGTTCACCCAATTTCACTGATATCAAAATTCTTTTTCTTAAAATATTTTTTGTAAAAAAATCAAAAATGAATTTCCAATTTAATAAAAACAAAATTATTTTTTTTTGCATAAAATATGTATATTTAAAAAGAACGCGTTTTATGTCACCTTCACATACGAAACTATCAAAACCGTTTTCTGGGAAGTTCGCACACAGCACGCTATAATACTACGGATTCCATAGCCACATTATTCTTGCACAGTATACTGAAGCGTTGGGATCGAGTTAACGAAGCTTGTTAAGTGTCGAGGGGACGCCCGTATCTCAAATCTGCTTACGGGATAAGTCTAGCTTCAGCCTTTTACGTCTTCATTATTAAAGTAGTACTAGAATATTCTAGAACACACAGGTTTCAAAATTCGAATGTGAGAAAGTAATATACGAATTTGAAACGTTTATTCCTTCAATTCGTAATTTGAAATGAATTGACTGGATTCCTACTTCGAGAAAGCATTCAGGTGACGAATCAATGTTTGAATCAATATATTTGTCTGGATATTATATCAATATTAAAATGTATATACGCAGGTATATATAAAACAGTCCAATTCAAAAATTAGAATAGTCATTATTACAGTGAAGGCTAGTTAAAATGTATCATGATCATTTTGATAACTCTTTATAAAAAACTAATGAAATATCTAGTATTAGACGTAGGTATTTTAATTACTAGTTATATTTAGTACTGTTAGTCATGCTGTCCGTTTTTCATGCGTTATACCATATTTGTAAATTGATTCCATAGACACAACCCATTGAGTTTCTCGCCGGATCTTCTTAGTGAGTCGCTATTTCGATGCGGTGGTAGGTCTGCGAACTGCTCTTGCTGGGGCTAGTGACGTCCTGACGTCTGTGGGCTGAAAGATAGTTAGATAGATAGATACGGTTGTTGAAAGAAAAAGTACAACTGAACCTGTGACCTCGAGATTGAGGACAAAGCATTTATTTAGGAAATATAACATATATAAGGAATAGTATATACATAAAACATTAATAAGGAAGTTTTAATTTTGATCATTCCATATTTTAATCTATTACTTATTTAAGAAAGAAAATTCCTGTATTGGAACACAAACTCTGAATAATTTATTTCGTCATTGAATCCTAAAACAATTCAATTTGATGAGCCTTAAATTCAAATTTCCTTTACACAACCTCAAAAGGTTCATTATAATAAAGCAGAACATCTCGGTCCAGTCCTCAAATATTGATTGTAGCTCCCTACAACACGAAATCAAACCTTTTATTTAAGCCCTTGCACACAGAGGGCGCATTGTTTGTAAGGGCCAAGGGCCGAGGGATGTAGTTCAACAACCCTTTCGGATGACCATCAGACGTCTGTAAGAACCTGTGAATAAATTAATTTTATAATTTTAGTGACGACTAAATTGATGGAAATTCTAATCTGTTCAACATTTTAATTGATCGTTAAAGTTATGTTTTGAAAAGTGTACCAATGAATAGCGATCGATTACTTTTAAATAAGTTTCCCTTTAACCAAGTTAAATATAATTAATTATTATACTAACTATGGTTTAATTTAACTGTAGTTTAATTCTGTTATTAATCTGATAGATGCAATTTTTTTTAGTACATTATAATGAAATCGCTTTCTTGTATGGTCTGGCGCAATTGTTTAATTAATTTTAAGCTAACTTAATTATGTAGCTTGAGTTTTTGTTTGATTCAGAATTTAAAGACTTTTTTTTCTACCTTAGTCGCTGGTAGGCCGAGGAACTATTCCAGTTACGTGCAGAGAGGTAGGTGAAGTCACGGCTCAATCTGAAAGAATTTGCTAAAACTAACCTTCGCAAAATCAGTGCTTTACACAATCTGGTGGTAGGACCTCTTGTGAGTCCGCGCGGGTAGGTACCACCGCCCTGCCTATTTCAGCCGTGAAGCGGTAATGCGTTTCGATTTGAAGGGTGGGGCAGCCGTTGTAACTATACTTGAGACCTTAGAACTTATATCTCAAAGTGGATGGCGCATTTACGTCGTAGATGTCTATGGGCTCCAGTAACCACTTAACACCAGGTGGGCTGTGAGCTCGTCCACCCATCTAGCAAAAATCTCCCACCGAATCTCACTGGGCTTTGAAAGATACAATAAGTTTGTAAGTACTTTTTTTTTATTCTTTTAAAAATACCATAATTACTTGTTCGTTATTTAATATATTTACAACAATGAATTGATAAATGAAGCAAATTTAATACCTTTGTATTCTTTAATAGAGAAGTAGGTATCCCTTAACTCATATTCCTTAAAGAAATCGTTAATATCATAAAGTTACTACTGGATGATTGACGAGACTTGAAGTATATAAATCTCGTCAATAAATATACGATATTAAATATTTACAATTTTTTTTTTTGCTCGTATATCCGTTACGAAAAACTCGAAGTGTGCTTCTTGTATTAAGTAAGCAAAATATAAAATTGTACCTAAGTATAAAAAGCGATTTATTAATCCCGTAAAAAGTTTAAATAATCGAATCGAAATTCAAAACCATTCCAAAACTGCATTAAGGTTGAATAAAAGGGCTATAGAGGGCTAAGCAGACGGACATTTAACCGCCAGATTGCAATAAACATAGCGCAGTGGACGCGTAGCCTACTGCTACGGCGTACACAGCTTGACTACGAATAACAGCGAAAACTGTGGAGTCGGTAAATATATTGTAATGCTGATCACGAATTATTGATTTTATAATATCTTGCTTGCTCAATGCTTTAGTTTTTTGACTGACAATGGAACTAATCACACCTATCGGTAGAGACAGGTGTTGATATAAAGAGATTTTCATCGAGTGGCTTAATTATTACCTAAGAAAGTATTTTCGATACCAGGATGATGTGCCGCGAAGAACTGCGACGCGTAGGTTGAAAGCATCTGAAGGTTTGTGGACACCTAATTTTATAATACCCAATGGGCCGCTTCCATATCTCAACATTTTTTTTATTTACTCCTTTTTTTTTATTGTTTAGGTGGGTGGACGAGCTCAAGGCCCACCTGATGTTAAGTGGTTACTGGAGCCCATAGACGTCCACAACGTAAATGCGCCACCCACCTTGAGATATAATTTCTAAGGTCTCAAGTATAGTTATAACGGCTGCCCCACCCTTCGAACCGAAACGCATTACTGCTTCACGGCAGAAATAGGCAGGGTGGTGGTACCTAACCGCGCGGACTCACAAGAGGTCTTACCACCAAAAAGTGTACTAATTGAGATCTTAACATTAACCGTTGCTCGTAGGCGGCAATATCAAAATACCCTAATTCCTGGATACGTTTAAAAACAATGTAACTTTGAACGACTCTACATATTTTTCTGTTCAAAGTTCTACCCAGTCGGTCCGTCGCCCTCGTTAGAGAAGCTCAAATTAATGCAGGCCATTCTCCCGGTGACGCCGCCCAGTTGTTCTTAAATCTAATTACCATGCCCGCTGCCCGCCCGGACACACGCACACTCTGATTAATCGCTTCACTACGCCGCTCCGCTTGACAATAACATACTGGATCTGTTAAACTAAGATAACTGTTAATGTAGAAACGGAACAATAAGCACGCACTGGTAAGCATCACTGCTCTCTCGATTTCTATGCAAAATCATAACGGTCATGTTTTTCGATTGAAATAGTTAGTTATTAAGTAATATTAGTTAGTAATATTATTAATTGTTACTGGTGGTAGGACCTCTTGTGAGTCCGCGCGGGTAGGTTGCCACCACCCTGCCTGTTTCTGCCGTGAAGCAGTAATGCGTTTAGGTTTGAAGGGTGGGGCAGCCGTTGTAACTATACTGAGATCTTAGAACTTATATCTCAAGATGGGTTGCGCATTTACGATGTAGATGTCTATGGGCTCCAGTAACCATTTTAAACCAGGTGGGCTGTCAGCTCGTCCAAGCAATAGAAAAAAAAAAAAAAAGAGGACCTCTTGTGAGTCCGCGCGGGTAGCTACCACCACCACCCCGCTTATTTTTGCCGTGAAGCAGTAATGCGTTTCGGTTTGAAGGGTGGTGCAGCCTTTGTAACTACTGCTGAGACCTTAGAATTTATATCTCAAGGTGGGTGGCGCATTTACGTTGTAGATATATATGGGCTCCAGTCACCACGTAACACCAGGTGGGCTGTGAGCTCGTCCACCCATCTAAGCAATAAAAAAATAAAATAGTACAGTAGTTGTTGAAAGAATTGGATTTCTAACTAAAAAATAATATAATTTGCTAATAAAAATTTTAGAAATGTCAGAAAAAAGAACATATCTAATAAAATTGAATCGTTGTAACATTAACTGCTTTAATAAACAAAACAAAACGGTTTCATAGTGCGGTTTCGAAGTGTTTTAGATTCACAGGAGTTTTTCTCAGAAAATGTTTCATATATTTAAGAATGCTTCATTTTAACGAGCATCCCGCGCAATCGGGAATTAAAATATTTAACTGAATTGCTGGAGTAAAGCGAACGGAGGATCGCTTTCTAAAGTCCTCTAGAGCTTTTTCAACTTCCTCAAACATGTGAGGAGGGTGCCGCTAAAATACAAGTTGTTTCCGAGTTCCGAATTGTTTTGCTAAAAAGAAACTTAAATTTTTTAAATGAAAGTCGCTCTGTATTGTTCAGAGGTGTGCAAGCTTTCCATGGATGTTAATTTGTTGGTATTTTTATTGAAGTCGGCTTACTTTAGCATTACCGGTAAATACTTTTTAGCGTGTATGAGTAAACTTGACTTGTGTTGATAGTAAATAGATATTTAGATAAATTTACGAACCAGTTCTTGTTATTTATTGATAGTAGGGCGCAATGTAAGCCCGCATGGAGAGGTACCACTATTCTGCCTATTTCTTAAATTGGAGTTATTGACTACTTCGTGGTAGAAATAGTTAAACAGTATAGTAGAACCTGCCCATGCAATCTCACAAACTACCCTTAATTTTTTACTAGTGGTAGGACGTCTTGGGAGTCCTCATGGGTAATGAGTTTCGGTTTGAAGGGTGGCGCAGGCTTTGTACTGTAAAAGCTGTGAGACCTTAGAACTCATGTCTCGAGGTGGGTGGCGGCATTTACGCTGTAGATGTCTATGGGCTCCGGTAACCATTTAACATCCGGTGGGCCGTGAAGTAGTACACCCATATATGCAATAAATAAAAAATTAAGCATATGCAAATATTATGCAGTTTCGTTTTTAATGTGTTATGTTTTCATCACACTTTGTGTTAGCAGAAGCTACTCCTGAAGAACGTTCAGGTACGTATTTTCCAAGAATAATTTGGACCTGTTTGCCGGATTCGACTCCCAGCCTTAAATTACTTTTTTATTACATTGATACATTTATAACATTTGAGTTACTTGCCGGTCGGTCACTGCAAACTCGGAAAATTATAAAAACATACAGAAATGTGTAATTGAAATTATTAATAGGCTCTCGTTGCAGACCATATCGACCCGTGTAGAAATTCCATCAAGTGTGTGTACCAACCTTTAAACCGACTACAAAAAGGAGGACGTTATCTTTTGGAATTTATTTTTTGTGTGTCAGTCCTTTTTATATTAGACCAGATTTTAATTTTTTTTTTTTTTGAAAGCTGCCCCTTCCTGTACGCATCATACGTATCTTTTCAAATTTTATCAATACTTGACCAGTCATTTTATAGTTATCCTTAATAATGCATTGTAATTGACTTCGTTGTTGATATTCTCATTTGATAATATTGAAATGGTTCTTCTTTTTTGTTGAAATTTTGCATTATTTAATTTCTCTTGAAACGAATATTTAAAGCATTGCTATGTTCAAAATTATAACGGGTACGTATATTAAAGTTTGAGCATCCAACGCCTTCGCAGAATGTTCTACATCATTCCTTCGCGGGTGGAATGCAGGTGCAGACAAAAACTGCCTCTCGGAGTCGGCTTCAAACGGAAGGGTCACGCCGTTCGTACTGGCCACTCGTTACCGGCTGTATGATTCTCAAACTTTCATGAATTTAAATTAATTTCAAAACCAACCGTACCAAAAAGTTTGTGTTCCAAATTCAATCTGTGAATAGGTATAGGAGATAGAGAGTATGTGACTTTTTCTTTGAATAATCGCTGTCTTTTATATTAATGTTAAAAGAATATCCATATTAAAAGGAATAAATGTATATATTTCGTAGAATGGGACGATATCTTCATTATTTCTAGACATCGTGGGCGTATGGTGGGTAATCGTGCAAAGAGATTACGCAGCATGAAACGATGAAAGTTCCGATATGTCTTCACTCTTCCTAAGTCAGGCAACAAATGTATTTTGATTCCACTCGAGCGATGACACCCCGACTGTGCCGAAGCACGACAACCAAGTTTAGCCGATATATGTCGAGTAGTTGCGGCCCACATCCACTAGGTGGCACGCTTTTGCTTCGTTTATCGTGTTCGGATGTAATTAGAGGTAAATCCCGGTCCGCTAACCCGTAAATCAGCTCGCTGAGTTTCTCGGATCTTCTGCGCGTCGCGATGCCAATCCGGTAGTAGATTTATTCGCGAAACAGCTGCTCTTGAGTTGCTAGGTTTCCTTCGGAGGCGCTCGGGCAGCTGTTAGCAAATCCCACCCTTCCTGGCTGAGCCTTTGCTCGCCCACCTGTCCTGGTGAAACTGGAAAGGCCTCGGGAAACCAGTAATCCTACAACTCTAAAAAAAAATTTTTTTGCGGTAAAATACGAAGTGCCATGTTCGCACGTGAGTGTATTTTCTTCGCTGTTAGACACTAACACGATCCAGGCATTCCTGCAATGCATTATAATGCAACTTCAATCTTGATTATATTTTATTAACTCTTATTAGAAACATCAGTCAAATTCTTATTAGTCATATCATTTGAATTCTTATCTCGTACTAAATTAAATTTGACAAGCACTGAATCGCTCGTACTGTATAAATCTATACCGCACAGTTGACGCTTAGCTGCCTAATGAAAATGAGCCCTTACCGACCGACGGTCAGGCGGTCCCTCGGACATGCCGGTGTATCCTTAATACGGTACCTCTGCGTTTTAAATGGAAATCGCGCTTGCAATTTATGTAAAAGGGTTACTTTACGATTGTCTCGTGTTTCAGGCTTGTTTTAGTATAGGCGAGGAAAAAAATTAGTAGGTATGCTAAGTCTATATATTTTTTGTGTTATTGTAAAAAATCTAAATGCACGAAGGATTAGAAAAATTAATAATTTTGATAAATATAATAAAATTCTGTGTATTCGTTTTCGTAATGACAAGTTGGAAATAAAAATTCCGATATACATTTCTGCATTTTTGTCAGAAGATAATATCAATCGTGAAAGACGACCTACAAAATAGGATTATTGAGTATTAACTTTAGAACTGAGGACTATTTTTTTTACTAAACAATATCCGAGCAACTAAAATTACTGTCACTAACACAAAATACATTTACTTTATATTAATTAAAATTAATGCAAATTGCAAAATTATTTCCCATTAGGTATAGAGGATTTCATATCATTCTTCTTCTTCCTATTCGTACACTCCTGACAGAGTGGTCGTGGTCATGTATCAGTCGGATCCTGCGATACCGATGCTCTCGCGATGCGACGCCATGTGGCACGATGTTTCGCAGAGTGAGAGCAATCATTTATGCTGGAGTGAGTCACAGATTTTATGAGGTCGGTCCATCGTGTTGGAGATCGTCCGCGAGATCTTTTGCCCTCGACTTTCCCTTGCACCACCAACCGCTCAATGGAGTCCTCATTACGATTTCATATCATATACATGTTTAAAAAAATATATAGATTTTGTAACTATATTGAAATGAAAATCAGCCTACGAAGACCAAAACTTCAAAAACTTCCGAGCTTCTAAATTCGAAAACTAATTAACAGAGCATTTATCTCAACCGTTTTACGATCTAATTAGAAATTCCAATTAGATATTTCGCGGTATTTCCTTTGGATTCTCTAAGCTCCGAACAATAATTGTTATCGGTGGCCACCCAAGCTTGTCCGCCTTTGATTCCTCCGGGAATTTCGTAACGTCCCTACAAACTCCCTTCTCGGCCCTTCACGAGTACCGAACAGATCTCTTTTTGATGTGCAACCACTTCCTACTGTATAAATAGGTGCGTTCGTGTTTGTACAGATTGCGTGTGTCTGGTCCGTGTTCGTTCGTTTTGATAGAAGGTAACAATTTACAAGAAATCTTTATCTATACTAATATTATAAAGAGGAAAGATTTGTTTGTTTGTTTGTATTGAATAGGCTCCGAAACTATTGTAGCGATTTGAAAAATTCGTTCACTGTTTGGAAGCTACACTATCCCCGAGTGACATAGGCTATATCTTTTTTTTTTATTTATTTGAATCCTTACTGCAACTCCAATAATGTTACGAAAATTAGAAAAATAATAAAAAAATAGACAAAAACAAATATTATTTAAATGAAAAAAAAGTTCATTAAAATAATAATAATTATTCAAAAAACTTTTATAAATTTCAATTTTTAGAGACCTAACGCAAATATAAGGGTTAATGTGTGTGTATTAATTTTTTTTTTATTTTAATTTTGTTAATGACCCGAGCGAAGCCGGAGCGGGCCGCTAGTACCTATATATATACATATATATTTTTTCTTCTGTGCGTGTGTTTGTCACTGAACTCCTCCTAAGCGGCTGAACCGATTTGAATTACTTTTTTTGTATCCGTATGGGTGGTACCCTGGATGGTTTACATTCACAAATCAGCCCGGCAGATGGCGCTGCAGTCGATATATAAGTTATTTATCTATACTACAACTAAAGGGCCGGATCGACTTGAATGAATTTTTGCAGGACAACGTCTGTCGGGTCCGCTAATATAGATATAAATATTTGTTAAAAGATTATTGTTATTATTATTATAGACGTTGAATTACTACATATAAAAAATTAATGAATTTCTGTTATAGTAAATCTGACGTTTTAAAAAATCAGAAATTTGCTCATCAGTTGATTTTATTACTCAACTTATAAATATCATTTTAAAAATCGTTCTATTTCTAAACTTTCCTTATAAAAGCGAAAGAAGAGCTTATGAAATACTTTAATATATTGTCCTAGTTGGTAATTAGTCTAATAAGGACTAGTGTCTTATTAGAAAGTTGATAAAATCTAATAAGGCTAATCTAATAATCTAATTTTACTGGTGGTAGGACCTCTTGTGAGTCCGCGTGGGTGGGTACCACCACCCTTCCTATTTCTGCGGTGAAGCAGTAATGCGTTTCGGTTTGAAGGGTGGGGCAGCCGTTGTAACTATACTTGAGACCCTAGAACTTATATCTCAAGGTGGGTGGCGCATTTGCGTGATGTCTATGGGCTCCAGTAACCACTTAACACTAGGTGGGCTGTGAGCTCGTCCGCCCATCTAAGCAATAAAAAAAAAAGGCTGAGATTGGAATTTTATATTAGCTTAGCCATAAATATACTGTTTTTGAACGCAAATCTGATTTCTATATGTGAACGCACATGACCCGTTTCGTTACGAATAGCATACATTTAACCACATTTTACGGTCGTATGAATCGCACTATGCTTGAAGCACTTCACATTCTTGTACAGACAGAATAATTGACTAAGAAACACTGCAAAGAATATTTATTAAAAAAAATGTGAGCCGTCACGGGACGCCTGGCAGATGTGAAACATCGACATTATTTTGTAAAAGTAATATGCAGAAAAGAACAGATTGTGATAGGAACTAAATATGTCATAATGATAAAATAAAATATTACGAAAAAATAATTTGTTTTCAAGTAAAACACAGGTTATGTGTACTGTAGTAAGCTGTAGCGTCGCCACGGCATGCGTCGCCACGCCAGAAATCGGTTTTACGTGCAGCTATAGATGTTTCACATAAAAAAAAATCGGTTATCTGTGAAGTCGGTTTACTGACGATAGTTGAACGTGACAACGTCATAAGAAAATACCGATGGAATGGTTTCATTTTTCAATTATCGCAATTATCGTTGCTATAAACAATTGACACCACATTCACTTTTCACTGAACTTCATACTTGACGAAAACATGTAAATGGATTATTGTATAGCAGCTGTCCACGCGGATGCATCGCTCATTCAAGTTGGAAAGAGACAGATGTCGAACGCTGCCGAACGCGGAGGCCGATTGTGCCTCTTGGTCGCTCGTTGCGCGCTCTCGCTTGCACTTCAAGCCTTAAATGGAACGCCTCAATGAGTCACGTTTTTTCGTGCGTGCAGCCGGCTCCATCGAATTATAAGACGTTGTCACGTCAAAAGACACGTGTGGCACTCGGGGACTGCCGCGGTAAAGCTATTGCATAGTATTTTTTCACAACTTATGCAATTATAATTGAACAATAATAATTTAATATTAAAACAATAATAAGACCACGCTATATTTATAAACATTAACAAAAGCAAAAAATTAACTGTCCCCTTCACACTCTTAAGATAGACCGCGCGACGCATGGTAGGCAGAGTGGGGGTTGTTAGGTTTTATTTTCGTTAAATAATTTCTTGATTGAAAGCTATGCAATATTATTCTATAATACGATAAAGCTTATAAACGATCAGTCTTCTGATGTACCGTATCAAAAAAACGACAAAAATAAAAATTTAATATTTCATCTTATTACAATAGATATTGCCACCTTCACCCTATCATATAATATTACATATTAGATGCGCTTAATTTAAATGACTTATATTTAATTACGTCATTTACAGTTGCACGAATAAAAAATAAAAACAATCCGACGAAAGCTGTGAACTAATTTTACTTTAAATATTTGTAAATTTTTTATGAATAAAGTTATTTGAATTTAGGAAAGCGTTTTGCTGCCGACCGTACCTGAAGTGAGTACTCTCGTTAGAAACTTTTTATTGAATTAACACGATTTAAGTTTGTTATTAATCGGATCTATTGAATTTTATTAAAGGAAGTCGTTTTTAAATTAAATAAACAGGCGTTAATGATGAATTTATACGTTTGTTAAGATGCTCTTAAATTTTTATTTACTCACTAAATTGTGCTGTAAAGTAGATTTAATTGTTCGCATTAAAATATCTTAACAGAAGTCGAGTTTCCGTTTGTCACACTCAAGAGTCCCCGTGCCGAATTTGTTTGAAAAAGATAATGATTTTGACGGGGAATCTAACTATAACCCCGCTGTAATCAGGGTATCCCTCGAATGGTAAACCGTCGACGTCGCCCAAAGCACGTCATTACGGATCCTCCTGATAAATTAACGGTGCTTCTAAGCACCACAAGCGCCGGTCACCGTCCTCGTCGAACCCGTCGCTTGCGACGAAGGGCTTGACGAGTGAATTAGCCCATAGACACAGCCCACTGAGTTTCTCGCCGGATATTCTCAGTGGGTCGCGTTTCCGATCCGGTGGTAGATTCTGCGAAGCACTGCTCTTGCTAGGGTCAGTGTTAGCGACACTCCGGTTTGAGCCCCGTGAGCTCACCTACACACGTTAGGGCGAAGCTGAAATAGCCTCTCAAGGCTATCAGCATAAGTAGGAAAAAAAACCCAGGGTATCTACCCACTGTTAGAGTTAGGCAATCAAATGAAGTTAAAAATATATTTCTCAGATCCTTAGACTTACATGGCTGTAACGATGTGACAAATATTAAATACAATAAATAAATAACAGTAAATTTAAAAATACAAATACAAATATTAAAAATAAAGTGTGTCAGAAAATTCTGCCGAAGAACTTGTAATAATGACGTACATTTTTGAAGCCTATGACTACAAAATACACATACAATTATTATAAAGTGGTATTACGTTTAGTATTTCGTACGGAATCGCTCGCGGTCGCTTCCCTCATCACGAGGCCGTTGACCTCAGGCGTCAGCTGATTTGAATCGTATTACATTGTGTTCAGGGCAAAAAGCATTTGTAGAATATTAAATTGTCCGTTGAGATTGTTGAAGTGAAAACTTATTTAGGTATCGGTGTTATTTGAAACACTACGAAACGAAGAAAAAAATAACACTAAAAAGTGACAAACATTTACATCTATAGGATTTAGCCCGTGCCAGAATGAGATAGAATATGTTTTCTAAAAGTACAGGGTCTATAGTTCTGAATATTGGTTTGTTACCGTCACTGGTCTTTTATTGGGAGCTCATTTTTACTGATGTTAGGACTTCTTGTGAGTTCGCGCGGGTAGGTACCACCACCCTGCCTATTTCTGCCGTGAAGCAGTAATGCGTTTCGGTTTGAATGGTGGGGCAGCCGTTGTAACTATACTGAGATCTTAGAACTTATATCTCAAGGTGGGTGGCGCATTTACGTTGTAGATGTCCATGGGCTCCAGTAACCACTTAACACCAGGTGGGATGTGAGCTCGTCCACCAATCTAAGCAATAAAAAAAAATCCTCCAGAACTTATCCCTTTTAGTCGTAATTCTATATCTTGCATATGAGTGGGTGACTGTATGGAAATATTGGCGTATAATACCACCAGTCCCTTTCACCCGGTGGATATCGTTATAGGCAACTAAGGCATTCACCGGAAAATCGATAGCAGTATACTCTGAGTATTATACACCAGCATCACTTGTCCTGGTGAAATTGGAAAGGCCTTCGGGCCATCAGCAACCTTTCATTTCCTTAAAAAAAAGCACCAGCATACTGCAATAAACAATCGGTATTTTTGACGGTATGTAATTTGTAAGCCTGTGCGGTTAGGTACATCTTTTCTGCCGATTTTTGTCACGAAACATACATCCATTCCGGTTCGACAGGTCTCTTCTCATGTCCTAAATTAGGAAGCAGCATTTATACTGTGAAGTCTATAGAGTCTGATATCAGACATTGAGCTCTTTTATCCATTTAAGCAATAAAGAACCAAAATGTAAAAAAAAGTATAGTTATGTTATTGTTGGGTATGGACAGACGTAGTCACGAGCAACCTGGTATTTAGTGGTTACTGGAGTCCATAGACAGGTAGGGCAACTCATAAGCTCCGGGTCACGTATAATATGAGTTGAGGTTGCTAGAGTACTATAGATATTTTACAATGCAATTCAGTATTTAGTTTAGTGTCTTAATGTTGGCAATCGCGTTCCCTTTTCGTTTATTGTGTCAATTAGCTTCGATTATCATGTGATAGCGTAAAAAAAGATATCCATAAATACATTCTAGAGTATTCTAGAACTAATACAGGTTCAGCAATATGTATGACGTAACGTAGAACTAATTTAAATTCAGACAAAATCATCTCATTTTCTATTTACGCGGCACTTTTTTAGAGATAGTTCAGTTCACAGGAAGAAAGGTTCAGTTAGTGTGAATCGAATTATAAATGGAAAAACAGAAATTTTCGTTCACTATCAAAGCTACAGAAGTGGAGGTACGAAAATAGAACCGATCCATTATTCAAGAAACTGAGCGAAACATAAGTTTAGCCATATCATACGAAGAGCCAATTGAGCAACCATTACCGTCACGCAGTAACAAAACGACCTAAGCACGCCGAAAAAGTCTACCGGTCTCACCCTTATTTCGATGCCCCAGAGCTTGTTTAGTCTTAGCATAATGAAGTGATAAAAGCAAAGTCTGTTGTAAACAACAAGTTTGTGAATTTGCATAAGACGTTGTCATGTTCTCAGAAGGGTTAAAATCTCGAGGGCTTTCCGTGATCCAGGAGGCTTATCCTGATAATTATTTCAATTGTTTATGCCTGTCGACGATGCATTTAGATAGAGTATTATAGTTTGTAGGAGTGTTGTCTTCATTACGGAGGCAGAGGACCTGTCAAGGAGTGATCTATGTTTTAGGGATGGACCGTGAGCCGGATTGAACATGGATTGAACATCGAAGAGTTTGAGTTTGGCTTTAAATACTTCTAATTTAATAACGTAGAAGTCATTGGAATATTTGAAACATGACTTTATTTGAATATTGTTTGATGGCAATATGTTGTTAGATTATATGTTAAAAATATGATGCGTTTTGAAATATTATTATAAGAAAAACATTAATGACTTAATTTGAAATTAAAAAAAATATCGATTGTTTACATGAATGATATTTTCTAGGTCTAGTTAACTCTTGTATGACGTCACATACATGTCTATTCGTTTTTTCCCCTGCCTATTCGTTGGCAGCTTAAGGGTAAATTTCAGCTACACTATGTCTGGTAGGTGAGTTCACGGTGGTCATTCTGAGAGAGTGTACTATCACTTCGACACACACGACGACTTCAATGAATTGGTTAAATAGATAAACGCTACACAAATTATAACATTCATAAATTATTTCCTCTAAAATACATATATTAATTACACGTTCCATATATTTTCGAATACATTACATACATACATACATTACGTCATCCCCTCGCTTCATTAGACAAAGGCAGTCAGTCGATTCTTCAAAAGTTAAATATGAGTTCCTACCCCTAATAATGTCTCATTACTTTACGGTATTATGAATATTAAGACTCGTATATGTTCATTGTGTTATATTCAGAGAATTACCGCGAAACGTTAAATTTAATTAGCTTGTGTTTGTATTGTTATCATCGAAGGAGATTAGTTTTTTTTTAATTTTACTCTAATTATCTTATACCTTTAAACGAGCAATTCTTGTGTATATATATAATCTGAATCTCGGAAACGGCTCCAACGATTTTCATAAAATTTAGTAAACAGGGGATTTCGGGGGCGATAAATCGATCTAGCTACGATTTATTTTCAGAAAACGTTGTTTTATTCGTGTTTTCAATAATCAACTCTTCGCGACATCTATTGACGAATAATAATACTATTTTTCTTTATTGAGGGCAACTAACCGTTTTAAAGACAAAACAAGATGGCGTTATCAAAAAAAAAAAAACGAGCGAAGCTCGGTCATCATCTAGTGATAATTGAAAGCGTAACTGTTTTTCCGTTTTTTTAAATTCATTTCTTTTGACATCAAAAATATGAAGTTCGATGTGGATGTGTAATTTTTTCATCTTTTTCTGTTAGATCGTTTGTTAAAAGAAATTCTATTTAAAACTTTTCATTTATCTATGTAATGTTTTCAATTACAATTTGAAACTCATGAATATTGTTTCACGTCAATATTTACTAAGGTGATAATAAAAATAAAAAAGGCCTTAAAAGTGACATAATTAATCACATTAAAAATTATGTACTATTCTTAATTGCCAAAATACATTACCAAACTTCACAAACAAAAGTCTCGTACATAGGTATTTTCTAATGTCAATAAGTGAAATTTAAACAGATCTATCACTTGATATATTTTTTCCATCACATCGAATAAATATTTTATTCAAATACAAATCCGCGTTGACAATCATAAAGATGATCCAACGTTTTGTCGAAATTAAATTTTAGAATGAATGCATTAAGTAGCTTATATTGTGCCATTAGCACAATATAAGCTTAAATCTCCAATACGCTAATTTATGAATTTACGTACGTAATACGTACCTCGGAGGAACCTATTGGCCGATACGTGTAGATGTGGTTCAATATCGGATTGTAAAAAAATTTAAACTTTAAAATCTGAATAAATCTGAATTTTAAATTAAATCTACAACTCGTCAAAACATCTTAAAATACAAATATGGAACACTAAAAACAGAACTTTATCTTATACCTTTAAACGAGCAATTCTTGTATATATATTAATATATATATATATATATATATATATATATATAATCTGAATCTCGGAAACGGTTCCAACGATTTTCATAAAATTTATTATACAAGTGTTTTCAATAATCAACTCTTCCCGACATCTATTGACGAATAATAATACTATTTTTCTAAATTGAGGGCAACTAACCCCTTTAAAGACAAAACAAGATGACGTTATCATAAAAAAAAGGTCATCGTCTAGTTATTATTATAAACGAAATGAAACTGTTGAAAAATTACAAAACCGCTACAAAATCATGTACCCTACATAGATACGATGAAATCCCATAGTCGACATTGTTCCGCCCCCAGCGTCTCCTCAAGAACAGCTTAATTAACTTAATAAATACACACTCCATTTCATTAAGCGCATACGTCAAATATTATGAACATCTAAACAGATGTCTATATCACGGATTGATTTATATTGGAGAGACATACTTGAAACAAACATTGAATGAAAGCTGATATTTGATTGCAATTATAATTGAGTTAAATTAACACTAATGAGTTTTTGGGAGGTTTTCGTCAACCTGATTTATATTCATTACTTGCCAATACTGGGTAGTACTAATACCATAGCGAGAGGTTGAAAGGATATTTGGTTTAAGAGATATTTTTGACACTTTACAGGAGAACAAATAGAATTTTAAAATTTTTGAAAAAATATTATGAAAGAAAAAACAAAATGTGTGCAATTCACACGTGGTAGAAGTGAAATCTTCCAAAATTAAAATACAATTATCCTAAACGTCTATATGTAAAATGTTGTCATTAGTAAATAATTGTAAGGTAGCGCCCCCTGTGAATTGATATTTTAATTTGACGTATAATCCTAAATTAAAATTCACTACAAGAGCTTTCATACACACGTTAGTATTAAAAAATCTCACAGATGGCGCTGTATTAAATAGTATGTATATTTCTGTCTCATTCTTTGCTGGCTTCATCCTACACATTTTTGTATTTGTGTCTCTTACCTGTCGTTTTTTCCGTTGCATCCGGTTTGAAATCACAACGATTCTAAAGAAGTTTTCACTTCAAAAACTTCTTTAGCTATTTAACTAGTGTAAACATAATTGAAATTTGATTAAAAACACCTATTTGTTGATGCTAATATCAAGCAACCTGTTATACCTGTTATACTTACCTGGCGTAGGGTGATACCGTGATCAAGTAGGCGGTTCCTCCAGGGCGAGGCTGCTCCATTGCACTGCGGAACGGTTGACCCTTGCGATTACCCTTAATGCGGGTAGCTTGGTCGCGTTATTTTCGTAGTGGGGACTGCGTTAAATTCTGCCGATCTCATTCCAGCCAGCGTTTCCGATCCGGTGGTAGATTCTGCGAAACACTGCTCTCGCTAGGGCCAGTGTTAGCAACGCTCTAGTTTAAGCACCGTGAGCTCAGCTACAACGTAAGAGCGAAGCTGAAATAGCCTCTCAAGGTTATCAGCAAACAGCATAGGAGGATCAAACAACACGAACTTTTAATTAGAAAGATAAATGTCGCGTATTAAGGGAAATGTCACTTAAACTAAATGGCCCTTCAGTCCTCGATTATATCCTCCTATAGTTTGAGATCACAATAAAAAATATTCCTAATGCGGATCAAATTTTTGATCCAGATAACCGCAAAAACTTGACCGTCACGACCCTTAATGTTTTTGACAACTAATGACCACGTGTGGAGCCAGGATTGTCATGTTTGACCGGCGCCGACGTAACTATTGGTAGCAGACGGCTTGGCACCGAAGTTTTTGTCAATCCATAGGAGGTAGAATAAACAAATCGTGCGACATAAATCTTATCACCGGATATGGTCGCACGACTGGCGTGTGGCTTTTGTTGTATAGGGAATCATTTAATATAAGTTATTAGACTTTACTAGACTATTGCTTCGTATGAAATAAAATTTAAATGTTAATTGTTTATTTATTTAACTTTATGCACAAGAATACAGAGGCGGTCTTAATGCGGTATTCTCTACCAGTCAACCAAGGGAGGTGTAGAGAATTCTGTTGTAGTTGCTTTATTGAACTAATGCATATACGTATAATGTAATGTATTTATAAATATTATTGCTTATTACTGGTAGTAGGACCTCTTGTGTGTCCGCACGGGTAGGTACCACCGCCCTGCCTATTTCTGCCGTGAAGCAGTAATGCGTTTCGGTTTGAAGGGTGGGACAGCCGTTGTACCTAAACTGAGACCTTAGAACTTATATCTCAAGGTGGGTGGCGCATTTACGTTGTAGATGTCTATGGGCTCCAGTAACCACATAAAACCAGGTGGGCTGTGAGTTCGTCCACCCATCTAAGCAATAAAAAAATGCTATTACTTTTGCTTTAAGCTATTAAGTATAATAAATACTGAAAAGAAAACGTTCAGCAAATGTATTTTTAATAAAACAACAATTTTTAATAAGCACATTTCGAGTTTTTTTTTATTGCCCTTGTAGGCAGACGAGCATACGACCCACCTGATGGTGAGTGGTTACCGTCGCCCATGGACTTCAGCAATGCCAAGGGCAGAACCAAGCCGCTGCCTACCGCTTAATACTCTCCATAAGCCTCGTTTGAAGAAGGACATGTCATAGCGCTCGGGAAACACCGTGGAGGGGAGCTCATACCATAGCCGGATGGTACGTGGCAAAAAAGACCTCTGGAAACGCACTGTGACCGCAGTGGCTCCAGGTAGTACGGATGAACTCTACTCCGGTGGCGGGCGATGCGATGGTAAAAACGAGATGCCGGTATCATCTCGAACAATTCCTCAGAGCACTCCCCATGGAACATACGGTACAAAATACCTACCTAAGTTAAATTTGGTATCAACATTTAGAACCTACTTACATTACTTATAACGTACAAAAAAACCACAGACTACCTTGCTCAGTTTTTATTCGAACAAAGCTGAATAAATATTTCGATATGTGACTTATTAGTATTTACATAGAAAATAAAATGGTCACGCGACTCCTACCTGGGTGTCCAAAATTTTGCAGGAGTAAAAAGCTTCCTCCGATTCTTTCGGCGGGATCACATTATTCACGTGGGTTCATTTAAAATGAAACTTTGATAAATATTAGATAAAGTTTTGGTGTACGCTACGTATTAAAAAGTAACTACAGAATAATTTCACACGTCTAAGTTTTGTGAATGTGGTTGTTGTTCTTCAGCATGCCTTAACTGTGTAAAATAATTATATTATTTTTCTGTGGACTTCTATTTCTATTTTAAACGTAATTATTTTACTTACTTCTTTATTAACAGAACACAAACGGGTCATTAAACATTATTTTGTTATTAAAAAATACGATGAAACATATTCAATCTTATTGACTTCATTATTAGCTTTAAATGATCGAATGAGATTTTACTGGTGGTAGGACCTCTTGTCTAGATGTCTATGGGCTCCAGTAACCACTTAATATCAGGTGGGCTGTGAGCTCGTCCACCCATCTAAGCAATAAAAAATAAAAATAAATGAATTATTTAATTGTCTTTACGTAACACCAAATTTATTATTACGAGTTTTCAGTTTGAGCTTTCATTGGAATTGGATTGTCACGGAAAACTCATACAACAAGTCTTCAATATCCAAGATACAAAAAAAAACCTATTAATTAAACTGTACAACTAATTAAAACTACATATTATACTTGTATGATTTTATCTCACTGTTTTATAATAATTATATTATTATTTCAGAAATTTGGTTTACTTTAAAGTTTTTGTGATCACGGACGCACTCATTCGTATAACGACAATAAAAAACGCGATATTAAACCTTAAGTTAAATAGTATTAATTATTTCTACGAATCGCAAAAATTTAAATAATACACATTGTAAATGTGGTTTTTATTTTTTATTGCTCAAATGAGTAGACGAGCTCACGGCCCATCTGGTGTTAAGGTCTCAATTTTTTTTTTATTGCTTAGGTTTGAGGACAAGCTCACAGCCCACCTGGTGTGAAGTGATTACTGGAGCCCATAGACATCTACAACGTAAATGCGCCACCCACCTTGAGATATAAGTTCTAAGGTCTCAGTATAGTTACAACGGCTGCCCCACCATTCAAACCGAAACGCATTACTGTTTCACGACAGAAATAGGCAAGGTTGTGGTACCTACCCGTGCGGACTCACAATACGTCCTACCACCAGTCAATTTACGCGATTACCAAATAAAATACAAATATAAATAAATTTTAATTTTACATTTCTCTCTGTCGATCAAGGAACCCTAACTCGGCAGACGGCGTGGCATCAAGTTTTTGCTGTAACACACGCTATAAGCAAGCAAAGCAGTAGACGGCCCCTTGACATTTAACCAATAAATCTTACCACCGGATATGGTCACGCGACACGCGGAGATTTGGCTTTTATTTTTGTTCAAAAAAAAGCTTATGTCACTGACATTAAAAGATCAGTTGTTAGACAAGCTGTAGTTTTGTTTACAGTTCAACTTACAATAAATAATAAAATTGCGTCTATTTTTTTTCCAAATTTCACAGTTTTCGTTTCTTTAATTAGAAAACGAACGCGTATTTACCTACATAGATCAGAGCCAAATTCATTATGTACTTTTTTATAGCTTAGATGGGTGGACGAGCTCACAGCCCACCTGGTGTTTGGAGCCCATGGACATTTACAACGTAAATGCGCCACCCACTTTGAGATATAAGCGCTAAAGGTCTCAAGTATAGTTACAGCGGCTGCCCCACCCTTCAAACCGAAACGCATTACTGCTTCACGGCAGAAATGGGCAGGGTGGTGGTACCTACACGTGTGGACTCACAATAGGTCCTACCATCAGTAATTACGCAAATTATAATTTTGCGGGTTTGGTTTTTACTACACGATGTTGTTCCTTCACCGTATTATTATTTTATGTCCGCCGTTACAAGGTTACGTGGTTGGATTTTGATGAATTGTCAAATGTTACGTATTAAAATGAATCACTAGTACCTACTTAGTATTCGCATGTGATTCGACAACGCGATGTTGACAAGCGTGCTCAGTCGAAACACGAATTTAAAAAAGCGTAACAAAATTCAGTCAATTCAGCGGAAGCGCAAACAACAAAACCGAACCGCTCAGTTTCGGCCCGTTAAATAAAACGATTACAACCAAAACCTAACAGCTCTTCAAACGGAATTACTCCGGGCAACCGGTAAACATCATCATTGTAACACGTGTAATTTCGCGTTCACCGGTCATTACTTTTGACCGGCTCGCCCGGCAACCCGTCCCCCGGTGAATAATTGACTTGCCCTGAGAGATGGACTCGCGAAAATATGAAATGATCCCGGCAGTTGGAAGGGGACGCTTTGCGCGCTGTTCTGACGCAGTACCCGGATATGTTAATGGTAGGTATTTGTCAGATGTGACTGGTCGGTTCATAGAAATATGACGAGAAGTGTTTTATGAAAATACACGTTTTGTAAAAATTGTAACACAATTTTATTTATTAAACTCAAATTAATAAGGTATTAGGGATTAAAGTATGAAATTGCCGATTTGTACTGAAATGTTGAAATTTGTTTTTTTTTTTTCATCTAACATATTTATTTAATCAAAATATCTACCATTATTATCTATACCTTGCTGCCATCTAATAGGAAGGTCATATAGGCCTTTGCGATAGAACTCTGGTGATCTAGATTCTACAAATTTGTATATTTTCGTGTATTTTCTGTTCCGTATTGATTATCTTATAAGTCACTGATACATACGCACATATATCTATTCTACATATATTTAGTCACTGATAGGTCCATATATCTCACACGTGAATCCTACTTTTATTAATACATTTTCCTTTGATACTATTTTCTTCTTCAAAATATCATTACTTATTTCGTTTGCGGTTCGCTGTAAGAAAAGTAAAAAATGAGCTTAACTAGTCTTCGGTATAAAAAGTGTAAAATATCAACTTACCATTGCATTTTTGTACCGAAAATCTATATATATTAATACGTGAAGCAAAAACTTTGTATCCCTTTTTACGAAAATTGCGCGGACGGAGGAGTATGAAATTTTTCACACTTATAGAGAATATAGAGAAGAAGTGCAAAATGCTAATATTTTTTGGAAATAATACATCAAAGATACATTAAATCAATAAAGAAAACATTACACACACTACATACCATGTTTTTTTTTTTATTTTTTTTTTATTACTTAGATGGATGGACGAGCTCACAGCCCACCTGGTGTTAAGTGGTTACTGGAGCCCATAGACATCTACAACGTAAATGCGCCACCCACCTTGAGATATAAGTTCTAAGGTCTCAGTATAGTTACAACGGCTACCCCACCCTTCGAACCGAAACGCATTACTGCTTCACGGCGGAAATGGGCGGGGTGGTGGTACCTACCCGTGCGGACTCCCAAGAGGTCCTACCACCAATGATTACGCAAATTATAATTTTACGGTTTTGGTTTTTATTACACGATGTTATTCCTTCACCGTGGAAGTCAATCGTGAACATTTGTTAAGTACGTATTTCATTAGAAAAATTGGTACCCGCCTGCGGGATTCGAACACCGGTGCATCGCTACATACGAATGCACCGGAAGTCTTATCCTTTAGGCCACGACGACTTTGAAAACAGCTTTTGTTATTGCTATAGATGAATGGAGAAGCTCGGCCTGTTTGATAAGCGGTGACCGATATCATGTATTTGAGGAATGCTGAACGACGAAAGGAAGATCTTCTACCGAGCCGGTGATATTGCTCGGTGTATTTGACGCACACACGCATGCATACTATTTATTGTCAAACTTTTGTTCTTGGCGTCTGTTGTCAAATTGAGAATAGATTAAATATTGTTTGCCTTTGTTAAAAAAAATTATAGTGTAGTCTCGGCGAAATTTTTGATTATAGAAGTATAAAATACAATCATAATAGTGTACAAACTTACAATTCCAATTAATTATAGTCGAATTTCGACTACTGCGGGACCACTAGTAATCAATAAAGGACATTTCGCATGGCTTTCTAACCCCCATTTTGTGTATTAATTCTTACACAAAGCAATATACGATAGAGTTTGATGGATGGATTTAGTATAATAGGTCTTGTTATTCAACGTGTTGTCTCTATTGGCTTGGGTAGCCAGGAAGCTTTCTGCCGGTGCTGACTGGAGATTTCAGACATACCGAGCGTCTGACTTCTTGAAGGCCGAAATAGACTGGATGATTATTCATGCGAGCTTATAATAGAATGTCAAGTAATGTATATTTTTATAATTATTGTGCTTCGTTGGAAACGAACCCCCCCACACACACACACACAATTGTCTTTAATCTCGCCATAAAAACACACTGAGCAAACAGATCGCGAGTGACCGACCCGGGAAGTGAATCCGACACCTCGACCGCGGCCCACCAACGAGCCTTCCTACGACGGAGTTTTTGTTGCCTCACGGGATTTATAGTTCCGGCCACCTTTACGGGCACGTACGTATTCACAGAAACAAGCTTCAAGATTATACCGATATCACATCTACAAAGAGTAACAGTGATGATATACATTGATTTTAAAATATATTTTTATTTTATTTTATTTTATTTTTTGGGTACCAACATGTTATTCATCAGAACAGAACATTACAGGTATCATATACATTGATTTCACACTAAATGCTAACACAATTAGGTACAGGTACCGACTGCATGCACTGAAAAAAAGCGGATCGTTTTGTAAAAAAAAAACTATATACATATAACATTATATGAAGACCTTACATTATTACACATTTACTACCAAATACGCATGTTTTCAAATATACATGTTTTCGATTTTCCATTATTTTATTTATTTATTTATAACTTTATATACTAGATAGTATAAAGGCGGATTTAATGCCATAGGCATTCTCTGACAGTCTACCTTAGGGGGGTGCAGAGATGAATCTTGGTAGGTGTAGTGTGATAGTGATATTACTTAAACATATGTGTATATACACATATGTTTGAGTAATATATACATATACATAAATATATACATATAAAATATATATGAATAAATATTATCAATTACTTTACTGGCTGTACAATGTTTAGAATAGTATCACCCCGTCTATTCCGTGGGTATAGTGAAAGGCGACTTAGGGATTCATTAGAGATCAGACTGCAACGTTCTTCGTGTACTTTAAGAGCTTACTGCGATGGCCAACAGGTATGTGGCAACCTTTGGCATAGAAGGTGAATCTTTGGGCAAGAATGGGCTGGGCAGGATTAGGCCGCCTTTCAACCTACTGCCGAATCCGGGTCTCCACTCACGCGACATAAAGTGTAGTCTTCGTAGGTGTGGGTTGAAAGCTCAAGCTAATAAGTCGATGAGATTTAAAAACAATATTTTTTTTTTTTTTTCTTTTTTATTCTTTAGGTTATGATTACTGTAAACTTCTTACTCTACTTCTCTCTTTATAAGTATGGATACATTGAGTATACAATTATGTAAATAAATACAATTTGCCCCGCGAAACAATAAATACTTTTTTTTGAAAAGTAAGACCGTTATTGCACCAAGGCAATTCAAATTAAAAAGCTATATAAGATACGGCATTCCATTAAGTTTGATAAGATGTCTGCAATTTCGATACCCGCGTAATCTCAGATTGGCCGTGAACTGAGTGGAAAAAAAAAGATCTTTATACATTGTAATCATAACTTTGAATGCACGAAATAATGGTGAATCATAAAATTCGTAGGGATAAAGTTTTCAGAAAAAATGAATTTTCTAAAAAAAATTAGATAGTAACGCCCCCAAGGCTTAACGGAAAATTTTGAAACCAAACGAGATTTCTTTTGAGCGTTGTAGTTACACAGTATTCGTGTAGATGGCGCTGATAAAAAAAATCTCATACAAAGAATTTTTACATTTTTTTTTGTTATGATTTGAAAATATCCGCAAAATCCACAAAAATCTAACTACTATATAAATTATTAAAAGTTTACTGTAAGTCCATATGTAGCTCAAATTTAATAGTTCTAATTCGACTTTTTCATCCGTTACAAACATAAGAAGATAACTTTTGATTTCAAGTAATTCCAAGCACTCTAAATATGTACTTTAAAAATAATAATAATCACTTTTCAAAATTTAATTTTACTTTATTATGTCCACTGAATATTTTTAATTTATCAATTATTCCGTACGTAATATTGTCATTGCATTTAAATAAAGTGAATGATGGTGAGGTCATTAGTTGCGGCTCGTTATATATTTTATTCGACAGTGGGCGCGCTAAAAAGCGACCATGCATAATTACCTTCAGAGAGGATCGGTACGCCATGTTCGAACAGCGGAGGGAATAGAGTAGACTAAGCGCTATAATTATTCATAAAATAAATACTATTTAAAAAAACTCTCACGCTAATTGCAAAACGAACATAATAGTCGTATAGACAACATCGACTGAGGTTTGAAACATTTTTCTTTTGCACATGAACTAGAATTACGCTTGGTATTTTATTTATTTACCCAATCAAATAAACTAAAGTACCTAAGTTAAATATATATTTTTTGTGAAGATGAAACAGTATATTTGAAAGATTTTACTGGTGGTAGGACCACTTGTGAGTCCGCGCGGGTGGGTACCACCACCCGGCCTATTTCTGCCGTGAAGCAGTATTGCGTTTCGGTTTGAAGGGTGGGGCAACCGTTGTAACTATACTTGAGACCTTAGAACTTATATCTCAAGGTGGGTGGCGCATTTACGTCGTAAATGTCTATGGGCTCCAGTAACCACTTAACACCAGGTGGGCTGTGAGCTCGTCCACTCATCTAGCAATAAAAAAAAAAAGATTACGTATAATAATAATAATAATAAAGCCCTTTATTCCGAAATACATGAGTGATGCAATTTAACATTTTTGGATTTATACATTTTATTTCTTATAATATATCCCGCAGCTCGGAGTGCCTCTTGGCATATGCCTCCTGCAGCTCTCTCTATTGAGCTCGGTCTTCTGCAGTTCTGATCCAGTACGGTCCTAGGATTAGACAGATATCATCTGTCCTGACATCTGATGTCGTACGTTGCAAAAAAAATAAACGAAGCAAACAAGTTGGAGTCGTCGTGGCCTAAAGGATAAAACGTCCGGTGCATTCGTGTCGAGCGATGCATCGGTGTTCGAATCCCGATGGCGGGTACCAATTTTTCTAATGAAATACGTACTTAACAAATGTTCACGATTTACTTCCACGGTGAAGAAATAACATCGTGCAATAAAAATCAAACCCGAAAAATTA
Source organism: Bombyx mandarina (assembly GCF_003987935.1). The sequence continues at coordinate 621,949 of NW_021011521.1, read as the reverse complement.
TAATTTGCGTAATTACTGGTGGTAGGACCACTTGTGAGTCCGCACGGGTAGGTACCACCGCCCCGCCTATTTCTGCCGTGAAGCAGTGATGCGTTTCGGTTTGAAGGGTGGGGCAGCAGTTGTAACTATACTGAGACCTTAGAACTTATATCTCAAGGTGGGTGGCGCATTTACGTTGTAGATGTCTATGGGCTCCAATAACCACTTAACACCAGGTGGGCTGTGAACTGGTCCAACAACCTAAGCAATAAAAAAAAGATCCTATCGCCCATTCTTTTGTTAAGTTCGATGTCGTGCCCTACTATGAAGACCATTTGTTCCTTCAAGCTATAATAAAACACATATTTGCTTTAGGCACGAAAAGCAAGACCTTAGTCGTAAAATCTCCTGTAAAAATCAGGAATGAAAATATTGCGGTAGGCAGCGGCTTGACTCTGCCCCTGGCATTGCTGAAGTCCATGGGCGACAGTAACTGCTCACCATCAGGTAGGCAGTGGGGCAGCCGTTGTAACTATACTTGAGACCTTAGAACTTTTATCTCAAGGTGGGTGGCGCATTTACTTTGTGAATGTCTATGGGCTCCAGTAGCCACTTAACACCAGGTGGGCTGTGAGCTCGTCCACCCATCTAAGCAACATAAAAAAAAATTCTAGTCTGTCTATGAGGGCAATAAAAAATTATAATAATAATTCACTCGTATAAAGGCTACTCCACGGCTGTCGTTGTTCGAGCTCTACTCTTTTTTAAATGCGTTTGTCAGTGAGTTACAACGACAAGCGTGTTTTCAGTGAAAAACTGTTTAAACTCATCTGTTTTCCGTTCGATATAAAACTTTAATCGTTTAAAAAAAAGGACCGAGCGAAGTAATTTTGTTCTGCCATGTTTGTTGTATGGAACTATGTTTTGTTTTTTTTTTATTATTTAAAATTGTCGATTGTGAAACTAAATAAAAAGAGTGATGTTATTTTTGTTGGAATTTAAATTTGACTCATCTCATGATAAGTGTTGACCGTCGTGTAGATTTTTATTGGTAAAGAAAGTTATATTGTACGGTAGTTCACCAAGAATTTTCGTTTTCGGGAATTTTTCAATATAATCTTTCTAGTAGGTATATTCTTAGGTTTTCACGATCCGTAGATAAAACAAAAATTTACGGTCTATTCTTACAGTTAATGTGAGATTAAAACGTAAAATTGGTTTTAAATTATAATCTTTGTAACTAATATATTGCGATTGACGTCTTAGTTTTGTAAGTTCACGATCTAATACCTAATTAATGAAGGCAATTGCATTTTTCTCGAACGACATGAATAAGTCCTTGTTAAACCTTCAACAAACTGATTTTCCATTGTCAGTTTTCATATTTTGCACATAATTTACTGTTATTACGACAATTGTAACACTTCTTTTTGTTAAAAAGTGTTGTGACAATGTGGCTACATCGAATAACTTTATGACGAAAATTTTTGAGTGCGCCGGCCGCGGACATAAGCGAATTAGCCGCTGTGTAAGGCACAGAGGGCCCTCGCGTATGCGTTCATTAGCTTCGTTCAAACAAGGCTTTCGCTCGCAAATGAATAGATTTACACGGCGGCTATTAAATCAACCGGGCGATGGCAAACACGTCCGTCGTCTGTGTTTGCACGTTTCTGATTGTTCTACGTCCGTGTCGGGTCAGTTTCGTGCCTCGGATACTTTTAATACGTAGCAATAAAACGATTATATTATATGTACTGTAAACTGTACTGTTTACTGGTGGTAGGACCTCTTGTGAGTCCGCACGGGTAGGTACCACCACCCTGCCTATTTCTGCCGTGAAGCAGTAATGCGTTTCGGTTTGAAGGGTGGGGCAGCCGTTGTAACTATACTGAGACCTTCAAACTTATATCTCAAGGTGTGTAGCGCATTTACGTTGTAGATGTCTATGGGCTCCAGTAAGCACTTAACACCAGGTTGGCTGTGAGCTCGTCCACGTACCTAGGCAATAAAAAAAAATAAAAAAACTGAGACTTAGAACTCATGTCTCAAGATGGGCGGTAGCATTAAAGCATCGGGAATTTAGCAATAAATAAATACAAAAAAAACAGGTTTGCAGTATAATTGTCTCCAGAGAATGTTCGTTTGAGTTGGGTAATAAAAAAGTTTATCGATACAATACATTTTGTAAGTATTATAGTGATAAGTACCCATAGACTTAACAATCTTAATTTAGACTTGAAGTATAAAATCAAAATCCAACTAAATTACGGAACGCATTTTGCAACGCACGAGATATTATTTGATTGTTTCGTAGTAAATCAAATCAAATCAAAAGGCAAGAATATTTAAAAAAAAGTATCTGCGCACATTTAAGGTGTCAATCTTCGAATGTAGGAATACCTATTAAGCTCATGGCACCTGGAGAAATTTACTTACAATTAAAAAACCTTATGTTAAAATGTTATTTAAAATAGTATAAAATTACTGTTATAATAAAAATAATAAAAAACTAATGTACAAAAAGTAAATTCTCGCTGGAGGCGGTGTTTAGGTATAACACGAAGTATCAGTGATCTAGGCTGAGATCTGAGGTTGTGATATTACGTGTCCCTCGGAGGCGCTCTGGTAGCTATTAGCAAATCCCACCCCTCCTGGGAACCCGTGCTCCTACCTGTCCTGATGAAACTGGAAGGGCTCCGGGCCACCAGTATTTTTTATTTCCTAAAAAAAAGTGTAAAGCTTTTGAAGGTGTTAGTCGAAACTTTCAAACCATGCCACAACTATCGGAACTGTGAAGTGGAATCAACATGCGACAGAGGTAGTCTTGTAGGCCACATTTAAATATTGTATCAATATGTCCTACTTTTCGGAGATCATTATCATTATTGAATTGAGAGTTGATGGGACTTCCCTGGAGTAGGGTGCAGTTCCAAATCCAGATAGAATCGGGCAACTATGTTATAATAATTTATGCTCTAATTTGAATCGAACAGAAATGACATTCGGCTTTCCGAATCTTATACCTTTAAACGAGCAATTCTTGTCTATTAATATATATATATATATAATCTGAATCTCGGAAACGGCGCCAACGATTTTCATAAAATTTTGCATACAGGGGATTTCGGGGGCGATAAACCGATCTAGCTACGATTTATTTTCAGAAAATGTTGTTTTATTCGTGTTTTCAATTATCAACTCTTCCCGACATCTATTGGCGAATAAGAATACTATTTTTCTTAATTGATGGCAACTAACCGCTTTAAAAACACAACAAAATGGCATTATCAAAAAAAATGCCATTTTGTTGTGTCTTTAAAGCGGTTATCATCTAGTTGTATTAATATGTCCTACTTTTCGGAGATTATTATCATTATTAAAATGAGAGTTGATGGGACTTCCCTGGAGTGGGGTGCAGTTCCAAATCCAGATAGAATCGGGCAACTATGCTATAATAATATATGCTCTAATTTGAATCGAACAGAAATGACATTCGGCTTTCCGAATTCGAATTAAGTGACAACTGCTATTAGCACTTCGATATTGCATTCCATAGAATATGTCCTAGAAACTTTCAGAGAACATTTGCATGAGCTACGAAAACAAAAACCAAAAACCAATGCTCGACTGTTGATACGTGAAATAGAAAAATCTAGCGACGAAAAAAGAAAAGAAAAAAACGTGAACGATGAAATTTTTATTCGGACAGACCACCTACGACTGAGCACACACCGCAAACCCGAAAACCTACATGCGATTCGGCAAAAATAAACAAATACGAACATTGTGCAGCCGACGCTAAATCGATACCCTATCGTTCGCTTTACCCTTCAAACTTTTGTAATACGATCAACCAGTCCAGCACCGCACACCGTCCAACGAACGCTCTCAAAATTCACAAACTAAACATACCTATCTCGCTAATACCCTGGCATTACAATAGAAATATAACTCGCATTCAAAACCAAAAATCCGTGATATCTCAAGCAGACTTTTTTTCCCTCAAAAATAGGTTAGTAATTCGGGTTTCGACAAAGGAACGTTTTGAACAATACATACGTATCCTACACGCTATTACTCGGTGGATATAATTAGTTATGGTGTATGGATTTAGATTTTGTTGCGATAATTTCTGTGAATGCTCTGAATAAACATCTGTTCGAGATTTGAAATTCGACAAGCGAAAAATACGCATTGAAATGTCAAGTAGTAAACCGATCCTGTATGTTTAACAATGGCGTCCAAAAAATGGTCAGTTCACGTTATATTACACTTTTTAGGAATTTCGTCCAAGGTTTTTATTTCTTAAGTCGTACATAAACGATTTGTGGATTATTATAGCTGTAGATATTTTTGCTGTAGGTACTCTCACGTAAAAAACGATTTTTTATTGGCTATTTGTTTTGATTAACATTTAACTATTCTGTTCATCAGCGTTTAAATAGCATAAAGTTTAGATAGCGTGATCAATATATTCAGTCTTGAGATGAGGTTAAGTCTCAATTCTCTTTGAAAACTGGCTTTTACGCGCTCTTAATTTGAATGCGTGATTGCTTCTCGACAGAAGTAGGCATGGTCAACTTCAATACAACAGTTTCTCCTTCTAATGTCCTTCTAATCCTGTTTATTTATTCAATTATTCTATTTAGTTCACCCCGTAAAGCATTACAATTTATTTAAAATTAGTCGTAAAATTCCACTATTAATTTTGACGTCCATTCAATTTTAATATTACGATTTCATACAAAAAATATTGATATCGTTTTGTTTGGGCACGCGTCTGCCGGGATGTCTTCTGACTTGACCGTCGTCAAGGTGACAGATAAACGCGTATCAGCATGCGACACTTCGGTAAGCGCTCGACCGAAAATTTATTGCCGAATACTTAATAATATGTACAGGCAAACAGATTTTATGGAGAAAAAAAATATAATAAATTTATTGCGCAACCGTCATATTCGCATGAGCTGCGTGACGCGTGACGTTTCCGGTGCAGCGAAACGTGTTGCCGAAATTCGAGAACTAAATTCTAGTGAAATCAGTTTCGAATAAATACTTGATTGTTTTTTTTTACTAAAACGTATTTTCTGTAAGTATTATTAGTTTCTGGAAGGTAAAACACAAATAAATTAGGAATGTGTACAGTTTTATGGTGTTGAAACAGAGAGGGAAATTTAGACTTGGATATTAGAAAAATAAAATATTAAACTTCAAAATTCAATATTTGTGCAGCCAGGAGCATTGAATTTTTATCAAATATTAATATTACAGTATTTTATATTAATGATGTATAATATGTAATATGAGTAATCTAAATAATATTAAAATAAAATAGACATTCCGAAAGGTTTTTAAGGAACACTCGATTTCTCCATTTTGATCTTTTCGCGATTGTATTTTTAAGCAGCCGCTGTTTTTATACAAATGTTATTTTTATTTAGAGTATTTTATGAGAAAATGTGTAAAAAAAACCATCGGAACAGAAGTCACCTCTATTGTCTCCTTGATTCAATTAGAAATTATTCTGTTGGTTAAGGAAATCCTTAAAAACAAATATGGCATAGTCTAGTTTCTATTTCAATGTTATCAAAAAGTGTACCGAATTCTCCACAAGAGGCACAGATGCAGTAATGGTTTCCGGCCAGTGTTTTTTTTTTTTTTCGTTATACGTTGGCTTCGTTATCGCAGCTATAAAGTCGGAGTTCGCCTCTCGATTCACGAATGATAGTTTGGCTTTTTGGCGGCGACGCTAGGAGTGAAGTTTTGTGATTTTTTATTTATTTTGTTAATTGAGTGTTTCTTCAGATATAAACGTGTAATAACGGTGATTTTTTTACTGTTTAGCATCTGTGAAAGTGTACAAATGTGGGGTAATTAAACAAAGCCGCTGGATGTAGATTATTGGGTTCTTCCAGAAAATCCTCTGGAAAAGTAAATAACCACAATTTTACAGTATTTACTTCATTCCTTAACATCTTGTTTCAAATTAATCAACTTCATCTCATTTCGCTTAATATCATATTTTATAGGTATAACAGAATATATGTTTTTAATTATAATTAAAGATTTTATAAACTTGATACTGGCAACTAAAGCTACTTGCCATAGTTAAAAAAAGGATGTTAATTTTGAGTACTTTATATAAAAACAGTAAAAATTATGACCTTTTTGGTTTTACAAAAAAACAAGACATATTTCGTAATTCCTTGCAGCTATCAAACGAATTAGGTTCATGCTTAACGTTATCGTATTTTGAGATTTCTGTTTCATTTTCAATCCGTGTCTGTGGAAACAGCTTAAATTCATAAACAACTTTAAGGTGAGTATCCCTTTCAGTAAAGTGCTATCTTCTTTTTTTTCCCTCAAATGTTTTAAGTCACACATATACATTGTAGTAAAATGATCGTTTAAAATAAAAGCCAGTTTAAGAAGTGAATGTGTTTCGTCTCGGGGGAGTGTTATAAAGCGATACGGTAGAAGCGCGGTTGCGTCGCGGGCAAGGACTCGCGGATCGGTTTCCGTTAGCCATAGACTAAACAAATACAGACTAACTGATATCCAATTATTACTAAGTAGATACGTACCTAATACGTATTTTTCCGACGGTAGATGTAAAACATTGTGTAATCAAAGCACATGGTTAGTGCCCTAGACTCGTCCTGACGGATTCATCAGATCCAATCACCTTTGCATTAGACGCCTTGAGCTCTAACACTAGGCAGGCTTAGGGACTCCGGTAACCGTACTCATCGAACTCGACAAAGAGTTCGACGTGCAGCCTAACCCATGCATCAGCTCGCTGAGTTTCTCGCCAGATCTTCTCAGCGGGTCGCGATTCCGGTCCGGTAGTAGGTTCATTCGCGAAGCAACTGCTCTTGAGTTGTTGAGTCTCCTTCGGAGGCGCTCGGGCAGCTGTTAGCAAATCCCACCCCGCCTGGCTGAGCCTTTGCTTGCCCACCTGTCCTGATGAAACTAGAAAGGCCTCAGGGTCACCAGTAATCCTTCAATCATAAAAAAATGGTTAGTGCACGTCCGATCGCGTAGATACGACGAACCTCATTGTTTTACCGCTAAGCAGTCACCTGTTCCGATATGAATGGTCGGTATTTATGGAAAGCCATCAATCTTACAAACATGTACAGTAGAGTACATTTCATTTTGCGGAAAGTTCGGATTTGCTTCAGGCATTACTGAAGACCCTGAGCGACGGTGACGACCGGGCATTCCCGATCCTGCGAACAGAATGGAAAGCAGTCGACGTCGCCCAAAACACGTAATTTCGGATCCTCCCGATTCACTCACGGTGCTTTTAGGTACCTCAAGCACGGGTCATCGTTTTCGTTGAACCCGTCGCTTGTGACGAAAGGGCTCGACGAGTAAATTAACCCACAGGCTCAGCCCACTTAGTTTCTTGCCGGATCTTCTCGGTGGGTCGCATTTCCGATCCGGTGGTAGATTCTGCGAAACACGGCTCTTGCTAGGGTTCGTATTAGCAACGTCGTCAGGTTTGAGCCCTGTGAGCTCACCTACTAGTTAAGGTTACGCTGAAATAGCCTTTAAGACCCTCAGCTGAGGTAGGAACGACCATCTGAACGAAAATATAATAGATAAAAATATAACCTACTTCAGGGCTTAAACTCGTGATTTTTTTCGTGGTTAAATACCGATTATTCGAAAATTTTACAGTTTTGTCGTCACGAACGACGATGGTTTTGTTCGTCGACATTTGTATATTGAGCTATTCACTTCCGAGTAACAAAAAAAAATACAAAAACAAAAACACCCTCTCATTCGTAATAATTCACTCCTGTACATCATTATGATTGCCGAGATTTTTCTAAGAATCAAAACCGCCAATCGTTTCTTTCACTCAATTTTAAAGTAAGGCTTACTATAAATGTTGACCAATAAATAGTATCTAAATATTTATGTATCTATGTAAATATTTACTACTAGCGACCCGCCCTCGCTTCGCTTCGGAAACATTAAAACACACATGAAACCAAAAAAATAAAATAAAACAAAATAAAAAAAAGTAGCCTATGTTCATCAGGGACAATGTCGGCTAATAATGGAAAAAGAATTTTTCAAATCGGTCCAGTAGTTTCGGAGCCTATTCGAAACAAACAAACAAACAAATCTTTCCTCTTTATAATATTATTAAGTATAGAAGTATAGATATGAATAATATGTGTATCTATGATTTATGAGTATATGAATAACTATACCTACTTGAGACCTTAGAACTTACATCTCAAGATGGGTGGCGCATTTACGTTGTAGATGTCTATGGGCTCCAGTAACCACTTAACACCAGGTGGGCCGTGAGCTCGTTCACCCATCTAAGCAATAAAAAAATGTAATTCTACATGAAATTTTATATTGGCATTCCAATTATTGGTTGTTGTTGTCTTGAAAGAAAGATACAAATGCCAAATCGGTTTTTAATAGATAGGTATGTTTTGCCTCGCCGTATTAAACAATAAACAAAAAGTTAAATAAACTGAGAAAGGCAAATATCTCATTGATGTAAACTTCAGGGTACGTTTTAAAATTTTGTGGACTCCTCTTTCGATGTACAGTATTCTATGTTAAAACATTGGCTGCCGTATAAATGGAATCTGGGCCTTATCGCCGCAGATAAAACAACTTTGTCAGGGTAGATGCCTCTTTCAATATGCGATGGCACTGCCGAGCTCCATTTGCTTCGACATTATGTTAACGTGCGGGATTTTATATTAGATTTTTTTTTTCATCGAAAATGTGGGCTCGCCTAAAATGATTTCTATTAACTCGGATGGGGGTCTACTTCGTTCATTTATTTCCTCGCTTCGACTTTGTATTGCTTTGGTATTCCAGTTACATACCGTTAGGAACACGGCTTTGGTTCTGGCTCTTAAGTAATCCACAATTATTATTACAAAATTATGTACTCTATCTAAGACTTCATTTCGTGAATCTATGCTTTTCGATAGGTAAACAGCGGCTTTTAACGGTAAGCAGCGACTTGGCACTGTCCCTGGCATTGCTGAAGTCCATGGGCGACGATAACCGCTCACCATGACGTGGGCCGTAAGCTCGTATGCCTACAAGGGCAATAAAAAAAATTTAAATAAAAAATCTGATTCGCGTCGAAATTGTTAGACACGAGAATTGGGATTCACGACTGTTCCGCTTATTGTTTGATTGCCTCAATTCAGTTAATCATTTTTATAAAGCGTTTTGATTAGTATACGATTGGTACAATATTTTTATAGACTCCCGTATTTTTAACAGATCTTAGATTTAGTTATATCTCTTACATAATTACATCGGTATTTTCGCATACACACAAAAACTTCAGGAAAGGCATTGAACCCACACATATTGGTACAACGGTTTGCCGGAGTAACGGAGCGTGTAATTTTGAGTTTATAGGATCATTAGGCGGCAGAAGGCCAGCGGGAGTTTTTGTTTAAGCGCATCACAATTAACCCGTGAAATGATAATCGATTCTTGTAGACGTCAATTCAGTATGTTGGAAGACAGTTTAATGGGCGATTAATTGTTAGAATTTAAAGGGATACATATTCTAAGTGGTACCTCTTTTAGTTTACATTTTAGGAAACTTCATAATTTTGATCAATAAGCGGTTAGTCTTAGTCTACAATGCTTATAACTTAGTCTACAATGCTTATAACTTTACTATATAGCCAAACCTGGCAGGTTTTTGATTTTATTTTGATTCGATCGCCAGCAATCGTCACAGGTTCTGAAGATCTTATTGAAATCGGCCCAGTAATTTCAAAACCTATAAAGAATATATATTTATTAAATAAATCGACGAGTCAAATAACATACCGTTAAACTCAGTAAAAGTTGATAAAGTAATTGAAAGACAATATTACTGATAATCACTATCAGTACGATTAATAAAGACGTCCAAAACAAGAAGCAATTAAATTATTATTTTTATATTATATTAAGAGTCATCTTAAATTATAGGTATAATACGCGAAAACTTAATCTACCTTTTCTTATTCCGCATTGCCACCAACCATTGTATTCGCCATGCGAAGATTATCTTTAACAGAATCAGCGGAAGCATTCAATCACGGAGCGAGAGAGATAAGGCTTCCTTAGATGATACAGGGGAGCGGGGTACATCGGGAAGTGGCATTTGGCACGGGCAATTGACGCCACTGATAGAATCGAGAGCTGAGTTTGCAGATAGTCTAGGAGTAACGATGTTTATATCCTTTTTGAAGTGAAACTTCCTTATCGGCGTTGGAAAAAAATTTACCGTCACATTTTTCGGTTACGCGTCACATTTTTCCGTTACGCGCCATCTGTTTTGTATTCATGTCTATGATAATAAAATCCTTTTGTTTAAACTTTATCTAATTTAACTTTTTTGTATTCATGTCTATGATAATAAAATCCTTTTGTTTAAACTTTATCTAATTTAACTTTATTTAACCAATTTCTAGAAAGTTGCATGTAGATCATTTTTCGAAAAATAAGGCCATAAATAAGTTTCACTTCTTACGTGTGTACACTAGTACACGCACACATTTTTTTTTTTTCTGGCCTACGTTGGCGAACGTGGAAGTGGCTTAAACAACTTAAATAATCTAGGCTCATGTTACTATAATAAAATTGTAACAATAGTATTTCCAGGTAGTCAACCGTGAACACTTGAGAACATTATTTTTTTCTTTTACTATTCGCTGGTAGCCAAAGGGCCATTCGAGCTTCGCGCGGACAAGTAGGTGAGCTCAACCTGAGAGAATTTGCTAACACCAACCCCAGCAAGGGTAGTGATTCACATAATCTACCAACGGATCGGAATCGCAACCCATTGAGAAGATCCGGCAAGAAACTCAGTAGTTTGTGTCTATGGATTAGTTCACTCGTCGAACTCATCGTCATTATAGCTGACTTCATATTAGATACATACTTCTTTATTTATCTTTTGAGGAAGATTTTATTGGCGGCCCAGAGACCTCTCCTATTTCACCAGAACAAGTGGGTGAGCACGGGGTCAGCCAGCAGGAGTGGAATCTGCTAACAGTTACCCGGGCGCCTCCGAATGAGACCTAACTGCTCAAGGAAGGCTGAGTCGCGAATGCATCCACTACCGGATCGGAGCCATGACTCGCTGAGGATATCCGGCGAGAAATTCAGCGGCAAAATTGTTTTATGTAAGGTTATGTATAATGAAGAATGTAACTGTCACTATAGTAATTTGTCGCGCTGTGAAAATCTTGTTCCAAATTCAAATTTGAGACAAAGGTATATTGCATTGTTCACTGCATTGTTGTTGTACAAAAAGCCAACTACAGAATAGCTTTTTTTTTCATTTTATACTAAGTAAGATTCAAATTTTACTTTGGTATTCATAATGGTAATGACGCATAATTCTACGAGGATATTGTAGTTCATAGATACTAAAAAAAAATTGATATGAGGAACTGGCTGATATTTATCAATTGACTTCAAAAATGCAAAAGCCAACGACAAGTCGGAACATTTTCAAAACGTTCTTAGTATCAAAGTGAAAGCCCTGCACGTTTTGTTCTAAAGAAATTGCGTTTTTACTACCGAAGCAGTACGTTTAAAACAGTACAGTGACTTTAATGATTTTAACATGAATAGCATTTTGGCACTACCTCCTTGTCTATAAGTCAGAGAGTTTGGTGTCGGCTACCCGCGACACCGCTTCCGATCTGCGCGAACGATGTCGGAGAGTCATAGATCGTATAATATACGAGTTCATTGTTTCCTTAACATATCTTGACAATGCTGTTTTAGTTTTAGATAAATAAATATAATTAAATATAATCTATATATTATATATAAAAATGAATTGCTGTTCGTTAGTCTCGCTAAAACTCGAGAACGGCTGGACCGATTTGGCTAATTTTGGTCTTGAATTATTTGTGGAAGTCCAGGGAAGGTTTAAAAGGTAAATAAATATGAAAATTCTCGGAATTAAATAAGAATAACAATTTTGTTTTTCCTTTTATGTGTCCCCCGTCGGACAGATTCCTTTTGTCTTTTATTTATCGATTGAGGCACTACGAAGTCTGCCGGGTCAGCTAGTTCAGTATAAACATTAATAGTTTGTAGCATAACTTTATTAAAAGAAAAAATTCAAGAAAATAAATTTAATTCAGTACCGCGAACATTTTAAACAAAATAGAGCTCATCACACAAGATAGGTGGCGGCGGTTTAGTGATGTTTAAGATAACCACTTAACACCAAGCCCCATAGGTGGACTAAAAAAAACAGTCTGACAAAATTGATGTACCACTGACCCACCTTATTATGGGTCACCGGAGATCATAACTTAAATGTCGCAACGCCCCTTGACACATATGGACGAAGTCTTGAAAACCGACGTCAGGGTAGATATCGTACCTGTAGTCTACTGCAATTATGAGGGTTTTTTAATTGTTATTCAGAGCAAAAACAGGGGTTTCCGAAGAGAACAAAAAACATATAACTTAATCAAACAGCAGGTTGAATTTTAAATATCGTTAATTACTAAAACAACAGATGACGATTTAAAAAAAAAAAACAGATAATCCACCTGTTACTGCATTAGAATAGAGAATCGAGACGAACGCCTTTATATTTATTTATTTGTTTAAAATCATGGACGTAACATGCAGTGAAAACATGCAAGATTCATTAGAACATAGTTTTCTGTTTACTACAGATATATAGGTATTAAGACACCATGGACCGAATAAAAAATTTATGATTATAATACAAATTCAAATAAATACATTAAGAAACTTTCAAAAATCGATTCTCCAAAATTTCTTAGAAAGCGTTCAAGTAAAATAAAAATGCAGCCAAAAATTTTTCTTTACAACAATCTTTTATTATTTAATATTATGTTACGTCCATGTTTAAGTCCGTAGGTAAATGGCATCATTAGGTTAGCCACAGGAGATGCGCAGTTTATGTCTTTATTGAACTTTTTATTGGCGACAATGAAATGTGACGTGTGATTCAGTCTTTATGGTGCACAGCTGACACCGCATGCCCCTCCAATTGCTGTAAAGCTTCGTATACCAGTAGTATATAGCTAGAAATAAAGAGTATGTAATCTAATCCTGAATTATTCTAAAAATAATTCGATATTTGGCCATTTTGACCAACTCAGTGGTGCAGTTGTTAGTGTCTCTGACTGCGGCGCCGAGGGCCATGGGCAAATCCCGCATCGGGCAAACATTCTTCTTATGAACAGGTTTGTTTGCTCTTTTTCTGGGCATCCATTATCTATATACATGTTTAAAAGGATTGGTAATAACGGAACGTATGAAAGAGTGTGGAACGGAGCGTTAAGATTTGAATTAGAGAAAACGATAAGAAAGGGAAAAGAGAATGACAGACAGAATGACAGAGAAAAGAAAGATGGCGAAAATGTTTGAATGAGTAAGGCGTAAAAGGTGTCAGTTGTTTTTAACTATTATAATAAAGAAGATTTTAGAAAAGAAGAATAAAAGTGTGGTCAACAGTGGAATAATTTTACTGGTGGTAGGACCTTGTGAGTCCGCACGGGTAGGTACCACCGCCCTGCCTATTTCTGCCGTGAAGCAGTAATGCGCTTCGGTTTGAAGGGTGGAGCAGCCATTGTACTTTAAAAACTGAGGCCTTAGGACTCATATCTCAAGGTGGGTGGTGGCATTTACGTTGTAGATGGCTATGGACTCCAGTAACCACATAACACCAGGTGAGTTCGTCCACTTATCTAAGCAATAAAAAAAGGTATTGTTTTCCTGTGAATCTTCACAACATATTGTTTCTTAAGGCCATTTTGTTTATAATTCTTAACGGTAAACGTAATTAACCTACCGCACATTTGAGTTAAAAAACATATATATAAATACCAATGCAACCCCACAACATTTATCTTGTATTTACTATGAGCCCCTTTTGTTTCTTGGGAAGCGTGCTCACCACCTGTGACCTGCGTGACGGCCACCGGTCACGTATCATTTGTCGTACACCATCGCCCTGTATATACGAAGGGAACGAACCAATAGGTGTACTTGTTCATAATGTTTCGCGTCCACCATTAAACGCGACTGCATCGTACGGTGCCTTAATTATGTTTCCTTACCTCACGTTACCTCTGCTAGATAAGATCCGAAATCCGTTTTCAAGGCTTCCCAAATTGATTATTACAAATTGTAATACTTTCTAATGTGCGAATATTTTAGTAAAAAACGTGTAGAATTTATTGCCATTTTTAGAGCGATTCATTCGTCTAAGCAATAATCTATATATTAATACGTGAAGCAAAATTGTTGTATCCCTTTTTACGAAAATTGCGCGGACGGAGGAGTATGAAATTTTCCACACTTATAAAGAATATAGAGGAGAAGTGCACAATGCTAATATTTTTTTAAGATAATGCATAAAAGATACATTAAATCAATAAAGAAAACATTACACACACTACCGTGTATTTGATACAACACAAACGTATGAATATATTTTGTAAATTGTCAATTGTGAAACTTTTGTTATATTTTAAAGTCTGTGGTCAAACTGAGTACAGATTAATATTGTTTGTCTTTAACATTATTTGTCTATAGTATAGTCTTGGCGAAATCTGTGATTATAGAAGTATAATAATAGTCTTTGACAATAGAACTAATAAGAATATTCAAACTTATAATTTAAATTAATTATAGTCGAATTTCGACTACTGCGGGGACCACTAGTAAAATATAATCCTTGGTAATGTTAGTAGTTATCAATGTAAGCTTCACTAGTGGCAGAAAATATAACAAATCCAAACTTTTTGAATTTCTTTTCGCATTGGCGTATTTGAACTTTTGTATACATTTATAAAAAGGTGTAATTTCAAAAGTCCCAATCAGGATAATTAAGAATCGACCAAAAACAAAAGTCTTTTCATGCGAACGCTGCGGCGTTTTCAGTAACACGGCGGGAGTCCAGAACAAAAGAATAAAAGCCCTTTCGGCTTAATTTTTTTTGCTGTTAACAAAATTAAATATTCTAGATCTATAAGTCGAGAAAATGCAATCTAGCTGAAATCAAATTTAGTGCAAAATCACAGCTTATATGTACATTACATTTTTTACCGGTGGTAGGACCTCTTGTGAGTCCGCGCGGGTAGGTACCACCACCCTGCCTATTTCTGCCGTGAAGCAGTAATGCGTTCTGGTTTGAAGGGTGGGGCAGCCGTTGTAACTATACTTGAGTCTTTAGAACTTATATCTCAAGGTGGGTGGCGCATTTACGTTGTAGATATTATGGGCTCCGGTAACCACTTAACACCAGATGGACTGTGGGCACGTTCACTCATCAAAGCAATAAAAAAAAATGTACTAAGTTGAAGAAATCATTTATTTCTCAATGAAATCATTCGTTGGCACAGCAAAAACAACAACGATGGATTTGCATCGCAAACATGTCACTTCATAGTACCTATCTATCGTTCGATTGCTCACTGTCAGAAGCGGATTTTCCAGCGACCAAACAATAAGTGAAAATGCACTACCGAATTTTTGGGTGTAAAGTTGTTTTAATAGTAAAATTCTGATTATTGATCTACTAGCTTTTGCCCGCGACTCCGTCCGCGCGAAATAGTTACTTTGGCATAACGCTAAATTTTACCCCCCACTTCATTTACGTAAAAAGTTAAGATATTTTTGAATTATATAATGTTAAGGAGCTATTTAAACCCCTTTTTCGAAACATTCTTTATTGGCGCTCCACTTGTATTGGTCTTACCGTGATGTTATATAGCCTATATATGAGTCGTCTATTATCAAAGGTGGCAATCTGTACATTTGGACAAAAAAATTTTATTGATATGTCTATACAGATTGATTTGAATATAATCGTCTCCTTCAAAGAATACGGTTCAAAACCTGCATTAAATAAAGGTTAATAGTTAACCTGTTATTTATCTAAGATGTCGTTCCGAAGAGTTTTGTGACTGCCAATGGAATACAAAGTCAATAATTCGTTTTTCTGATTTACCAATAATTTTCCAAAAGTCAGATTGCCGGCTTTGATAATAGTCGACTCATATAGCCTTCCTCAATAAATGGGCTATCTAATACTGTAAGAATTTTTCAAATCGGACCAGTAATTCCTGAGATTAGCGCGTTCAAACAAACAAACTCTTCAACTTTATAATATTAATATACATTAAAGAAATATATAAGTTATATAGAACGCATTTTTGTATGATCATCCTACTTGATCCAACAAATGTGTGTTTTTCATAGATTCAGTAATGGTTCCCACGATTTCACACAGTATACATAGTTATGCTGTTAGAACTTATAAAGGTAGAAAAGTTTTTTTTTTTCTTATACGTCAATGCTTTAATCGCAGGCCAAGAATTGTAGAGAAAGTTACAATATTTTGGCTCGGGCTATATTATTTTGAAATAGACCTAATATCTAATTTTCACTATTATTTGAAGAGAACAATAAAGAGCGCATCAAAAAATAACCGAAAATTTTATTTACTCTATCAATTTGAATATAATTATCGTCAGCACAATTTCCTATGATTACCATAAAATCAAACCTCAATCAAGCATTTCAAAGATAATAAGAATAATAATATAACTCTTTATTTAACACCACATGTACAGAGTAAGCTTATAAAGCAAATAATAGACGGTGACATAAATTGGCAGCCTTATCGCTAAAAGCGACCTCTTCCAGGCAACCTTGCAGGGAGAGGAATAAGCAAACTGGACGGTGATATATCTTAATAAACTTACATAGAAATATATACTTATATACACATGTGAAAAATAAATACAATATAAGATAGACTTACATACGATTAAATACAAATAAATACTAAAAATATGCAAGTAAATGTAAAAGAAGTAGCAACTTGTACAGTTATATCGTAGGAGCCATATTAGATATAGAAAGATCTGTTTATTTATATATTTGATATCCAATTCTCTAATATTTACAAGATCTAATTTATCAACAGCTGCGAGCCCTAAAACATGTTCATACAAGCATATTATGAACACATACGTAACCGGTGACATTAGGGGTGTCAGCGCGCCCGCGCGCTGGGTTTTGTCGCCGGTCAACGAAGCGGAAACTGCGTATTGTGACAACCATCGCGGGGAGCCGCCGGCGACCCGCCGATTTATTTACACTGCATTTCATAATCAGAATTAATATTCGACTGAATCTGTAATCGCTTTATTCGTGAAGTTATTGTAACGTAATATTTATATGTGGCAATAAGCATACAGTATGCGCGTATTCTGACGCGAAGTCGTAATGCTTTTTGGTTTGAAGGGTAGGACCTTTGTATACTGTACAATTGAGACACAAACCATGTCTGATAATGGGTGGCGCCCTTTACCCTGTTATACCTATGGGTTTCTGTAACCACCTAACACCAGGTGGTTCGAGAGTTCTCCCATCTCGGTAATAACAAAAGAAAAAAGTGCTTGGACTAGCTTATAGGGTTTAGTAAGAAATTATTTAGGTAAAAGACAGTCGCCCAAGGTGGGAACTCATTAAAAAGCTTTACAAAAATCCACAACTGAAGTTTTGTTGAATTTTCAATATTGGTCTATTTAAATCACCTCGTTGCTCGAGAGCTGACTGTCTTTGTGAAAGATACTGAGACGTAAAAGGTATTTAATATTCTGGGTATATTCTTGTATCGTGCGTATTATCAGGAACGATGTTGAAGCATATTAGCGTATTGCCGTAGAATGGAAGCACGCCTGTAATTTTTAACTTGAAATATTATTTATATTTATCAGCAAGCACATAAGCGTGATATTACCACGTCTCTCCTTTGAATTCCATATAGGAACACGCACTTACTTTAGCATAGTTTTCCGGTTCAGAACAACGGATTTGCTTACAACGTGCTCATCGGATGGAAGGAATCTCTTAGCTGATGGAGCCGAGATGAGAGTGACACCGCCTTTATCTGAGGGTAGCGACACGCTGAGCAGTCAGAAAACGAGGTCGTTTCTATTGTTTTTGAAAGACTAGAGGGCTCTCAAACTAAAAATAAACAAAGGGCGGCTTTTTGCTTGTAGTAGGACGTTATAGGTATTACATTCAACAGATCCTTGTGCGATTCGCTGTATCGACCGCGGTCAATGGATAATTTTAAAGTTTATTTATTTTATCCTTTTTATTTATTGCTTATATGGGTGGACGAGCTCACGACCCACCTGATGTTAAGTGGTCACCGGAGCCCATAAACATCTATAAAGTAAATGCCGCCACCCACCTTAAAATACGAGTTCTCAGTACATTAATGCATTGATAGGCAAATGTGCTATGGGCCTGTGTGGCCTGTAATAGTTACCAGAGTTGAGACACGACGACGCAATTTTTATTCTATTGCCTATATCCCAGCCTTCCAATTTGAATGCCTGAGTGCCTCTCGGCAGGAACAGGCAGGATTCTTCTATGTGCGAACTTACAATAAACCTTACCGTGAATTTGAAACATTGCTGTCTCTTTGTTAAAATCGAGTCGACACATTTGTCGGTTGCTGCATAGCGTAAATTATTAGAACACCCAAAAAAATTTCTCGGTAATTCACCGTTCCCAAGTCTTAGGAACTAATATCGTCCTATCGCCTTAGAGAATTTGTCCATCCTCTTCTACATCATTTTGTTACACTCAAATATTAAGCGCTACGAATTACGCTTGATCTAGGCAGACTTCTCTACAGTTCTTCTGTATTAAAAGCCGCTGTATGAAGTCGCGTGATCGTAGAAGTTCAGCATTATATGGTTCGTAAACTCTGTTTGTCCACATCTTCATAAGCAAGAAATTTTACTATTATTACATTAAAGTAATCATTATTTATGTACATTAAAATTTAAAGTTCGGTTATATTCGATTATGTGAAGTCGTGGTTTAAAGAATAAGACGTCCGGTGTAATCGTATTTATTGATGCACCAGTGTTCGAATCCCGCAGGCGGGTACCAATTTTTCTAATGAAATAACGTACTTAACAAATGTTCACGATTGACTTCCACGGTGAAGGAATAACATCGTGTAATAAAAATCAAACCCGCAAAATTATAATTTGCCTAATTACTGGTGGTAGGACCTCTTGTGAGTCTGCACGTTTTAGCTATCTGGGCTCCAGTAACCACTTAACACCAGGTGGGCTGTGAGCTCGGCCAACCACCCAAGCAATAAAAAAAAAACACATATTCACTGTTTGCTAGAACAAAAGCATCGCCATGAAAATAAATCTAGCACCGCGTGTCTATTTAATATTATTACGCAATTCAACGTTTCCCATATTTCAAATAAATTTACTAAATGCGAAAGAAAAAAAAACAATTACTCTTTTAATAAAAACGTACGAGGGGTAGTCCGGGACGAAATTGTAGGTACAGCAGTTAAAAAGCGCGCGGATGTGAACATTTGTAGCAATAATTTGGGCCGCAAGCCCGAAGGGTGGGTCACGGCTGCCGTTGAAAGAATGATGCATCATCATACCAATAATAAATCACGTGTTCAATTAGAAAAATAAAACGGGCGGACGAAATTCGCTGGGATTTTGTCGCTTCCCGTACGCGGCGCGGCTAATGTGACGTTTTCAATTGCGTCATCAATCAGTTTCACTATTACGAACAGTTAACACTCTTGAGGTCATTGTTTCGAATACATAATTGTTCCATGTTGTTAAAATAACCCAAACCAGTTCTTAAGTTTTTGAGAGTTATTAGAAACGCAGTATATTCAAGTTGAATATCGTGTATTTATTTATTTATTTATTTATTTAGACACACCAACAGCAATACACACAAAACATTCAAGCTTAAAATTAACATGTATAAAATTAAGTACTGGTATGTAAGCCAGTTACAGGCATGTACAGCAATCTCTTATAACACACTATGACATGTTACAGCAATTTTACAAACAGCGGAAAAATAGGCTAAATTTAAATGTTAACAGTACGACAAAAAAAGTATATTTGAAAACAACATGAAACAGATTACTAAATAAAAAAGTCGAGCGCAGCAATGCAAAAAATATAAATACATAGAACAGACTGCGCAATGTAATCAGAATGACATTCTCTCATCAATTATAAGCAAAGGAACTTATCAATGAATAAATAGACAGGCATTGTAAGGCGGCAAGGATTAATAACAACATCCCACCTATCTCTGCCGTGAAGCTATCGTGCGTACTAGCTTTAAAGATGCATACAGCCGTAGGATAATACAACTGAAATATCGACCTCATGTCTCAAGGTAGGTGGGGCCATTCGCGTCGAGATGCCTATGCTCTCCGATAACAATCAACCAACACAAAAACAAACAAAAATTAATCGATATTTTTTTTATAAAATTGCAATGTTGCTAAATGTGACTTAAACTAATAAATTTACCAGAATCACATTACTTTGACTTTAAATTGATATATCATTTGTATTATTCTTTCTAATAAAAGCCCTATTTTTTAAAACGGGAATTTGATAGTCACGGCCTGAAACTAACTAAGTAATGACTGCGAAGTGAACATCATCCTCCGGGTTTCTTTGCCCCGAAGCCAGATGAGTTTTATATTGTTAAGCGGTAGTTGGGTACAGTCATTATTATCATCATTATCAATAGATTATTGGTAGCGCAATTCAATTTTCTCTCAACCTTCTACAGTTCGCTGATAGATTTTGCAACGAAAATTTCTGAACCAAACTAAAACCCTCATTTGCGCACATGAGCTGAACTCACTCAATAACTCACTCGCAACAATCGGAGCGGAGGGCGGCAGTGGACGCGGTGGGAAGCTGTATCACGTGCCACTAATACACCGGGTTGTCAGTTTAAAAAATCAAGACTATATTTGTCCGAAAATTTTCAAAGCCCAACTGCAGAATGTGGGACATGAAAAATGATATTCGTTAAATTTTAAATAAATTTACATCATAGAAATTCAACGTCCAGGGCAAACTGTATGTTTTATTTATTGCTTAGATGGGTGGACGAGCTCACAGCCCATCTGGTGTTAAGTGATTACTGGAACGCATAGACATCTGCAACGTAAATGCGCCACCCACCTTGAAATATAAGTTCTAAGGTCTCAGTATAGTTACGACAGCTACCCCACCCTTCAAACCGAAACGAATTACTGCTTCACGGCAGAAGTAGGCAGGGTGCTGGTACCGACCCTTGCGGACTTACAAGTGGTCCTATCACAAGTAAACCTGTGTCATGAAACCGTACAATAGCCTCATAGGATCACAGGTATGCATTATTCTATATAATAATGTTAACGATAAAATATTGCCTCTAGAAAAAACATCCGTACTACGTAATGTATGAAATGTTATTGTCAAGAAAAGAAGTAGAAAGTAATAAAAAAATATCATTTGATTTTTATCATTATAATAATATTATAGAATAAGTATAATATTTTTTTAATTTCCATGAAATTTAATAATGAGCTTGCAACCCCAGTAATGAGTGCCATTTTGGTTCGTTCAGCTCTTCGCGTTTTTACTACGAAATTTAACACATTTGTGCATTCAGCCACTGACTATTTAGATTTATTATTGCACATAAAATATAGGATACAAAACATAAATAATATTATGTCATAAATTAATGTGTAAGTAACACAACAAACGCAATGTTTTATCCAAAGTAATTATATAAAATAATGTTACCATAATTTATTCAGTAAACACGTTGGCTTTGCTTCACCTCCCTAATTTAAGTGATTTTTACATTACAAATATATAACAAAATTGAAAAAATTCAACACTAAAAATTAAATAAAACGTTTCTTTAATTTTTCAAATAGCAGGAGTTGAATTATTTAAGACTAATTCGTAAAGCCTGTTCATGTCTTTCTCCTAATGAGTCAATTAACTACGGTAAACTTCTCAACCGATGACACGAAAAATATATGTCGAGAGGTGAAAGGCTCAAGGTCTATTTAGGTTAAGCAAAAATTTGTCTTAATACGCGACATTTATCTTTGTAATTAAAGGTACGTTTTGTTTGGTATTCATTATTAATTAAGTTCACTCTCCATTCAAATAGCCGAAGATTTTTTTTTATTATGACATTTTTTCTAAATTTTAAACTTGGAACGGCTCTTCTGTATAGTTTCAAAAAATGTCGCTTAAGCCCAATGGCTTTTCACCCCTCAATATAAGATCATTGTCATTGTCTTAGTTATATTGATTCTTCTTCTATATCGTTCCCTCACTGCTGAGGATCGCGACCACATGTGACGTTCTTCCACTGTGTTCGATCACGGGTGGCATGGACCGCATGGTACAGACTACCACCGAGTGCTTCTCTTACTAGATCTGACCAGCCTGGTCTTCTGCCCACCATTATATTGTTATATTGATACGTTAGCATAATTGCACAGATCGGGATCTCACAAAGATTTTTGTATGTGAGCTTCAATTTCACGATATTAATAGCTTCGTTTGTATGTCGTTTGTATGCTCTCGACGTCGCCAAAACACCTCATTACGGATCCTCCCGATCCATTACCGATGCTTTTAGGTACCACAAGCACCGGTCACCGTCCTCGAGCGAATTAGTCCATAGACACAGCCCACTGAGTTTCTCGCCGGATCTTCTCAGTGGGTCGCGTTCCCGATCTGATCGGGTGCGAAGTACTGCTCTTGCTAGGATCAGTGTTAGCATCACTCCGGCTTGAGCCCCGTGAGCTCACCTACTAGTTAAGGTTACGCTGAAATAGCCTCTCAAGGCTATCAGCTTAGGTGTAAAAAAAAGTATGTAGCACAAATACTTGTTGTCTTCATTACACTTAAATTTTCATCGTCAAATTTAAATTTCATTATACTAAATATACATACAATCTGTTGACTACCAGCAATTGCTTTAAATTACGGACAGTGTTCTCAAAGCGGACACGAGTAACGTACCTACTTGGAAACCGATTGATCTTTTTAATGTGATACAACAAAGAAGGTTTTGAATAAATGCACATAAATCTACCCTTTGATCCGTTGTCATACGGTATAGTTTTAAAAATAACAAATTTTGGTATATACGACTAAAGAGATGTATAAGAACTTTTTTAATTTTTAATTATGTTATAAAATTAGACAAGACTAATAATCAATTACTAATTAAATAACTTTAAACTATTTTATACACGCCTTATTTGTGACAAACTTAAAACCGAAAAAATATAACTAGCATACGATACCAAAATTTTTCAACTTACATCCAGTTACACAAATAATCCTTAACGAAATAATTTATTACTAGTAGTCGCCCGGTAGTCGAAATTCGACTATAATTAATTGAAATTATAAATTCGTACACTATTATGATTCTATTTACAAAGACTATTATACTTCTATAATCACAAATTTCACTAAGACTACAATATAGAAAAATATAATATTAATAAAGACAAACATTAATTAATCTATTCTCAATTTGACCACAGACGTCAAAAACAAAAGTTTGACAATAAAGAAATAGTATGCATACGTGTGTGCGTCAAATACACGGTAGTGTGCGATTTTTTTATTTATTGATTTAATGTATTTTTAGGCATAATTAAAAAAAAATTTAGCATTCGGCACTCCTCTATATTCTCTATAAGTGTGGGAAACATACTCCTCCGTCCGCGCAATTTTCGTAAAAAGGGATACAAATTTCTCCTTCACGTATTAATATACTTATATAGATATTGCAATGTCATCGCGCACATTGGACAATAGATTCTAAATTTAAAACTATACTTCCTGTTCCCTTTATGTGCTTCGGCACAACCAACACTTCTGTACACGGATAACGACCGTGCTTACCTATAATTTGAACAAACGCCGCAGGCGCTTACCGGATTTACTGTATTTGCACAATACTTACTGCTCCAACGACGAGTGCTCTAAAGCTATAAAAGTTTTACACATGGCCCGAGGGAAATAAATTTGGACGTTCCATTCTTAAATATGATCTAGATGTAGTACAAAATCTTAATTGGTATTATGATTTTGTGATTGATCCTTTTCTCGACATCTGTGAAAGTTCGTCAGCGCATATTTGTCAATTACAGGATATTTGCCTCTTAAAATTTTAGCCATTGGTTTTAGACTCTCCTGGTATAGTTCCAGGCGACTACCTATTCAAAATCATCGCATCAATTGATCGATATATTGCGATTGTGGTTAATAGTTTGATGTTGCTTATATTTCGGCTGACTTTGATTTTTTTTAGATTTTTTAGATTAGAATTTAAACGAGATAATTTTAAAAATCACATATCAAAAAACAGTTTAATTATTTCTATTACGAGCTGAATGTATATATCGAATTCTTTATGAGTCTACAATGCAACCGGAAAGGTTACCCTTAAAATTCAAGAGGCCAATTACCGTGACGTTAGTCTTTACCTCATCCGGGCACAATCGCGAAGGGTGCTTTTACACTTTTTGTGTTGGCTCAACGTTTTGCAACACTGCGGAATGAGCACACTACAATAACAGCGGGACTCCTCTTCAGAATCCTTACATATCACGATATAGATGTGAAATTTAAGTAATTTTTTTTCTTGAATGCATATAAAAGACGTTCGTAGCCCACTTTGAAACGATGACGTCATGACCCGGTGGTGCAGTAGTTGACGTATGTTATTAAATGTATTTAATACGTACATTAGAATCTAGCTCCCGTAGTAGAGCGAACCCTAGTTTGTAGTTAAATGAACATGTGTGACTTTTGACCGGCAATTACTAGTGGTCCCCCGGTAGTCGAGACACGATTAGAATTAATTGAAATTATAAGTTTATACACTATTATGATTCTATTATTGTCAAAGACTAATCTATACTAATATATAAATCTACAGTGGTTTTTACGGATGTTCCGTTATAACTACTGAACCGTGTATCCGATTGACTTGAAACTTGGTATCCATGTAGAAAATACATGTACTTAATGGATAGGCCAATATATAAATGAGTGTTGGCCTCCCTAATAATAATTACAATGAATAATATAATGTTCATTTTAAATGCCCAGCAGCGCGGGCGAGTACGGCTAGTGTACTTATAGGGTAAAGCCGAGATAGGTGCCCCACTTTTTGAAATAGTCATGTAATTTTGAAAATATTAATTTTATACGAATAATTTCTATTAATGTAGTTAGCTCAATCCCTTATGTTTAATTAGTATAAATTTTTTTTAACCTATCAAATACAGATTTTCTAGAAATTCGTTTTTCGTAGAACCTTTTTTTGGAGGATAGATGCCTACCTGTATGGATAGTTGCCCCACCAAGAAAATACTGAGCAGGATAGATGCCTGCAGTGCAGGATAGATGCCCTTTATATCGTGTAAAAGAAAAAACCAAACCAAATATTAAGAAGTTCTATTCCTAACAGAGCAATTGTCTCCAAGAAATATGGGTCATAATAATAAAAAATATTTTGTATTTTTTAAGTCTTTGAATGTTTATAATTAAAAGATAATTCTCATATCACACAACGGATCATAATTAAGTTTTTAAAGCGTTAAGTAAGCGTAAGCTAAACTACAATTTTTTTAGTTTCAACATGCATTATCCTATTTTTTTATTAAATTAAATTTTACAAATATTTATTCAACAAAAATATAAACTCTTAATTGTTTATAAAATATTCACATTAAGTATCAATGTGTACATTGCAAAATCATATTTCTTTATATTAAATTAACACAATAAATATATCTTTATTATTTTGTCCAATTGAAGTTTAACTGGATAGTGCTTTAAATTTTCCACATCTTCTACATCATTTCTGAAAAAACACGTTTCATGTAGCTAGTTCTGAAACATTAAACATTGAATTCAGTCGGATTGCGACTTCGTATTTTTATAGTTTTCAAAACATTCAATGCCGATATTATTACATGCGTTTTAAGTTTATCCCTTAGATTTCTTTAGGGGCAAATCTATTGTTTTATTTCCTTTCATTTTATAGTTAAGTGGATTGTCTTCATCTTCGCTGCTTGAACTGTAAATCAGTTGTTTGTGTTTTATGTTTTCGTGGCATATTTCTGCTGTATTCTGAAATGGCAGAGTATGGAGGGATAGATGCCTCTAAAGGCAACTATACCCCAAAAAATCAGGGCAACTATCCTTTGTGATAAGGATAGATGCCCAAATTTTTTGTAAATAAATTATAAACTTAATAGCATTTATTTACACCTAGATGCAGACTCAATGAACCAATATATTCACGTAGCAAAAAATATAATGGAATTTTACACTAATTATAAAGTTATACCACGCTAAATACTAACCTTTCAATCTTTGACGTGTTCGTGAAATTCCGCGCGGAGAAAATTACGTGCACGAGGAAAACACTTCGTCACCACGCGATTGTCAAATGGTAGATAAGGTATAGGGTGACTGTGGTTCCTACTTATTAAATTAATTTTTTGTCATGAGTGCGGGAAGTTAGGTTTTTAGAACATGAGGCATCTATCCCGCTGCGGCATCTATCCAGGTTTTACCCTATACATAATCACAAATTTCGCTAAGACTACGCTTTAGACATAATATTAATAAAGACAAACAATATTTAATCTCGTGATAATAATCGATGCCCTTTATAAAATGTCATCATTAACAATTAATTCTACAACCGTACGCACTATAAGAAAAAAAAATACGCATTTTATTTGTTTTAAAAAAAATGTAGTAGCAATCTTTATAAACATAATTAAAACTACTTTTACGGTTTTAGTTCGCATCTTTAATTGTAGTTATACATATTATTTGCGATATTGCGAAACAATTTACGGTTTTCGTGGTCACAGACACATCGACCATGACCTCCGTGAAAGTAGTTTGTGTCTACGACGACCGCGCAGTCTGAAGAAAAGACTTTTAGTAAATATTGCGGACATCTTTAATGGCGGTTGGAAGTTTTGTGAGCCTGCACGAGTAGGTACCATAACCTACCTATTTCTGTCTCGCTGTATTGCGTTTCAGTTTGAAGGGTGGGCCAGCCTTAGTACTATAAAAAAAAACTGATACCTTATAACTCATACCTCAAGGAGAGTGCGACGGTATTAACATTGTTGAAGTCTATGGGCTCCGGTACCCCCTTCACACCGGCCACGGGCAGCCAATTAAAAAAATAGAATTTAAAGACCACTTTTTTTGGTACTAGCTGCTCTTGAGTTTATCGGAGCTCTTGGTCATCGCGAAGATAAACACGCCTCTTGCCACACATCCCGAGTCATGAAATCAAAGTCTCAATTGCATGACATCTCCTCCACAATTCAAGCCGGAATACATAGCTGTTTCATAATTCACACCAGTAGTACACATAATGGCAGTACTTCAGCGGTAGGCAGCGGCTTGGCTCTGCCCCTGGCATTCCTGAAGTCCATGAGCGACGGTAACCACTCACTGGGCCGTATGCTCGTCTGTCTACAAGGGCAATAAAAAAATAAAAACCTATCCACGTGAGCTAAGAATCGCCCCAACACCATTGCTACTTAAAATTCGTATGTCTAATAAAATCGATCAAACCAAGGACCGTTTAAGCAGTCAACCGTCCTGAGCCGACATTTGGCCGCAATTATCCTATCACATTTCGTTTGTTGCACTTCACCCTACTACACATATAAATGCTTCCGCAATACAATAATTACGTATTACTAAAGAAACGCTACGATAAAGCGTGTGCGATTTAAGCCCATTCAATTAGAATTTTTGGTCGACGTATGATTAGTAATTTAATTAGTAGAAAACGGTTTGGTCCATGAGCAGCGGTAACCGTCCACGATACGATTAACCGTATGCTTCGCCTACCTACAGGATAATAAAGAAATATTGAATTTTAGTCTGGGTTTTTTTTATTGCTTAGATGGGTGGACGAGCTCACAGCCCACCTGGTGTTAAGTGGTTACTGGAGCCCATAGACATCTACGACGCAAATGCGCCACCCACCTTCAGATATAAGTTCTAAAGTCTCAAGTATAGTTATAATGGCTGCCCCACCCTTCAAACCGAAACGTATTACTACTTCACGGCAGAAATAGGCAGGGTGGTGGTACCTACCCGTGCGGACTCACAAGTGGTCCTACCACCAGTGTCGATGGAAGCTATTTACTTGTGGCTTCTAGTAGCTTGGTGCTGTTACTAATATCCAAGTAAGACGATCTATATTAGGTCCAACTGTATTGCTAATTGTTAAAATTAAAATTTTGTGTTTTCATTTGACTTTCTATAGGTTAATTATTTCTTATTATGACAGTTGAAGGAACTAAATGGATTTTTCTGGCACAATATCACTATAGGTCAGAGGTGGTGCGTTTAAAGGACAATAAATACATACTTAAGTTATTTTAGATATTTCGCGAAAATCACAGCAAAGTGTTACCGAGTTTTATTAGTAATTTTATACTTGCTTTTTTCTCGAAGCTTTATTGGCGTTGACTAAACTTTTTTTGGTGGTCTGGTCAGCGCTAGTCATTTCTTGTCCTTCTTCTTGGGATAAGTCCCATATTATATGAAGTAGGGACAGCATATCCTCTTATCCAGCAGTGTATCCACTGCAACGAAGCAGCTACTCTTGAGTTTTTAGGTCTCCCTTGAAGGTGTTCGGGTAGCTGTTAGCAAATCTCGCCCCTTCTGAGCCCTTCGCTGAGCCCTTGCTCGCCCACCTGTCCTTGTGAAAATGGAAAGACATGCAAACCACAAGTGCGCTATCAATCATAAAAAATTTTTTAAGTATTTAATGATAATTATTGACTTAATGATAAATTTTCAGATTTATTTCGAATCATCTCTCTCGTTTATTTTGTATTATCTCATTGCGACATAATATCCTTTTCATCATTTCTTCGGACATCACTAATCTCATTTCAAAAGCGGAGGTAACAATCATTAACAACTATAACGTAGCCTAATTAACTTATCTTCACGGAAATAATTCTTAAAAACGTATGAATAGTTTGGTGTCAATATCTGTATTCACCGGATCGAAGCCTAAATTTTTTGCGACATCCCCCTTCACGTAAGCCGGAGAGTCGGTAAATGGCTGACAAAAGAGTCCACAATACCCCAATGCCAGTGTGTTTGGGGCCAAAATAAAAGGTACGTCCTAAGAAATGCTCGGTTATTGTGAGTGATGCATTGTGATGACGGCTTGCACAAAACCGCTCGGTAGCGACCAGAGAATTGTCAAAGAATACCGTGTTTGCCTACAATATTATTTTTATTGCAGTAATTGAGTGAGATTCTATGACGGATGGCTGTGAGAACGCCGGCTTTATTGCTTGCGATAACTTTCTAATTTTTTAGAAACTGTTGGGCTATTTCAATTACACCCAGACGGGCAGATCACGGACTCAATCGGAAAGAATTGGCTAACACTAGCCCTAGCAAGAGCAGTGTTTCGGAGAATCCCTGAGAAGATCCAGAGTGAAACTCAGTGGGCTCACACATTTGGTTCAAAGACTCATGCAATACTTTAGTCAAATATCCCGAACGCACTCTTGTAATCTCGAAATATAGACCAGCGATTCCCAAACTATTTTGTCGCACCCTTTTGACGATTTCAAAATTTAACTGCATATAAAAGATAGGCTTAAAAATTGGTTAATGTGCAAAGTATGTAGTAGAAATCCTCTGAACCACGACTACTTCAATAGGACTTACTTTATGTGCAATGTACATAAGCTTCAAATTCGTTTAAAAATTAATCCGAAACGATATTGCGGTTTCCAAGGTCAAATCAAAAACTTTACCTAGTTTTATTAGCTCGGCTAGTAAATTTTACGATACGGCCGCAGAAAAGGGCATATTCGCAAATGGTTATTTGCTAATAGCTATACAGCCCGGCAACGTCTAAATAATAAAACAAAGAACAAAGGAAAGGATTCGGTGCAGTAAAAATTTTCACAATAATAGTGCAAAACAATACTTACTATTTTCGATAAAATAAAATAACAATTCAAAAATTATGTATCTATATTAAATAAAACTTTAAATTTGGAATGTGAAGTCAAATTCATTTTACGTACATGATGTTTAACAAATTCTTATCATTATCCTATTACTAGTTACGGTAACAGTACCATTTTTTTAAAAGTTTCCGTTCTTATCTCATTATGCTGTAAATATATAGGTACATGGATCAAGACTGTTGTGTGTAAAAGAAACGTAGCACATATTCGCTTATTTATACATCAGATAAAGTACGTACTTTATCATGTCCAAGTATCTATCTAACCTATTTGAATATGCGATTTCGAAAAGGGCACATCTCTGAAAATGTAAAATGTTCAGGAAATGAAAAAAACTGATTATTTTCTAAAGCAGTGTAAAATTTAAAATATTAACTTTTGAGATATAGTTTTAGTATTAATTAGCAATTGAAAATTACTAAAATTATTATAAAATGGGTGTAGGTAAGCCTCAAAACTACATGTCTATATGAAAAAACGTATTTGACAAAATATGCGACATGTGCCCTTTTCGAAATTGCATATTCAATTACAAGTTTCATTTTTGGCCTTGAAGTCGTAAATTCTCTTTTGGAATGATTATAATTAGCACTGAAAAGGTTTACTAGTAACATATAGGTAGAGCGTGAATTCTCAAAATTCACATTTTGATTCGAACTACAAACTCTTTATAATACATTTACATCATGAATATACTTTAATTACATAGATAACACGAAGAACTAAAATAAAAAAACAATTACCTATGTTCTCAAAAAAGTTTTATTATCAAAATTTAAACAAGTTCGAAATTCGAACGCGTGACGTAAGACATGCCGCGCGTGAAAAGCGCGGGAAACTGTTTGGAAAGTTGGCGAGCTCGCACCGCCTGTCGCCCCGCCCCATACTCCGGCTGTTCTGTTCGCACAGCGCACTGACTCCTTCGCACGCCAACTCGCGGCTAACCACACGCGGACGTGGCTTTCTCAATCTATCACTCTTTGTTTAGCTCCTTATTTTTGATTGGAGCCGAAATACGAATTTTCGTAATTGAGAACACGTAGCTTTTCGGTTGAAAACTTGACTTAGAATCTCAATAACTAATTTGCAATCAAGCATCGGGTAGACAATAGAGTTGGTCAAATTAAATATTAATAATATACAAATCACATAAATCTAAATTATTTATAAGTAATCATATCCAGAATGGTGTGTTTTTTATTTCGTTTTCTAGGACATAAAATTAAGCCTGTTTATCTCATATATGCATATTTGAGTAGCATGTTTTTTTTTTATAAATAATGATGAGTAATTCTATAAATTCTGTCGTATAATTTGGCGATGCAGACATAATTAACCAACTCAAAAAATTTGACGGGTGTCGTTGGATAGCCGTGCCATTGAAATTCTTCACGTGCTTCAATGAAAATGAAGTGCCTCCCCATGAGTGCGGCACCTCTCCAATACTTTTGTCGACTCAAAACATGAAAATCATAATTTTTCATGAGCTCGTTGATAGGTTTTCGCACCGGTCGCGGTTTCCCGCCGCCCCGCGGCCTAATTACCGTCGCTTTACGATACGTCACCGCGTTGATTCAAAAAAATCCACCCATCCCTCTCTCGCAGGCGGGCGACGTGCGACGGCGTCCCGCTCGACCGAGAATTTTTATAAAAACGCAGAGATCAACCGCGGCCGTCCCGCTCGTTCCCGCCGCGGGACCGCATCACCCGCACCCTTCGTCTCCTTCCCGCTTTTTACGAGACGTAGGGGCCGCCACCCGGGTGGGGGCGGCGACCGCGCGAACGCAAAATATTGACCATCGGAAAAAGTCGCGTCGTATCACAGTCATCAGTCGAAACCGAGTTCCCGCGGCACGCGTCCCTTGGCCGCTACTTCGGAGCGCGTCGTGAGTCTTCGGCTTGCGGTCGCGCGACCGCCCGTTTATTTTTCCGAGTCCCCCGCCCGGCGTCTTGCCGTCCGCGCCCAACAAGTGGTGTAGACTGTAGACGGTGACTCGCAGCTCACACGACGTCTCGCGCTCGCACTTTACACAACTTTTCCGAGTGCTCCCCGCGCACGCAACGGTCGCCGCGAGTTCGAACTTCGGTCGCGTGTTTTGAAAACTTTAATCGAAGTGTTCAGACCTCAGTGGCGTGTCAGAGAAGTGTTCGGGGGTAGTTTGAAGTCGATGCACCTCCCGCACGCGAGTCCTGCCGTCAGGATGGCAGACGTTTACGCTCATATCCACGAGTACTACCGGCAGAGTCACGGGGAGTTAGTACAGACTGGTTCTCCGGCTGTCTTGTGCTCTGCGTTACCTGGCCATTGGAGGTCGAATAAATCATTACCGTTGGCTTTTAAAGTGGTGGCATTAGATGACGTTCAAGACGGCACTCTAGTTACGATAAAAGCTGGAAACGATGAGAACGTGATGGCCGAACTCAGGAACTGTACCGCGGTGATGAAGAACCAAGTGGCAAAGTTCAACGACCTGAGGTTTGTGGGTCGGAGCGGACGAGGCAAGTCCTTCACCCTCACCATCACCATCAGCTCATTTCCTTCACAAGTCGCCACCTACACCAAAGCAATCAAAGTAACGGTCGATGGACCAAGGGAGCCGAGAACAAAACAAAGTAAGTTACTATATCGGTAATGTTTCATATATTTTGTGTGTATATATGTACCCCCAAACTTTGTCTATTTCTGCCGTGAAGCTCAGAACAACCGTTATACAATTAAGACTTCAACTTAATATGTCAAAGTGAGTGCCAGCAATCCCGTAGAGATTTCTATGGGCTCCGATAACCACTTATCATCAAACTAAACGTAAGCTCGTACACACTTTTAAGCAAAAAAAAAGATATAAATGAATATTACAATTAATAATATATTTAAAAGTGTGTACGAAAAAAACTATATAAAATATATAACTTTATAAGTACTGTACAACGATCAACGGGCAAATATTAAATCCATAATTAATTGATTATAACACTATATACTATACACTACATACGACTGTATACTAGATATCAATACTGTGGTTTCCGAGGCAATTAGATAGATACTTATAAAATGCCGTTGCTAATAAATGATTTAGTGTCTGTGTACTAAATTTAAAAATTCTAAACCTTACTCAAAAGATTTTGCGACAATCTATTTATTTAGCAGTTGAGACTGGTAGGTTTGCGATTTATTTGATGTTACGAGGCTATCGTAACTTAGGCGTCATAAGGTGGATACTATTGCTCACCTTGAGCAATTAGGTCAAGGTCTCAATTGGATTGCAATGACGGCTTTTCGATCGAAATATGCAACAGAATTAGACAATAGACAATAAGAATATCCTAGCTTACTTTCTGCTAATGTTCGAAGATTAAAATCTAGAAAAGTAATTTAAGTATATTTCTACTACCACAGTAGAATATGATGAGGAAGTGTTTTACTGGTGGTAGGACCTCTTGTGATTTCGCACGGGTAGGTACCACCACCCCGCCTATTTCTGCCGTGAAGCAGCAATGCGTTTCGGTTTGAAGGGTGGGCTAGCCGTTGTAACTATACTGAGACCTTAGAACTTATATCTCAAGGTGAGTGGCGCATTTACGTTGTAGATGTCTATGGGCCCCAGTAACCACTTAACACCAGGTGGGCTCTGAGCTCGTCCACACATCTAAGCAATTAAAAAAAAAAATAGTAGTTCGGCTGAGTCTATTTTCCATATTTTTTCAATAACAACCGAACACACTCTTAACATTTATTAATAATAAAATAACTCAATAGTTACTAAACAAAAAGACTAATACATTTTAGTTGAAAATTAACAAATTCAATTTTGAAATTTATTATCAGTTTGTTACATGGACAGGAAGTATACTTACTACTATACTATTATAGAAACACATTTTTCTTGCCTAACACATTCCATGGTATGTTATTCAAAAGTTTTTTAACAAAATATTCTTTCAAAAACAGTAGCCATAAAACGGTGGAATGTAAATTCTTTGACAGTAAATTAAAAAAAAACCCTCCTTTTCTCAAAATGTCACTACTGGAGATTAACCATTAGTCGCAAAAAATAAAGATTAATTTAGTTTTGACTATACTTCTAAACACACCCGTTGGTTCAACCGATGATCCGTCAGATTATATTCGCAATTAAACTCGTATGTATTTACAACTACATTGGTTATAAAAAACGCGGGAACGCATAGATCACGATTTATAAATCTACAAATACATAAATAAAAAAAAAAAGTAATCACCAAGTTAATCTATGATTTTGATATTGAACCCCGTGTAAGCTATAGAGTATTCGAACAATTAGAAATAAAGAAAAAAACACGCTTAATGTAAGTAAGATCTACGCGGAAAAAACTACGTGAAAACACTAGAAAACACAGGATAATCTGTATTTGAATACCAAAAGGTACATTCTATTGAACTATCCGAATATTTTATTTGTAACAGAAAATTTTTCTAAAAGCAAAAATCATTCCATAGATAAACGATAACAATCCGAAGCTAATAAGTTTCGAAAAAAAAAAAAAAAAAACAATATTGCAATTTTTCTAACATCAATCATTTCATTGTTTAATTAACATTGAAATTTATCGGTGCCGCTTACATAAATAACACAAAAAAAATATATATATATCTTATAATCGTGTCAAAGTGATGTGACGTTTCACTCTGGCCGGGCGCCAGTCCACGGTCCGAGGTCGGTTTTGCGGCGCCGCGGCATTCGACCACATTCAAACTAGTTTTATTTTCGTTTTCACGCGTTTAAAACAATCCTAAAACACTTGACATCGATGTACTGAAGTCTAAATACAGATACGTTCGCACTGGCGCTTGTTGAGCATACGATTAAAATAAATCTGAAATGTTTATTTTTATTACTTAGATGGATGGACGAGCTCACAGCCCACCTGGTGTTAAGTGATTACCGGAGCCCATAGACATCTACAATCTAAATGGCCACCCGCCCTGAAGTATAAGTTCTAAGGTCTCAGTATAGTTACAACGGCTGCTCCACCCTTCAAACCGAAACGCATTACTGCTTCACGGCAGAAATAGGCAGGGTGGCGGTACCTATCCGTGCGGACTCATAAGAGGTCCTACCACCAGTAGTTAGCACTGATGGTGTGGATACTTGTTAGCCTGCTGTAACTTGGATAGTGTTTTACACTGCTTGTTGTTGTTGCGCTCTGGACCCTGTGTCTTAAGGTGGAACCAACCAGTCCATACCCTTGGGCCCGATGTCCGCTCCAAACATCTGGGGACCGTCCAGTCCCACATATCCCTCGCACACCCCCTAGGCACGGGGACCTCGCAGGAGGTTAGGGCTCCGGCCGAAAAAAAAACGAACCATTTAACACTAGATAAGTCCTGATTCCGTTTGCCTATAACAATAAAAATCGCAAATAATAGGCATAATATTATAGCCTATAAAATTAAGTTCCCGCTAAATATACGCTCGCCCATCTTCAAGTATGAAAGATCTTAATAGAATAGAAATCGTCACTTACTTAGACGAGTTCACAACATACCCATGACCGAACAAATAATACCATCATTGTTAAGGATCTCTAAATCCCCAAACAAGTTTTTATTCACGCCCACCACCGAGCTTCACTTCATCGACCGATCGCGAACGCATATACATCTTTAACGATTACATTATCTACTACAATATTGCACTTCATTATTATTTGTTCTTCAGTTTTTATCTTTTAATAAACCTGTAAATACGAGCCAAATCGTTTCATTGAAGAGAATAACAAGACATCCAGCAAGAAATCTTCAGAATACTAACGGCACAATAGCTACAGTGCGAAACGGCAGTAAAATCTAAAAATCATCCGAACAGCTGGCCAATTGCACGCGAACGTACGTGAGATACATTCAATCACGAAGACATTAATTACGTACTCAGTTTAATCTTTCTACAGCAAGAACACGGCCGAGACGTTTCCCTTCCTAAAATAACCACGATTGTTGTCTGCTTTTATGAGACGAAGGAATTAACGCTTAAGTGAGCGTTTTGTTTTGACTTCGGCCTTACAAATGGTTATTGGTGTTTACAACGCAAACTTGCTTTTAAGGAACACGCATCGAGCACGTTACTGAAGGGGGAAAACTGCTTTATTTAGAATGACCCAGTAATCGCGGCAAAACAATTCAAACCAATTTTGCTCGTAACGCAGCTAGTGACTAACTGTGATTTACAATCAGCAATCACGTAGCGAATTATTTTCAGCTGAAGCAACAATCAAATGAAACAATCGGCGATGAATATAAATCTATATATATACCTATATAAAAGAAAGTCGTGTTAGTTACACTATTTATAACTCAAGAACGGCTGAACTGATTTGGCTAAAAATTGCTGAAGAGGTAGCTTAGAACCAAGAGAAGGACATAGGATACTTTTTATCACATTCCCATGGGACGTGACATAAAACGTGGTATGACAAAACGCAACTGATATGGAATAACAAAACGCAACTGACAGCTAAACGTAATAAATATATTCTATGGGTAATTATAGTAGAATTTTGAAGTTGACCGGTTGATGTGTGTGAAACAAACCGTGTGGCGGAACAAAGTTCGCCGGGTCCGCTAGTGATATATAAACAATTCCACAACAATAAACTCATTTGATTGTACATTCCTCTAAATCATTCGGAGCTATCAACAAATAAAATAGAATCATAACGTTTTGACACCGCACGTCTATTTTAAACGTTACATCGTTCACTGGGACCGTATGTGTAAACAAACGGTTGCGCCCAAACTTCGGCCAATAATAAAAAGACAGTATGCGGAAAAACTAACATCCTCACGCCGTAAACATCAAAGGTTTCGAGTTAGTAAAACGATCAATGGCGCACAAGCTTAATGGCGGCGTTACGGCGCACTAATTAACTTGTAGTGAGTAAAAAAATTGGATTCAGTCAGTTATAAAACTCACTGAATCGCTTCAGACTTTGACGTGGTTAAACAAAAGATATTTTCGTTTCATTACGATTTTATTGTGTATTTGAAAAGCTCGAATAAGTTTCGAAGTAAAATCTTAAAAATTAACTTTATTGAAAGCCGAAAAATATTTATTTAGCAAATCGACTGATACATTGTCGTGTGTTAAATTTTTAAGGATATTCTAAGGAAAGGCTATGTATGAAACAATTGGTGTATTCAATATGTGGCACTTGCAGTTCCAGTGGTTACCAAGTTTGATGGTGCGGCGGCCGCGTAACAGATGTAAACAATCTCGGG
Source organism: Bombyx mandarina (assembly GCF_003987935.1). The sequence continues at coordinate 584,735 of NW_021011521.1, read as the reverse complement.
CCCACGTCGTAAAGTCCCGTTTGATCTCCCGCCGACCCGCGCCCCGCATTTACCCCTTTGCCTTTAAATTATGAATTTTATGTCTCTTCTAGCTGCTAAAATACCGCATCACACCCAGCGACCCTAATAACTACCAAGCTGGCGCGTGTTAAGGTACATTCAAGTTGCCAACTTTTCACCTAATCTTACTATCAGATTATATAGGTATTATCACTAGCTTTTTCCCGCTTCGTCCGCGTGGAATAGTTTACAAATAATGCTTTATTTTAGAACAAATTTGGTTAGCATAAAAAACGTTTTAATGAGCCAACCTTAACATATAGACATATGCTGTCGCGGACTTTTTTTTAGATCTTTTAAAGGCGAACAATTCTGTCATACATTATTTTAGGAAACTTTAATCGTTTCTGCAGCGCACGCAGCGGAAGCTCTCAAAGGGAAAAAAACCCCAATTTTTAAACATTCTTTATTGGTGCTCCGCTTTTATTGGTCTTAGCGTGATGCTATATAGACTATAGCCTTCCTCGATAAATGGGCTATATAACACTGAAAGAATTTTTCAAATCGGACCAGTAGTTCCTGAGATTAGCGCGTGCAAACAAACAAACTCTTCAGCTTTATAATATTAAAAGTATAGATAAAAAGATCCTTGAATACGTTTGTTATTACAAAATCAAATATGTTTGATGGGTGATCCCAGTGGAATAATACTTTATGAAACCGCCGATGTGAACCAAGACACAAATCGACAATATAAACAATGAAACGTTCATTGGATGTAGACGACGCCGTCGAAATTATGAGCTATAACTCTGATTCCATTTATTTAACGCGCTCGTCGCCTCTATATTAATTTACGAGTGACATACGGCCCGCGTCACATCTCATTCTAGTTATTTAATGCTCATTCTGACACTTATGCGTCGTATCTTAGTTCGTTTATCGTTACAGCGGTACAAAATCGGCCGCGATGCCTTTTGATTCCCGCCACATTCTTAATTTTAGGTCGACAGAGATTAACTGTTACGAAAATAGTTTTATCGACTCCAAGTGTTTTCCTGACGGACTTTGTTTTACTTTTTTATTGCTTTGATGGGTGGACGAGATGACAGCCCACCTGGTGTTAAGTGGTTGCTGGAGCCTATAGACATCTACGACGTAAATGCGCCACCCACCTTGAGATATAAGTTCTAAGGTCTCAAGTATAGTTATAACGGCTGCCCCACCCTTCAAACCGAAACGCACCACTGCTTCACGGTAGAAATAGGCAGGGTGGTGGTACCTACCCGCGCGGACTCACAAGAGGTCCTACCACCACCACCGGTCTCTCGAATAGCTCCCCGTTTGTAATGGCATATATTTATGACATATTTTAACGAAAATATTAAGATTTCTCACGTTAGCAAACACGTTTAGCGGTATAAATAAATAAAATTAAACTTGAATACGTGAAATGGCTTTTTCGGTCTTGTATTATTCAAATATAAGTTCATTGACTCGTGCATTAGAAATGTTTGCCCCGTTAATAATTCCGTGCTCCGTGTGTGTTAAGGGTCGAGAACAGAATTTAATTGAATACTGGCATTAACAAATGGAGCGGCCCGTTTCCGAGTTCAGCATTTAACTTATTATTGTTCCATGAAGCCGGAGCGTTCTTCAGTCGGATTGTCGGGTGACAGCGCGACGGCCCATCCATCACGTTCTTAATTTAAAACAGCCGCGATTAGGGTAACGCTCTCACGAGTCACTCGCTAATCCCTCCACCGAAAGGGGTAACGGTTCACATATACAAATTGTTTTGCTTAACACTAACTCGCAACGAAAAAAAATCGGTTGTCTCTAAAGTCGGCTTACTGACGATAGTTGAAAGTGACAACGTCATAAGAAAATACTGATGGCATGGTGTCATTTTTCAATTAACGCAATTATTATCGTTGCTATAAACAATTGACACCACATTCACTTTTCACTTAACTTCATACTTGACGAAAACATGTAAATGTATAATTGTATAGCAGCTGTCCACGTGGATTCATCGCTCACTCAAGTAGGAGAGAGACAGATGTCGGACGCTGCCGAACGCGAAGGCCGATTGTGCTTCTTTGTCGCTCGTTGCGCGCTCTCGCTTGCACTTCAAGCCTTAAATGGAACGCCTCAGAGCGAGGTAACGCCGCATGAGTCATGTTTTTTCGTGCGTGCAGCCGGCTCCATCGAATTATAAGACGTTGTCACGTCAAAAGAAAATGGGCCAATCAAAGTTTAACGACTCGCTAAAATTAGGCTGGAAACGATCAAAAACAACAACAGACTATAGATAAAACGTCACCTAGATGTATCATGTACACAAAGTTCAAAACGAAGTAGATAAAGTGCTCGTAAACAGTTTAATAATGTAATAAAATTGTCTGCACACCTGATCGAGTCGATTGAAAGACTCGTGATTGGATTAAAAAAACACACACACACACAGTAAGCACCGAAAATAAACGCAGTACGCGTCTTTACTAGGCTATCGATTAAACAAATAAAAAAACGTTTCGCTATAGGCGAAAGGCCACGTGACGGCTTAGGGTCGTAAAAACGTATGGCACAGAGGAGCCGGCTAACTGCAGTAGTAAACCGACTCGTTTTGTATACAGAACCCTTGTTATAGTCGACGGCGGCCCGTGTGTCGCCGCCTTTACGGCCAGCCTTTGTGACTTTAGTGCTTGCGGACGTGGCTTAAGACCGGTGACCTCGACATGTCAATCACTACATACAAAACGATTCGCACACACGGATACCGCTATACCAGAGACCTATTGTTACATCTGGGCGTCTCTCTGCTGATTATTAAACAATCTTAAAGATTTCTTTTGGAATTAATATTTAAAACATATAGTAGAAATGATATACCTACTATCTAAATAAAATACCTTACGTTAATCAAATTGTCAATCAATCAATTTAAATCAATTCTATCGTCTCAAGTAATATTTTTTTGTTTTTGTCTATAAACACTGCAATAATCATTATTTAAAGAGATATAAAATAATACAATTGTATAAAGTTCCAGCTAATTCTAAAAGGAAAAATCATATGTAAATAAAATGTTAAAAGGCAGATCAAACTTGATATTTAGGTATTTACCATTTAACTTTAAAATCATTTAAAAAAAATACATCACTCTCCATACATACGGAACACGTACAACACACACATTAGAAAAGAAAAAAACATTTTTAAAAGTTTTTTTAAATCTTAAATTTATTTACGTATGCGCAATAAAATAAAGAATTACCTATATAACCTGAACGTTCTGAGCGGATTAGAAGTAAAAATCGGTTTCACGGTAAGCCGACTTCATCAATATTTGTTTTTTTAAATAAAACAAAGGTGTGAATCCGCAAAAGAATGTTTAAATATAGTGAAATAAATATTATCAAACCATTCACACACGCCCAGATACCTATACACGGATACAAATTGCTTTCATTTAACTACGAGTAAAACCATAGCACTGTTTCTAAACCTGGAATAGTCCACCAAAAATTCAATAAATATCGGAACAGTTAAAGTGAATTTTCTTTGCATGCAGTTAAAAACTACATTTACATTAACTTTAATGGTTTATCATCTCTTTGCATATTATTTTCGATGTTTCGTATACATTACAGTTCGCTGTATCAATGGCGACCAACGTTTATTGTTCCTTAAATTTTAAGAAGGGTGATAAATGTGGTAAAATAAAAAAATAAAAACTATCGACTTCGACGATAGGCAGCGGCTTGGCTATGCCCCTGGCATTACCGAAGTTCATGGGCGACGGTAACCACTCACCCGTGGGTGGGCCGTATGCTCGTCTGCCTACACGGGCAGCAATAGAAAACAAACGGGCAATTAAAAATTATAGATTTTTCTAGACAGGCAGAAAGAACGAACAGTATCCTAATGAAATCTCATAGTAAGCTGACTTAACTTTCATCGTCATAATAAGAGGATGCAGGGATCGTTGAAAACAATTGCTGAAGCTCATAGTCAGCACACTATAAATGCATATTTAGAAAAATAAAGTCAGTAAGTGATAAAATTAAGGACGAGTGACGAAATAGTTACGAGAATAGTACGAGGAGAACGAATATTTTTTTAATGAAGTTATACTTCTTTAGGCGCGTTATGAAAAATTGATGAGAGTGAAATTTTACGATGCGCGCGCACCGTGACACAAAATTAACAGAATGAAGTTGCCCACTAAATCGCTCATTACAATACGACCGACATAACTTGGCGAGTCTGAATATAGCCGCAGGTGAACTTTCCGAACCGTACCGAGAACTACCGAATTTATACGATGTCAAGAAAAGGGATGTCCAATATGCGTGTTTGAAGATGTTGTGTAATCGATATTTTTCAAAGTGATTAAAATTTAAATAAAAAAGAAAGAAAGAAATTTAATAAAAATAAAGTATAACTTCTTACGCGTGTACATAAGTACACGCACCCTTTTTTGCTTAGAGGGTTAGACGAGCTCACTTAACACCAGGTGGGCACCTGGTGTTAAGTGGTTACTGAAGCACATAGACATCTACAACTTAAATGCCGCCACCCACCTTGAGATATGAGTTCTAAGGTCTCAGTATAGTTACGACGGCTGCCCCACCTTTCAAACCGAAACGCATTACTGGTTCACGGTAGCAATAGGCGGGTTGGTGTTACCTACCCGTGCGGACTCACAAGAAGTCCTACCACCAGTTTGAAATCACAGAGCTGACTCTTCGAATCAACGTACCGAAATATTTGTAATCCACTGACCACATTTTTATTTGTTCTAGATTATGGCTACGGACACCCAGGACCGTTCAGTCCATTCATTCTGAATCCCGGATGGTTAGATGCGGCGTATCTCAACTACGCCTGGGCCGACTACTTCAGGCCCCCACAAATGCGAGAGCCTTCCACGCTTATCAAAGGTTAGTTTTCATTTTCTCTGAACCAAATTAGAAATTTAAAAAAATCGTATAAAGTTCTAAAGGAGACGGAAAATCGTGGGCCAAAAATGTAATAACTTGGAATGTAGTCTAAAAAATTTGTCATATTTTTTTATATAAGAATATAAAAAATCACCTCAATCCTCTTTCTGGGACCGGAGAAAAATGAGAAAGTTAGTTTTTGTCGGTATAACGGTGTGATCGATTTAATTAATCGATTACAGGATTATAAAAAGAAAAACATTGCACTAGGTAATTAATGCAAAGTAATTAAAAGAGCGATTTATACTTGTTGTATACAAGTGCGGTATGCGCCGGATTTAATTGCGATTATATACATAAATGAAGAAAAGTCTATTATTACTTAGCAAAGTAATATGATTATCGATTTCAAATCGATTAAAATCGGTTGTATTTTTGATGACAGCTTTGACAGTAAGCTGACATGACATTTGTTCATAGATTATACAATTATTTTTTGGCGCTTGTTGGTTTTTTCTGCTCTACTCGTTTTGTATCTTCGACGCATTTTGAGTGTGTATTTATCGGGCTGTTTTTATATTTTCAACGATCACTGCTTTATTATTACGGATTCAAACTCTGCCAGCCTTGTACGACAATTGCTTCTACACTGGACACCGAAGATCGCTCACACGTTTGACTTGAAATTGTTGCATTGGATACTGTTGAAATTATGGATCGCTGTGTGAATTGTGGGATAGCAATTCCATATTCCATACCTGATATATACCATTGATATTCATTCATAATATGACATTTAAAAGATTATCCAATGGATATAATAAACATTTACTTATGCTTAAATAAGTTATTTATTATTCAGCTCTTTTAAAGATATTGTAACATAACCTAACTTTTACTAAATCTTGATTAACTCGGCTCTCAGATTGAGAAAAATTTTATAATTTTCAGCAAGGTACTGATAAATCTGAATCTATTAATTCATATTAGTTTCATCACGTTACATTCGGGCCCAAAAATGTATGTAATCGTTTCAGTCTCCTTTGCAGAATAAAAAACAATAAGGATTCAAAAAAAAAAAACATATACCCGATACGGATACGGTATTTGCTAATTTAAAAATTCACTGTTTCGCAAACAACACTCAAAACATGTTGCTGGAAGCAGTACCTCCCCTAAAGGCCGAACAACGCAAAGCGGTTCAAATAAAAGGAGGTTCTCTTGAGCTGGACAAAACAACACCGGCCAACCGAGGTGTAACCACCCGCTGAAGTCCGGGGTGGAGGACCGTCCGGAAAACAGCTAAAAAAGCACCTCCTTCTCGTTCGAAAGAGCGCGGAGTCAATTTTATTCCAATGTAGGCGACCGCGCCACCGGCCACTTTTTGTTTCCGGCGCTGAAACGCGAGGAACGATGTACTCAAACACCTAGACACTTTCATTAAACGAATACAGGAGGGTTTTCGCTGTCATATTCATGCGCGCCAACGCTTCTAATTTACTGCCATAAATGATGGTACATTTTGTTTAATGCCTGCTGTTTTTTTCCTTAATACTGCCATGGACTGTAACGTTAATAAATTAAGCATAATTACTTAAATGGAAACTAATTTGAATAGCGAAAGTCATCTCAAGTTTTAGTTAAAAGACAATTCAGTAAAAGAAACGGCAGTGTTCATATAGTTTACTAACACAAAATAATACGTTAAAATTCCAATTGCATACTTTATAGTTCTTATTAAAACGACTCAATTGTATTATTGTTATTACACCGAAATCTAATTACCATTCAAAAAAATAATTATAGCTTAAAAACAGACTCTAAGACAGCGATCGAAATCACCTCAATCGGGCAACGTCGATATTGGCTCCCACCTCACGAAATTACCCCCTAGTTACCCCTGCACCCTTGCCGCCTTTTAAAGTGGTCTGTGCACTGCCGACGCTGCATATAGAAAAAGCGCAAAAGAGAAACGTACGTGGCACCACCTCCGTGCTCTTTGTGGCACAATCTACGCCTCTATCGTGTCCTTTTTATGTCCAAGCTTCCTCTTACACGCTATACAGAATCAAAGCTAGCCAAGAACTTTTGAAACACTGTTGCTAATGAAAATTTCACGTTTTGAAGCCGCTTTTGTCCCCGAACTGGGAAGATAGGCGTTTCCTTATCGCGATCAAGCCGGCTTTGTGGAACACACCCGTATCCGCTGCAGCACATCCACGCGTGCTCTGCATCCATAATAATACTATGTGAGACCGATGTAACTTCAAAGAAAAACACCCGTGTGCGGATAGCTGCGACGAATAAGCCGAGAAATACTAGTGTGTCGTGTTCGGATAAATAAATACTGCAGCACCCTCACCCTCCCGATATCGTACTAAAAAACATCCCTTTCGATGATGCCGTTTTTAAACGCCTACAGATTGTACATTATCTTTAGTACGATTATGCACCCCCTTGTTCAGGGAACTAACGGAGTGCCCCTGTGCCTTGGGCTATCCCCTGAGGTACGTCGTACAACTTCAGATCGACAAATCAGACTACTGTTGGGTGACGCTAGTTAAGTAGCTCAGTCAAAAATGTAGCATTTTTTGTGCGTCTAAATAAAACTATTTTCTTTCTTTGTTAACAGGTGGAGCAGCGCCGCTTACTACGCCACCCGTGACGATACCTGGTGCTGATTTATTCCCCTTTCCTCCGGCTGTTACGAATTTACCACCTGGTGGCCTAATACCTCCACCCGGTGCATTCTTACCACCGAACGGTCTTCTACCTTTCCCACCGCATCCGGCGGAACTAGCACTAAAAAGTTTACCCCCTGAACTGTCTCTAAAGAGCGGTCTAACTCCTTATGAAGCGTTACGACAATTTCAAAACAATGTTTCTTCAATGGACACGTCTAGTGCACGACTATCACCGACAAGCAGTAGACAGAGCGGTAGTCCGAGAAGTATGGCCAACGCTAGTCCTGATCGATCGAAAACAGATTCGAAATCGGAAGCGAATTCGATACACGACGCAACGATCACTGATGAATCGGACGAAGAACCTATTGAAGTTGTAAAGTCCGCTTTCCACCCAACTAGGCCAGCGAATTTAGAGCTTCAAGAAATGAAAAGGGTTCAGGCAGCGGATTCAACAGTTTCAGATAGGCCACGAACACGCAATGAACTGAAATCAACTTCACAGCGTACTACCAGAGTACTTTCCACCAGTCCAACGTCAACCAAAATCGCTAACGGAACAATACCTAGTCACAAATCTGTGTGGCGGCCATATTGACAGTTTCAGTGTTAGTGCTAAACATAGTATAGTTACCGGCTTCGCAGAGCGGGTACGTTGAAATGTGATACAACCATGAGCTTGTAAATACTTAGTCATAATATAGACATAGCAAATATTTATTGTTAGAATTTAAATGAGAATTTCAGCTGAAATAGATTCGAGTGCTAATAAATGTTTAAATTGTGTAATTCTTGTTAATTTTATTAGTTTTATTGCTACCGTATTCAGGCTTTCATTGTATAACTGTGTATATGTAGTTTTGTATATTGTGTACAGAGAATATTAAATTTGGAATTTAATATCATTATCATTAAAAATGACTGATAAATTTAAAACGTTGTAGTAAAGACATTAAGCTTAATGTAAATAATGATTATTTATGACCAGAATGTACAGTAATTATTATTGAAAATAGTCATCGTACTTATAATGTAAATACGAATTATCGATATAAAAGAATTTATCCGAACATTACTTTTGAATTTTTGTTATACCTCATACCGTTCCTAATAAAAACTCTGAATATTTAATCACAATATAGACAAAAAACGCCCTAAGTTAAACCAATCGTAAAATAAATCGTCCAATTATGTTACCAACGAATATGTATGTACCCAACTTTATCAGGTAGATGTATTTTTGTAGGGACTTTGTAACTTTGACAATAGGCTGCTGGTACATCGACTGCACTGCTCTAGCTGATTATTCGTGACGACGAAAAATCAAAATCAGTCATCGTTCCGGAAAGTTCGTCTTATGAGACTGCTCCGTCATTCCCTTTTTTTCCTACCTATGCTGATAGCCTAACGTGTAGGTGAGCTCACGGGACTCAAACCGGATTGTTGCTAACGCTGGCCGTAGTACGAGCAGTGCTTCGCAGTATGTACCACAGGATCGGAAACAGCGACCCACTGAGAAGACCTGGTGAGAAGCTCAGTGGGCTGTGTCTTTGGGTTAATTCGGAGACGTTACGTTACTTTAATGGACCGGGAGGATCCGTAATGACGTGTTTTGGGCGACGTCGACTATTTACCATTCGGTCTAAAAGAACGGGTATGATCATTCTCTGATACTCATAAAATGCAGCGAACAGGTTACAAGTAAACGTGCATTGCACATGTTAATGTTTATTTCACGTTACGTCGTAACATCGAAGAGTTGTTTTTGTTGTAGTTTGATCGAGTCATGTGTTGAGTACCTATACGACTTCTAATGGAGACTTAAATTCGAAATGGCATTTTTATAGACTAGTTAAAACCCAGTTTTGCTGTAGCTATCAGTAAAAACGTAAAATAGGATAGTTTGTATTAACAATTGCGAGACTATTGTACATAACTACACAGTACGACAGAATTTCTCAATAATGTATGATCTCAGTATTTTTAGTAGTAGCAAGCGTCTGATAACTGCTACTTCATTTGTCACTAAAACAGTTTAGGGTAGGTGTCTATCATTGCAGATGAATTACAGTAAATCAATCTCCATAATATATTTCTTATTAATTTACGTCGTTGATAAAGCATTCGGTAAAAAAATGCTGAAACCAAGAACACCCATGAATTTGAGCGATGAAGTCGGTTATTTTAAGAATTATATACATTTTACTGAGAGGTACCACAAGTGCAGCGCGCGTCCTTTAAGCCTTAAAAGAAAGCAGGGCACATCTTCTTGAGGCAAGTTTTCGCTTTGATTCTGTTTAGTGGAACATTTAAGACCTGTGATTTAGCTTTACCTTGAAAAGTGACGAGATCACTGGGCCAAGAAGTTGGTAGTACTGGCCCGTCACGGGCCCCCAAATATTTATTAAACAAATTTAATAGTATATGTACATAAATTTCCTTTGTGTAAGGGGTTATGCTTAATGATCGAAGCAGTGGTAATAGCTCACGTGTACTCAAAACATGCAGTCCCATCCGTACTCTAGATAAGATTAGGCAAAACAGCAATAGGGCAACTGTAAGCCAATAATGTTCCCAAACTTCCATGAATTTCAGTGGAAAGAAAGCCATTACAAACTATACTATGAAGACCTGATAAGACCTGAAAGAAAGATCCTGCTTATGTCTCAATATAGATGGCGGAATTCATTTAGAGTTGTCTCTTACTTCTTACTTAGAGAAGACTTCTTCATCACTTAGATCGGGCCCTTGTAATTTAAACTTAATATTATAAAGCTGAAGAGTTTGTTTGTTTGAACGCGCTAATCTCAGAAACTACTGGTCCGATTTGAAAAATTCTTTCAGTGTTAGATAGCCCATTTATTGAGTAAGGCTATAGGCTATATAATAACATCACGGTAAGACCAATACAAGTAGAGCACCATTAAATAATGTTTCAAAATAGGGGTTTAAATAGCTCCTTAACATTCTATAATTCAAAAATATTTTCACTTTCTACGTAAACGAAGTGGGGGTAAAATTTAGTGTTATGCCAAAGTAACTATTTCACGCGGCCGGAGTCGCGGGCAAAAGCTAGTTTAAGAGAAGGGGACGACGAGCTCGCTTACACATCTAGAGCTTAAAAAACCTGTAGCATTAGTAAAACTATTTGAAGTTAGTTAGAATAGTTCTTTATCTCAGAGCTCAGATTTTGACTTTTATACTTTAGATGTTCCAGGGTGACCATTTTTGAAGAAGGTACTTATTAAATAATAAATAGGTCGGAAGAGAACTGATCGAAGCCGGTTCGCACGGCAGAAATTTGGTACTTTCCACGTGAAGGGTCCGTTGAAGGCTATCAATTGTGTTTGCTCCACCGTTGATTCGGTTAGCTGATTGCAGCCGGGCCGCGGTCAGCCGCCTACTCAAACACGTCACCCACCCTAGTAGGTGATACCGAACACCCCAACACTAGGTATATATATTTGTAGAATTATACAAAATGCCCCTTTTTTGTAATAAAACATGTAGAAAAAAAATTTTTTTTTTATTGCTTAGGTGGGTGGACGAGCTCACAGGTCATCTGGTGTTAAATGGTTACTAGAGCACATAGACATCCACAACGTAAATGCGCCACCAACCCTAAGATGTAAGTTCTAAGGTCTCAAGTATAGTTACAGCGACTGCCCCACCCTTCAAATCGAAACGCAGTACTACTTCACGGTAGAAATATGCAGGGCGGTAGTACCCACCCGTGCGGACTCACAAGACGTCCTACCACCAGTAATTTGTTATTTCAAATCAAAAACCTGTGTTCACCGAAGTCATTATAATAAACAAAAAAGATGTTCTATCAACTGTGTTTCAGTGCAAGCTTAATTTTTTTAGCGAATATCCCACCCTACAAATCTTAATATGGTAATAAAAACGGGTACCGTTACCTAAAGCTATTTGTGTGACCCAAGCACAATTTAAACGGCCGTCTGGTGTAGTGGTAAGTGACATGGTCACTACACAAGGGGGTCGCGGGTTCGAATCCCGCCAAGGGAAGATATTTGTATGATAAATATAAATGTCTTTCCAGGGTTATGGGTGTATATTAAATATATGTATGTGTATAATAAAAATATTATACTTATTTCCGTTATCTGGTACTTGTAACACACGTTCTTTACGAACTTAGCACGGGACCAGTTAACGTGGCGTGATTGTCAGTAAATATTTATTTATTTAATATGTAACTGAATAGTCGAATCATTATGCTTGCGGTGACAGTCATTCGAGCAATCCGAGCCTTTTGGCTTGTTTTTCAAGAACTAAAATTCATTTAGTAAGATTTTGTTACAATATCTAAAATAAATAAACGGTCTTCTTTCTTCAAAGAGTAGAGAGTAGTCAACAGTAGGCAGCGACCTGGCTGTGCCCTGGCTTTGCTGACGTCCAAGAGCGACGCTAAGCAGTCATAATAAGGTTTTTATGCTGTTCTTTCTACCAAATAAAAAAAATTGAATTTCATCATTCAGGCTCTCTTTTGTATTTATATAAAAATTTGCGCCATCAAATATTATCTCTCATCAATCGCTCCAGCGTTAATTCAGCAATGTCTTCAGTCTTGTCAGTCTTATGAGTCCACGCGGGTAGGTACCACCACCCTGCCTATTTCTGATGTGAAGCAGTAATGCGTTTTGGTTTGAAGGACGGGCAGCCGTTCTAAGCCGGCTTAGAACTGATATCTCCAGGTGGGTGGCGCATTTACGTCGTAGATGTCTATGGGCTCCAGTAACCACTAAACACCAGGCGGGCTGTAAGCTCGTCCACCCATCTAAGCAATAAAAGTCACAAGTTAATAGTACTAAATAAAGTCAAATAATTTATTATGAATTAAACAGAATTCTAACGAACTTTCATATTACGGCTCTCTTAATACTTAAAATTAATGTTTGAAAAAAAAAACAAGTCAACATTTATTCTATTGAATCCATACGTTTTTAGTATGAATTCATTTTCCAGATCGTTCGCATTATAAAGGCCTTTTCGCTGTATGCGTTTGGTCGGTAGCTTAATACCGTATAATGTATGGCTAGCCTGTTCGGTCATATTAAAAACCTGTGGCCAGACGAGCCGACTCGCCTCAATGGATGTATTTTGAATTTAAAATGTTTGTTTGCTCACGAATATATTATTTCAATGAATGCGCATATCCTTGAACTTATATAAAAAAAATCGATTTTAAGCCTAAATATAATTTGTAATTTTCAAAGTAAATTATCTTATTTAATTAATAACGTCGTGGTCTAAAGGATAGAGTGCCCGTTGTATTCGTATCGAGCGATGCAACTGTGCCGGTGTTCGAATCCCGCAGGCTGGTATAATACTTTTACTTATACTTACTTTACATTCTAGTTCATGAATGATTTCCACGATGAAGGAATAACTTTTTTGATAATAAAAATCATGTCTCAAAGTGGATGGTAGCATTTACGTAGTTGATGTGTTCGTAAACACTTAACATCAGGTCAGCTCGTCCACCGACCTTAGCAATAAAACATTATTTACAGGTGATTTAGAATTTATCTTATTTACAACATTTCAAGTACATATACTCTTACTATAAACAAAAGTTTAATGCAATAAATTTATTTAGTCAGAATTACGCTTGGGCATTTTTTTTTTTTTTTTATTGCCGTATAGGCAAACGAGCATACGGCCCACCTGATGGTGAGTGGTTACCGTTGCTCATGGACGTCAGCAATGCCAGGGGCAGAGCCAAGCCGCTGCCTACCGTTTAATACTCTCCACAAGCCTCGTTTGAAGAAGGACATGTCATAGCGCTCGGGAAACACCGTGGAGGGGAGCTCATTCCATAGCCGTCATTTCCATAGCATTTGTGTAATTATTTCGATACAGTAACGATCGTAATGGTAAAGATTTCGAATTGGTATTGAGAAAACATCAGCCTAGCACCTAATTATGAGAAGAAGACAAACTCAATTTTGTTCGATAAGCATTATCGATATTTTAACGCAAGTACCCACATTACAAAATTATGAGATCTCCCTTCACAATTCACCAATCCTTAAATCAAAACGTGCATATTTAGTATCCATAGTATCAACATAACACTAGAAAACCATTATTTTTAAACCGATTAAAAAAAAGCTTTTTTTAAAACGGAAAAAACCGTGTCGCAATGCAGGGCTCGCGGCTTAAAGTCCGGTTTCGCCGCGGGCCCGGACGCGACATCACATATCGATAAGATCGGCCGTCTGCTTTTATTGTTTCAGCCGATTCAGCTGGCAATACGTTCGTGAATGAAAACGGCGTAACGCACAAGTGTTTCAGAGGCATCTAGTACATAGTAAAGATTATTATGAACATAAAATAGGTGAAATATAGTTTTTGATTAGAAGACAAATCAACGTGGATCAACTGATGGTTCACCGATGCTTCAGGAGATATGCTTCCGTACTCGTCGAAATCGAAGAAGAGTTCGACGTGCATCCAACTCATCCATCAGCTAGCTGAGTTTCTCGCCGGATCTTCTCAGCGGGTCGCGATTCCGATCCGGTAGTAGATTCATTCGCAAAGCAGTTGCTCTTGAGTTGTTAGGTCTCCTTCGGAGGCGCTCAGGCAGCTGTTAGCAAATCTCACCCCTCATGGCTGTGCTTTTGCTCGCCCACCTGTCCTGGTGAAACTGGAAAGGCCGCTGGGCCACCAGTAATCCTTCAATCCAATCTTTCAATCCCAAAAAAAATGTATATACAATGCCAAAGACACAGCCGGACTTATGCTTACCCATTAGGACTCTTTTTAAAACCTCATTCGAAGAAGTTCATGTCATATCGGTCCAGAAACATCTCTAGAAATAGAAGGAGTTTGAGCACGTTATTTTTAGCTAATATAAACGAAACTGTGCTCTGAAACTATCTCAAACAATTCCTCAGGACAACCACCTTATGCAATATACCTTACAAAACACAGGGTTAACTGAAACCCCTTCGCAGATCTAGAGATTGTAAACAATCCGAAAGATAAACTAAATTTGAATTTTAAACTAGAAAAAAGGAGATCCAATATGAGAATACAAGGAAGATAAGCCGTCTGAGTTTGTTGTGTTGATTGTTCGCAGCATTATTTCATAAAGGTCCATAAAGTTAAGAAAACATTAAAGGGCAAAGTTACAAAAAAAAACGATATATTAATCCTAATAGTTTTTCAGATACGATATCTTCATTTTGAACACAAGGACCCGTTCAGCGCTGCGGAAGACTCGACACCCCGTGTGCACGCCTCGAGCGCGGCTCGTCCACGCCAAGCGATCGGTAAAATCTAAATGGAGACCACTCTCAAACACCGACACCGACCTACCTAACAGACAACAATATTACCTGGAACCTATTTAGAAATTCAGTCCTATGGCCTAATAGAAAAGCTTCGTGTACCCATAATGCGATTTTTTTACCATAACTAGTGGACCACTAGCGGTCGAAATTCGACTATAATTAGTTGAAATTATAAGTTTGTACACTATTATGATTCTATTGTTAGACTTCTATACATCTATAATCACAGATTTTGCCAAGACAGACACTAACACCTTAGGCAAATATTAATAAAAACAAACAATATTACTCTATTATCAATTTGACCACAAACTATAAGCAATAAGAAAAGTTTGACAATAAACAAATAGTATGCATGCGTGTGTGTGTCAAATACATGGTAGTGTGTGTAATATTTTTATTGATTGATTTAATGGCTTTTTCGTGCATAATTTAAAATAATATTAAAATTCTGCACTCCTTCTCTATATTCTCTATAAGTGTGGGAAATTTCATACTCCTCCGTCCGCGCAATTTTCGTACAAAGGTACAGAGTTTTTGCTTCACGTAGTAATATATAGATATAGATATGATGCAGGATGTACTTAATATACTTTCACGACTTGCACATCTTTTTCAGAAATTAAATTTATTTGTTATAATTATGAAACATTGGCGGACTCACAATATGCCTTACCACTAGCAATCGAGTTTTTTTTTTTTTTTTGCGACTTTGTTAGTTAATTCATCATAGAAATCGTTCATAACTGACATCGCTCTTTTTTCCTACCTATTCGCTGGTAGCGTTAAGGAGCTGTTCTATCTACGCGTGAACTTGTAGGTGAGATCACGGGCTCGACCTGAGAGAATTTGCTTACACTAGCCCTAGCAAGAGCAATTCTTCGCAGAATCCACCACCGGAACGGAATCGCGACCCACTGAGAAGATCCGACGAGAATCTCAGTGGGTTAAGTCACATCGCCCGAAAAGATTACACAGAAACCATCTTATTCTTTAGGTCACGACGCCTTCTGCAGTCAATAACTCCACTCACAATATTAGGATTCAAAGTCAATATGCAGACCAATTGCATCAAGTTTTTTTTTTTTAAGAGATTATTGGTGGCCCGGAGGCCTTTCCAGTTTTACTAGGACAGGTGGGTGAGCAAGGGCTCAGCCAGGAGGGTTGGGATTTGCTAACAGCTACCCGGGTGCCTCCAAAGGAGATCTAACAACTCAAGGGTGGTTGCTTCGGAATCTACTTCCGGATCGTGATCGCAATCCGCTGAGAAGATCCGGCGAGAAACCAAGTACCTATACTCATAGTAAGCACCAAGTATAGTACGGCCATTATCACGTTTTATTTCGAAATATGAAAAAGACTACACAATAACAAGTTATTCCACAAAGCGCGTCAAATAAATCCTACCCGACTCAAAAGTCAAAAGGGTGACAGAACTCAACTGGACAATGGACCAGAAAGAAATTTCGCTGATAAAATTTTAATGCCTGTATAAAAAGGCTATAAATTTGATTTACGCGCACCGTACCCCCGTAAAATGGGGTAATATCGAAAAATAACACGAGATAATGTTGGCTTACAAAGGGGGCGGCGCGGGTTGGATTAGACTATATTTGCTGTAGGAATGTATGAAGGTACATTCGTGGTCATTTTGACCTTTTTCGAGTGCTCGTATTTTCAGATTCCTTTGATGGCAGTGTTTAGTTATTAAAAGAAGCATATGATCTGTGCTGCGATACGGCTGTGCTAGTGTCCATGGGCGATTTGGAACATTACCTGCTTTCCATAAAGTGGGCTACATGTTTTATTACTTTACAAGGCAATACAAATGATACTTACACTCATATCACCAGAGAAATAGGCAGAAAGACAATAATGTACTTATTTTCTTTTCTGATAATTCAAGACTAGCTTGGTCTTTAAAGACCAATCCAATATATTTTAGTGAATTCTGCTACCCATCTTAAGATTTGTATATCGCTATTCACCTTCAGGCATAAGATTGAATTCTCCAACTCCGCTTACAATAAATTCATTAAAATTCTCCATTGTATTATTTTAATCATCATAAAGAAAATAAATAATACACTGATCTTTACTTGTTTAGATATTTCATAAACTATAGTTTAATAAATGTACTGTATTGAAAATTATTTAATTGATCAATTCAATTCTTCATTTTAATGTTCTCATCAGCGTACATTAAACATAGAAATGTGCGGAAACCAACGCAACGCTTCGAAACGCCTAATTTTAAAACACGTCGCTGTTTATTCTATCAAACGATCGATGATCAATTTAGCTTTAATTTTTTCCCCTGTTTCGTATGGAAGAAACGGAATAAATATTAATAATAAACGGAGGTTTGCCTTCCGAATTTCACGTGGAGAGGCAGCGTGTTGACGACTCCTAATTTGATGTAATTTGCATAGATTATGCCGGTCCGCTGAGTGCCAATCTTTTTAAGTGGCTTCTTGTACTCATTTTGTGTTCCTGCCGCCGCCCAATAAGGAATTTATTATATTCGAAAATTCGCTTTGCTTATTTTTCTTCTATATTTTCGCGTTATCCTCGTCTGGGATTTATTCTGATTGCGTGTATGTTTATTACTTGATCTGTTGATTAGCCTGTAAAAATGTTCGATAAAAAATTAAACATTTGGTATGTTTAGCGAGAAAGATGGTTAGCGAGAAACAAACATTTGGTATGTTTAGCGAGAAAGATGGTTAGCGAGAAACAAACAAAAAATATCTAAATACACACATCGTTATGAACATAAATTACAAAAACGAACATTACTTATTCGTCGAATAAAGGAAAGGAAAATTTGTATTGCAAATCTGATAATTCAATACATAGAGCTATTGTAATTAAAAAAATTTTTTGTTAATACAATCCACTATATTCGTACATAAAATTTCTCTCACTAAACAATTAGTGTGGGTGAGCAACATAATTAAACCAAACATCTGCATTTATTTTTTTATTTAGGTTAACTGTTAACTTTACCACGTCTAGGTAACCAAAAGTTTTTGAAAGAAAGTCGGCGAGTCTAAAGGCGGTCACATAAAAGTCGAATGCAATAAAAATTCTAAAATATCCAAAAACACATTGTTTCAAATATGGCGGAGTTGGTCGTGTAATAAACATTGTTCCCGGTCTGAAGAAAGCTACTGTTCGTTTCGGAGTAGGTAGAAACACATTGTTTGTTAACACCACGATACAATTACGTATATTTAGAGTGAAATTTCAGGTATATATAACATATATTTACTGGTGGTAAGACCGCTTGCGAGTCCGCGCGGGTAGGTACCACCACCCTGCCTATTTCTGCCGTGAAGCAGTAATGCGTTTCGGTTTGAAGGATGTGGAAGCCGTTGTAACTATACTTGAGACCTTAAAACTTAGCCCCTAAGTCCCTAAGCCCGCTCCTAGTGTTAGAGCTGAAGGCGTCTAATGTAAAGTTATTGGATCTGATGGATCCGTAAGGACGTGTCTCTCTTCTCTTCGCCTTCGAAGAACGCCTTCCTCAGTAGAGGATCGCGACCACATGTGACGTTCTTCCACTGTGTTCGATCATGAGTGGCATGGACCGCATGCATAAGTGCTTCTCTTACTAGATCTAACAATTTATTATTTATAAATATCTATTATCTATAAGTTATTAAGCAGAAAATAATAAACAACAAACAGCTTGTGATTGGACGGTAAAATTCATTTCTAGGTATTTTATTACCGTTTTTTTTTTTATTTGATAGAGGAGTAAACTAGCGAGGCTTGGAGAGAGCCTATGCCCAGGAGTGGAATTTTGTGGGCTGAAAGATAGATGTATACTGGAGACATCATCAAATGTCGCCAGCTACCCTGACACATGAGTTCTAGGTCACAGAAATGTCGCCAGCTACCCTGACACATGAGTTCTAGGTCACAGTTCTGTAGTACAATCGCCTCACCCTCCAGATCGGAACGTACTGCTGCTTCTCGGCAATATACCACAATATTTCACTTAAAAAACTCTTTTTTTCCTTTTTTTATCATCTACAATTCAGCGATCGTTAGGCTTATCATAATATTGTTGATAATGCCGCTAAAGAACGGTACTCTAGCACGCTGGTACTCATGTGATCTATACATATAAATAAAATTGGAGTGTCTGTTTGTAATATTGAAATAACCGCTTTTTACGACATGCATAATTATTAATTTATATACGGTACATACACCAAAATAACATTTTTTACAATTTTTGTCTGACTGTCTGTTTGTTCCGGCTAATCTCTGGAACGGAAGAACCGATTTTGACGGGACTTTCACTGATAGGTAGCTGATGATATAAGGAGTAGCTTAGGCTACTTTTTTTAGACTAGCTTCACCCCGCGGCATCACCCGCGGTACGACAATAACCGCGGGTAACATCGCGGGACTCATCAAAAATAAATTACAGTTTCCTAAGCGAAGCGAGGGCGGGTCGCTAGTAGTAAATAAAGCGCGTAGTCCAAGACGAATACGATGGTGTAATACTGTTGTAGCCCACTGTCCCAGCTAGGAGTCTTAGGAACTTAAACAACAACAACTCATGCGTCAAAACGTCAAATCACTTTCTGAGATTCTCAAGCCAAGATTTGTTCTGTCGGTTGCTTTTCGGCTGCAGCACCTGCTTACACTTATAATAATAATTATAAAAGAGGGCATTTCTCATTTTTCATCATGCGTCTAAAATTCATGCATTTCATGAACTCATTGCAATGCATTCATTGCTTATTAATTACAAAAGTAACACGGCTTCTCAAACAAGATAAAACAAAATTGACAATGTAAATTATTACATTTTAATTAACTAACCTAAGTTACCTATCAAATATTAATTCACTTAAATTACTTTTGCTTTTTATTAATGCTTTAAAACAAAGTTAAAAATGTACTTTGAACACATTTCTATTCTATTTGTAGTAGATTTTATGTTATTCAAGCTTAGATATAGATGTTTATTACAGAAAAGATACAAGTACTTACCGAAAAAACTCCCATTAATTATTGGAAAATTTTCGTTAAACATATTAGTTTGTTAAGGGGCTCAATTAATTGAATTCAATTGAATTAATTGAATTAACCAAGTATTCCGAAGGCAATGAAGATAATGATATATTAATATATTACTCGACGTAAATATAAAAAAAAAAGTCAAAGGCAAACGATTCCGATCTTTTGGCCTCAAACTAGGATTTCATCTACTACGGGTACCTACTAGAAATTGATATACATAATATATATACCTACATACATACCTTTAAGTATGAATGTAGAATAGTCCAAATTTCATTAGTTTATTTTTCAGTTTTTCATTGTTTTATTAAACAAGCATAATATTGAGTGGTTACCGAAGTTCAGAATTAGAGGTACAGTTTTAAAAATAATATATGTGTTATAAAAACGAAAAACAATAACGTGCTCAAGTCGCAAACCAAACTAACAATTAAATTCATTTTTTTTATCTGTTTAAACTCTTTAGTATACATGTATATGAGTCGTCTATTATCAAAGGTGGCAATCTGTACATTTGGACAAAATTTTTTTATTGATATGTCAATACAGATTTATTTGAATATAATCGTCTCCTTCAAAGAATACGGTTCAAAAGCTGATTTAAATAAAGGTTAATAGTTAACCTGTTATTTATCTAAGATGTCGTTCCGAAGAGTTTTGTGACTGCCAATGGAATACAAAGTCAATAATTCGTTTTTCTGATTTACCAATCATTGTCCAAAAGTCAGATTGCCGCCTTTGATAATAGTCGACTCATATATAGTATCTTTAGTTTAGTAGAGCGAATTTATAAATTTATTATATTATCATCGGTCCAAATTTTCATCGACGAGGTACTTATTGAAGTCGGTGAAAACGACGTTCAAAGATTCCGTTACATGAATACAATATACTATCATGAACGAAAGCGTGATCACCACCAATAATGGACAGCAGGAAAATACAAATACCTCGAAGTGCCTGAAGATGCACAGGCCTATCTTTCGATACAAATATGACCGACATTCATATAAGTCATTTTTTACTTAAGATGCACAACTAAATATACTACTAAAGCATTATACATTAAAATAAATAAATAGCTTAATAATATTTTTTTCTTAAAAATACTAAGGAATTCCGTAAATTTGTTACTAATAATGCCGATTTAAGTTGTATTAATTGAGAAAATGAACCGATCAAAATTCTCATGTTATTCCGACCCTCGCAAGAAACGCAATCTAAGGCCATCAGCGCACCTCATAACCCTATAACTGCGGCAGTCACACCAAATCGGCTAACCCCCGTTGCACATACACAAATTGCACACGCCTAAATGGGTTTCGGCGTCCATCCACTGGGCGGCTAGTCATTAACTCACGGAAGCAAGTACAGCGGACCAATTTCCCGAGCCGGTCGCCAATTAACGGCACTTGGGTACCGACGGTCGACGGCAGCGAAGGGTTAGCAAGATGTTTGTTATGATTTACGATTGAGCAAAGGGTTCGATGTAAGTTTAGTCGCGGCGTTAATGCCTTCTGAAGTAGTTCGATTTCGAATATAGTTTCAGTGTATTTTTTTTGTGTATACTATATATTTAATTTTCTTTATGTGTCGTTCGTTTGTTGGTCTTTCAACGTCATGATAATCGCTCTAGTTGTTGCCGCCGCTGACTACTCCCCGAATACTGATCATGCAGGAGCCAGTTACCATCGTCACCCTAAACACATCCTTACGAATCCATCAGATCCAATAACCCTTGCATTAGACGCCTTCCGCTCTAACACACGGAGTAAAGACCTCGGTAACCGTACTCGTCGAACTCAGCAAAGAGTTCGACGTACAACCTAACCTAAGCACATTGAGTTGTTAGGTCTCCTTCGGAGGCACTCGGGCAGCTGCTAGCAAATCCCACCTTGTGAAACTGGAAAGACCTCCGGGCCATCAGTAAACCATCAATCATAAAAATGTTACGAGTTCATCTGAAACAACATATTTTAGACTAAAAAGCCTTAAACTACTATCTACTTTACTATCGGCTAAACAGAAGATACGTATAAACAACTCTAGAAAATCACAGTCACGATTCTGTGTGGTTGAATACGTTCTTTTTTTCCTTGAAAGGTAGTTTCTGCAAAAATACGCCGGTCCGTAAGCTAACACTATTGAAACTTCAGTCTAATGTCTTGGCATGGATAGTAGGTAGTTGTTATATCTAGCATTGACTTGAAGCAACCATCAGGCGTGGCTAAAATTATTCTGCCTTATACATATTATTATAAACCAAATCGCTTCAAATTACACACAATGCCATGAAATAAAAGAAATCTTAGCTAATGGATTCTTGTATGAATCTCTAGAGTACTCTAGACTTTGCATAATTTTTCTCTGTTCGGAGCATCTTCTTAAACTTTTTGTGGCAAAAGTAACGGTCGCCATTTTTCGAGAGCAAATTTTTATTGTGCAATAATAAACATTTCTATTTGCTTCATGCTCACTCGTTTCAATAGCTATTGCTCTGCAAATAATTAAAAAATGGAATGCAAAAAGTAAAATGTGTTTTTTTTTTGCTGGTTACAAATAATAATTTACTTGTACCTTTCTCTGTAGTGTTACCGTTCTAAATGAATGTTTTGCCACTTAAATAGGGCACGGAGAAAGATGAGTCTTAAAAAAAACTGTAACAAACATTAAAAATAATTGACTGCTCCGGGACAGTTATATTAATTTAGAATTGTTTTTGGGTAACGAACTGCAATGATTTAGTTTTCTGCGTAATACAACAATAAGAATTACAAATGAAATGTTGCCAGTTTAAAAAAAGAAAGGCATTACCTAGTTCATGAATATTGTTTACTTTCAATAAATAATAAAGCCAAAATGTAACAGTAACAATATTTTTTTTTTTTCAGCTTGAAGACGGAGACAGTTACGATAGAAAACTAACTGAGACTTCGATACGTGATCTCAAGATTGATTGGTGGAAGTATTAATTAAGAACTTTAGTAACAATTTAATATCATATGATCCGTAAGCTTAGCCACACATCTCATATTTTGACCATCCAGAGCAAAACAAAAAGTTCAACGACCTCAATTAAGAATCTTATTCCAGTATAATGTGTATCGGAAATCTGCTGTACTTGACAGAAAGAAGCACACATGGGCAGTATGAACCAAAGATCTTAAGCAAGATGCTGATTACCAGCGGAAATTGAATTTGGCAAACCAAAATGGAACTCAGACATTAACAACTAACTAGATCAATTTGACGATCGAATTGAAATTTAAAATTAACTTAATTGAGATAAACCTTCCTGAATCTTCATGATTTGTCATTTCTCAACAAAGAGACTATACGTGAATGACATATTTATATAAGTAAACAGTGTGTTTAAAAAAAAATTATGATGACATTAAAACATTTGGAGTATCTTCGAGCAACGTTGACCTCGCTTCAGTTTTTTGTTTATAAAAACATTACAGACTAAACATCGTGCGAAATAAAATTACGTGTAATAAAATGCAGTGAATTAGGTTGAGTTGTAAAATGTAGTGGCGCCTAGGATTCCGCAAACATAAGTAATTACTTTCATCATTACATCAATTGTCTTGTGCGCTTTGTTTCATGTTAAAGTGCTGTGTAGGTATTAGCGGAGTGTGAACGCGAAAAAACTGTCAACATTAAATTACGCACTTAAAATCTCAACTAATCGATAGAGACAATTCTAATAATTTACTTTTCCACGCATGTCTTATTTTAATCATCGGAATTAGATTTAGTTTTTGATTCAAGATAGCACTAAGTTTTGCTAAAACGAACGGTTCTGCGATTGATTTTTTTAGCGTCAGATCAATAGAAATTATCGTAATGAAATCTAAAGACTGAAAAAACCTTTGAAAAAGAGAAAAACGGCTGGGATCGCCTACACGCTTAATAAGACTCAGTAAGTTAACCATACCATGCAATCCATTTTTTTCCTACCTATTCGCTAACAGCCTAAGGAGCTATTCCAGCTTCATGCGGAAGCGTAACACAGCTCACGGGGTGAACCTGAGAGAATATTCTAACACTAGCCCCAGCATGAGCAGTGCTTCACAGAATCTACCACCGGTTCGGAATCGTGACTCACTGAGAAGATCCGGCGAGAAACCCACTGAGTTATTCTTACTTGCTAGCTTGCCCTTCAGTGCTCTGACAGTGGCTCAAACAAACCTCAGAATAAGCTGACTCTTCAGAATCAACGATCCAGAATTTTCTTCTGTGTTACCAAATACCAAAACACATATTATGACACAATGAATATGTTTATGCGCTGGTTATTTGTAGTAGTCAAGTAGTTAAGATGACTACGATATTCATTATAATCTAAGACAGGGCGGTCCAGGCAAGAAATGTTTACGGGCCAAAAAATATTTACCACATAAAATCTACCGGACTACATACACTGATTACTATCGTATCTCAGAAATCTGTGTACCAATATCCAAATATTATATTATTAATATTTAAAACTGTTTTTTACTGTTTATATATGTGAATAGCTTCACGGTCCACCTGATGTTAAGTGTTTAGCTTATTGCATAGACATCCCAATATGAATACGTTTTTGTGAGCCGCTCAAATAAGATAAGTGAATCTTGATTTGGCAAGCCCTGGTCTAATTAATTCATTTTACCCTAAGTAGTACCGGTAGGACCTCTTGTGAGTCCGCACCCTGCCTATTTCTGCTGGGAAGCAGTAATACGTTTCGGTTTGAAGGGTGGGCAGCTGTTGTAACTATACTGAGACCTCAGAACTCATATCTCAAGGGGGGTGGCGGCATTTACGTGTAGATGTCTATGTGCTCCGGTAACCACTTAACACCATGTGGGCTGTGAGATCGTCTATCCATAGAAGCAATAAAAATAAAAAAACACTCTTCTAAAAGTCTAAAAACCTATTACCTTATTTTGCTTCTGTCCCGTCTAAAGCGACAGAATGTTTTTACAAAAAAAAACGAAAAGAATTTCTTAACTAACTTCTCAATATTCTGTAGTTTTTATTCCGTAGTGTGGCCAGCTTGCACCCGCAAACATAGCTCGTAGCTGACAGCACGGTAAGTTGTCACCCACCGCCCTCCCTCGATACAGATTAGATAGTGAACAAACAATACAACAACATTTTACCTTATTGTTATAGAATTGGTATTTTAAATGCTGATAAATGTATAATGAATAAATTCCTTTAGTTCATAGGTTTTGAAAAGTTATTTCGCACTTGACAAAAATATTTCTATTTTATAGAAAGCGTTTTACGTAATTATTTTTTGTGACAATTTATTTTGATCTTATCTTTGTCTAATACTTCTATTAAACTCTTAGCTTAACTTGATTTCACCTGAAAATAAACGGCATGTGCAGAAAATCTTATTTAATGTAATGATTAACAAATAATACTAGAATTGAAATTAGAAACAAAACAACGTTTGGTATGGTTGAACAAGCTCAGGCCACATGGTCTTAAGTGATCACGGGAATCGATAGACATCAATCACGTAAATGGCCCCGCCTTGAGACATGAGTCTTAAATCTCAACTAATACAATACAACGGCTTCATCCTTCAAACCGAAACGGATTACTGGCTCTCAGCAGATATAGGTATGGTTGTGGTACTTTTTTTATGATCGAGGGCTTACTGGTGGCCCAGAGACCTTTCCAGTTTCACAAGGACAGGTGGGCGACCAAGGGCTCAGCCAGCAGGGGTGGAATTTGCTAACAGCTAACCAAGCGCCTCCAAGGGAGACTTAACAACTCAAGAGTAGCTGCTTCGCGAATGAATATACTACCGGATCGGAATCGCGACCCACTGAGAAGATCCGGCGAGAAACTGAACGAGCTGATGCTTAGGTTAGGTGGTTGTGGTACATACCGCGGAGACCGACGTCGTTGGTCGTCGACTATCGCCTCGACGACCCGTCGGTCGGGCGTCCTCGGGGTGGCGCCGCGTGTCTGGTTGTAGTGTTGACCGCGGGAACCCCCCTACTCTGACCCCCGGACGGAGATCGGACGTCGGGTGTAAGAGTGCAGGGGAGTCGTTTAGTGGGTACTCCCTAAAATCCTTGGGCCCGCGGTTTGCTCTCAACACCTGCAGATCGTTGAGTCCCACATACCGCGTGCGCCCCCTAGGCGCGGGGACCTCGTAGGAGGTAAAGGTGGTTGTGGTACATACCCTTGCTGGTTCACAAGTGGTAGAACTCATTAGTACTTACGCAAAATATACGTTTTGGGGGCTTAATTTTTATAAAACGATGCTATTCCTTACTGGGGGTAGGACGTCTTGTGAGTCCACACGGGTATCACCACCCTGCTTATTTCTGCCGTGAAGCAGTAATGCGTTTCGTTTTGAAGAGTGGGGCAGCCGTTGTACTGTAAAAGTGAGACCTTCGAACTCATGTTTCAAGGTGGGTGGCGGCATTTACGTTGTAGATGTCTATGGGCTCCGGTAACCACTTAACAACAGGTGGGCCGTGAGCTCGTCCACCCATATAAGAAATTAAAAAGATCAAAACGTGGATATATGAAAAAGCGACAAATCTGTAATTTTGGGCTCAAATATTAATAACTGACATTTTGGGCACCCCGGTCTATAGGGTCAAGAAGTACTTACTCCACGTAAGCTGAAAGTAAAAATAAGCGTGAGAAAAAATGAAAAACACTAGATATGTAATTAAATGAACAATGTCTAACACTTTATCAACGCTAATGTTATCCTACTATATGTCCTATACGGAAAGCCCTCCACTCATCTTGTACTCAACTCACATTATCATAACTTTCCTTTCGTCTGCGGCATTACTCAATTTTGTAACAGGTGTGCTCTCGAATACGAATCAATTTCGCTGTAGACGCTGACACACAGATAAGAATGTGAATTGTCCCTTATAAAAAAACTAGTGGTCCCGCAGTTGTCGAAATTCGACTATAATTAATTGGAATTGTAAGTTTGTACACTATTATGATCGTATTTTATTCTTCTATAATCACAAATTTCGCCAAGACTACACTATAAAAAATATTAACAAAGACAAACAATATTTAATCTATTGTCAATTTGACAACAGACGTCAAGAACAAAAGTTTGATAATAAATAGTATGCATGCGTGTGTGCGTCAAATACATGGTATGTAGTGTGTGTAATGTTTTCTTTATTGATTTAATGTATCTTTTATGCATTATTTAAAAAAAATATTAGCATTCTGCACTTCTTCTCTATATTCTCTATAAGTGTGGACCATTTCATACTCCTCCATCCGCGCAATTTTCGTAAAAAGGGATACAAAGTTTTTGCTTCATGTAGTTCAGTGTTCAGTAACTCTTCGCCTCGTGAAAAGCTTAAGCCGCCATCGCGTTTAAAAGACAAGTTTTACATACATATTTTCAATTAGATCATAATAACACATTGGTTTTTATTTATTTTTTCGTTTTCTGCTGTATTTAAATTAACATACACAAGCAGTGGCTAATCTAATGTAATAAAATGTAATCAACAAAAATCCCTTCGAATTGAATATTTTTTTAGTATTAACATTTAATATTTTGTTACTATTTGGCTGCCTCACATAAAATATATTTCTTTTATCTATATTTACAATCTATCGTGCAAGTTCCCAATATCAGTACTCGTTCAGACTGCATCATCAGCTTTTATCGTAAGAAAGACGCATTAAATCGCTTCCTCAAACAAGGCGTTTAGAATTGAAATTAATTGGTGATGAGGTATTATGTCAAACTATTGAAATATGAACTTTATGGAGAAAGCAATCTTTTTTTCTTTCCTACCTATGCTGATACCGTTGAGAAGCTATTTTAGCTTCTCCGTGGTATTTAATGTTGTAAAATCTGTTAACTATGTTCCAACATTGTAGATTGGCGTGGCTTTAAACCAATAAACCCCTGAGTAAGACAAAATCTTTCTTAATCCCTACGTCTTATGCACACAAAGCTTGTTATAGATTGTAACTATTTGGGGAAATATTGACATAGAATGAACTCTGATTCTTAATGAAACTAAGACCGTTCGTTTTTCCATATTATAATATAATACATTCGTCTTTCTTGGCAATTTATCCTAGGTACTCTAGGATTCGCTTGAGATACAAAGTTAAGTAGTAAGGTAGCTGTAATAAATATAATAATAATAAAATCATTAAATACCTTTCGTACAGGTTAAGATATAAATTAAAAAATTTAAGGCAAAATGAAGTGACTCAGCTGAGACTGTCGGAGGTGAATGCAATCGAACAGTATTGGTTTTCAATCATCCCTGTTTTCCTTTGTGTAACGCGGGATTTAAGACTAGGTACGTATGCACAAACTTACAACATGGTATAAACTAAAAAAAGTTAGTTTACCAAGAATAGCTTCTTTTTTTATGATTGAAGGATTACTGGTGGCCCGGAGGCCTTTTCACCAGGACAGGTGGGCGAGCAAACGCTCAGCCAAGAAGGGTGGGATTTGCTACCAGCTATCCGGGCTCCTCCGAAGGAGACCTAACAACTCAAGAGCAGCTGCTTCGCGAATGAATCTACTACCGGATCGGAATTGCGACCCGCTGAGAAGATCCGGCAAGAAATTCAGCGAGCTGATGCATGGATTAGGTTGCACGTCGAACTCTTTGTCGAGTTCGACGAGTATGGTTACCGGGGTCCCTAAGCCTGCTCCTAGTGTTAGAGCTGAAGGTGTCTAAGGTAAAGGTTATTGGATCTGAGGGACCCGTAAGGACGTGCGTATAGCTTCTCTGCAGCGTTGTTACGAATTTTTTGTGTCGTGTGTGTGTGTCACCATTAACGTTAGTCAATAATTATGAAAAGATAAATACTGTAAAATAAGACAAAAGGGAGATGCGATAGAAATACGTCTAAAACAATTTCGATCCACGGACAATAAAACCGGTCCAGTTTTGTATGAAATTCGTTTCGCCGACCAGGAAACGTTACCCTTTAACGGAGAAAGTCCATTATTCTACTTTCTTTCAAGGACGACTAACGTTATTCTTTGTATAACAGTCCGTGTTTAGGAGCACAACAGTAACATTTCGTATTCTTTCCCATTACGGTGTCTTGTGTAATTATTCATAAATAGAAAGGGTTGCCCGAAAATGGTTCAGCTTTTGGACCGTTATTTGCGTTTATGAACATAACGGGATGATTTTGTGACGTGCATTTCGAAATTGTACCGTTAATGGTTTGTTTTGCTGCGAGCAAAGAACCTCGAAATAATGGGTCTGATGATGCCGTTAGTTTAGATCCGATCTCGCGGGATTCTAACTGGAGTTCGAAAATGTGATGACCAAAATACAAGTTGCATTATATTGGATTGTCTGAGCGGTTTTTTATTGCATTAACTCATCCTGCATCCTTAGGTTGCCAGAGGTCATCGACATCACAACGTGAATGACGTCACCAATCAAAATCTCAATTTCGTTGTATAGAAAGCAAACCTCATGACTGCTTTGCGCTAAAACAGGCCGTATCCCAAAACGTGAGGGCTCACGATACGTGGTGATAGGTAATATGAGTAGTAGTTATTTTCTTTCAATTTTCTTTCATCTAAAACGGTTCGTGTTAAAATGTAAACAAAAGTAATTACTTTCAAAATTTTTAGCCGATTTCAAAAAAGGAGGAGGTTCTCAATTCAACTGCATTTTTGGTTTTATGTGTGCTATCATCACAGAACTTTTTTCTAGGTGCATCAATTTGTTAAAGGCGGTTTTCTTTTTTCATTAAATTTTCATGTTAGGTACGTATTATAAAATTTCACATTCCATGAAAAAAGCATGAGACTTATCCTGAATGTTACATCGGTTTTTTATATTATGTTATGTACATCTGTAAAATGAAGAATGCAACTAACAAGATAATACTACTAGGCTTTGTTTCATTCTTCCCTTGATTTTGTTGTGAGGCTTCTGTTGTCATAAACTGCATTGTTCCGAGCCACCGGTCTTACACTATATTGTTCTTCTTTGTCGAATTGCCAATGTAATATATTACAGTAAAAATAACTTGACCCATTTAGACCATTGTGCTGGAGCAATTAGCAGCAAGGCCAATTGCTTTGAGATTGTTTGTTTATTGCCATGAATGTGTTATGTATAAACTTTTTCGTGATCTTTGACTATTTTGTATTAGATAAGCTATGCTAGTCTATGACAGATAACGTGAACAGATTTAAGCTATCCTGGCTCGTGAAACTGGAAAAGCTTCCGGGCTACCAGTAATCGCATGTAGTAAAAGTTCACAATGAAACAATTTGCTTTTCAAAACACCGTCTTCATGTCGTTGCAATCAAAATGTATTACTAACTTTCGAAATAAAACAGACTATGACAGTTGAAATGATAGTCTTCGGAGCACTGTGGTACGTGAGGAATGGCAACTTCCACGACGATCTAAATATAAAACCGATAAGTAGCTTAAGGTAGCATCAGAACGCTACTTCGACAAAGCGACACGATAACCCCCTTATCATCGCCGCTGCTAATTATTTATCAATCCAGGCGACCTAAAGCCTCCTTCGCCCGAAACATGTTTTGTCGGATCGCTCGGATCCACTATCGGTTCTTTTAGGCTATTCAAGTACTGGTCACTGTCCTGGTCGATTATAATGAGCAAACTAACGTATGGACACAACCCACTATGTTCTCGTCGGATCATCTCGGAGTGGGTTGCGATTCCGATCCGGTGGTAGATTCTTCCAAGCACTGCTCTTGCTAGGGTTGGTGTTAGCAAATTCTTTCAGGTTGAGCTAGCGAGATTTTATTCCCTAAGGATTCGCCGGTAGCCTGAGGGGCTATTCCAGCTTCTCGCGGACAGGTATGTGAGCTCACGGGCTAGTTGAAAAAGACGACAATCGTTTTAACAATACCCTCGAGAGTTCAAGGATATCACGGCGTGAACTATGCGGTGTACGTGAGAATGTGGTTGGTAACCACTTAACAGTGTATGTAACTTCACCAAAATCACAACCTAAGGAACAAATCTGACTTCAAACCGCTTTTATTCCTTTAGTATTTCATTTAGGTACAGAAAGAAATATCAATAGGTTCGTTTAGTGACGAATGATTGACTTGATGATGAACTGACGGATTTTTTCACGTTTAAAGGTATAATTTTCACGGTATTACAAAGCTTAGATCAGAATCTGTTTCATGTGAACTGCAGAGCCATCTAATTTGATTGCAAAGTTGGTAATAAATCATTTTTCACCGACCTTCCTTGCTTTAGCATCCAACGAAGGTGAGGTTAAAAGATATGTAGGTATCTAATGGCCTACGAAGTATTTTTGAAAATTTACAGTTTGATGACTAATAAGTCACAAGTGGACAGTGGACACTCAATCGCATCGTGACAGGTCCTGCCGTGACTAATAAACGGCCCGATTGATTCAGCGCAAACAACCCATACAGGGTACGTTCCTGCGTAAAATTGTACTACAATACCAACAATGGCTTTAACTACATTTAACTTCCTAACAATTCCAACAAAGAACTAAAAACACAGGAAACAATGCCCTCAATGGATGTCCAAAGAATGTAATGTTCCTGGTATTGGCTACAATGAGATATTCTATAGCTAACGACGTAGCATGGTGGCTTTGTGGGATGTTTATGGTACCCACGCGACGCGAAGGCAGAATTCGTTCCAGTATTTTAGCAACAGTGCTCTGTCTGGTTCTTCGAAGGCGGTGGAGAAACTGGGACAGATTCGTTGTTAAAAAACCTACGCGTGCCGCGTTGCCTTCCTATAAGACTTCTTCTTACTGATAGTTTTTTGTACAATACAGTATATTTTGATAATTTAAGTTAATTTTTTTGTGTACTTTTTTTTAAATCTTATTTTTTAGTTACCATACTTGTTTTGTTAAGTTAGCGAGCGGTAGATCGAATCTGTCGACTTCTGCTTTAAACATAAATGATTTTACAAGGTTTTTTAAAGGGTATCGTACTCTATTATTGGAATTTAAAACGTTTCTGTGTACTTTAAATTAACTTGACTTCTATGTAAAAATGCATAAACGTAATAGAATCTTACTGATTGTTATAACAGTATTAAACTTGACAAGACTTATAGACCACATCAAATTGGTCCGATAGCGATCTTGTGTATCGGAAGGTAGTATACTCATTGTCTTTTGTTTCACGTATACCTTTTTTTTGTACTAGAGTTTAATGGAGAATTAAAAAAGAAAAATGTATATATGTATATATATTTCGAAACAATTACAGCATTTCGATTTTTGATACGCCACACGACCGTGATGCGGACATTAAAACACGCCGGCAGCGACAATAATTTGCGAGTCGCGCTCTCATTTACCCCCGTCCGAATGTTTGCCGGGTGCCGGCGACGCATGTCGAAAATACTTAGTGGGGCGAGCCTCATTATAATCCCTGCAGCCCTCCGACCTCCGAGCCGATTCGGCCGATATATTAACACGTCCACGTATGAGTTATGTATACGTGGACATACTGACGTTTATTTTTCGATATTTTCGTATCAAATTCAACGAAATTCGAATAATAATAATTAAACAGAAGATAAATAAAACGGATCAAGATTGCTAAGACTGATCCGGATTCTTAAGCTAATGGGAGTACACCATTAATTTATAGAAGTTTGAAGTATACTTACTTGGTTATTGTATCTCTTCACCTACTCTATAACTTCCGGGTTTTCGAATGTAGTCCGGGCAAGTAGGTACACTACTGTCGTAAGTTGTGATTTTTTTCTGACGTTTCGCAATCTGTTAGTATGACAATAGATGTTATTCAAATACTATTGTGACGCGTATCGGAAGTCTAGGCAGCAGCTTGGCCCTGTCCCTGGCATTGCAGATGTCGATGAGCGACGGTAACCACTCACCATCGGGTAGGCCGTATGCTCGTCTGCTTAAACGGGCAATATAAAAAAATAAACTGAACTTCTTATTCTTCCTTAGGTCATTTAAATCAGAATTAAATTATTTTCTTAGATTTTCGCGAGGCGCACATTCAATTATTTTTTATTATTAATTTCGATATTAGTTTTATTCAAAAGATAAATTACAAGTATTGAAGAAAACGAATACGCGTTTACATATATCTTAGGAGTGTCCATAAAGCATACCCAAAATCAGTGAGTGTTAAGAGGGCGGCGGCGTAGAGCGCGCGGTGTGCCATTGTTATAATTTTCAATAAGGGGCGCGATAGAGGGGCACATATCGATCGAAAGTTGCACAAGGGGCAGAACTAGCGATGCATCCAGCTTCCTTCTGCGGTGTGCATCCAACTATAAATATCCGCCGTTAAGCAAACAGGACCTTTGACGACGCGGAAAGACGCACGCGTTTGTTGTTATAGAAATAAACAGAAAATGTATAAGAAAGTTGTTTTTTTAAATCCTCCCTGTACATATTGAAAAAAGTCCTAAATTTTAGTATATTAAGTTAAAGTACCAGTTAATAAAATACCAGCTATGTTCATGTTTCCCTTTTTGTAAATTGAAATAGCTAATTAATGCTTTCAATTTCAGAATGTTTTTAATGTAAAAATATTTTATTTTTTATTTTTAAGATACTTTTAATGCTAATTAAATGTTAAAACGAACTGAAAATCGATATCAAATCAGAACGCAACGATGTTTGTAATTCCAAACCACGCTTGCGATGAGCAATTACAAAATAAAAATATTTCGTTTCATTTTAATCGGTTCGGTTTTTTTAGTATTATTTTACCGACTTCATATTTTAATAAGATTCTTCCTTTTATCAAATTTGGCGGGTAAACGTCGCGTCAAAACCATAGATCGGACCAATATTCTTGTATAATCTGTGATCGAAAGACCAACAAAAGGCACGGGAATAATAGGTATAATGTCTCAATATCACGATTTCAAAGCATTAGAGATATAAGAACAGTGGATTTTACGATATTAACATTTCAAAATTTGAATGAACTCCTCAACACGGCGATATCCAAACATGTTCTTCGAACGAAATTTGAAGATAGCTCTCATCAGTAGGCAGCGGCTTAGCTCTGTTCCTGATGTCCACGGGTGACAATAACCAGCCGATCAGCCGACAATGGTATAAATCAAAATTTAGGATAAGGTTTGATTTACGCCTAGATACTCTCCAGACTAGAAACTCATTAGATTCAATCTCAGGCCTCCGGATTCGATATTTATCCTTATTGCTTAGATATTTATAAATCCCAATGAGCTTTTTGTTATTATAACAATTAAGCACATGCGTCGCTCCAAGCTCCCGCGTACTGCGTAACCAGTGTACTGCGTATACCCAACCGCCTGGGGCGCAGCCGAATTCTATTAAAATCCAAACAATACCGACGTCCCCAACTAATATCTGGACTAAATCCCTAATAAGTATGCCATTGTGTGAGAGGGACGCGGACTAAGCGACAAAGAACACGTTATAGCGATCTGCCTAAAATCACAAAACATTAATGCAATAAATTCTTCTTTTTTGTTAATGAATAACGTGCTTTAACATGACGTTTTAAGGGTGGTTCCGATTTGTAATGGCAGACGTGTGTATGTCGTTTTTCAATTGGACACACTGGGAACACTACACGCCGAGTGTGGTAAGCGTCTGGCCATGGAGGCACACCATACTTGCCGCACTCCCCTTCGAAACTAGATTTGCAGTCCGGTTATAATACGGTACATACAGTCCATTCATTACAGCCGCGCCACTGTTTGACATAAACTTTGAAGTTTCATTGTGTATTTCGAAAATTTGTCCAGAGATTAACGTTGTAGGGATTTGTTAGGTTTTATTGCAGTTTGGCAACTGTTTTTGTAGCTAGTAATTATTAATGACACAACTTCGGTAATGGTTTCGATGTATTCATCTAATAAAGGTAAGGCATTAGGGGCATTTACTCTATCATGTCTTTTTGAATGACAATCAGCTACAGATGCGGTTGAGATTGACAGAACACTTTCCCTATAAATCTACAAGAAAACACAATGCACTTATTATTCAACAGACAGAACGGCTAACTTGCGATGGTGGGACGGAAATTTTGACTTACTTGATCAATGGCCTTATAAATAAGACTAGAGGTCCCGCAGTAGTCGAAATTCGACTATAATTAATTGGAATTGTAAGTTTGTACACTATTATGATTGTATTTTATACTTCTTTAATCACAAATTTCGCCAAGACTACACTATAAACAGTATTAACAAAGACAAACCATATTTAATCTATTCTCAATTTGACAACAAACGTCAAGAACAAAAGTTTGACAATTAATAGTATTCATGCATGTGTGCGTCAAATACATGGTATGTAGTGTGGGTAATGTTTTCTTTATTGATTTAATGTATCTTTTATGCATTATTTTAAAAAAATATTAGCATTGTGCACTTCTTCTCTATATTCTCTATAAGTGTGGAAAATTTCATAGTCCTCCGTCCGCGCAATTTTCGTAAAAAGGGATACAAAGTTTTTGCTTCACGTATTAATATATAGATCTCTAGTGCATTCGTACTTAAAAGAACACACCATATTTCGACCAAACATCAAACAAACAAATACCTATTCTGTTTCTGTATTTTAAGTCAGTTTCTAAATTTGAAACAAGAGTGTCAAATAAATGTCGTTAATGAAAAAGCCTGACGAATGTAAATCTGGAGTAAAATGGCGTTAAAGTGTAGTGTCAACACTGATAAGTGTTTTCCGTGTTCGGCGTCTTTGTGGGGAGCCCGACGCCGCCACCGTCTAACGGTGGAACTGCGTATACGCAAAAATAAACGAGCTCTTAGAAGTTATAAATCAATAAACAAAATTATAACAGGCTAGAAGGTAACTTTTTTGTTCATCAAGAACTGATTCATGACTGAACTTGTACATTTGATTCAATTACTTTTTTTAAAATTCGTCTCACAACTAGCTACTAGCCGTTATTCAAGATGGGTATTAAATCAATAGGTCTTGAAAATAAAAATAAGTTTAATGTAATAATACCAGTTTGGAACTAGAGACATAAGGAAGATTTTCCACCTAGCGGGTGATATTGCTCCCAAGACTTGTAATAGGCGAGCATATCTTGAAAATGACGTTTCATGTTTTGGCCGTATATCTTTGTACGATAAATGTCTGGTAAGTGGGAATGGTACGTTAATAAAGCTGAGGTCGCATTCTCGTAACTAAATATAAATAGCCGACCGGACTATATTCGTGTAAGATGCTCTAACTTCAAATATAAATTAGGTATCAGAGAAGTGGTACTTTGTAGGCATATACCTACATAGTCCGCTGATGGCATTAACTACCAGACAGTAATATAATCTGTGGTAGACACGAGCCCGCCAACTCTCAATACATCTAAAAGTTTACTCCGTGCCTATTCACTGCTTTTTTTTAATACAGATTCAAATAGAGATAAATAATATTCGCATGTATTATTTAATAAAAGTCGACATCATGGAAGTACATCAACACCGAAAATACTAAAACGGAAAAATAGGTAAATAAAACTACGCTCAAAAATGCTTACAATGGTTACACTAAAAACATTGCCATATTGTTTTGGTGAAATTCTCAAAGATTGTTTGGGAATATGGAAGCGCTTAATACTATAATGTAGAGTACATCTACATTGTAGTATTAAGTATTTACATTATAGTATACATCTACCTATTTAATTTATCCGAAGCTGTAGTTCAATTAAGATTATATTAGATTACGTAATTTTTTTCAAATTAACGCCAAAGCTAAGTTACAATTCAGTAGGTTGATCAGTGATTAGTTTGCATTTTTTATTTTTTTGTATATTAAATTGTCACATACGCAGTTCGGAAGGTGAGCAGTGTACAACTGTAGGGCGATGAGACAATAGCGGCTAACTACCCCTTTCTTGTAAACCGGCCGCGGGAGGCGCGGGCCTATCCAAGCGCACTGCGTTTGGGGTCCGCTTAAGGTAATATCGACGACAATACTATTTTTAATAAAAACAATTATTGAGATACGCGTATTGTTTTGAAAAAAATAACTTGAAAATAAATAATCGTTTAAAAAGAAACTAACAAAATACGCTTTTATAGAAAATCCAACTAAACAATAGAAAATAAATTTTAATAAATTTTAATAAATTTGAATTAAAAATAGTGTAAGAAAAAATGATTTTATTGTAAAAAAAGCGTGGGGTGCTTTTCAGGATATTATCAAAATAACCCTTCTACTCATATCTGTTCATAAAATATTTATAACTACTGATACCATGCCATACCATGATACCAGTTTCATTTTTTTGTTGAATTTAAATTTTTCCATATGTTTTTCATTTTTTTTAAATTGAATTGTCATCGGTCCTTAATAAGTATACTAAATTTCGAGTTAATCCGACGTTTTGAAGGGGGTCAAAATCATGTTCAAAGATTCCGTTGCATACTAACATACATACGTCTGAAGCTAATAAAAGCGTATTAAAAAGAATTAAAATATCTATTACATTATATTAAAGCAAAAGCATTTTAGGTTTCGTAAGTATTAAATACTACAGGAAGAAAATCAAAACATTTAACCAAACGGACAGTGAAAGAAACAAAAATAAACCTCACAAATTTGAATATGATTTTAATAAAATTCAACATCAGCAAAATCAAATTTCAAAGCATTGTGAGCGTGAATGTACCCAAAAACTACTATATGGGGTCCCGCAGACCCACAATGCAGATTCGAAGCAGGGTCTGTAACCGGATCTCCAAATTGAAATGTTTTATATCCAGCCCCTTGGCGTTGTAGCGATAATACCAACTTTAAAATTGATAACCAACTGAATAGGACTTGCGTATGCGCGTTCCAATATTACAATGCTTCACAAAATGTCATATTCTATACGCACATCTAAAACGTCGTAAGAACCATTCGCTTATTACGTGAACCATAATATACCAGCTAACATTTAACAGTCAAATTCGTTTGGGATAATAACGTATCATGCGACATTTTTTAAATTTCGCTTCTCACGTACTTTGATGGATATTATTTGGTTAAAATTTTAACCGTATCGTCGTTTAAGATATATGTTTTTTGCTTAATTTACATAAGGGTTTTGTTGTTCAATGCAATTTGCATTCGTGATGTTTAATGTTTGTTTTGTGCCACCGTATTACCGAGAACTCGGTTTACCATGATTGATTGGATCTGTCGAACACCAGATATTTCGCACTTCATAAATACCTCATTAAATATTCCACACTGTTAAATTTTGTTAAAAAAAAAGAATGGTACCTACGTTAAAATTGTATGACTTTTTGGCGGAAACGCGAGGAGTGAAGTTGCGTGATTTGTTTTTATTTTGTATATTTAGTGTTTCTTCAGGTTTAAATGTGTAATAACGGTGGTTTATTAAATATTTAATATCTGTGAAAGTGCACAAATGTGGGAAAATGAAACAAAGCTTCTCGGGATCCTCCAAAAAGACCACTGAAAAAATCTCATCAAATGACCCCCATTTTACTGAGATTATGTATATTTCATTATCATCTCATCTCTTTTCATTTAATTGCATCCCAGTTGATTAATGTCTCAAATTAATCGTCTTCATTTCATCTCATTTCACTCCATATTATCATTTTTCATAAAAATAAGATTATAAATTAAAATAAGACATGACCTAAAGGACTTAGTTACCAGATCATAAAATCCCATAAAAAAATAGTATTTTTAGGTGAACTGTATTATTTTGAAGTCTTCGTGACCTCAAACCGGATAACGGGCTCGGTGTACTCGTATCGAGTGAAGCGACTATGCCAATGTTCGGATCCCACGTGATCTTACGACTTTTTTTCGTAAAGATAATTACGTAAAGTATCACTGTTCACGATTGACTTCCTTATAGGAATATTCTTGTATGAAAATCAGAGCCGCAAATTTTTTTAATTTGTGTAATTACAAGTATAAATCATATTTTAAATTAGCACGGATACTATAATACCATCCTGCTAATATCGTTTCGATCAGAAAAATGAGACAACATCGATACAATACAATTGAACCTCACACCTCATGCCTCAAGGCGGATGAGGGCATTCACGTCTTGATCCCTATGCGCTCCGTTTCAAGTAACGCAATAAATACACAGCAAAATGATTGACTTGAACTAGGCTTCATATTGGTCACGAAGACTTAAAATTCAATCAGTAATAACAACATAATTACCTTCGTTCAGGGGCATCGACAAAGCCGGAGGTACAGCAAACTCCTTTTAAAGATCAAATCAGATCAGCTGACATGAAAAAATCCATGAACAATACCTCTCTAATCTCTCTAGTCTCTATTTCCCGATGCGTACAAAATATAGTCTACATTAGAACGAATTCAAATCAAAAATGGAACGTGAAGATGATATAAAAATATCAAACGGCACGCTGCTCGATCGCAACTGTGAACTAATTTAAAATTGGAATCAATAAAAGGCAATGACCGATTTCTGCATTACGCTTGATCGGCGCGTCCGCTATATTTTTTGCATTTCCCGCGTGACGGGACCGCGCTTCGATCGCGTTGCTCCTATTATCGCATTGATATCGCGATCAATCGAACTCAGGGTGTGGGGTGGGGGTAGACACGGGCACAAATAAATGTATCTGCTGGGCGGCGGGCGGATAAATACGCAAATAATACGAAACTACAAAAATCAAAACCCATCCGCCACTCTGATCCAATGGCTATGCCACGGTGATTGCTCTACTTCGTTTTTCTCATCAATCACTAAATATTTTTTAAACCGGTCCAAGAACAACTAACTTCTATGCTTTTTAACAATTTTGTGTCCGGTTTAATAAGTGCAAATTAGAATAAAAAGTTTCAATATTCACTTCTGAGTAGAGCATCATTCAGTTCGTTCCAAAGACCCGTGTGAGGCCATTACCAAGCCTATAGCTATTTGCCCCGAAAAACAAACTCTCGCGGGATGTGCAGAGCCAGGGGGAGCGGGACGAGGGCGGGGGTGTGCACAATGCAGCCAACTGCGCGTTCACAGCACACCCCTCCCAGCATTTGCATGCGAGCTACACGCAGCTGTGAACGGCGCCTTACAGTTCGACGTCGAAAATAAAAGTTCATTGTGTGTTTATAAATAAAGTACGAATATTACTTGTTATAGATCCGCTATCGAGCTCAGTTTTAACTGTGCCGAAAAAAAACAGAGCGCTCAAAAAAAGTTGGTCAGAGTCGTCAAATGAGTAGGTACGGTATGTTTCAGGATAAGCACAACACGTCATGTATTTGTTTATTTTATTGAACGAATTTTATTTTTTTACTGTTTTTTTTTTCGTAGTACCCAAACACGTTTAATTAAACTCGTAAGTAACATTAAGTATGACACAGGTTAGTTTTTTTTGAGACTACGTTTCGCTTTCTTTATGGCATTGATGATGTCAACACTGTAAAAATCGATATGATTTTCAATAAATTATTAAAGAAAACTACAATGGATACTGGTATATATTTTTAATAAAAAGCAATATTAATTAGAACGGCAACAATTTTTTAAAATCAATTCCACCCATCCTACTTACAAATTCTGTGAGATTAACATTCAAAAAACAGTTTAAATAATTTATTTAGCACAAAGCATCCCCCGTTTCTGTTCCTGTAACAATCAGCAAAAAATGTCTCTTGTTCTTGAGTAGAGATTCGATTCATATTCAAACCAGGCGACAGAGCAACAAAGCCGCCGTCGCCTAAAACACGTCTTGTCGGATCCCCTGGACCCACACTCGGTGCTTTTAGACTCTTCAAGCACCGGTAGGTCAAAGGAACTAACACATAGACACAAAGACTTTTCAGTGGATCGTGATTCCGATCCGGTGGTAGATTCTGCGATGCACTGCTCTTGCTAAGGCTAGTGTGAGGAAATTTCTCTCTGGTTGAGCTCGTGAGCTCACCTACCGCCCGGATGTAGCTGTAATAGTCCCTTCGGCTACCAGCGCATAGGTAGGTCACGTTTTAAGTTGCGTAAGTAAGTTTTAAGATCTGAAAACTATACTAAAATCGCTTCCGGAAACATCCAGAACACCGTGTTGGACCGACCTGTCTGCGTTAATAAAATACCTTAATTATAAAATACATTAACTTAAACCACGCGTCGAACACACACACTTTTATTTGAATCCATAGAACTGCCGTGCTGTCCAACTTTTTTCACCAGCTAATCGCTAGCCTATTCCAGCTACGCCCGGACGGGTGTAGCTGTAATATATATACTGGATAATCAACTAAGAAAGGGCTAGTGGTATAAACCTCTTTTATTGGTATAGTTAATTTTGAAAGGTGTATAAGACCTCTTTTAGAAGGTAACACCAGAATAAATTTCTACCGAGATTGGAACGGGAAACAAAATTAATTTTACTAAGCTGAGCGTAAATGACTGTATTCGATTTCCAAAGTGACTTTAAAATGTTCTTTTCTTTAATTAAAACGTAGCTCTGTAGCTGAACCACACCGAAAACTAACTCAAATGGACTAAGGTCGATGTGGTTCGATGCAGCGCGATGATTCCAGCCGAGATTTTTACGCGTCCGTTACTGAACCAAATATGAGCGTAGTGCGGATCCGGATAAAAACAACCTGACGATTTTACACTCAGTACGGGCGTGTGATTCTACAAAACAAACTCGCGCTGTCGCAACGAGAAATCTGATGTGTTGTTCTGTCGAATTGCATAAAGTACTCTAAAGTCAGTTTTGGAAGATTGATCATGTTGAATGCCCGGAATCCGAGTGAGCTTTTCAACCTTTTTTTACTAGTGGTAAGACCTCTTGTGAGTCCGCACAGGTAGGTACCACCACCCCGCCTATTTCTGCCGTGAAGCAGTAACGCGTTTCGGTTTGAAGGGTGTCTATGGGCTCCAGTAACCACTTAACACCAGGTGGGCTGTGAGCTCGTCCACCCATCTAAGCAATAAAAAAAAATCTTCTCAGTAGGTCGCATTTCCGATCCGGTGGTAAATTCTGCGAAGCACTGCTCTTGCTAGGGCCAGTGTTAGCATACTCCGGTGTGAGCTCACCTATATGTTAGGGCTAAGCTGAAATAGTCTCTCAAGGCTATCAGCATAGGTAGGGAAAAAAAAAATGCTTCATTTTTTATATAATACTTTAAATGCTTTATTAATCTTTATATTAAATTAATATATACACGCTGTACTCCAATAAATATTCAAATATATTCAACAATGAACCCATAAACCCATGTCACTCTCCACAACATTCAATAAAGCTTCCTGCAAACATACATAAATCTGGACGGTTTTACGTTCCGCGTCCCAAATTATGCCATCAAATGGTACCTTCGGGCTATATCCTAACACCCGTGCAATGACGACATTTCAACAGATTTCCATACAAATCGTTTTGCCACGGCCTCGCCCCGCTCATGGTCACACTTCGTAAATTTTAATTTTTAATATTTGCTTACATCCCCTACGTTGGATAACCGAAAACGCGACTTGTTATATCTAAATTGGGAATGTTTTAT
Source organism: Bombyx mandarina (assembly GCF_003987935.1). Next base: position 542,228 of record NW_021011521.1, on the reverse strand, counting down.
GTTTCAATTACGTTTTATCACTGTAGCATTATTAGCTTGTTTAATGTTTAGATGAGCTAATGGAAAAAAAAATACTCCCAAAAATGTTGATTTATTTTAATCTAACGTGGAATATTTAGGCGATCAAATATATCGCATCAAGATAATATTCATGCGGCTCCTATCTACCTCATTCAAATTCATAGATAAACCTTCTAGGTAGTTTAAAGACGCTTTTCCTGTCGCGTCAGTTCGTTTTCCTCCCGATCGTAAGCTGAGTGCACAATAATGTGGATAAGCGACAGAGACGCTGCCTAACCCTGCCTTATTGCTATGTAAATGGAGGTTTCCATTGAGTCACAAAGATCACATAGATATGCCCCGATGGAGCACCGCCTTTATGACTATTTCATTATGCTTTTAGAAGCAATTTTAGATGCCACATCCATTACGTGAATTTTTGGCTAAGCTAGTAATCAAAACTTTAAAATTGTTTAAATTTGTTTTTTATTTTATTTATTTACATTCCTTGATATGAAACTTTGAAAACCGACCTTGTCTATTCATGGAATCTTTATATATTTCGATGAGGAATCCGATAAAGACCGTATCATTTGCTTAAAATATCCTATAACATTAAACAACACAACAATAACCCGGAATGGTGTGGGGAAAAAACACAATGCGTTTTTTAACGTCCAAATTATGGGATGATCCGTCATTGTGCCGGCAGCTCACAGATGGCACTGATAAGAGGGCGCATCGTTTTATTAAAGTAATACACCCAAATTATCCTGAGCCGTCGTTCACAGTGCGTGACTTTGACCAGAACACGAACGGGGAGGTCACATAATACAGGATGGCACATGCTAAAACACTATCACTAGTTCCAATCTGAGTTTCATTCAGGATTGTGCATGAGGTATAATACCTTCCCACGAGGACTTGTTCGAAGCACACGCGCCTGAATTACGTGGGAAGTAAGCGTGTAATAGGTATCTCAGCATTCATCTCCCGTATTATTTTAAAAGTTTCGACAGCTCTCTTTGATGTGCAGTCTTCTGAAAACAATTAACAGATTTGTTTTTGTTTAATAAACATTTTAGTTGGCGGTGGGTGGGTTATTACTTCATTAAAGATTAAAATTAATTAAAAATGCTGTTTTTTTAACACTCACATATTTTATAACCCAAGAGAAAATTCTAAATAGCTTAAACCGATTTTTTTTATAATTTGCGGTGACAGACGAGCACGACGGTACAGTCAACGATGGTGATTGATTACCACTACCCCTAGTTATCTGTTATATTTTAATGAAATTGTTATTTACCGATTGGATTTCAATTATCATGAACGAAAAAGCAACGTGTCATGAAGTGAATACTGAAGGTAATGAGTACTTTATTGTTCGAAGAACAGCGAAACTTTAACGAATTTGTTTGATATTGGAAGATAATTTACCAATTTATGTTTTTATTAAACGTATATACATGTACCAATTAAATAAAACACACACAAGACAATACAATAAATGTAATCCGTTCTATTGTATTTATAATGGAAACATATGCGACCGATTTGATGATATTCTTTTTAAAAAAAAAACAACTTTGGCGCGCTTTTTTTTACAATGAAATCATTTTTTCATACACTATTTTTAAATCAAATTTATTAAAATTTATTTTCTATTTTTTAGTTGGATTATCTATAAAAGCGTATTTTGTAAATTTTTTTAAACTTATTTATTTTTCATCTTTTAGTCGAATTTCAATTTTTTTTAATATTGAATTGTTATCGATTCTTATTAAGTATACCAAATTTCAAAGGTCAAAATCATGTTCCAAGATTCCGTTACATACTAACATACCTACATACGTCTGAAGCTAATAAAAGCGTATTAAAAACAACTTTAGCCCAATAACAAAATCCGACCATATGTTTTTGATATTGAGACGTATATATTTTAATCTACACGTACGCAAGACTCCGCGAACATTTATTAAAAGTTACAGGGGTCGTAGGGTAGCCGCATGAGCCCTAATTAAGCCTCTTTTTACAAAAAGGCCCGATGCGTCCGGCGATCCCCACTTTTTACCCTTTTGACTCCTTAATGAGCAGTTGTCGGGCACCTAGTGTGGATTTCACGGGACAACCTCTTTGTTTTGATATTATGCGGTGAACATCTCCCGACAAAATTTTGCAATAATAATGTCGACAGGACGGGGCTGCGGTCGGACGAAAGTGAAGCGAGTATTCGTTTAATTTGTTTTCCTGTTCCTTTTTTGACGTGACAACGTCTTATAATTCGATGGAGCCGGCTGCACGCACGAAAAAACATGACTCATGCGGCGTTACCTCACTCTGAGGCGTTCCATTTAAGGCTTGAAGTGCAAGCGAGAGTGCGCAACGAGCGACAAAGAGGCACAATCGGCCTCCGCGTTCGGCAGCGTTCGACATCTGTCTCTCTCCTACTTGAATAATACATTTACATGTTTTCGTCAGGTATGAAGTTCAGTGAAAAGTGAATGTGGTGTCAATTGTTTATAGCAACGATAATTGCGATAATTGAAAAATGAAACCATATTTTCTTATGACGTTGTAACGTTCAACTATCATCAGTAAGCCGACTTTACCGATCTTTTTTAAGCAGGATTTCTTACCATTTTCATATCTAGAAGACCTGATAAAGTTCTGACGTGCCAGGTAAGGATCCGGAGTTCCTTTGGGCACATAATGCGATCCCCATTGCACAGCCTGGAAGAAACTCATCATTCTCGGACAAATGGAGGGGAAGCGCGTTAGAGGAAGAGCGCCAGCTAGATGGGTGGACCAACTCAAGGAGGTGACTTTTTTTATTGCTTAGATGTGTGGACGAGTTCACAGCCCACCTGGTGTTAAGTAGTCACTGGAGCCCATAGACATCTACAACGTAAATGCGCCACACACCTTGAGATATAAGTTCTAAGATCTCAGTATAGTTACAACGGCTGCCCCACCCTTCAAACCAAAACGCATTACTGCTTCACGGCAGAAATAGACGGGGCGATGGTACCTACCCATGCGGACTCACAAGAGGTCCTACCACCAAGCTGGAGGCCAGATACAGGGAGCGGTACATATGTCGCAGAACCGGACCGAGTGGAGAAGATTGACATACAGTCACAATCCTCAGCATTGAGGGAACGACCAGAAAGAAATAAAGAAGAATGTGGTCAAGGGGAGGTAGGACGAGAGATGTATAAAATTTTATTCTAACGTCATTTTCACTCGTCCTGTTTCAATCATTTGAAAAGACATCTATTGGAACATAGATTCCTGCATGTTCCTTTTTACTTGCGTATCGGCTATACACGTGAGAAAATTATCATAGCGTAGAAGATAATACTGGATGTAGTCGTACTATGAGCTACCATTACATTTTTCTAATCTAATAGGTATTATAGTACAATTTCCATGATAGAGAAACTAACTTCTGCTCCGCATTACTAAAATTTCAAGACGTCAATCTGTACAAATCATAAATCCCCTTATAAAGTCCTGAGCAGGCTTCTAGTAATATATCCCCTTGACCGTAGCCCTCCAAAATGCCAGTACTTGGATTCAGTTAAATGGCCTGCCCTTAAGTCCGGCCGGCGAAGCCTACCGGGAAGGATTAACTTCGACTCATCTTATAATTAGACAAGCCCTATCGTTAATAAAGGATAATGCCCTTTTGATGTCGCTAAGGAGCTCCCAGAGTATTATTTAAACAAAAATTATTATAAAATAACAGTGTGTTTTATCTTAGTGAACCATTCATATGAATTTAATTCATTACCGGTGCTAGTAAACAAAAAGCGTATGTTCATATTCAGCTGCTTTTAAATTTGACTTTTTAATAAAGCATATCGTCGCTGTGAAACCAAAATCTGCTATGTGCAAAAACTCTATTTTGAATTAACGAGTAAAAACATTTTCGTATAAAATTTTATATGAAAGTTAATTTTTAAGAACTATATCAAATGAAAGCTATAGACACGTAACAGTTTTTTTATACGTTAGATAGGGCTGTGAACTATACGAAAAGGTCAAAAAGTAAAAATCTCATAAAGTGCACATAGCAGATTTTGGTTTGACAACGACGATATTGTAGTTGTTGTTGTCTTCCGAGTGTTTTTTCGCTACGCGTAATCATCGAAGAATATGACAGCTGACCCTAAGCAAACAACTTATATACTAAACTATTAGATAATAATAAATATTACGAATTAAATTTTATTTTTCGAACGAGTTCGCTTGTTGTATAATGTGAGGCGTCTTGGTCTCTGCAACTGGCTGAATGTGGCCAAATTGAACAAACGGAAGCCGGGAACGGGCCGCGACTTGACCGGAACTGCGCCGCCCACCTCGCTACCTACCTACAGCAGCGCGACTCCAATACCCCACGTCACAATTTTTTTTTTTTATTCCAAATCTAAATGACTTTTTCCAATCATTTCCATTTCGGTTTGAAGGGTAGGGCAGCCGTTATAACTATACTTGAGACCTGAGAACTTATATCTTAAGGTGGGTGGCGCATTTACGTTGTAGATGTCTATGGGCTCCAGTAACCACTGGACAACACCAAGTGGGCTGTGAGCTCGTCCACAGATCTAAGCAATAAAAAAATAAATAAAAAATTACGATATTATTTAAAATGTAAGATCTTACCTTTTACTATATCGATACGATTTAAATAAAATCAAAACTCTATTTTAGTTTAGGTGTTCATCACTGAAAAGTACACCCAAATTTCAAATCAGTAAAATCAGTATTTTATTATTATTGGAAGTTAAAAAGTTTTCAAGGACCAGCAACGACCTGTCGAAGGACGCGGAAATGTGCTGAGAGTGTAGACCTCATACCTTGAAATACCTATTTCCAGCAGTGGCTGTCTGTATCAAATTATGGTATTGCTGTTAGTGGACAGAGAATGTTACAGCCCAATACTTAACAACTATTATTGTTGGCAAACGTCCTGTCCTGTCACGGTCGCCACTAATGTTAATAAAACTCCAAGAATACAACTCGCTTTATAATAATTAATACTTTATAAATTTGGAAATTAACATAACATTCTTATGAGCGAGCGGTCGAAACGTCCGTTGTTGATCGAGTCTGTCGGCGAGCCGCGATCAGCTGATGCGTCCCCCGTCCGCCGCGTCTCCCGCCGCTGCTGGCCACGCGTTCGATGCGTGGACACAACGTGTTGAAATAAACCCTAATAACACTTCACTAGCACATCACTGCTGGCTGAGCCTGTGGTCGCCAGTCGTGGTAAAACTGAAAAGGCCGTCGAGCCACAAGTAATCGTTCATTTCCATAATCCTTCCTTCAAATCCATATATTCCTAAAAAAAAACACTTCGTAAAACGGATCAATTGAATACTGGTGGTAGGACCTCTTGTGAGTCCGCACGGGTAGGTACCACCACCCCGCCTATTTCTGCCGTGAAGCAATAATGCGTTTCGGTTTGAAGAGTGGGGTAGCCGTTGTAACTATACTGAGGCCTTAGAACTTATATCTCAAGGTGGGTGGCGCATTTACGTCGTAGATGTCTATGGGCTCCAGTAACCACTTAACACCAGGTAGGCTGTGAGCACGTCTACCCATCTAAGCAATAAAAAAAATATTCTTTCCTCATATAGAACAATGGAAACAGTATCTCCACCCTCCTTGGGAGGTAGTTTGTTCAGGTGAAGTAAGCGAGTTTACTTCCAAAGACGACAAGCCCCAGCTTATTGAGGTAGGGCCAATATCGAGACATCATCGACTAATCGCATTATCCGTTCTGATTTGACACTTCACTCCAGTGAAGATAGAACTTCGGTTATTTACCTATGTTACATTATTTTTTACGGTTTCTCGGTAATCGTAAAATAATTTTATGTACTTTTGCGGTTTAATCTCGCGTTTCTTATTGTCTATTGTCATTATATTCCGACCCCACGACTACTTTACAGTTTTCGCAGTCACTAACGATTGACAAGTATAATGATAGTAAATAAAACAAAACTAAGCCGTAAAACTATTCTTAATTTTATATAAGTCGGAGAAGCCACAATTATTAACACCATCGTCAGACATCGTAGGGGCGAATAGGGTGATCGAGCTAAGAGAAATATTGAGTCCACCAATCACGTTTGTTGCCTTAGAAGAATTTAGAAATCTTCTCTTGACGTTAGCAAACCAAAACGAATGACAGTTATTAGGACGGAGGCACCGCTCTTCAAGAAGGCTGATTGGTAAGTGTGATGGCGTCTACGCGCTTCCATCGGCTAGGCTCTGTCGTAACTCACTCTAACCGGTGCCATCTAGGCGGGCTTCGGATAGCCTGCCGACCGAGAGGGCTGGTGGTCGTGACGTTGACGACCGCGTCCGGTGTCCCGAGGGGGAGGGTGATCGGAGAGATGTGCTCCGCACTAAACGCTTCACTTTCCCCCCTTTGCCTTTTCATGACTTCTGTCTCATGCGAGGGTCTGGACGTTGATTGTTGAGCGACAGGAGGTTTTAGTCGGTTCGACTCCGACATGCACCGCCCACCATCCTCAGTGGAGAGCGGAAGTCCGGCGATTTCCTACTGACAAAAAATAAATAAAAAATGCTCTGTCGTAGCAGGAAGCTAGCCGAGTTCCGACGATACCGCAATCTGCTGCCATCTCTCGGGAATCGTGGTGCGTTTCGTTTAGCTACCAAACTAATAACCGTCTCCGACATAATATATATTAAGGTCTATGGTATAGGTCAATAATATACAGGTCTATATTATGTGTTGGCTAGTTTCGACAATTTAGTAAATACTATGTATTATGTAGGGAGATAGCATAAACATCATCAATCAAACCTAGCACACAACTATGTGTGTTAGATTTGATTCATTTGACTAAAACGATTTGTGAAAATTTCAATTCGATTATTTTCAATTACTTACTTTTATTTAGTGCCTATTAGATTATATTATAATCTCACAAGAATCTCGATACTTAGGCTTTGAATTTTCCTAATAGGGGTTACGGTGTGATTTATTTACTAGGGCTAATTAGGTTTAGTTTTAGTGGTTTATAACAAAATTCGAAATAACGCCTAATAAATGCTACTCACTTAGATTATTTTGAATAACACGGAGCTGTATCCTCTATATCACAATCGTAAGTATCAGTCATACAAAGGTGTTGATTTCAATTCACCACAAACAGAGGGAACTACTTAAATAGGGTCAATGCAATATATCTCACTTAAGACGACATCACTTAAGACTGTCAAATCCGCGTGACCATTGCTACGCGCACGACTCTTCCAGATGTATGGCCACATTTAAATACCAGCTTTTGTATCGCGAAGCCGAAATAAAAAGACATTTAATTTGTATTGAACTCATAGTGAAAAAAGGCCTTTGTAGCTGGACCAATTGTGCTGACCATATCCTATGTATTGTCGAGCGGTAAGGAAGAGATTTTTTATGATTATTGCAGTTGAGATATTTTATTTGATTTGATAATTTAATTTAAACCCGGCTATCTAAAATAGATTAAAATAAGAAATATAGGGAATTTGAAATGTTAAAGTCATGCTGCTCTCCGCATTCCTGCATATTTCTGCCGTGAAGCAGTAATGCGTTTCGGTTTGAAGGATGGGGCAGCCGTTGTAATTATAGTGAGACCTTAAAACTTATATCTCAAGGTGGGTGGCGCATTTACGTTGTAGATGTTTATGGACTCCAGTAAACACTTAACACCAGCTGGGCTGTGAGCTCGTCCACCCATCTAAGCAGTAAAAAAGAGAACCCTTTAAAAATAATGAACCCGTGTGTGTGTAATGTAAATTATAGTAACGCCGGTTGTATTCGTATTGATTGATGCAATTATCGTGTGATTCGAATAGGGGATTATAAATAAAAATAACTTATAAAATGTGTTCATTAAAAACTACAAATCGAAGTTTGCCGTGAATCGATCAGCTCATTTCTGGAAACAAAAAGCAAAATACTTCTTCTAATATTATACCAAATATGCCAATCGGAAGATCAGTGATAGTCCAATTAAATTAAATCGTCAAATAAGACGTTGAATTCGTATTTCTTCTATTTCAATTCTGTATTTCTCAAAGTGCCAAACTGTGATCCTTATAAAAACAAATCTTAAGAATGTTAATATGTTTTTTTGTTTCTTTAACGCCAAATTATGTAATTCTAATCAGCCTAAATAAGTCTGCCATACAATATAATTAGCCATAAATAATACCGTAAGGAATACAGAAGTAGGTACATAAACAAAACAGCATTCTCATTTGCAATCAACATTTTCAGAAGGCTGCTTGAAATCCAAATAAACGAATTCTCCAAATATTCTAACCGGTGGGTGCGTCTTTTTTTTTTGTTTCATTACTAAAAATAAACTCCGTCAACTGCACGGAACTTTGATGTTAGCCTAGAAAATAAACAAAAACGATTATAATACAGCGCGTTGTGTATAGTGCGTTCAAAAACCCTTTTACCGGCCCCCATCGACACAAAAGCGCCTCATCAAACGTCCATCTCCCGGCCAAGAGTTTACGTCTTCGTTTTGGCGCGCCCGACGGCTGCGAGCCACAAAAAGAAGACGGGCACGTGCTGACCCGATCATTAAACAGATTGATGGCACCTGGGCGCAAGGCTCGAGCGATAAATAGTGGCGATTCGGGTAATCCTGGATACGGGCGGCGGCTGCCGATGGGCGGCATCCATTCTCTTTATTGCCCCGTGCTTTATAGCAGACGAGGCGGCCGTGTCGCCTTGATGCCTCGACGCAGAGGCGGCTAACGTATTGCCGTTGTATTCCAACGTGAGCACAAGTACTTTGTAGTACAGACTTTGACTTGTGCAAACGTACACCAAACTAGCTGAATGTGCATATTTCACAATATTAATTTAGAACGTAGTGAGTTCCAAAATGAGACTGTGACGTGAAATGAAAGATAGTTTAATATTACAGCACAGCGTACTGCCATAGTAATGTATACCAATTTCGAAGATAAGCAACATATTGTTTTATTTTTTAATTTCCTATACGGGTGGACGAGCTCACAGTCCACCTGGTGTCAAATGGTTACCGGAGCCCATAGACATCTACAACGTAAATGCGCCACCCACCTTAAGGTATAAGGTCACAAGTATACTTACAACGGCTGCCGCACCCTTCAAACCGAAACGCATTACTGCTTCACGGCAGAAATAGGTGGCGTGATGGTACCTACTCGTGCGGACTCACAAGAGGTCCTACCACTAGTAAGTTTATAAGTCTAACTTGGATCTGCCTTAAAAGCTAAGTAAACGGAAAAATGAGTTAAATAATTATTGTTTCGATTTTCAATCAACGAACTTACATTTAAAGCTCGATATAACTGTATCTTGAAAACTCATTGCGAAACAACAAACTTTTGCATTAACCACTTCAATAATTAAGGGTAAAATAAAGAATTGTTGCTAACTATGTAACATTGAGTTATCTAAAACCTCTAAAAGTGTCAGCCACGTGTTAATGACCAAATCTTCCCGCTCGAGATCAAATACAGGCCTATAATCAATTAAGGGTGCCCAAGCAACAAAAAGTGTTATCTATTTTATGGTTTACGGTCAAAAAATGTGGCGTCAGCGGGCGAAACAATGGCAAATTAGCGAGGGCGGATAAAAATGACGTTCGTATTGGTCGAGGCGGTTATAAATGTACGTCAGAGCCCGGCGACGGGACGGCGGGTGCGTTCGATTATTAATTTAAAACAGTTGACAGCACGTCACTTGTCAAAATGACATTTAAAAAACCCAGTCTATTTTTAGCATCGATTTTACAAAGACATAATAAATGTAACATAAAAAAAAAGGGGAAACAATACCGAAATTTCAAATAGTCGAAAATCGAATGGGAATCGAAAAAAGATTAAGTAACAGACTTTTACATGTTGACTTCTGTAAAGATGTCATTTAATAAGTTTTTTTTTTTATATTAACGTAAATTGGCAAATGGTGTCGTTGCAGAATTGTCTAGCCTTTACCGGATAGAGGCATTATAACTTGAATATCAATCACTACCGACCTCAAGGCGTATGGTTGAAGTGTGACAATTGCATTACAATAACAGCAATCCAAAGTCGCATTACTTTATATATTGTATAGGCATTGCTGAGTTACCTTCTATCCGGCTACAGCTAACCAATTTCAAGTCAACACCTTAATTAGTTTTGCAGTCCAAACACACCGTAAAAACTCGGTTTCAAAATTTCTGTTTTTATAATGCACAGGAATAAAGCAAATACAAGAAAACCACGTTAGCCAACAGATACGGTCACTTAATTAATGACCATCGCATAATGGCGAGTTTTTTGGCGGAGAACAGCCATCAAGATGCGACATTTTATTGATGTCCGCTGTCATCTACCGTGCACGGAAGCATACGTTTTGATTGTTTCGTTTTTTTTTTCTTTCGGAAATTCTAATTTTTTGTAGTAAACATTTGGCAATTGAACGTTGGTGATATCAATAGTTTATATCTGCGTGTGCGTCTGTGAACAAATGTTATTGGTGCATAGATTCTTTGTTTTGCAATCTACATTATTAACCTTCAATACCTACATCACAATAGAGTATATAGCTCATTCATGAGAGATATATAAGGTTAGTCGTAGATAAAAATCTCCAAAATCGAGCATTTCGTTCGAGAATTTAGTGGCGGTTTTAGAAAACTAGAACTTAAGACATTTTTCCTATAACATCACGGCTTACTGGATGGTAAATAGTTAACTAACTTATGCCTAATATACTTTCTTGTTTGGCCATAATGTGATCTTAACTCATAAACTGCCTGATACTCTAACTAGTAATCTATGGATATTTTAAGGCGTAGGTTATACCACATTTCAGCCGTAACATTCCGCAGGACGGCCCCAAAATTTACCCTACGACCAGTTTTAGTCCCTAGGTTATTTTGTACATCACTCAGTCTTCAATGTAATTTAACCCACCGACACAGCCCACTGAGTTTCTCGTCAGATCTTCTCAGTGGGTCGCGTTTCCGATCCAGTGGTAGATTCTGCGAAGCACTGCTCTCGCTAGGGCCAGTGTTAGCACCACTCCGGTTTGAGCCCCGTGAGCTCACCTACACGTTTGGGTGAAGCTGAAATAGCCTCTCAAGGCTATCAGCATAAGTTGGAAAAAAAGTAATTTAAGTTATTTTAATAAAGCCTGACGTAGCCAAGCGATTTCTTTAAATCATGCAAAGATTATTTCAAATTCAGGATAAGGAGACGCATAAGCATATATTTGTGTTAATTGAAGCCTAATTGGCGACTGCGTCATAAACCAAAAAGCAACACAAGACACATCGCAAACAATTCAACAATACGCCGATACGTACAAACCGTTAAAGCGAAAACCAAACATTGAAATATCGTCGACAGCTTTGCGATTTTCCATTCTCTTGTCGGGAAAAATCCCGATCGCGGTCGAAATAGCACCGACTGCAAGTTTGAAAAGCCAACGGGATACATATTTTATAAGTTAGCTTCGATTGTTCCGGGCCGATATTTTTTTTTGGCCAGTATCATATGGCGAACACTCAATGGAAATCGACGTGTGCACGGCTTTTCCCCGGTCACAGAAAACGGAATGTTTGTTGCACTGTTACTATCGCTCAATTAACACGACGCGTGTTCGGCTGCGCGTTAGCGACGTCATTTCACTTTAATATCAAGCTTTATAATATATAAAAATACATTATTTACATTTCGATGGAAAGTAACTGACGTATAAAGTTTTTCAGGCTATCTATTTGCGCTCATTTTAGTGCCAGTTTTTTGAAACCTGTGACGCGCGTGCCTCTGCCTTGTTTTTCGTGGAAACTTGTTCCGCATTTTTCTGATGAAAGCGCGCCGGACGAAATTCATTTATCTAGTCGATTTTATACTTGTTTATATTAAAGAGGAAGCTGTCCAAGAAACTTCAAGATTAACTAGATTAACCTTTGTCATGATGGAGAAAATTCTTTCGATAATAGGTATAGCAAGCATATGTAATTTTCACAAAACTTTCAAGGACTTCGCGTGACCCTTTTTTAACGCTCAGATACCCGGTCAAGGGGGTAACAGACCGGATTATGTCGGACTCTGGCGCTTTCAGAGAAGAAGAGGGAGTAGAGGAAGACCGAGGTCTTTCAATTCCCGTCGGGAGACTACACTTTAAACAAGGCGCGTGAGGCGCTGTGCGGGGTCAGCCACGCAAGACCCGACTCGCAAAACCAACTACCAAAAGCAACAACTAAGCCCCACCGAGCTCCGCCACTTCGCATGACCATTCGTTGAATAAATTCAGCATCCCTAAATATATCTCGAATAATAAGTTGCTTATGTTTTGAAGTATACCTACTAAAGTGCCATTAGAAATTCAACTAGATATAGGTAACTCATACTTGAATAGCTTTTGCAAAATATGCCTTAGTTAGTATCTGAGAAATTTACTGCAGTCTTAGCAGTCTCAGTAAGCGCAGCGTTGGGCGTTCCCCAGCCCGTTGGACCGATGACTTGCGGCGATATGCTGGGAGAGATTGGATGCGGAAGGCGGAGGATCGTTCATTGTGGCGGACTATGGGAGAGGCCTACAACCAGCAGTGGAGAGATACAGGCTGATGATATATACATATATATATATATATATATTGCAGTCTCACCAGAACAGGCTTAGCCTTTTCGGAGAAATTAACAGGTGCTTTCAATAGATTGCACCACCGAATGTAATTTCAGCACCGGAAAGGAACTCAGTGTCCAAACCTACATATGACGTACGATTTACAGATTACCTGACTAATGATAGATTATAACTATAGAAACATGATAGTGCAATCGAAGCCGGCCGATGCGTATACGTAGAAAAAACAACAATGTCGGATGTGGATGGCAAGATATCGCTGCGGGCGCGCTCCCGACATGAGCCGCCAGCGCCGGAAACTCTTCCTTCTCACGGCATTCATACACCCAAACAATAGCATACAGTTTCATGACAAATTCGATACACCGATTGTAGACCTGACAATTGAATCGCCAGATCTTTGTGTGTTCGACGTTATTTAATAAAATTTATTAACATCTATATTTTTCGCGTCTCGTATCGCGCTTAGGAAGTTTTTACGTCTGTTTACTTCAGACAATGACCAAATCCAGTTTTTGTTGTGTGAGCGATACCAGATATTAAAAGCACGTGTGGCCAAACAAAGGTTGCGTTATGCGGGGGATTATTTGCCAATTTATGGCTCTTTTTATAAATTCCGTTGAAAGCGCGAACCGGAAATTTGGCTCCATTTCAACAATGATATTTTACGTATAAATATTACAAATCTGACTGAAAAAGTGTGACGCAAAAAAAAAAAACGCTTGAACAAAACTTGCCTCCAAACTGGTTAATTTAAAAACATATTTGTTTCGTTATAAAATACTTACAAAATTTACTATAATAAAACGGTAGACCAATCTTGATACTTGAGATGAAAGTCTCAATTATGATTTTTAAAATAAAGCGGTTAATGGTTGCTAACTGCATGGGTGTACCACCAGACCTTCAAAGGGTTTTCCCTTTGCACTCTCAACAGACTTGCACGTTTTTAGATTACAATTAACTGCACAGATTCGAACCACTACATGCCTCATAACTTGATACAAGTGCAACAGCGATAGTTATCATAGAACAGCAGATATTTAAGAAAAACATATATCACGCTAATGACGTTTTTAAGGCAAGTTTAGCAATTTGCTAATTTGTAACTTTGTTAACGACTGACTATTTACCGAGCAATTATCACCTCGATGGAAGATTTTCCCTTTGTCGTTTCCCTAAGCAAGGGACCCAAAACGAAACAGCATATGCTTTTATAATCAGCGTGCCATCAATCTTGACAGCTCACGACCGGATCATCAACATTAAGGATCACAGAACACCGTCGCGACAGCTGTGCACTAGCTGGGCTACTAATAGCACTGAAACAGCAGCCTTCGACTTGGCACTTGCAATCTGATCCAAGGACGGGTAACGCTAAGTTACTTGCTCAACCGGGAAGATGATGGTAGTGGCTATGATTATGTGATCATAGAATAGAAGACATTTGATAGAACCTGAATCGCGATGATGACATTCTCAAGATAAATTTGCAATTTTTTTTTTCTTATTGCCAAGTTTCACCCGGAACCTATAAACATCAACCACGTCACACGTCACGGCTTACAAGACGTCCTACCATCAATAGTTACGCTAATTTTATTTACTAAATAGTTACGCTAATATTTTCGGATTTGATTTTTAATACACTATATTATTCCTTCACCACGTAAGTCGTTGCTGGCAATTCCTTAAGTACGTATTTCATTTGAAAAATTCGTACCCGCCTGCGGGATTCAAAAACCAGCACATTCGCACGATACTAATGCACCAGCCGTCTTATCCTTTAGGCTACAACAACTTCAATAAACAAGTCGTACGTAACAAATACACGGACCGTCAATAATCTATAATCACTCTAAACCATTAACTTTTAAGAGTTACAATAATGCACCCAGTCAGACTGATCTTTACATATTGTTTTCCGCGCCGTGTAAATTTTAAAACAAAACAATCAATAAAACAAATAATTCACGACTCCGCTTTAGCAATTGTTTAAAAGTATTCTTCCAATAGCGGAAAACACAAAAATTAATTGCAGACATAATCATTTATAATAATAGGTAAACACGGTTCTATCATGGGTATTATCCCCAACAAATCAGTTCTCCTACCCATTAGAGGCGATAAAATTTTACGATTCCTGGCTACTTTCTGAGTTGAATTGTGTCGGTGTCGCCGTTAAGCGACTTTAGTGAGAAATACGCAGTCGGTTTACATGTGCACCAACAACATTTATAAAAAAAAAAGAAAAAAATATTTTGGGATATTTTTTTTAAATAGCATTATCTTGCTAGGGTTAATCGGTAACCCCAGCTTAAACGGCACTGCCACTACTTATGACGTGAGGTAAATTTAGACCGACCTTACAAAATATTACCTCTTGAATTGACTATCGGAACTAGTGACAGAAGATTAATACCATGATTAAGAAATAGAATATAGATAACGTTTAGTTTCAAAAGTTAGGAAAATACGATTTTACAGGTAATAAGACTAAAAATGAAAATGATGATGATTCTTTTTTATTTTTTTATTGCTGAGATGGGTGGACGAGCTCACAGCCCACCTGACGTTAAGTGGTTACTGGAGCCCATAGACATCTACAACGTAAATGCGCCACCCACCTTGAAATATACGTTCTAAGATCTCAGCATAGTTACAACGGCTGCCCTGCCCTACAAACCGAAACGCATTACTGCTTCACGGCAGAAATAGGCAGGGCGGTGGTACCTACCCGTGCGGACTCACAAGAGGTCCTACCACCAGTACAAATGGTATTCACATGGTCTTAATCAATGTAATAAATTTATTGTACTGTTATCGGTCCTTGACACGTGTACAAATTTCCAAATAAAACGAATCTTTTAAAATAATGAAAATTAAGGTGAAATGTTGCGTTACGCAGACACATGAGTCAAGCTAATAAAGACGTGTTAGAAATAGTACTTTTTTATTAATCCATATTAATAGACAATCTCACCGCTTCCTCAATTTAAGTGGGTTCGGATCATAGACATCAATACAATATAAACCTACAATTTGACAAGCACCGCATCGAACCCATCTATTAAATTTACGTTAAATTTAAATCACATGAAATCATGTAAGCCAGTCATTTCTGTGAAATTCCGTACTGTGTTTAGGAGGTGACTATTTCCAAAATAGCTGTAGCGATCCATTTGAAATGAAACTAAAGTATGTTCAACATTTTAATGCATTTAAAATTAATTTCACATGTTTCGTGATTTATGGAAATTTGTAACTTGTATGCGATTTCAAATCGCTAGCTCGCCTATGCGATAATAATCGGTTGCAAATCGCTCTCGGCAATTTAAGTTTCATTTCTTTTTAACTTAGACTCCACCTTGAGACATGAGTTCTAAGACTCCGTTTTAAAGTACAACGGCTGTCCAACCCTTCAAACCGAAACGCGTTTCACCACAGACATAAGCAGAGTATCGGTAGGTCCGTACGGGTGGTTACCCGTAAAATTAAACCTCGAATTGGTAAAAATTGTGATCCCCACGCGAAAAACACCTAATGTGATCTACGTGACATTAACGTTTAACGTTTGACATTAAATTAACGATTAACGTAGCTTAACAATTTTTTTTAAAATCTAGAATTGTGATATACGGAACAACAATATTAAACTACAACAAAAGCATTATACGTCGAAAATACTGACAAAAATAAAAACAAAATGAGTTTGTATTGCCGTCGGGAATTATTTGATAAGTTCAATCACGATTTACGAGTAGTATAAGTTGTTCCTTCGAGCACTACACGAAAATGGCAGGAGCCAACGTTACAATATACTTGTACATAATATTACTATGTATGTACACATCAAACTTTCCGGACCCTAAATATAACCTGAGCTTCTCAATGAGCATTGTCTATGATAATTATTTTCAATTTCACATTATTAAAAAACTGCTAAATAAAAGCTACTGTTTTTGCAATACAATAAAATAATATTCTGAATTAAAAAAAATCTATAATAATTTCTTCAGGCTATTTTTACAATCTGCTAAATTTACTTTGACAAGTATTAAGTACATAATCATTTGTTATACAACATATATTTATATTTAAGAATACCTAAACAGTTTTGAATTTTTATTCATGATGCCATATGAATGGCGGTCATGGTGGTCTAAAAGGGCTTAGATCTACATATATATCTTCCGTAATCCATAAAACTAATCGAAATACAAATTAATGGTCATCTTTTTACAAAAAAACAATAATATTTAACCATAAAATGTTATTGCTATTGTCCTTAATATTGGGGAGTATCTCTGGCTTTTTCGGATTTTGGATATTTTAAATAGGCCATTTTACCGAGCTATTTATGTTTGGCGATGCATAATAGGCACAAATGTCTCTTCGTATTTAATACGTCTTGGTGTTCTTCTCTGTGGTCGGAATAAATTAACAAATCCCACGTATTTTTCAAACGAGGCTTGATATGTTCGACATATCTTTACCAGTGATGGGAATTTCGGACCAGTTACAGCTCTGCACTCTCAATGGTAGCTACTTATAAACTAATCTAAATATACTGTTCAGGATACATTTACCTATAATTGGTGCGAAAAGAAAGTTCTCAGCGGTTGGCATCCGTTTGGCTGTGTCCCAGACATTGCTAATGTCCGTAAGCGATGGTGACCACTCACCACACCCATAGACAGTTTCAGATGCCATCAAAGTCAGTAAAAAAACAGGTACAAATCTTATTTTGGAGACATTACTCTTGACACTTAACGATGCATTGTCGCTTCAACGGACATGTTACGGGGAAAATAAAAAAAAGCCGTCGGTGTCACCCCCCGCTGAAAAGGCTTTGCGGTCACAAAATGTCTCAATCTGGAAGCGACTATTAAAGTAAAAACGGAATATTTATATCACTCGGATCTCTTTGGCGTTGCGCCGCTCCATAATGGGGCAGGTACGACGCCCGCTGTGCAAATAAATATACAGAAACACATTTTTTTTTTTGTCACGTAAAACATTAATTAGAATCGATACCGAAGCTCTTCTTAGATAACATTTACGTGGTACCGTTGCAATTTTTATAGCTTTCTTGTTTTAGCCGTTAAAAATTTTCTTGACAATGAGAATCGTTCGCAAAAAGGCCAATTTCTCTTTTGCTATATTTTTTTTTTTGTATTTCGCAACCCTCGCAATTATAAAAGGGTACACAGTAAAAGAAAGTCGACTGCAATAAAACTAAACCTTTCGGCAGCGAACGCAACGCCTAAGGGTTACCGTTTATTTCTATTAAACGACGACTTCGGGAATGACACGTCGGTCTACGGTGCTCATAAAAATAAGCTTGCATCCTAATATGGTTGAGTTTTCGAGTTATTCGAATGCGAATTCGAAAGACATCAAAGAGACAAGAAACGCGTTGCCAAAAAAAAACGCTCATAAAGTAATTTGCGCAAATTCGCAAAAGGGTGAACATTCTATTATAACGTAGTTAAACTTTTGTTTCAAACATCCGTTATGAGCGCAAATAAAAAATAAAAAAAAACAATTGTGAAAGTTAGATTTTTAGTTACGTAACTCGTTTCAATGTAATTTCACGTCTTTGTCCTCTCACAAACTACTCGACGCCAATACGAACTCGGCTATCGTCAATTTTTTATCCACTTTTTTATTCCCTTCGTATAAATTACAGATAACGAAGGCTACGTTCAGTGGGCTAATCCGGCATAATTAGGAGGCGGTTAACTGCCGCGTCCTGAAAAAGAAATAAACCGTTTTATAACATCGACTTCCTTAACCCCGTATAAAGCCGCCCGTAAAACTCATAGGAAGATCGGATCGGCGATATGAGGCGGAAATAAATCGCCATTTAAAATCAATTTGTGTAAAGGGTGTTAGTAGAAAGTAGTTGGGTCGGGTCAGTGCGGGCGCGGCGGGTCACACGCGCCCAATCGTCGTCTTTTATTTCGTTTTTGTTACTTTATCGTACTAAATAAGAAAAGAATCGATCGACGAAGCTACGTAATTGAAATCTAAGTCTCTTTACGTACAAGAACAAATAATATAATTCAATCCGTATTTCTGATATGAAACTTAAAGCAACATAGAAATCGATCGCTTCGTTGGTCTGATTCTTTAATATCCCGAGTTGGTATTCAGTAAATGTGTTAATGAGAGTTGACAACTGGATTTTGCTAGTACTAGTTATTATATCTTATGTGTAGTTTTTCACGCATGTAAGTAACACAGGAGAAAGTCAGAAATATATCATCTTATATATAACCGCTATGGAACAAGCGTACTTTCCGACTTCAAGGATAGACAATTGCAATTATAAATATGTTTTGAGGTTTTATAAATTGCTGTTGTCCAAGTTTTTCTATTTTCACTCGTCTCGTCTGCCAATCTGAAACAACAAAAAACATGTGGAGAGCGTTTTATAGATTTAACTTACAAAACTCCTTAGTATGAACAACATCATTGCTGTAATTTAAAAATCAGCCTATACATCAACTACAAGAAGTCGAATTTCAAACATACATATTTCCAAAGTAACTTGTTATTTTGAAAGAGTTTTATATAGGGTTTCCAGTTGACCTTATCAACTTATTATTAGTGCTGTCACTTCCTGTGATTCCTGTTGTTTTTTTTTTTATTCTTTCTAATAATACGCCAAATATCTTTGATTAATAAACGCGAGAACATAAATAAATCTAGGGGATGGGACACATACATATGTTTGTAAGACAAAATACTTTTTTATTATATATTTTTTTAAGACAAAATACTTTAGTAGTAAATATCTCTTACAAGACCACAGATTATCTGCTATTAACAAAGAGCCGATAAATAACCAATCAGACATTCGCAAGTGTAGGTCACGTCGGATCGGACAAAAAGACGCGTATCCGCAAACAAAAAAAAAAGACGCGCGACCATAACCTAAAGAAAAGCGACAAAGTGAACGTCTCGTTTATTCGACACATTCCCGGATACGAAGGTGAACTTAAGGGGTTACGGGGCTTAGCCGAATGCCGGCGGGCGAAGCGGCGCGTATTGGAGCTTACCAGTGATTTACTCTTTACGTCGCGCCGCGGCCCGCCAACCTTCCTTTTTTCTGTTTACTTAACGGATCAAGGGTTACCCTTTATTGGGCAAAGTCGGAAAACTGATATTCCACGCGACATAAAGTTAGACGGGAGTTTATTGGCGGGCCAGATTTGTATCGGATTTGTTTGCCAATGGATACGGAGTTTGGTTAGATAAAAGCGAAGTTTATTATGCCGTTATACGGGGAAATGTCGCTTAAATGGTTAATGTTGAGTATATTGAAATCGCAATGAATAATGCCTCTACTAGGAAAAGGTAACGGCTAATCGCGTATGCCAATTATCGTCTCCGAGTGTTTTTTTGGCTTTATATAAATAATATCGAGCCAAGATACGGTCGTTAATCAATTTTTGTATTGCCTCGACACGTAGCACAAGCAAAACACGCCATTAATCATTAAACACACTTAAATAGCCCCATAAATGCCCGCAATCCACTTATTGAAAGGACCGTGAAATTCAATTCAGAATGTTCGCACAATATTCCGTAAGATTTCCGAGTAAGTTGTTAACAAAAGTGTATCAAACGTTTCTAATGTGACTTCACATAAATCAAAGTTTTGCTTGTTCGGTACAGCTGTACACTGACCGACAAAATTGAAGTATTGTAATATTATAAAGTAAACAAAACTGTTAAGTTTTTTTTTATTGCTTAAATGGGTGGACCAGCTCACAGCCCACTGGTGTTAAGTGGTTACTGGAGCCCATGGACATCTACAACGTAAATGCGCCACCCACTTTGAGATATAGGTTCTAAGATCTCAGTATAGTTACAACGGCTGCCCCACCCTTCAAACCGAAACGCATTACTGCTTCACGGCAGAAATAGGCGGGGCGGTGGTACCTACCCGCACGGACTCACAAGAGGTCCTACCACCAGTAGTAAGTCAGCGCTTAGTGCTTATAAAAGATGAATGATAGACTTTGCTTACTACTTAAAGCCGAAGAAGCAAGAAACTGGTTTTCCCAGCGCGTAAAAAAACTTTATAATCGGCTAACATCGACTATGGTTTGCTAGTTTAGAATTTATTTTCAAGTACTTGTTTCACGCAAACAACTTAATAAGTGTTTTAGAAAACAAATGCACACGTCAAACATTTGAAGCAAGAAATTTGAATATTAAAATTCACAAAGTTTTTGTATGTAACTGTACTAGTAGGTATAGTTAGGCTCGTAAATGGTCGAGGTGACAAAAACTATTGTAGTTGGTTTGAATGGCGTTGGCCACTGAGTTTGTGGTTGTCCGTCCTTTGCGGGCTGGCACTGGAAATCAGACTACAGTTCATCTAAAAAGTGAAGGCCTATAAAAAATATTTTAACGAAATAAAAGGCTACTTACAAACTACATTTATGTACTAAATTACTAGAGACATATTCAATGATAATTGAAGTGAAATGCGTTATTCGGAATCGACGTATGTAAATAGGCTTATTACTGGTGGTAGGACCTCTTGTGAGTCCGCACGGGTAGGCACCACTTCCCTGCCTATTTCTACCGTGAAGCAGCAATTTCGGTTTGATGGGTGGGGCAGCCGTTGTAACTATACTGAGACCTTAAAACTTATATCTCAAGGTGGGTGGCTCATTTACGCTGTAGATATCTATGGGCTCCAGCAACCACTTAACACCAGGTGGGCTGTGAGCTCATCCACCCATCTAAGCAATAAAAAAAGGCATTGGCACTTCTTTTAAAATCATCGATCTGATTCGTAATCATACCGAAGCTTAATGGTTCAAACCGGCACACGTCAATACTTCACGGCAGAAATAACAATCGTATTATACAAACACGTTCTGATCTATTAATAATACACCGTGATATTCAGAAGCTACTTAAATGATTTAAAATAATTATTTATTTTCACTTTTTTTCACTGTACCCTGTTTGACTGGGGCAGAGTATAAATCGACCATCTTATCAATACAGCAAACGCTCCTTATTCCCGCTTCCTTCGTTCGCGTTTTCACTATTCGCGGATTTAAAAAATTCTACCCAATTCCGTTATTGCGGGTAAAGGTTTCTTTATTCGCGGATATAATCGGGACACCGGTACATACGCATTAAAAAAAAAGATTCAAATATTAAAGGGTATTCATTTAAATACCTACATTTAAATGAATACCCTTTAATAATTAATCAATATGGTCAAAAACTTCAATTAAATATTTTTATATACTTGTTTATTTATTTATTTGTTACACATAGAAACGTATTGCCTATAATCCCTTATTTGTAAATAAGCATTGAATATTCAAGGTTTCTGTATTCGCAGAATACTTACAGAACATATACTCTGGGTATAGAAAGCTTTTACTCTAAGTTCATTGGTTCTTTTAATCTTTATAAAAGATTATGCATAATAATTTAACCGTTAAATTTGAAACAGTCAGCAGCAATGCGAGTCATTGCTAACATGAGATATATAGCCATTAAAACCGAAATGCATAATTGCACTTTATTGGCTCACGTACCACAGACTAAAACAATATTGAATAGTACGTACTACTCTTAATCGTAATAAAAAAAAAAATTTTAAAGGATTTTATGACCTGGTAACTAAGACCTTTAAGTCATGTCTTATTTTAATTTATATTCTTATTTTTATGAAAAATGATAATATGAAATGAAATCAAGATGATTAATTTGAGACGTTAATCAACTGGGATGAAATTAAATGAAATGAGATGAGATGATATGTGATGAAATATAATCTCAGTAAAATGGTGGTCATTTACTGAGATTTTTTCAGTGGACTTTTTGGAGGATCCCGAGAAGTTACGTCCAGCGGCTTTGTTTCATTTTCCCACATTTGTGCACTTTCACAGATATTAAACAGTTAATAAACCACCGTTATTACACATTTAAACCTGAAGAAACACTAAATAGACAAAAATAAAACAAATCACACAAGTTCACTCCTCGCGTTCCCACCAAAAAGTCTAATCGTAATAAAAAAAAACCAGTCACAGAATATACTTTAGTCGTGAAAAAGTAGGTTTTTTTTTAAATTCAAATATACAATAATATGTTACCATAAGCTAGGCCTTTACTAACCACGCAGACTAATTCGTGTCACTACTGACATTTAGTTCGTATCGTAACCGACGCCGCGACGTGTGGATTAGCTTGTTCCCTGTACCGTAAATCAATGAAAAGTTTATAAGGTACATTTTGTTAGATAATCTATACTAATAAATATATAAATCTACAGTAGTTTTTACGGATGTTCCGTTATAACTACTGAACCGTGCATCCGATAGACTTGAAACTTGGTATCCATGTAAAAAATACATGTACTTAATGGATAAGCTAATATTTATATGAGTGTTGGACTTCCTAATAATAATAACAATAAATAATAATGTTAATTTTAAAGGCCCTGCGAAGCGGACGAGTACGGCTAGTATATTTACAGAAATACTCGTACTAACAAAGATATAATGCAATAAACGGACATTTCTTCGTAAATCTATGTCACTAAATTGCTGTTCCTATTTATTGTGTGTGTGGGTGCGAGGTGTCTTACTGTACCAACTGTCTATGGGTAAGTTTGATGGGCAAACTAGCCCATAGACACAACCCACTGAGTTTGTCCCCGGATCTTCACAGCGTATCGCGATTCCGATCTGGTGGTAGATTCTGCGAAGCACGGCTCTTGCCGAAGCTAGTGCTAGCACTCTCTCAGGTAGAGCCCGTGAGCATATCTATCCGTCCACGAAAATCTGGCATAGCCCCGTAGGCTACCAGCGATGTCCCAACTCCGGCTGGCACGAGCTAACTGCCTCTGAAAGTGACTTTGGTAGTTCGAGAAATTTATAACAAACATTAAAGCACCAGTAAAAGTAAACTTTTTTCAGACAACAGAGCAAAAATATGATAGCTGTAGTTTGAGCTGAAAAGTGAAATAGATTTAAAAAAAAAAATTGTTATTGCCCTTGTAGGGAAACGAGCTTACGGCCCACTTGATGGCGAGTGGTTACCGTCGTCCATGGACTTCAGCAATAGCAGTGACAGAACCAAGCCGCTGCTTACTGACATATTTATAACCAAAAAATTTGAACCCTACAATAACTTAGAATGTAGAGCCAGTGCCCTCAATATGTTTTATCGAATCCTCCTGATCCACTCGCGGTGCTTTTATTCACCCTAAGCATCGATCACCGTTCTACCTTATAGCCAATATACACAACCTACTGAGTTTCTCATGGGATCTACTAAGAGAAAATTCCGATCCGGTGGTAGAAGCGAAACACTGCTCTTGGTAAGGCTAGTGTTAGCAAGTTCTCCTAGATTCAGCTCCGTGAGCTCACTTATTTGTCCGCGTGCAGTAGAAATAGCTCCACAGGCTACCAATGACTATGTAGGATACAAATGACCACAGCAGAAAGGCGGTTAAGCGCTTTATACAATTAAGAACTCCAATTACATTTTCGTTTTTATATCTGAAAATGGCACACTAATGGTTTGTTTAGTTATTTTGGATAGCTACTCCTATTTAATACGTTTTTATTAGCTTCAGACGTCTGTATATTAGTATATATGTTTGTAATGGAATCTTTGAACATGATTTTGACCCCCTTCAACACGTCGAATTAACTCGAATTAAAAAAATATATTGTTTTTTTTTAAATATAATTAAAAAAATTAATAATAGTTTAAAAAAACAAAAAAAAATACGCTTTTATAGAAAATCCAACTAAAAAATAGAAAATTAATTATAATAAATTTGAATTAAAAATATTGTTAGAAAAAATTATTTTGTTGTAAAAAAGCGTGGGGTGCTTTTCAGGATATTATCAAAATAACCCTTCTACTCATATATGTTCATAAAATATTTATGACTACTGATACCATGCACCCCACCCTTTTTTTACAATAATTCTATCCAAGCTTTCGATAAAAGTCTACACATTGCAATAGTAGCGCCATCTGTTTTTCGTAAAACACACTAACAGCTACGCCGCGTTCACAGTGCATTCAGCAATCAGTAAGTACTTCACCCTCAATAACTAGCCTGTGTTTGCACACAAGGTGTCCCGCGGCGAATATTTTTTTTTTCAAATCAATGAGCCGTGTCTTTGTATTCTGTCAAAAAGCAACGACATGCCTCTAAGTGGATTACGCCTACAACAAGAAAAGAGATTTCACGTAACATTTATCCCGTTTTTGTCTATGACACAATAGCAGCTCGTTACATAGGTGTTCTATGAATGCAACGAATACCTTAGTTTTTATCTCGTACCCTTGAAGGAGGTTTAAAAAGTGCGATAAAAATTTCGACATCTGTCTGTTTGCTTTGTGGATTCCGCGCGGCCAAAAGGGGATTGTTGTCTCTTGAGATGTAAAAAACGGCAACCTTTATAGTTTAATCTTAATACAGATGTCACGGTAGCTTTTAATCGTTTTAAGAGGAAAGTAAATCTAAAGTTTTGTTTATTAGCGTGTTGCAAAAGTGATTTGTCTTCAGCCTAGTTGAACAACAATTTGGAAAATAATTGATTTCTCTTTAGGTCGGAGGTTAAATCGAAATAAGAATAATTCTAAACAAAGAACGATTGCTTTTGTTAGGCTATTGGCGTAGGTTTTCCAGCCACCATGTTGACATTCTCCGTGCATTATTTAATGCGCAAGGGCTTCAATATCTGATTTACATCAGATTCACTTTGTGCGCTCATTGGCGAAACCTAGGATCTAAGTATTATAACTCTTATTGGTAGAGGTAAATCTTATGTTCATATTACTTATACATCGGCCAATTACACATTGCTTAATACGTTTATTTATGATACATTGTTTTTCAAAGCTTTTTTCTTTCGAACACAATGTGAAACCACTGTGATGTAATTGAAGTCACGGCCCACTCGATATTACTATAAGAACATAACACTATATACATACTCGATGTTACTATAAGAATGTCGCCAACGTTGAGACATGAGGTCTAAGTCTTAATCGCCCGGGCGGCCTGGTAGGGCTGCCGTAGCGCGGAGACCGCCGTCGTTGGTCGTCGACTATCGCCTCGACGAACCGTCGTTCGGGCGTCCTCGGGGTGGCGCCGCGTGTCTGGTTGTAGTGTTGACTGCGGGAAGTCCCCTACTCTGACCGGGTTCTGACCCCGGACGGAGATCGGACGTCGGGTGTAAGAGTGCAGGGGGGGAGTCGTTTGCCTAAAATTCCTTGGGCCCGCGGTTTGCTCCCAACATCAGCAGATCATCAAGTCCCACATACCCCGCGCGCCCCCTTTGTCGCGGGCACCTCGTAGGAGGACCCCTGGCCAGGAAAAAATAATTAAGTCTTAATTTAATAAAGTGAAGTCGATAGCAAAGTTCAAAGCGGAAATCATTACTGTTTCCCAGCAAAAACAGGCTGGGGGGTGATATCTACCAATGTAGACTAAAAATCACCAGTTAATATGAAATACAACAACAATGATACTGCCATACCTTCCCTGAACTGTCGATTAGTACTGTAGCAAACACATACGAGCAAACAAACAAAGACACAAATGTTCAGTTTTCAATATATATTTTTTATTATTGCTTAGATGGGTGGACGAGCTCTCAGCCCACCTGGTGTTAAGTGGTTACTGGAGCCCATAGACGTCTACAACGTAAATGCGCCACCCACCTTGAGATATAAGTTCTACGGTCTCAAGTATAGTTCTATCTATTTATACTGTTAAAGTCTGTCTACTGTAAATTATGTCATGTCTATACTAGCCTATTTTATTCTCTCACCAGCACGCCTCAAACGAATCATTCTCCGATTTTTATTTTCGCGTCTGCGAAATATTTCATTGGTCGTATCTATTTTCTTTCACAGTTTGACTTATGATGCAGGCACATTGTCGTCGACTTGTCTGCCGGAGGCGTTTCGTTCCCAACACGTGCAAAACAAAGTTCTTTCCGCGGTGTACATCTATAAATCAAGTATTAATATAAAAGGCTACGTTCGAGTGGCCTTATTGAAGCTTTATGGATGTAACTCCATTCATTACAGGCCATTAAATGCATTATAATATCGCAACAGATTTAAGCTGAACTATCTCGCGCTCGTAAACACGACAGGATATAATTTTTCGCAAGGCTCAGCTTAGTTTGGTTGTGTGCTACCTCAGAAAGTATTGTTTGGGCGCGACGCGACAAGCCATTCTGATATTATTATGATTAAATGGCGAGTACTGATAATAGAACGCCTCGCTGGGACAATGACGTGTGATAAACTGATTTTAGTTTCCTTTTTGGCGAGAAATTTTGAGAATAGATCTCTAGCCAATATAATCATGAATTATAATATGATACTAATTACAAATATGATCTGTAAAATCAATAAATAAAATCTTCTTCTTCTTTTTCTCCACCTCTTATCCCACTCGGTAGGATCGGCACAGCAAATTTTTCTCTTCCATTCTCTTGTACAGCCGTGATCTCAACACTCACTTCTCTCTCTCTCATATCGTCATTCACACAATCTATCCATGTCTTCTTCGGTCGACCTCTTTCCCCTTTACCTTGCACTACCATTTCCATACATCTCCTAGTCACATGCATCTTCGCTCTACGCATCACATGTCCATGCTACGCTAACCGTAAGGTAAATAAAATAAAATATTAAAATTACCAAAAACAATCAGGGTCAGTCAGTGGACAATTTTTTGTAAAATTTGATTGTAAATGTAATTGTCAATGTCAACACTGGCCAATTTCCAGTGAGTTACTGGCTCGCTTTTTAGGAAACCGATGGGGAAAGAAGGGAATGGGATAGGCCTAGACACCACACAAGCAATTTTTTTTTATTGCCTTGTAGACAAACGAACATACGGCCCACCTGATGGTAAGTGGTCACCGTCGCACATGGACGTCAGCAATGCCAGGGGCAGAGGCATGCCGCTGTCTACTATTAAGTACTCTACCATACCTACCCTACCCTACCCTACCATTAAATAAATTTAATATATCATATACATTTTTGAAATGGCCAAAGTTTTTACTTACTTGATGTTAAGTATAGATGGTATTAAACAGGGAGTTCGCCAATCTGGTAGACCGACCAAATTAAAACTACAGTAAGAGGTCTCCTAAATAACTGCAGTAAGAAGGCCTCGAGCAGGAAGAGCTAGCAGGACATCGTGAGACGCATCAAGTCTGCCTCCATCAGCACTACATGACGATCAAGAGCGACACGATTGAGAAGAAAAACAAGAAATACTTTAGAAAAATCAGCGAATAATCCCCTAGCAATATTTTAGGCATTAGGTGGAAAGGTCTTCCTCAGTTGGTGTAAAAAAAATTTTTTTTTTCCTTTAGCAAGATTTTTTCTTATTGCAAAAAAAAATGTCACAAGTTAGATGTAACTTTTGCTGTCGATAAAATTCATTCATAAGGCAAAGATTAATAGTTAGCTAAACAAATAACACACATTCTTTGGACTATCAAATGTGTACTTTTTAGAATTTTATGGCGTGGAAATAACAATTTGCAGTTTGGTGAAGTTACAACCTTTTCTTTGTTGTCCATCAGAGGGCGTGACCGCGTCTCGTCCCTAGATAAATTTATAAATTTGCTATGAAACCCGGCATCCAAATATTTACTCTTACA
The DNA here is from genome assembly GCF_003987935.1 of Bombyx mandarina. Next base: position 513,854 of record NW_021011521.1, on the reverse strand, counting down.
ATATATCATTATTTATAAAAAATATTAGATCTTCTCTGAACGGGATTGTTGTCTTCTGTTACCATGTGATTTATTGCTTTACACACTGAATATAATTCTGGTTATATGCCCTTCCAATAGTTTACGCTCATCTATGAGATCGTATTTCAACCTTAGAAGCCTGGTTATTGAAATAATAATGTAAATGATATCGCAACTTTAAAATTGACGTGGCTTAACAAATTTTTTACGAAAATGAGGTTTTATAGTTCGTACTACCTATGAACATGTACTCTATCAGTTCATTAGAGTTAAACAGTATTTTTCAGTCCAGAAGAGGACAAACGCACTCTTTTCGTCTCTGTATGACTCTGTCACTTCACACGTGATGGGACCATATGTACCTCCTGTGCACCGTTCTGCTATATATATGCTGTATATATATCTAATTTTGTAACATAAATGCTTTAATCAAAAGATACAGCTCATACATCATTGCCTTCCCGAGATACTGTATCATTAATAGGTACTTTTGACTGACCTCTATAACAGCATTATCGTTCTTAAGCAGATCGCCGTAGAGTAGGTATATTTCGAATAGTAGGACTCCAGCATTTTGGGATTTGGATCTTGTTTCTCAATGTGAGCAGTGGGATTTCGTCCCTCAACATTAGGTGGGTGAAAAGCTTGTCTGTCCATTAGAGTTTCGGCAAAAAAGCCTTTGAACACACAGTTTTTAAGCCTTTAGAGCGTCCATCAAAATTTTAATTCAATTAATCGAAACCAACTAACCACATAATGGAATTTTTCATTATTTTACCATCAACTATAAGAAAAAAATTCAATTCAAATCCTCATATTGTTCAGAAACGAGTTATAAGTTTCTCTCCTTTTCGCAACTTGTGAAAGCCTTTATAGGTAAATACCTAAAGATATCCATTTTAAAATTGACTTGTGTACGCCATCTATTCACTATATATAAAATTAAAAGTACGACATCTAGTGGTAAGCGTTAAAGGTAAAATGAAAAAACGACGTGATTGTTTTTCCTGATAATTGATAGATGGCGCACCCAGATACTTCAATTTAACTTTATGTTATGTATAGATGGCGCTGTTTTAAAAATAGCAAATACATTTTTTTACCTTAACATACAATTACTTACAAAAATTATGATGAAAAATAGTAATTTTTTTTTCGTATAATGTGTATAGGTTACATACTTGTCAATATTATATTAGCAGTTACCCATATTGTTCAAGAACACTATAGTCGGCACTATTTTAAATAACTAAAGGGATGACATAGCCCTATGCTTTTCCTTAACAAAAATAATAAATGATTACCTACCTTTCAATTAAAATAATAATAATCTCTCTAACATTACTCAAGGCATGTGACGGATACCAGGTTGTGATGTCTTTGAACTTTGGTAATCGCCTAGTCTTAGAGCCATGACGCCTAACTAAGCTAATGAGCGGCTTAATTTGCTGAACGAAGAGATAATTTTCATGGTTTTTTTTAAATTACTTATATGGGTGGACGAGCTCATAGCCCACCTGGTGTTAAGTAGTTACTGGAGCCCATAGAAATCTACAATGTAAATGCGCCACCCACCTTGAGATATAAGTTCTAAAGTCTCAAGTGTAGTTACAACAGCTGCCCCACCTTTCATACCGAAACGCATTACTGCTTCACGGCAGAAATAGGCAGGGTGGTACCTACCCGTGCGGACTCACAAGAGGTCCTACCACCAGTAATTACGCAAATTATAATTTTGCGGGTTTGATTTTTATTACACGATGTTATTCCTTCACCGTGGAAGTCAATCGGGAACATTTGTTGAGTACGTATTTCATTAGAAAAATTGGTAACCGCCTGGGATTCGAACACCAGTGCATCGCTCAACATGAATGCACCGGAAGTTTTATCTTTTAGGCCAAGACGACTACTGAAGCGGTTCAGCGTTATAAAGCCCAATTAAGTTTTGATCAACATCATTAGGGTTCAGTTTCTGTCAAAACGGTATTAAATACCCTTTTGATACAGAATTAGCTTAAACAAAAGTTTTGTGTCCGGCACAGTATATTTAGTCCCTCTTTTTACTTAATTAACGCTGCATTTAAATCTATTAGACAACGACACGTGCCATTAAGTAGCTACGTACGTAAGAGCCCTTTTGTATACTGATTAAGCGGAATAAGGGTTGTAAAACATATTTGTTGTCTTGTTATTTTTTGGTTAATGGTTACCTACTTTTTTCTTCAAAATAAAAAATACTTATTTAACTATAACTTCTACGTGGTTAGTAACCCACTTATATATTATGTTTATAGTTCAGTCAAACAATTAATACTGAATTATATATCACGGGCTAATGTGGCTATTTTACTTTTGATATAGGTAGCTGAGTAAAGAGGTAGGTAGCTAAGCTAAAAACGTCACTCAAATAATCATAGGAATTCAATAGAGTTTTCAGACTAGTATATCTTAAGTTACGATCACGAAAACTGTAATGTATTCGAAACTTTGGCAAAAAAAAAACACGAATTTAAGCCGTAACAAATCTATATATTAATACGTGAAGCAAAAACTTTGTATCCTTTTTAAGAAAATTGCGCGGACGGAGGAGTATGAAATTTTCCACTCTTATAGAGATTACAAAGAAGAAGTGCACAATGCTAATATTTTTTTTAAATAATGCATAACAGATACATTAAATCAATAAAGAAAACATTACACACACTACCATGTATTTGACACACACACGCATGCATACTATTTCTTTATTCTCAAACTTTTCTTTATTGTCAGTTATAGTCTGTCAAATTGAGAATAGATTAAATACTGTTTTCTCTTTATTAATATTTGTCTAAAGTGTAGTCTTGACGAAATCTGTGATTAAAGAAGTGTAATAGTCCTTGACAATAGAATCATAATAGTGTACAAACTTATAATTTCCATTAGTTATAGTCGAATTTCGACTACCAGGGGACCACTAGTATCTTTAATTTTACATAAATGAAACAACTTTTTAATGGTTTGATAGAAAATAGAATCCGTACTAAAATTTTAATTTAGACTTTTACATTAATTTGAATTAATGAATCCAGAAAACAACGATGCAACATAAAATCTATACCTAAGTAAAATATAAAAAAAACACTTAGGTACCCGTACCTCCCCAGGAGGGTACCACTCTAGGTGGAGAATCCCTCCGTGCTTCCACCTCGGTGGGAGCATGCTGCCCCACGTATTCTGGGGGGGGCAAAGCATGCCACGATGAAGGGGGCTGTGCGACGGGCAGCGGAAAACCCGTCGAACTGAGGTGTGCCAGCGCTGGCTCGACGCGCTCTGCGCTCGTCAGCGACTGCGAGGCGGCTGGCCCGAAAGGGAAANAGTATACTCAATCTTTTGTTGCTGCAAATTCATCGTCGAAATCGTGTATTATTTGTTCAAAAAATCATTTTCTTTATGAGTGCGATATATTTAAAAATATGAATGTAGATGCAAGGTTGAGCCTAGTTAATAAACATAAATTGTGTTCCAATTGTCTTAAATCTGGTCATCGTCCCTCTCGTTGCTTCAGGAAAGGCTGCCGGATATGTAATGCGAAACACAACTCGTTATTACATAAACATTTGCAAGAGAATAATAACGTGAACACAGACAACAACGTACCTAGCCCGTCTTCTTCTTCTCAAGGCGGTAGTGCCCATGAACAGGTGTCGCTGTCTGCGATGATGCCTGGTCAAGTGTTACTTTGTACCGCTCAGGTGAAAATAGTTGATCCGAACAGTAACAAAACTTACCTCGTGAAAGCGCTTCTCGACAACGGAAGCCAGGCGTCTTTTGTCACGGAAGAACTGCAAAAAAAGATTAACTTACCTATTTCTCATCAAAATCCTATAAAAGTATTGGGAATTAATAACACAGTATGTGCTGCATCACAACTGTGTAACATAAAAATACAATCACGGGTCAATTCTTTTCACATGATGGTATCTTGTCTGGTCATACCACATATAACAAATAGATTACCTAACGTCGAAATAGACATGTCTACGTTGAACTTACCTGCAAACATTGAGTTGGCTGATCCAAGCTTTTTTAATCCCTCTGATATTCATATGTTGTTAGGGGCAGATATATTCTGGGAGATCGTTTATGGTCATCAGATTAAGCTTGGGCGAAATAAGCCTACTCTCCAAGAATCACGATTAGGTTGGTTAATATCTGGGCCAACTGGTGTAGGTTCTGGTTCAGGAGTTCATGACAAAATTTGTAATTTCTCCCGAAATATAAATGAATCTCTTTCTAGGTTTTGGGAGATTGAGGAATTACCCCCTCTTAACAGGCAGAAGTTCTCAAAGGTTGAAGAGGTATGTGAATCTCATTTTTTACAAAATACAAAGCGTACTGAGGAAGGTCGATTCTCAGTACTGATGCCTGTGAGTGAGTCGCCTGATAGAGCTCTGGGTGATTCTTTCAATACTGCTAAATATAGATTTTTTAGTTTAGAGAAAAAACTCGACAAGTTTCCGATTTTGAAAGAAAAATATAAAGCTTTTATTCATGAGTATGAACGGTTAGGCCATTTATCACCAATCAAGAGTCCTCCTTTCGGGTATTACTTACCTCATCACCCTGTGACACGTGACCAAAGTGAAACTACACCTATACCCGTCGTGTTCGATGGTTCATGTAAAACCACGAGTGGTAGGTCATTCAATTGCGTACAGTGTACCAAAATAAAAGACAAAAATATACAACCGATTATGTCTAACTAACCTGATCCTCGTGTCAATCCAGCTGCTCCGTTTGAGACTTGTGGCACCGAATTTGCAGGTCCCTTCCTTATATTAAATCGCAAAGGCCGCGACGCAAGAACAAGCAAATGCTACTTGTGTCTCTTTGTTTGCTTTTGCACCAAAGCTCTGCACCTAGAGGTCGTGAGTGAACTAAGCACTAATGCATTCATCCTCTGCTTACGTCGGTTCATCTCTAGGCGCGGTAAACCACGCACAATATATTGCGACAATGGCAAACATTATGTTGGGGCGAATAATGAATTGAAAAGAATGCTTAAAGCCGCTAATGAGTCCGTTACTGATTTCGGTTTATGTGAGGGCATAGAGTTTAAATTCAATCCAGCCTACGCTCCCAACTTTGGTGGTATCTGGGAGGCTGGCGTTAAAGCCGCAAAGTTTAATCTAAAACGTGTAGCAGGAAATAATGGTTTAACCTTTGAGGAATTAACAATGTTGTTCTCTCAAACTAAGGCAATTTTAAATTCCCGTCCCCTGACACCTATGTCAGCGGGGACCCCTCTGATATTACACCTTTAACACCTGGGCACTTCCTTATCGGGCGTCCATTATCGTCGTTACCGGCTCCAACTACGACCAGGATATCGATCAACCGATACCAGCAGTTAGAACGTATGAGACAAACGTTCTGGACACGGTGGTCACGTGAGTTCCTGTGTGAGCTTCAGCAGCGTGTAAAATGGCAGAAGAATNACTACGACCAGGATATCGATCAACCGATACCAGCAGTTAGAACGTATGAGACAAACGTTCTGGACACGGTGGTCACGTGAGTTCCTGTGTGAGCTTCAGCAGCGTGTAAAATGGCAGAAGAATGGCGAGCGGAACGTAAAAATTGGAGACATGGTAGTCGTCAAGGATGATCAACTTCCACCAATGAAATGGATCCTAGGACGAATTCATCACATGTATTATGGACCTGATGGAATCTGCAGAGTTGTGGATATCAAGACGTCAAAGGGCATCGTCAAAAGAGCGTTAACAAAAATTTGCGCTCTGCCCACAGGAGATGCCTATGAGCTCCTTGGAACCTCAGCTTCCAAGGGGGGGGAGGATGTTCACGACGTTCAGGGCGAGAGAGGGGACGGGGGAAGGCAGCGCGAGGAAGATGCGCCCGCGGACTAAGATTCGTGTTGGTCGACCAGCAGCGTGACACGCGTCAACATTTTTGTTAATAAAATAATGTATTTAAAAGTAAATAAATAAAACTATCATAATTCTGTCATGCGTGGTTTCTTCTTCACCATCGTCATGAACAGTTACAATTATCCTTATTTTGTATTCGTCATGAATGAGTATTGAAGGAAACAAGTAATACCCTAGAATATTTTAGTTTTGAAAATAGTTCGTCATTCTTTCAATTATTTTTTGTATTTAATTTTATTTACAATTCAATAACAATTTTATTACTGAAATTGTCTTACATATCTATTTTCAATTTGAAAGCATACTTTTTTGAAGTAATAACGTCTTATAAATAGATAAATACCGACTGCACGCACGAAAAAGTGTCACGTTCCGCATGAACCTGAGCGTGCAAGCGAGAGCGCGGAAGAAGTGATAGAGAGGCACGATCGGCCCAAGCGTTGGCTTGTGACGCATCTCTTCTCGCGTGACGTCAGAACTCGAATAGTCCGAAAACCGACTTTACAGACAAACAATATTTTTTTATTAATAATCATTAAACACAGAAGATACTGGTGTTACACTATATTGTTACGGTGCTAACAATCCAAAACAGGCCTCTAACTCATGACTGAAGATGACCTTCATATCTATTGGCTTTTAACCACTGGCCATCAGGCGGGTTTGCTCTTTCACTCCTCTGTACAAAAAATAAATAAGCTCATGGACATCAACAATACCTGGAGAATGGTGCAATCGCTGAATGAGTACTACTAGTGATAGGTCGTCTTGTGGCGTATAGATAGGCTAACAATAATACATTTCAATATTATACATCAGATAATTGATCGGAAAACCGCATCAAATCCGTTCAGAAGATCATTAATTAATTTGTATAATACACAGAAACGCCAATTGCGGCTTTATATTGATATGACCGGCGAGCACTTAGAACTACCTACTTACATAAATAATTGAATGGTTTTCTCGCCACAGTTTCGACGCTTCACCGAGATCTGAGTGCGAGCGTTTCTTGCCACAAAAATTGACAGCATTGCGGTTATCAGCCGCGGATGGGACAGCCGTTTTATAATTACATTCACTCCTTTGTACGCCGTCTGCCGGGCGTCTACCAATTAAAACCTCAAACCCACATTGAGGTTTCCCCGCAGACAGGGAGCACGACCGAACGATAACACCTTTTTGTAAACATTGCACGTTTCTTAGTTGCGCTTAGCCCACTGGGTTTCTCGCCGGATCTTCTCAGTGGGTCGCGTTTCCGATCCGGTGGTAGATTCTGCGAATCACTGCTCTTGCTAGGGCCAGTGTTAGCATCACTCCGGTTTGAGCCCCGTGAGCTCACCTACTAGTTAAGGTTACGCTGAAATAGCCTCTCAAGGCTATCATCAGCTTAGGTAGGAAAAAAAATTCCGCTAATGGAAAAAATATCGTTGAGTTCAAGCGGCACACTTAATAAGTTGTATGGTGTTTTGTACTATGCCAATTTAACGCAAATAGACCGATATTGTTTTGAGGCTATGGTTGATAGTTGCTGCTAACTGAGCGGTAGATTTAGTATCGTCAGCTGCTACTAAAGGTTTTAATTCGTCGTTGTTGACTTTAGTTTTTTTTATTTATTGTTTAGATGGGTGGACGAGCTCACAGACCACCTGGTGTTACGTGGTTACTGGAGGTCATAGACATCTACAACGTAAATGCGCCACGCACCTTGAGATATAAGTTCTAAGGTCTCAAGTACAGTTAGAACGACTGCCCCACCCTTCAAACCGAAACGCATTACTGCTTCACGGTAGAAATAGGTAGGGTGGTGGTACCTACCCGTGCGGACTCACAAGAGGTCTACCGCCAGTCATTACGCAAATTATAATTTTGCGGGCTTAAGTTTTCGGGCAATCACGTGGGTTCAATTTAAGATCAAAATTTCCACGTCAAAAACGTTCAAACCTATTACCGAGTCGTGCGTTCGTTTGTAATGTACACTCCGCTTAATGTTGGGAGCCGATTATGCGGCATTACTGCCACGGAAATCGTCCTCCATAACTACTGGTATTTTCATCATGTCCATATTGATGAAGAAGATAGAAATGTTGTGAAAACCAAATATTAATTAATAAGAAAATTACAAAATTTGAAAATGGAGTTCATATTATTAAAATAAAATAAATTTGATTTTGAAATTATTGTCAGATATTTGGAAATTTCTTTCCAAACGGCCAGCGTTGTAAAACTTTATGAGTAACAGCTTTATAAGTAAAGACTTAATATAAAAATACAATACCGTTTTAATTCCATTTAATTTTTTTATTGTGAAGGCATGCTCAGTGCCTTTTTGTTGACTAAATATAAAATGAATTTATCTCTTAGCAATAGATTGACTAAAGTTCGATTATCATTTGACACAGCGTTATTAATGAAGGCAATGACGAGCTATCATTAATACCTGATCGTTATCGTTATGAGGTGTTGTTTAATGACATTTCAACAACAAATAACTTGATTATTGCATAACGGTAATTGTTACTAAGTATTCCTTTAATTAAATAATTTGTTGAGACAACTAAATAATACTAGTGGTCGCCCGGTAGTCGAAATTCGACTATAAATTAATTGAAATTTTATGTTTGTACACTATTAAGATTCTATTTTCAAAGACTTATACTTCTATGATCACAAATTTCGCCAAGGCTACACTATAAAAAATATTAATAAAGACAAAAAATATTTAATCTATTCTCAATTTGACCACAGACGTCAAGAACAAAAGTTTGACAATAAATAGTATGCATGCGTGTGTGCGTCAAATACATGGTATGAAGTATGTATAATGGTTTTTTTTATTGATTTAATGTATCTTTTACGCATTATTTAAAAAATTAGCATTGTGCACTTCTTCTCTATATTCTCTATAAGTGTGGAAAATTTCATACTCCTCCGTCCGCGCAATTTTCGTAAAAAGGGATATAAAGTTTTTGCTTCACGTATTAATATACCTACCTATAGATAATGAAATTCTTTGAAGATAATTAAGATTCGAAAGAAATGAAATTTACCTTTAACATCAACTAATTTCTTATTATCATTCCGAATAGGGTACACAATCATAATACAGTTTATCTATTTACAATTTATTAGTGATCCCCTAGTAGCCGAAATTCAACTAATTTTCTATAAATGTGGGAAATTTCATACTCCTCCGTCTTTGCAATTTTCATAAACAGGGCTACAAAGTTTTTGCTTCACGTATTAATATCTATATATTATATAAGAACTTAATTATGAAACTGGATAACGATTAACTATCGTAATCTATATTACGATAGTTAATCGTTATCCAGTTTCATAATTAAGTTNATATCTATATATTATATAAGAACTTAATTATGAAACTGGATAACGATTAACTATCGTAATCTATATTACGATAGTTAATCGTTATCCAGTTTCATAATTAAGTTCTTATATTATTGAAAACCAATCTATAGCATCGTCCTCGCGAAGTAATCGCCCTTAAGACACTCGGGCAGTTGTTACCAAACCTTACTCCTGCTTGCTGAACCCGAGCCCGCTCACCCATAATGGTGAAGCTGGAAACAAAACAAAAGAAAACAATAAAATCCTTAAAACTCAGACAGCTTCAGCAAACTGGTTGCAAGACGTCGTTGGTTTGAAGGGTGGGGCAGCCGTTGTAACTATACTGAGACCTTAGAACTCATATCGCAAGGTGGGTGGCGGCATTTACGTTGTAGATGTTTATGAGCTCCGATAACCACTTAATACCAAGCGGTCTGTGAGCTACTCCACCCATATATGCAATAAAAAAAATAACTATAAAAGCAAAAAATAGACCAGTTATATTGCTAAAATCTTCGTGAATGCATATGCTTATAACGTCTCATCATAACTGGACTCAATATTGACGAATGCAATTAGTTTGCAATCGGGAATCACGTAACAGATCGTCACGTGGAATAAGCAACAAGTGCTCGGGTGAAGTGAGTTCGCGGACGTTCGAATCCTGCGGCAATCTTTGCGGTCGCTCGGTTGTGCAGTTGCGTTTTTCCGCCCGCGAGCAGCTCATCTTCGCGACAGAAGGCGGGGTCGCCACGCCCAGACGCGCGCACGCCCCCTCTCTATCTTAAGAACCCACTGAAAACCTAACTCCGTTATCAGTTCATTGACCTGAGAACAGATGCTTTGATTGCTGTAAGCTTTTACGCGAATTAAATGTAAAAATTCACATTTATGTCATCATAACTAATCTATTTATTATAAACCTATCTAAACGATCTATCAAAACGTAAAGCTAAGCTTTGAGCTGTTTCACGTAACTTCCAAGTAGCTTCGGATTTCGTGAATGGTTATCGACTTCTCTTTCCACATTAACCGCAGCCTGCGAACGGAAAGAGGGAGATACGCAACCGCGCCTCGAAATGAAAAAGCTCATAATATTTCCCTTTCGACAATGGAACTAAACAAAAATATTTAATGATACAAAACTTGATTCCGTCTCGCTCGGACAACATCGTCGAGTCACAAGCGCGAGCGGGAAGCCAACGACGCGCGTTTTCCCGACAAATGAAGCGTGGCCAAACCGCAGATTGACCGCAGAGAATGGAGGCAGCGAGTGACAGAATGGCGGCGGTTCAGTAGTGGAGAGTCGCGCGGGCAGCGAGTACGCGTCCAGACTCCGTCGAGCGCGCACGCTGACTCATCCGACCGAACTCACTACGCGACGCGCGCGATAGACACCTGTCAGCCGACAACACGTAAACAATTTCAATAACAAGACAAATTAGAAATGCTCTTATCAATCGACCACGAAGCGCGGGAAAAAATATTCAAAAATCACTGACTTTTTACGTTGACAACTTTGAACACCTTGAGACGCCGGTAACTTGAAAATTCTTCTGAGAATATCCGACCGGAACTTAATGATCGCCGTGATTTGGGCTCTCGCAATAACCCGGGAGGATCGTGACTCATCTAAAATGTCGAAAGTAAAGTTTAAGAAATCACCAAGGTTCGTTCTAACGTAAACTGGAGCATATTGCCTGCCTCGTCGACCCATTGAGGAAATAACGACATAAATATTCGTGTGCGATATAAACCAGGACGCCAAAGTGACCGCACACACGAGTTGTTATTTAAGAAAGAATACATTTAAATTAAACCAATTAGAAAAGAAGAGACTGATACAGTTTAAGAACCCAAAGAAGGACAGAATTTAAAGGAATCAACTTGCCCGTGCTAAGTGAACACTCAGTGTAGTAAACTTTCGCCTAAACAACTAAAGGCATCAAAAGGTCTGCGTTATCGTGAACTTGCAGAGACTAAAATTGGAACAGCGCCAGCACCTTAAACTTAGGACACTTGAATTTACGATTAAATCGTAACGTAACGAAATTGGAATAATAAATGGTGACCTTGACACGGGCGACAATTCCATAAGTGACGTATACATCGCCTGTTTTGTGGGTTTAGTGTGTAGAGACGCTTGTAAAGGCCCAGCGTGTGATCGTGTGATGAGCCGCTAAAGGATGCATTTGCCGTATGAGTCGCGGGGCCGACGCCGCCGTGAGATGGCAGACCTAGAGCCCTGGTGGCTGCAGTCTATCATCGAAGAGACTCTCTCTGAATACCCCGATCTAGGTATGGGCTTTCATTACATTCTTATTACATAGCATTTACTAACTTTTTCCTAAGCTAACCTCAAAGATTTTTTTTCCATATTTTCAATCCCATTTATTTCCAAACTAAACGGTTTTTGTTACTACTAAATTACAATTAAATAGCAATAAAAAATTACGTTAATTGTGCAATGTTAATACATTTTAAAGTTTTTTAATAAGTTAATACATTTTAAACATTTTCGTTGCTAAATTTTTTGTAATACAGTAATCGATAAAGCGTGTGAATTATGTTTTCAATTATCGCGTATTACAACATATAGTATATTAAAACAATGAATATAATATAATGCAAGTTAGAGGAGAAGAGAGGTTGACCGAAGAAGACATGGATGAAGTGTGTGAATAACGATATGAGAGAGAGAGGAGTGAGTGTTGAGATGACGACTGATAGAAGAAAACGGAAGAGAAAAATTAGTTGTGCCGACCGCACCTAGTGGGATAAGGTGGAGAAAAGAAGAAGAATTAAATTAAAACAAAAACAAGTAAAAATTCTAATCTGGATAACTACTGAAAAAAATCTTCTTCAGTTTTCATCAATACAATTGAGACTTGAAGATGCTATATGAGGACAGCCAGTTGCGTTTTTACGATACGATTTCTATGATACCCGGTACATCGGTAGCATCAACAACGAAAACAGAGCAAAGCATCCTAGCTCGTATAAGAAGAACCGAAATCTTAATTGCATTCGTATAACTTGAAAGAATGTACGTAAAAAACATTCAATTTCATTCCTACGTCAAAACAAGGTCGTGCCGGAGTATCATCGGAATATACGAATGACTGTAACACTCGCGTAACCAATACAACACACCTATGAAGTTAAATCTAATCGATGCAACTAAAAAAAACGGTGAAAGTTTAAGGAAAATGCGACGAGAATCTGCAGACGGGCTACCGTGAAAGTAAACTAAAGTGCGACGTTACGTGATTTGACATTTAGTAAACAAACAAACACGAACGGGATTATTAAACGCTTATAGTCAAAATTGTTGATATTAGAAGTCCCGCAGTAATCGAAATTCAACTATAATTAATTGGAATAGTAAGTTTGTACCCTATTATGATTGTATTTTATACTTCTATAATCACAAATCTCTCCAAGGCTACACTATAAAAAATATTAATAAAGACAAACAATATTTAATCTATTCTCAATTTGACCACAGATGTCAAGAACAAAAGTTTGACAATAAATAGTATGCATGCGTGTGTGCATCAAATACATGGCATGTAGTGTGTGTAATGTTTTCTTTATAATGTATCTTTTATGCATTATTCTAAAAAAATAGTAGCATTGTGCACTTCTCTCTATATTCTCTATAAATGTGGAAAATTTCATACTCCTCCGTCCGCGCAATTTACGTAAAAAGGGATACAAAGTTTTTGCTTCACGTATTGATATATAGATGAAACAGAGCAGCGTAAAATTTTAGGCACGGCCGAAAGTTCATCTCGTGTGACGTCATTTGGGGCCAAAACGTACGACAGGCTAACCACAGATCATATTAATACACAACGATCAGTCAAAAATAATATCATACATTGTGATTGGTTGAGAAAAAACGTTGTTAGATGCTATTTAATGAATTAAATAACAATTATTTTTAATTCACAAAAATAGTGATTGAGTTCTAACATAATTGAGATCCATTATAACGGATTTTTAGTTTGTTTTGAATCGATGTCCGGATACCTATCCTTCAAAAACCTACGTAAAGAATAGGGACTTGTTAAGATAAAGGTAATAGGACCAGATTCGATCACTTTATTAATCAGGGCTTTCATTACCCACTTTTGAGGTGATCATGAATCCAAACTAGCTCAATGGAATTATAAAAAAAAAAACAGGGAATAAAAATATATTATTTCTGCTCATAAAAGAAACCAAAATCCGAGCTGTGGACTATTGAATGTATTTTTTCATTTATTACCATGTTGTATATAAAAGTATACACTATAGTATAAGTAAATGAACTCATTTTTATACAATAATTTTATACATACAATAATGTTTAATTTATTAGAAATTTTTAATTTATTTTTTCACCATTCTCCAATTGCTGTTTTTTTTAAAGTTACTAGTCCCCTGTGCGTCCCGTCGCGAATAATTATAAAATTTTCGGGTTTAATTTTTATTCCACGATTTTAGTCCTTCGTCAATTCGAAGAAATGTTTCCTTCGGGATTTGAACACCGGCACCGTCGCTTCACTTTTTTTTTCCTACCTAAGCTGGTAGGTAGCCTTTAGAGGCGATACTAGTATAACCGAACAAATAGGTGAGCTCACGGGGCTCTAACCTGATGACGTTGTCAACACTAGCCCTAGCAAGAGCAGTGCTTCGTAGAATCTACCACCGGATCGGAAACGCGACCCACTGAGAAGATCCGGCGAGAAACTCAGTGGACTGTCGCTTCACTCGATACGTATAGTACACGGGTCATCTTATCGCTTAGACTACTACTTCGAAACATTAGGAGTGCTGGTTGAGATTGCACTGGCTACAGCCTGCCGAGTTGTGACGTGATTCAAATTACTATTGAGGCAATATAAATCAGAAGGATAGCGCACTTCGGTTAACGCTAAACATAAGACAGTTTTATGTCCATCAAAGTAAATATAAAAAGGTTTTTTGAATTTCATATTTAGACATGTATGTATGTCTAAATATCTGTTACTATCTTTACTAATGGTAGACCTTTTGTGAGCCCGCACGGGTAGGTACACCACCACTCCATCTTTTTCTGCCGTGAAACAGTAATGCGTTTCGGTTTGAATGGTGGGGCAGCCGTTGTAACTATACTTGAAACCTTAGAACTTACAGCTCAAGGTGGGTGGCGTATTTACATTGTAGATGTATATGGGCTCCAGTAACCACTTAACACCAGATGGGCTGTGAGCTCATCCACCCATCTAAGCAATAAAAAAATAAAAAAATAAACATTAATTCTCTGTGTGCAATGAAAAAAGCTTTGTTTGAGAAATGGGTAATCTGCTGTCAAAGCCCTAAAGCTATGACACTAATATATAAAAATATTTTCTATATACTCTGGAAAATATTTTCCGAGTATGTTAAAAGATTTTTAATGACAGACAATTCTATTTCTGTCCTCCTTAAATCGAACAAAATGACAGTCGTTAATTGAATATTACGTTCTTACGCCAGAGCGACAAGGTCATTTAGTTGGAGACCTATCATGCCAAACGCCAATTTATACTTATTTTAAAAAAACACTGCATCTTTGGAACATGGAATATGTTGTAACACTCAATTAAGACTACTTGTGTTTCTTTTTAACGGATTATGAACGGAGGAAAAGACTTCAACGGGGCGTTTCTTCTTGAAAGAAAAAAAAACGCTGTCTTAAAATACAAAATGTAACCGTTCATTAAAACACATGGCAGTAGTGCTTGTGACGAAATTGCACGCAATCTATTTGAAAAATGTGTTTTACATCGCTCGCCATCATAGAAATCTATACTTCTATACTAATATTATAAAGAGGAAAGATTTGTTTGTTTGTTTGTTTCGAATAGGCTCCGAAACTACTGGACCGATTTGAAAAATTCTTTTTCCATTAGAAGCCGACATTGTCCCTGATGAACATAGGCTACTTTTTTTATTTTATTTTTTATTTTATTTTTTTGGTTTCATGTGTGTTTTAATGTTTCCGAAGCGAAGCGAGGGCGGGTCGCTAGTATTTTATAAAATCTATACTAATATTATAAAGAGGAAAGATTTGTTTGTTTGTTTGTTTCGAATAGGCTCCGAAACTACTGGACCGATTTGAAAAATTCTTTTTCCATTAGAAGCCGACATTGTCCCTGATGAACATAGGCTACTTTTTTTATTTTATTTTTTATTTTATTTTTTTGGTTTCATGTGTGTTTTAATGTTTCCGAAGCGAAGCAAGGGCGGGTCGCTAATATGTATATAAATATGTACAAACAAAAACGGTTCACTTTTCTCCTTGTTTTGTTGAACTTCTTTTAATTTTCTATGTTAGTTAACATCATTCATTCATCAACGATAATGAGTGAGGTTGCTGAGGAAAAACGTCCTAAAAAGACTTGGATTAACTGTGTGGTAGAGAATATGTGAGGGTAGAGTGTGACTACAGAGATAACGAATGACAGGCTTGAATGGAAAGATAGGACACGCTGCACTGACTCCACAAAGTCAAAAAAAAAAAGCGATACATACCAATCAAAATTCTAAGGCGTCCATGATTTTTGTGAAATTTCAACCACTATGAGAAATTGCAATCAGTCGGTTAGGGCTTTCTATACATGAAATAAATAATAGTTTAAAAAAAACAACTAAAAAACACGCTTTTATAGAAAATCCGTATAAAAAATAGAAAATAAATTTATTATATAAAAAAAAAGCGTAGCCTTCGGTCCCCGGCTCGGCGAAGACGGATAAGTGCGGAGAGAGACGAGCAAAAGTCGAGGTCGAGCAAAAGTCGAGCATCGCCTTTCATCACAGCGACGGACGGACTTTAAGTATGAGCTCGGTCGTGTCCTCGTTACAAGCACACTGATCGCACCATCGTGACTCCATAGTCGGCTCCATCCGGGCGACGCGATGCAGATACCGGCACAGGCAGGTACCTCCTTCAACCGGATATCCGTAAATGGATTTCCCAGCTTTAAAAAAAAAGGTACCGACTCAAAAACCCATGGCCGGTGAGCACTTCCGTCAGCCGGAACGTGAGATGCCCTCGGTCGCAAATAAACCAGTTAGTGAGGACCGTGCGCACCGCCTCAACCATACTTTCATGATGGACCGCCGAGACTGGAGCCTCCACGCTCTAATCGCTTCTTCATCGAGACGTGGCTCCTGTGGAGGTAGTATAATCAGTGGCGAGCGCCTCCGCCTTCAAGTCCCAGGAAGGCGTCCCGGCGAGGACGAGCCCTGCCTCGAAGGAGACGGTTCGGTATCCACAGATCTTCAACAAAGCTTTGCGGAAAGCACGCCGCCGTGGCTTACGACTTGGCTTTAGCCTTGGTATAATCAACATTCATAGGCGACGGTAATCACTCACCATCATATGCTCGCCTGCGAAGAGCGGCAACTAAAATAGTAACATTCTAAAGCTTATAGGTAGGATAGTAGTCGCGTGCTAGCAATATACGCTACAACCGGTAATTATAACATTAGTTTTTGTTACACTATTTTCTAAGTCGCAGATAAGCCACCACAATATTGCAAAAAAGTGACTAATTACTAAAAATAATGAAGATAATTCCGACAAACATAAATTGCCTTAAAAATACAATGAAGTACTCTTCAACCAACAATAAATATAATCTTAAAGCTCGGAAGCTAATAACCTGCCTCAAGAATAATCTATTTACACTACATTATGTAATCAGCATACACGAATTTTTATGAGTTATTTACATAGCTACCTATATTAAGTTTACTTATTTGTTTTTTTTATTCCTAATATGGGAGGACGACCCCACTTGGTGTTTAGTGGTCAGCGGAGTCCAGACATCAATTAACACAATGTCTTCGCCTATCTTGAGACATGAGTTTTAAGTCTTATTTTTTTATACAAATTAAAGGCTGCATCACACTTCGAGCCGAATTACTACTTCACCGCAGAAATAGGCAGGGTGGTGGTACCTACCCATGCGGGCTCACAAGAAGCCCTACAATCAGTAATTACATAAATTAAAATTTTTGCGGACTTGATTTTTATTGCACGATGTTATTCCTTCACCATGGAAGTTATTCGTGATTATTTGTTAAGTACGTTTTTTTATTGCTTAGACGGGTGGACGAGCTCACAGCCCACCTGGTGTTAAGTGGTTACTGGAACCCATAGACATCTACAATGTAAATGCACCACCCACCTTGAGATATAAGTTCTAAGGTCTCAAGTATAGTTACAACGGCTGCTAAACCCTTCAAACCGAAACGCATTACTGCTTCACTGCAGAAATAGGCAGGGCGGTGGTACCTACCCGTGCGGACTCACAAGAGGTCCTACCACCAGTATTTCACCAGTATTTCATTTGTTACTGCATAGTTTTTTAAAATATATCTAAACACCTACACAAGTAACTGATGATCTTTTTGTTCCTTTTAATAAATTTATTGTGTCCTTGATGTGAATTCTGTTTCAATTCTATTTCGAGTAGGTGTCGCGGCATTTAACAAAATTGAAACAGTCTCAGTCACTTAAATTGATTTCACTGTTCTAGAAATAATTAAAAAAATTGTCACCTTGAATCAAGACATAAAATTTTAGGTATATTGAAATAATTTTTTTTTTTTTATTGCTTAGTTGGGTGGACGAGCTCACAGCCCACCTGATGCTAAGTGGTTACTGGAGCCCATAGACATCTACAACGTAGACGCGCCACCCACCTTGAGATACAAGTTCTAAAGTCTCAGTATAGTTACAACGGCTGCCCCACCCTTCAAACCGAAACGCATTACCGCTTCACGGCAGAAATAAGCAGGGCGGTGGTACCTATCCGCGCGGACTCACAAGTGGTCCTACCACCAGTAATTACGCAAATTGTAATTTTGCGGGTTTGATTTTTATTACACGATGTTATTCCTTCACCGTGGAAGTGAATCGTGAACATTTGTTCGGTACATATTTCATTAGAAAAATTGGTACCCGCCTGCGGGATTCGAACACCGGTGCATTGCTTCAACACGAATGCACCGGACGTCTTATCCTTTAGGCCACGACGACTTCAAATATTGAAATAAGGGCTACAAAAGCATCCAAAGTCCAAATTATAACGCGTGACATCGTACATCAGAATATTTGATGCAATTGACTGGTGCAAGTCTTACTGCTCGAAAAATCCACGTAACATACATAAGCATAGTATTAACGGCATATTCATTTAGATATAAGTATATATTGTAAGGTTCAAATGCTACGGCTATTTATTAATTTAAATTATAAGTTTGAAAATTATTATGGTTCTATTGTCAAATACTTTACTTCTATAATCACAGATTTCGCTAAGGCTACCTACACTATAGACAAATAATATTAAAGAAAAACAATATTAATCTATTCTCAACTTGACCTCAGACTTTAACAATAAACAAAATAGTAGGTATGCGTGTGTGTGTCAAATACATGTTAGTGTGTGTAATGTTTTCTTTATTGATTTAATGTATCTTTTATGCATTATTTAAAAAAAATATTAGCATTGTGCACTCCTTCTCTAGATTTTCTATAAGTGTGGGTAATTTCATACTCCTCTGCCGTATTCCGCAATTTTCGTAAAAAGACATACAAAGATTTTGCTTCACCTATTTAATATATAGATAATAAAAATCACAACCCGTAAAATGAATGAATCTATATTATTATTGAGTATGTCACGATCTAACGCGGATATAAAAGTATATATATATACTGCCATCTTACCTTTTTTGTCGCAAATCAATTATATGTTTCGATTTGTTACGTGTAAAAGCAATTAGACAATACAAAAGGGACTTCGAGCTAATGTCTCAAGGTGGGCCTTCGCGCCACGATGCCTAAAATATCAGCTGTTTAAAATACCAGTGATCGCATTAGTAGGCGGTTGTTTGCTAACAGAGTTTTTCCAGCATCGTAAAGCAATCTGAAGCGTGTGACCAAATTACAATTTATGTGTTGCTTTACAATTAGCACCTCTACTAGTAGCGTGATGTTTTTTACAGGTCTTTTCCGGTTAGTGACATGAATGTCAACATTCATAATCGGTTATGGAAGTTATCTAATCCATGTTTTTATCGTTTTCTTTGGCACTTTATTGTAGTACAACGTTTAATGTTCTGTTTCTAAAAAGTCCTAATGTTATTGTTTTTCCACAATCAACTGAAACTAGATCGTGATTGATTCTTTACTCTACTGTACTCAATTTGTCAATAAAACATTTGGTTTCGGCCCTATTTGCTATCATTTAAAGCAGTAGTAACCAAAGATAACACACATAAATTAGTTATAGATAAGCTACTCTAGCACTCAACAAAAATGTTTACGGGCGTCGGCCACTAGATGGCTTCGCTTCGATTAGTTTTTCATTGCTCCAGTTGATGGCAGTAACAAATTACCTATCCTATATTTTATTTTTAATGAAGGATTTAGTAAATTTTCAGAAACCACGAATTGATAAAATTTAATCAATCTGTCTATAACAAATAAAGACTTGTATGGTTTATAATTTTTATTTTATTTTCTGTGTTTAGTTATACAATAATGAAATGCCTTTAATTTAATAACATATAAGTTTATGGGCATTCGCTACAAGATGTCGGTAGTTTCCATACGAAAAAAATATTTGTCTTAAAGTATCGAAGTTTTTTTTATTTTTTTTATTGCTTAGATGTGTGGACGAGCTCACAGCCCACCTGGTGTCAAGCGGTTACTGGAGCCCATAGACATCTACAACGTAAATGCGCCAACCACCTTGAGACATAAGTTCTAAGGTCTCAAGGATAGTTACAACGGCTGCCCCACCCTACAAACCGAAACGCATTACTGCTTCACGGCAGAAACACGCAGGGTGGTGGTACCTACCCGCGCGGACTCACAAGGGGTCCTACCACCAGTAAACTGTAGTAGATATTGTAAGTGTTATAGTAAAGTATCCACCTAATATTTGTTTGGTAACAGAAACAGTGAATCCCGGTTGAACAGCTGCCAGAATTGAACTAAGTCAATAGTTTTATTTAGTCAATAGTTTAAAAATTGTTATTTGCACACCACTTGACAAAATTGCGTAACAACATAGTACCTACAAGGGAATTTTAACTTTATGTCATTTGAAGTTGATTGTCTATTTTTTATTTTCACAATTGGATAGACAATTTCTCGGCCTATCTGGTGCTAAATACCTTAAATATTATAACGAAAATTTCACCGATTTTGAAGGTTGTAGTCTCATTTGGCCCTAACCGCTTTACTAATCTTCGAACTGGAATAGGCTGAAAATAGTCTGATTGCTCGTAACAAGCCGCACCGGATCACAATACTAGCACTGATTACGCAAATGTAAAAGCTTTTGCGACTGAATTTGATAACTTTCATTGTGGAAATTGTCTGTGAACTTCTGTTAGTGCTTGCGTGTTTGCTTTGATACTAGCCGGTGTGTTTTGAAGTCCGGCATCGTTGTATGGCCCGGTACGTCAAGAACTTCATTCTTTGAACAGTACATTTCTTGTTTGCAGTTAAAACTGGCAGTCCTGACTACATGTGCTCTATATTACCACAGCACTGGCGTTCAAATAAAACTCTGCCCGGTGGTTTCAAAGTGGTCGCCCTTGGAGACGTTCTGGACGGAACCCTGGTGACGGTCAGAGCTGGCAACGATGAAAACTGCTCCGCGGAATTGAGGAACAACTCTGCCGTTATGAAAAATAGGGTTGCCAAGTTCAATGACCTGAGGTTCGTCGGCAGAAGCGGTAGAGGTGAGAAGCGTATTATTAATTTATTTAATTTAATTTTTAACAACATTACGGTTACGGTACAATTCATAAAAAATACATGATGTCGTTTGAAGATTTTTGTTAAATTATAATTAGGTACTTTACTCACAGCCATTCTTTAAATGATCCAGAATAAGTGTGTTGTCGTTGACGAAGAGATATAAGCTCGGAATTATTGTCAACTATTTTAAAGCCTGCTTAAAGCAAACCACACATCTCATGGTAGTGATTATAACTTGCGAAACAAAAAAAAAATATAACGTCCCATTTGATATTATAATAGACTAGCTGGCCCGGCAAACGTTGTTTTGCCATATTGATTATTTCTAGGAACGATAAATAGCCTAGACAACAACTGCAGCGCCATCTGTCGGGCTGATTTGTAAATTTAAACCATTCTCGAATCCACCTGGAGGTACACAGTTTCATTAAAATCGGTCCAGCCGTTTAGGAGGAGTTTAGTGACAAACACACGCACAGAAGAGATCTATACATATAAATAAAATTTGAGGTTCTGTTTGTAATATTGAAATAACCGCTTTTTATTACATACATATGAATATATATACGGTACATACACCAAAATATATTTTTTACAATTTTTGTCTGTCTGTCTGTTTGTTCCGGCTAATTTCTGGAACGAATCTGACGAGACTTTCACTGATAGGTAGCTGATGATATAGGGAGTAACTTAAGCTACTTAGGAGTAGTTTAGGAGGAGTAGCTTTTTTTAGACTAGCTTCGCCCCGCGGCGTCACCCGCGGTACGACAATAACCGCGGGTAACATCGCGGGACTCAGCTATCAATAATAAAATTTAATGTTTCCGAAGCGAAACGAGGGCGGGTCGCTAGTATATATACAAATATGAGTACGGTAAGCGTAGATATCACGATGTGAATGTCTCCGCTCAGTAAATATTTAATGGGAATCTAAAAATTTGCACCTCCGTGTCGTGTTGTAATGGGAAATACGGCACGTATTATCACGGACATCTCTAGCGCACCGTATTAGCCATTGATCGTACTTCCCCTCAGCTAATATTGACCGAGAATTTCCGTATTTCAAGTGCTTATTACACGGCCGTCTACGAAACTGCTACTTCAAAGAACATCCAAATAAATATTAGTCAATGGTGAATCATTTAATTTTGTCAATATTATTTAAACGAAATTTATTACGACTGGTTCACCACGATTTTCTCAACCTCAAAGACCTCGACTGTTTGAATTAGGCAGTCATTAGAGCAATCTCGTCGACATACAAAACCGAATACAAATCACGATCGACCGGATCGTGCGGTATTAACCGTATGTTGTCCGGGAACCAATTGCCTATAACCGGGTAATCGGGCAGTAATAACGACAGATTCTGTGCTGTATACATTTCAGATACCCTCAAAAGATAAATGATTGATGAATGAAAATCCATTTTTTTTTGGTGAACAACTACCCGGTAATCAACATTTTATGTTTAAAACAAATAGTTTAGCAACGATCAGTCCTCATTAGTGTTTTAAGACATACGTTATGATCAAAATTATGACGAATTTTTATTGAATACTAGCTGACCGGACACTAGACTTCGTAGTGCCTCAATCGATAAATAAAAGAATTAAATGTTTGCATAAAATAAATTTAAAACAAACAAAAGCAATCCGTCTGACGAGGGACACATTAAAGGAAAAACAAAATTGTTATTTTTATTTAATTCCGAGCATTTTCATATTTATCTACCTTTTAAACTTTCTATGGACTTCCACAAATACTTAATTCAAGACCAAAATTAGCTAAATCGGTCCAGCCGTTCTCGAGTTTTAGCGAGACTAACGAACAGCAATTCATTTTTATATATAGATTTATTTTTCAAACTAAAACTTAGTTCCACCAGCGCTATTCAGTAATTGTAAAATAAACTCCTCTTTCTATTAGTGTTGGTGGCACGTTGTGAAATAACATTATATGTTTCGTACCGTAACCGCCTGTTTGCTTGTTTGTTTGTTCGTTCGCTTGTCAGAGAAAGCTGTTAGGTTGGTCTTGACGAATCTAAAGACTGAATATAAGATTTTTTAACTGTGTAAATGCGTAGGTAATTATTCATTATGCTAGATGTGTAGATGCAGTTCGCTACCTACAAGGTGGATTCAGATCCCCATACATATCAGGTCTTCTCCTGCCACGCGGTTGCCACTAAAGCCCTATTGATGCTGCGTTGACTCCTCTGCACCATAGAGTGTATCCTATCCAAAGCATACTTTAGTTTCATTCAATTCAAAACAACTCATATGTATATGTATAAACGGATGCGATATACAAATGGCATGAGTTCATAAAAGCTATTAAAGTAACAACAAGAAAATTCCATCAAATATAGATGTGTAAAAAATCAGAAACAAGAAAAGATTATACTAACAGTATTATCATTGAAAGGTCCCACGGAACCGCTACTGGAGACAAAACAGGCACCTGTTATTTTAGTCACAGATCTTCGAGACATTCAAATAAAAGTGGTTTTTTTTTCTAACATTGATATGAGAAATACAAAGCTATGCGAAAACCCGCACACGTCATAGCTGACTTTTATAAAGGCGAAGACGTTATGATGATGACGTAGCTTGGTCCGTGGCCATTCAGCACAAACCGGTTTTCATTCACAATCATTACAAACAGAATTAAGGCTGCATAGTTGGAAATATAACAGTACGACAACTGGTACAAATTTAAATGATTCATAAAAAAAGTAAACCTGTCTAATAATCAAAGGGCATTGAGAACAACGCAAAATGGAATGAAGTAACAAATTTAAAGAAAATATTTTTCTTATTATCATATTTCTATGGAATATTTCAGTATTTCTCTTTATTGCAACAATAGTTCTTATCAACATATAAATGCATTGAACATAATGGTCTAATAACTTTAAAAATTTCCAAAAAAAAATTAAGATTTTGAAGTCGCATTACTAACGATGTCGCAGTACTGTCATGTTTATTCACTATGTCCGCGTTGTGACGTCATTACGACTTGATTATGAAATCGATTGCGTATTTAGTGATGTATTAAACGTATTTTACGTCGTTGTTTCTTATATTCAATTTCTTATTATAGACAGGTTTATCCGATCATTATTTGATAGGGAATTACCCATAACCCAGAAATAACGAAAAAAAGTTAGCTAATATTAGTTTTTATTTTGGAACCACTCTTGTTTTTACTGTTCGATTATATTGATTGATCGTGGAATGAAAATGTACTAACACTTAAGCTTTTCAGGCAGTTTTTCAACGTGGCTTACCAAAGCGGATGATTAAATGATAATAATACTATTTCCGATCCGCCTCAGTACTATAAGCGCGTGGAGGAGTTACTGGTGGTAGGACCTCTTGTGAGTCCGCGCGGGTGGGTACCACCACCCTGCCTATTTTTGCCGTGAAGCAGTAATGCATTTCGGTTTGAAGGATGGGGCAGCCGTTGTAACTATACTTGAGACCTTAGAACTTATATCTCAAGGTGGGTGTCGCATTTACGTTGTGGATATCTATGGGCTCCAGTAACCGCTTAACACCAGGTGGGCTGTGATATCGTCCACCCATCTAAGCAATAAAAAAAAGTTCTTTGGGCATATCGCCAGAAAGAGAAGTGATAGTTTGGAAAAGCTGCTGGTCACACGCAAGGTATGCGAAAGAAGGCCCAGAAGCAGAAGTCCAAAGCGCTGGTCAGACCAGATACGCTCCACTCTCAATACTTCAGTCTACGTTGCTCTCCACACAGGCGAAGATAGGCAGGAATGGCACAGGATAATACAGGAGAAAGTTGTTAGAGCAGGCCACGACCCTCAGCATTGAGGATTATTGACACAAGGACGAGGAATACTAGTTAAAATCTGCGAAGCAGTTTCATATATGCACTAGCATATTCTGAGGCTGAAGCAAAATATTATTGCGGGTAGTATTTCAGCTTATAATATTTCCTGAAATGCTCAAAGAAAATTCTGAAAGCATATTATGATTAAAGACTTTAAAAAATAATAATAATAAATATTCTAAACGTCTTGGCAGACAATACGCTAGAAATGTGAATTGTTACATTTTCTCGACGTCGGGTGTAAGAGCGCAGCGGAGTCGTTTAGTGCGGTAAGGCCCTAAAGTTCCTTGGGCCCGGGGTCTGCTCCCAACACCTGCAGATCGTCAAGTCCCACATACCCCGCGCGCCCCCTAGACGCGGGGACATCGTAAGAGGTTCGGCCACCAGCCCAAAAAAAATTTTTAGGGTTACTAAAAGGATTATAGACGCCGCACGGGTGGTCATCACTACGCTTCTTATATCGACTGCGAAGTAGTCATTCGTTCTTTTTCGAAGGGTTTGTATATGTTGAGACTTCAAATACGCGTTAGACACGTCCTTACGAATCCATCAGATCCAATAACGCTTGAATTAGACGCCTTCAGTTCTAACACTAGGAGCAGGCTTAGGGACCCCGGTAACCATATTCGTCGAAACCAGTAATCACTTAATCATTAAAAAAAAAAATTCGAATACACATACCGAGTTTGTGTTGTGATGAATTTTGGTTACGCTAATCATTTTACCATACAATAAAGAAAAAAAGAAGTTGAAAAAAAAAACACGAACCAATCAAACGCTAATCGCCTTAGAATTTAATTTAACGGCAAAATAAGCATCGCGTTTATGAAATAAAAGAAAACTAAATGTTGCAGCCATTAGCGAGATTCCCCTTCATGAAGGAAACGATCGTTTGCGGTGAGGGAGAGTTACTAAATCACGAATGTGAAAACTTCCATTTGCGACACCGTTAACAGCTAGGCGACCGTGCCGTCGCATTATTACGTGTTAATTCACGACTTATTTATTGTAAATTACTGTGTTATTTAATACGAGGCTTGACTCTATCTCCGATGCGACCATCCACCATCAGGGGCGCGACGAAAAACTTTCTTTGAATTAGACAGAAATCATGAGATCATTGTTTGTTTAAACTGCAATTTTACTACGGGCCATTTTGACAGATTGTTTAACCCTTTGACTGCCTTAAAGGTCACCGGTGTTCTACGTGGCGCATTAAATAATTGTCTTTTTTTAATTATTTTTTTCTTAGATGGGTGGATGAGCTCGCAGCCCACGTGGTGTAAAGTGGTTACTGGAGCCCATAGACATCTATGACGTAAATGCGCCACCCACCTTGAGACATCAGTTCTAAGGTCTCGGTATAGTTACGACGGCTGCTCCGCCCTTCAAACCGAAACGAATTACTGCTTCACGGCACAAATAGGCAGGGTGGTAGTACCTACCCGCGCGTACTCACAAGAGGTCCTACTACCAGTAAACTCAACAGAAATCAACAGAATACATGAGGTCAAGATTAAATTTCGCTACGGGCTATTTTGACAGATCGTTCAACCCTTTGACTGCCATGTAAGTCACCGGTACCCTACGTGGCGCACTATAGTAGTTATGTTTATTTCTCTTCCCAATATTCTTACTAAGGCGTCAGAATATCTAGTAGGCCCTGAAAAAGACGAATCCTAAGACACTAAGAATGAATCCGTCCGTAATGAATGAATCCATCATACAACACAAGGTATTTGACAAATGCTTGAATCTCGCTTACGACATTTTCAAGATAAGCTTACATATATACAAGTACCGAACAACATAATTTGGACCGTAGGTCTACTGAGCAATATCACCCCCTCAGTGGACGATCTTCCCTTCGTCGTTAAGCATTCCAGAAATATATATCTAAAAGACCTAAAAGATTAAAATATATGTAAAACAAAAGAAGGCAAAGCTAGGCAACCCGGGCGTTTAGTGACAGAAATCGACCTAGTTATTTCAGTGCTTCACGTAGGACACCGGTGACCTACCCGGCCCTTAAAAGGTTAAATACACGAACGAGCGTGTACTGGTGATGACACTTACGGATGAGATCTTGGAAGCATTTGAAAGAGCAGATGAGATAAGCGTTCTATCTGATTGCACCGCGATGCTGGCATTCAAAAATTTCACTCTCACTTAAAGGTTATTATACAAGGTTCACGTCGTGTGCCTATTGGACTCCATTACTGGCATAACATTCGTTTAACGGTAAGCGGGTCTGTACGTTACGTCTCCCACAAAAAACAAACTCAAGCAATGTACATATTTGTGTAATTCGCAAAATATATGTTACATTAGATAAATATGTTTTGACGCAAACAAATTTATCGGTTCAATGAGTTAATTAAACGCGAAAAATACGTTAAACACCAAATAAAATAACTATAAAATGATATTAATAAAAAATTACGATATATGTACATATAAATAAAGTATACATTTTTTTTTTGTTCAAATATAAATTGATATACATTTAACCGAGCGGAAACCACACGTAGTGATACGAAAGTGCTGACAAAAATAATAAGGAAAAACAATAGTAACCTATATTCACCACTTCCCTCGTGAAAAAAAAAACTATCAATTATCGTGGTAATTGCAATGTTAATTTACCAAAGAAACAACAACAAAAGAACACACATTCATATCTCTAAAATTAAGACTACCGTTTTCCGTTACCATTTAAAAATGTAGATACCGTTTTTACCTTAAATAACAGATAGGTAATGCCTCTGGCATTGCTGATGTCCATGAGTGACGATGAGCATTCACCATCGGTTTGGCTGTACACTTTTCTACCTACATAGATAATATTTTTTTTTAAAAAGTCGGGCATCCAACCCAGCAGATGATCCATCATCGGGATCGCTCGTCGACAATCTGAGGTACAAACAAACTACTGCCTATGATTAGGTCTCATAGAAAGGCGCGTATATCGACCGCGCGAGCGACCGAGAATGTATTTCTGAGCCATATGGTAGGTACATGGGGCCGAAAATCTCCTGAAACGCAATGCTGATAAGCTTAGTGCTTCTAATCCCCGCGATTATTTCAAATAGTACACCAAGAGCACCGTCTATGGAAAATGCGGTACTAATGAACCAGTCTCTAGGAAGACTTAAAGCAGACTACTCTAGTCAATAACGAATTTTACAACACTCACTAAAGCAATTTCAAAATGCAATTTTCGATATGGCCTTACAGCTCTTTAGTAGTACCGAATCGACACATGGTACTATGTTTTTATTATTATTACTAGCCGACCCGGCAGACATCGTAGTGCCTTAATCGATAATTAAGGATTCCTAATTTTTTTTTAAAAACGATTATAGCCGACGTCACTCGGGAATAATGTAGTTTCCAAACAATGAAAGAATCTTTCAAATCGGTTCAGTAGTTTTGGAGCCTGTTCAATACAAACAAACAAATCTTTCCTCTTTGTAATATTAGTATTAGTACAGAAAATAAACAGTGTTACAGCACAAGTCTTACGGGATTGTTGATAAGCCAAGTACTCTTTTCTGTATAGCATTATATGGAAGCAGTTAGTACTTTTAAAGAGCGGGGATATATTACAATATAATACCTAGTCAGGTCATAAATTATGTCTGTCACATGTTTAATGTAAAATAATTGAAACAAGTTTATTCATTATGTAACCATTCATATACCAAAATGAACTTAACAAAACATAGATTCTTATGACACTAAAGTTTATTCAAAATTACCTCCGTGATTTTGAATACAGGCCTTCAATCTGCGCGGCCAGTCGTCTATCGCAGCACGAACGAGGTCCATGTCAGTATCGGCGGCTGCCTTAATCAAGGATGTCTTGAGTGACTCCAAATTGGGATGAGGCTTTGAGCACGCCTTTTCCTCCAAGTGTTGCCATATCTTGTAATCTAACGGATTCAAATCTGGACTGGAGGAGGGCCAGTCTTCGTGCCGGATGAAGTCGATTTCACGCGCCGCCAGTCAGTCTTGTGTGCTCTTCGCTCTATGAGCTGGCGCCGAATCTTGTTGGAATACCCAGTGCCTGTTATTGAACATGGTATGAGAAACAGGTTCCACAAGGTTCGTCAGGACTGTATTTTGATACACAACTGCATTCGTTTTTACACCTTTCTCACAAAAATGTACCTCTGTTAAGCCCCAATAAGAAACTCCCAACCATACCATGAGCGAGGATGGAAAATGACCTCGTTGGACACGCGGAATACGGTTGCTCGCTTCTTCACTACTGTGTGCGTACACCTTATCATTTTGTTTGTTGTAGCTCTCTTCTACGGTAAAAATTTTTTCATCCGAAAAAAGAATTTCCCGATATTTTTTTCCCGCGTACCGCTTCAACAAAGCGCGGCATCTCTTCAGTCTCAGGTCCATTAGACGAGCATTCAAACGATGTCCTGTTTTTCTTCGATATGCCCGAAGCCCTAAGTCTTCATTTAACACCCTTTTCACCGTGGTTCTGCTTAACCCCATCTGAAGGGCCAACAGTTTCTGCTTACGTTTGGGATTTCTTTGAATTCGCGCCTTCACAGCTTTTATCACTGCTGGAGTCCTAACAGACCGAGGGCGACCACTTCTTGACCTGTCATCTACACTTGAGTCTTCATTGTATCGTTTGATGGTACGATAAACGAATCTTTTGGTTATATTCAAATTTTTCAGTATGTTAAAAATTTGAATTGGCGCGTAACCGCAACGATGCAACGCAATAACTGCAACACGGTCTTCTTTAAGCGTCCACTCCATATTTAAAAATGAGTAAAATTCTAAAAGAATACATTTTTATTTTCATGAACAATTCGAAATTCGAATTCAATAAACTTTTTTGTGGCCAGCATTCTAAAAGAAAAGTTTTTACTGTGTGACAATACTTATGACCTGACTAGTTATAAGGTATATTTATTAATTAAATGGTCTAAGAGATAACGTGAAAAATCTTATAAAGAAAATAAATTTATTGTGTGGGTTCTGTACGTACGAGTAACAGTAGTATTTTTTTTTCCTATGTGTGCCCACTGAAATTACAAATTTTGGTCTGCTCTTTAATATTTCCCTGTTTTTAAGTAGCAGTGCCTATTTATGTTTCTTAAATTTATAGGTAAATTAAGAACTTCCTAAACGTACTATACTCAATTTTATAATAATTTAACCCAATTGTTAACATTTTCATTATACACATTTTAATGTAATAAAAACTAAATTAACATTGAATAAGTTCAATTACTGGTGGTAGGACCTCATATGAGTCCGTACGGGTAGGTACCACCATCCTGCCTATTTCTGCCGTGAAGCAGTAATGCGTTTTGGTTTGAAGGGTGGGGCAACCATTGTAACTATACCTATTTGAGACCTTAGAACTTATATCTCAAGGTGGGTGGCACATTTACGTCGTAGATGTCTATGGGCTCCACTAATCACTTAACACCAGGTGGGCTGTAAGCTCGTCCACCTTTCTAAGCAATAAAATAAAAGTCATCATGAATGCCTGTATGCCTAAATGCGCAAACAGAAAAGCAAAAATCTGTTTTAGATTTGTCTGTATTAAATTTAAATGAAGACTAATTTCCAATTACCTCGTTTAGTGAAACTATTACTAATATAGTTCGTTCGTTTCATTCATTTAGATTTAATCTTATTTCTGAGTTGCGTCATAAGACCGTCACGAATTTATCATTTTCAACGAAATAATAATTAGCATAAATGACAAACCAAAAATTCCCAAACCTTTTTTAAAACATATGCGATAGCAGCACTGGTACTTAAATAACTTAAATATATAGTATAAGCTCTTTATTCGCGGGGTATACGTTCCGTAAATATGCCGCGAATACAGAAACCGTCAATATAGAAATGCGCGTTTGCAAAGAATATTCGGTTGGATACCTACTTAATAGAAATCTTTTTAACAATGTGTATGTACCGATGTGCCGATTAGATCCGCGAATATAGACATCTTTAGCCGCAAATATAGGAATCGGATCGCCTTTTTTTAATTCGCGAATTATGAAAACGCGAATGAAGGATACGCGCATAACGAGCTATTACTGTAAGTTTATTATTCAAAATTA
Organism: Bombyx mandarina; assembly: GCF_003987935.1. The sequence continues at coordinate 482,781 of NW_021011521.1, read as the reverse complement.
TTATATTATCTAAGTTTAGGAAAAATTGCATTTCTTGAAATTTTCAACTTTATCCTTGACAGTAAATTTACGACACATTTCATTTTCTATTTACATGCATACGTTTGCAAAAAATTTAATTTTGACTGTAAGACACACACCGTTCACTAATTTCGACTAGTCGAAAGACGATCATGAAAAACCTTAAGCGTCTCGACCTCATATCAGAACAAGTCAGATTTTAATTTCCAAACCGCAGTCGGCTGTGAACGTCGTTCGCACTTTACAGTTCCATTGTGTTCCGTTGCTCTCGGCATTATGGACCCACATCTACTGGACACTGGCACGTAGTCAGAAAAAAAATTTTGCGTATACGTTTTTTTTTTATTTTTATAAATACTTTGATTAAATTTCGACGCTATTGACTACTTCGAAATTTAACAAGATGCATAAGTATTTAAATAGTTGAATATAATTATTATAATGAGAGGTAAAATAATATATGATAAGGGGGTTTTGAGGAGACAGTATATAAATATAATATATAACTTTATATGTAAATGAAAGCAACTAAGATGTCATGTAAATTTGTAAATGGTTAATATAATGTTTTATAAAAGTGTAAATAGAAATGTAAAACACAGCGCATTAAATTTATTTAAAATTGATCAAGACTTCTTTGTGTTCATAGTAAACGCAGTTGAGCTTGGTGTATGATAATCACGATCGAGAAACAGTGGTATCACGTGATTTCATTTACAGGTAGTAGTAGTAGTAGTAGTAGTAGTAGGACATATTATGAGCTCATCAACACAAGGCTTGAAGGTTGGAGCATTGCAAATGTGCAATAAAATTTGCTATTCAAGATTGACGCACTGATACCAATTCCGGTGGTAGATTCTGCGAAGCACAGCTCTTGCTAGGGCCAGTGTTAGCAACACTCCGGTTTGAGCCTCGAGAGCTCACCTACATAATAGGGTAACGGTGATATAGCCTTTCAAGGCTATCAGCATAGGTAAGAAAAAAATGATACCAATATATTTGTAATTTACGGTTGACAGCTTACATTTAAAGCTTGCTAAACTATGAAAGTAACAAAATAGTGATTTTTTATATATTTAAACAGTCAAATCCAGATATTTTTATGGTCTGATAACACCTGATTCCGGCCCACATGAACAATGTCTAAGAAGTAGTAAAATCTTTGAGATCGTTACGTGCACATTGCATATATGTACATATATATGTACATTTATAATATCTAAGTTCAAAACGTTCGCCTAAAGGATAGGATGCCTGGCGTATTCGTTTTAGAGATACAACTGTGCCAGAGTCAAAACTTGTCAAGATAAAATATTTTACAAATACGTACTTAGCACGGGTTCACTAATGAACGATTACAATATATTTTTATTGCCCTTGTAGGCAAACGAAGCATACGGCCCACCTAATGGTGAGTGGTTACCGTCACCCATGGATTTCAGCAATGCTAGGGGCAAAACCAAGCCGTTGCATACCTATTCAATGATGAATTAACACCGTGTAATAAAAATCATACCATCAAAATGAAAATAAAAAGTGCTGATAGGTTTGAGCCTAGATAGAAATGAGATCAAAAGTCTTAACACAACTGAAATAGGCAGGATGGTGATATCGATCGGGTTTGCAATACGCCCTGCCAGTCCTGCCACCCATAGTCCCATGTTGGGCGTTGGATCTTTTGACTTCATAAAAAGCTTAAAACCAGTTGGGCAATCAGCTCTTGCATCCATATCCATTCGTGTCGTCCGCTACAACGAAAACGCAAAATTTTTGAAAACGTCCAAAATAATACCAAGTGGTGAAAGGCTATTCGGTTTAAGCGATATTTCGCTTAATACGCGACATTTATCTCTGTAATGAAAGGTCCGTTTTATTTTATATTAGCTTCAATAATACAAAGTTTATAATTGAACTTTAATTGAGCTTACCCCATTCAAATAGCTAAAGAAATTTTTTTTTATTGATAATATTTTTTCCGAATTTTATCCTTTAGTTGGCTCTCCTTTAAAGTTGCAAAAATGTCGCTTAATAACCTTTCACCTCTCGATATACGTACGTAATTACGTATATAGGTAGGTACGTATTTTTTTACTGGTGGCAGGACCTCTTGTGAGTCCGCGCGGCTAGGTACCACCACCTGAGATACTTAAGATATTTCAGAACGTATACATAAGAAAAGTTTTTGTATAGGTTTCCGTACCATTGAAAATTCTCGTAAGCATAAAACATGACTAATTGAGATTAAGCAACCTGTGTCTGATCCTATTTTAATGAGTATTAGTACGTTTGTGTAGCTTGTGGCTTAAAAAGATGCACCCAGAGCACTTGTCACTATTTTTAGCTTTGGATGGAGCTGTATTCGAACAATAGATATGGTATTTTCTTCGGTTTCCGCGATGTGTATTTTATATTCTTTATTTATTGCTTAGGTGGGTGGATGAGCTCACGGCCCACCTGGTGTTAAGTGGTTACTGGAGCCCATAGATATCTACAACTTAAATGCGCCACCCACCTCGAGATATAAGTTCTAAGATCTCAGTATGGTTACAACGGCTGCCCTACCCTTCAAACCGAAACGCATTACTGCTTCACGGCAGAAATAGGCGGGGTGGTAGTACCTACTCGTGCGGACTCACAAGAGGTCCTACCACCAGTAAAGTATGATCACTATCTGCCACAGTTTTATTATTTTACTAGCGGCCCGCTACGGCTCCGCTCGGGTCAACAAAAATTTCAATGATATTTGACGTTGTTTTATTTTTTAAATAAAAGAATACTTATTGCGGCATAACTATAATAGTTTGACATATGCTGTTGTGACACTTTTTGTAAATAGTAATGTGTTCTACAAAGTCGTAGTTCATTATTTTATTCTATCATCAATAGTTTTCGCAGGGCACAGGGACGAACTCACAGCCCACCTGGTGTTTAGTGGTTACTGGAGCCCATAGACATTTACAACTGAAATGCGCCACCCACCTCGAGATATAAGTTCTAAGATCTCAGTATGGTTACAACGGCTGCCCTACCCTTCAGATCGAAACGCATTACTGCTTCACGGCAGAAATAGGCAGGGCTGTGGTACCTACCCGCGCGGACTCAGAGGAGGTCCTACCACCATATCAACAACAATGTCGGTTAAGATGGCCGCGCGATCGGACTTTTCAGACAAAAACCTTTTGAAATTCGTCTTCTCATTACAATCAGAAAACATACCGTAAATAAATGCTATCATGACTAAAATTGCTACACAACAATTTGACATAAGTGAGAAGACTCAACGCTCACATAACATTTTAAATTTATGCGCAATGGGCGTACCAAAGTACCAACATTGTATTTAGTACCCATGTACCGATCGTAGCTCTGAAACGACATGTACTCTCCGTTTACTATTCATTACTCATTCGCGACTAAGCCGACCAATGTGTGACTGCACTCGACGAGCGTTCTCAATGCGACCGCCCGACGTTTCCCGGAAAATATTGTACATAAAATGGCGTCAGCTCAAGTCACTGCAAATGTCGCTGAGGATTTACGTTCGATCGTAAATCAAAATGGCGGCGTTCTCCCCTCACCCTCGATCCTCACAACCTGCGTCTGCGCACAATAATTGAATATTTCACGCGCCCCTCTCAACACCTCACGAGATGACCATCGGATACAATGTTATATTTTATTACTTCGCTCTCATTGTGTTTAGGCCCTAAACTGTAGATGACTGATCGTGAGAAATACATTATTAAGTTTAATAGCAAGTTTAAAAGCAATATTTCACATCGTTTTGGACACCCCTTTAATGTTTAGCGACCAATGTTTTATGATGATTTGTTTCCTTATTGAAATGCGCTTTTAAAAATGGTTTCATAAAACAAGTCGGATATTAAGATCTCATATACATTGTAATGTGCGGCTTAGTTAGTTCTTCTGAAGGCTTTAGAATCTTCTAACATTTTAACGTTTAGAGCGTCTTGTGAGCCCGCACGGGTAGTTAACCTACCAATTACAATATGCCTTTGAACCAAGCCTTAGAATCCATGTTTCAAGACTTTCAAGGTGGGTTACGTTATTTATCATTGTTGATATCTATGAGAACCGACAACTACTACTTAATACCAGGTGAGCCGTGAGTTTATTCACCCAACTAAGCAACAAACAAAGAAAAACTTTATTTTTTTAGGTTTTATACAGGCTGAAATAACATTAACGACTTTATTTGTTATTCTTATTACAAAAAATATTTGAAACAATAAATATTATATTTTTTTCTGAAACTAAGCATTTTTTTAATTCTTTGCTTTTATTTTCTGCGTAGATTCAATGTCGTACATACGTGAGATAATAGAGGTAAATTCAGAATGCAAAAGGAATACTCGAGCATACCACACGAGCATTCGCAAAGCGAACTCGAAATCGGTCATTTATCCCGAATCGAGTGCACCGCACACGAATTATCTGCATTAGACATGTTAATCCACTCATTTTAACAGTAATTTTATTCGGTATTTATCGGTGCATTCATTACTGGTCACCGCAAATCGGGCACCCAAAAAGCTCGCTATTTTCCGACCATACGGTCTATAGTACAAAACAAATTTTCGAAGATCTCGCATGCGGATATGTTTAACACGATTTATAGGTCACGTTACACCAGTCAGGTTGTTAGGGATAGTTTTATTCAACACATGCCACGCATCTACGATAATGATCATCTACATTAAAATTTCAATTGATTTACAACATGATTAACTGCGTATGGTTTGGTTATTAATTTGAATATTCAATATTTAAACGATACTCACACCATTATGAGATAAACAAAAATGTTTATGTATGATTTCAAATTAGTTCTTATACATTTTAAATACATATAAAGTACACATATATATACATAATATGTATGCGTACCTTTTACAATTTCATTTGTAAAGTTTTATCATCAGCCCACAGTCGTCCACTGCTGGACATAGGCCTCTCCCAATCCACACCACTGAGCCCGATCTTTAGCTCTCTTCATCCTGCCGGCCACTGTTTGGAGGTCATCGCACCACCTAGGGAGCGCCCCACATTACGTTTTCCGTTGCACTGTCTCCACTCGAGAACCCCTCTGCTCCAGCAATCGTTAGTTCTAAGGCTATCTTTATTCTTGAAAAATATGTGTTACTTAAAACTAAATAATTTCTTTGTATCATCAATATAGCTTTAGTTAGAGTACCTACATAAGTACAATTTTATTTCATTAATAAAATTGTTCAAATTCATTAAAGTCCCGTACCAGGGTAAAGCAATTTCATCTACTTATAATTTAAGTATTTTGTTCCAGGGAAGAGCTTTTCGTTGACCATCACGATATCGACGAACCCGCCTCAAGTGGCAACATATCAAAAAGCCATAAAAGTCACTGTCGACGGACCTCGGGAACCTAGATCTAAAACCAGTACGTATTCTAGTTTTAATTTTTAATTTATGGATATAATTAAAAGCGTTAATTTATGATAGCACTGAACATGTCCGGCGGTTTTGACCGCTTTAATTTTGTAATACAGAAAGAATTAAAGACGTTGCATTTACCGGGGATAAAGAGTTCCTTGTATCACGCCGATCCATAAACCAAACCAGCCAGCTTGTAAGCCATTGGTACGTAACATCACGAACCAAATTAGACACCCTTGTATTTATTACAGCCGAAATAGCGGGCGTTGCCCGGGTCATGTCATATACCATGATCAAAAGTGTCTTGTGTATACATCCATATTTTTGTACGAAATTTCATTCAATTTCAAATCCATTTTTGTGACAAACATACAAAACTTTCTCATTTACAATAATACATATTAAGTATGCATATATATCATCGCCTGTTTGAATAAAATAAAAAGAGATTGATAAGTTTCACATAGAAGAAGGTTGTACTGTACAAGTCTATTATTAGATTTTTTTGCACTGATTATATTGAAAATTGGGTGGCGATGTGGACTATATGATGACAAGTGGCTCCGTTAATAAAAAAGTGAATCATCATCTAGTCTACTTATTTGAAAATCAAACATCAAAAGAAATAGGCTTGACAGTATAAATTTTCAACACCAAAATAGGTATCGTATAGCATCTCTTTTTTTTAAATACACTTGATGGTAACTTTAATTGTGGTGCTTGCATTAATCGCTGGATATATCTAGATGCAACACTAGAGGTAAATACAACACGTTTTGGATTTATTCAAACTATTCATACATATTAACATAGAAAAAAAGCGATGGAACTCATGTTTAGCTGTTAGAATTAGCAGCAAATTTTTAGCCTAAAATTTTAATTAACTATCAAACGGAGTTTATCTCATTCACGAGCAAAAATCGATAAACAAACTCGAATCGAAAACCTAAAACGTACAAAATCTGTTAGACAAAATCTCATTAATTTAATATCAGGCTTTCCATCAGAGACGATAATGAGCAACCAATGATGCACGACTGCAAAATAATATCATAAAACTGATAAATTAATTAACCGTCTCTAATTTAAGAGATAATTTCAACGAGGCCCGCACAAACAAAGCCAATTCGTTATTATGGGATAGCGGGCCGCGCTGACCGCACTACAGAGTATGGACTACGAAATTATTTATTGTTACGTTTTATCATTATCATAATATATAATTTTTAATAATGTGCGATACGGTGTAGCGACCGCGGTCGTATCGACGCCTGATAAATATTTTCTTCCCACGGGACTACGTGCGATATGGCAATGTTACTGTGAGCCAACAAAGTGTGTGTCGGTTTTGTAAATGTTTTAATGATTACGTTGAAAATGTAATTTTTTTTTATTGCTTTGATGCGTGGACCACCTCACAGCCCACCATGTGTTAAATGGTTACTGAAGCCGATAGACATCTACAAAGTAAATGCGCCACCCACCTTGAGATTTAAGTTCTAAGGTCCCAAATATAGTTACAACGGCTGCCCCACCCTTCAAACCGAAACGTATTACTGCTTCATGGCAGAAATAGGCGGGGTGGTGGTACCTACCCGTGTGGACTCACAAGTGGTCCTACCATCAGTAATTAGAGCAATATGGTAATAATTTATTACCAATATTAAATTTGAGTGTGTGAATTAAATAAATAATATATGACCAACTTGACAATACATAGTAATATGTTTATGTTATAATACATAATAAAATTAACCTTAATACGTACAATCTAGATGTTTATATTTTTTTATTTAGTTGCACCAACAAAGTGATCATCAATACAAAAAACATTGACAAATTGACAATAAGTAAGTACATGGCAGATGTCACCTCAATTATAGGTGCAATGGACAGTGCCATAGTTGACAACATCATGAACTAAAAATATAATGAGCAATTTTAAAAAATATGATATTAATAATAATAATATTAATGTAATGGTATTGGAAGAAGCCGTGGCCTAAAGATTAAGGCGCCCTGTGCATTCGTATCGAGTGACTTGACTGTGCCAATGCTAGAATCCCGCAGGCAGGTACCAAATAACGACTTCCATGATGAAAGAATAACATCGTGTAATAAAAATAGTCATAATCACTGCTGGTATTTCTGTCGTGAAGCAGTATGGTATCCATGTGTATGGGCGATGTTTATAGCAATGTCTATAGGATCCGGTCTAAGAAATTAACAAAAAATAATTTTAATAATTAAAATACAACAATTACTAAAATACACCTAAATTATACAGATTTTTTTATTCTATAATAAAATATTTTTCGTAAGCTTAGCGAAAATGAAGACGATGCTCGCAGAGGTGTTTAATTATAAAATTCGTCATCAGTTGGTTAAATGTTAATCAGAAGGCACGTATCTGCGACCTCGGCCTCTTTGAGCTACTACTATTGAGCCACTTTCCCTTCGTCCGTCAGTTACAGCTACAGGTACATTACGTAGTTTTGCGGCCAAAGCTCAGAGGATCCTACGGTAGGCAGCGGCTTGCCTCTGCCCCTGGCATTGCTGAAGTCCATGAGCAACGGTAACCACTCACCATCAAGTAGGCCGTATGCTCGTCTGCCTGCAAGGAAAAAAAAACTGATAGTAATCAGTCGGAAATTCATTAACATCACTAGATGCGACAATGCAATCGGGTCGTCGCGTCCCCTTAAGGGGGCGTGGATCGGGCCTCAAGGCTATCCCTTTTACCCAAGAGGAGGTTTCAGTACATACTTGGTCTTTTAAATTGCAATAGACGATAGCTTACGATTCTTGTGTTAAACGCCCACCGGAGTCCACACACATAATATATTCAGCACTTCACCTTGACAAATGAGGTGGTATTCCCAATAACATAACCGATACGCTTCCCTTCTGACCGGACTGACAGATACCTACTAAGCTTTCCTGTCTGAAAATTACTTATCCTCACCAAATTGTTCCCACCCCTAATTAAGGGTTACTAGTGGTAATACGTGACTATAACCCACCAAACTTTTAGCGCATTTCCAGATATATCCTCACATACCATCCATCTCTCCTTCTTTTTCACAACGGTACTCTTTTTCACACGTTTTGGGATTCTCAGCGATAAGCAATGACTTAACTGTGACCCAGACATTGCTGACGTCCATGAACAACATCTAGAATCTAGATTGACAATCAAATAAACCTACAATCAATATTCTACAGCTAAGCATTCGTGCGATTAAAAAAAATAGAAGGCCTTTACAATGCTTATGTGACTTCCAGGTCATGTCTCAGATGAGCATTCACTTTAGGATGTCTATAAGCTCCGACAAACACTTAATACTAAGTGAGAAAGCTGGTTTTATGCATTAAAATAAATCTTCCTATCTCGAGTTCATTCGTGGTTTGTTATTGTGAACTTGCAAAAACTATTACTCCTAAAACTGCGCGTATTGGAAAATAACAAATAAGTCTCGGCTTCAAAAATTAAGACGCCTGTTATTCGATTATAATGTTCATTCTTCTTCTTGAATCTACAGTCTCTAAGCTCTGAAATAGTTGTGGTAAATCTTTTACAAGCTATTTATTTAGTCTAAAAGAATCTCATTAAACAAATTTCACCATATAAATTTGTATAAACTGAATGAACTTTCACGTTAAAAAAAATATATCTTCAAAATAATAAAATTCGAGACCCCACGTAAATTACGGATAGCTAATTAATATCATAAAATATCGTCTTCCGCCACTGCGTTCAGGAAGTCACGCGAAACTAAAGCCTTGTTCAAAAGAAACTCGTTCTATTGACGAAATTCAATGTAGGGCAAAAACAAAAAGGAATACAAGAGCGATATGCGATGTTCCGTATGTTATATTCCTTCTCATAATAACATTTTTAAGTTTGATTTTTATTAAGTAGTAAATGCCTGATTCATAAATCATTTCAAATATAGATAATAGTCTTTGATCCATGAATTTTATATATTTTTTGGAAATGAATCGTTGTTAAAATTACAATAATTAATTTTAAAGATTTGTGTCCATTTAAAATATTTTTTTAAGATCTATAATAGAACACATGATATTTAACAGACGCCTTAATCTCGCTAGCAACATTTTCGAGATAAGCTTACATATGTACAGGTAGGTACCGAACATCAACATTCGGGCTGTCGGTCAACCAAGCAATTTCAGCCGCTCGGTGGAAGATCTTCCCTTTGCCGTTACCTCCAAAGATTCGTAAATTGTTGGCTGTATACACTTGGCTGTACGCCCGCTGTCCTTTTACCGTTTAAAAAAAAATAACAAGCGAGATCCTTTTAATACGGAACACTAAGGAACACACGTTACGCCATATGGAGTGATGCCGGCGGCAAACAATAGTGAAATTATATCAGTAATAAGTTGCACTCACGCACGGCTCACAACTGCGCTCGACGTATCCTTGTACGTTCCAGAATTGTGAAAGAGACTTTTAAGAACAATAATATTGTAAACAACCACTGTTGAAATATTACGCGCAATTCATCTTATTGGGATTTTCAAAGAGATACCTTCGTATAGACTTTTATTAGTTAGCTCCATGTCCAATGTGACTTTTTTTATACCGACGAGGTTTGACTCGCTTAGTAGGTAATATTAAATTCTGAAATGTCAAAGCCAACTGTTTTCATTGTTAATACAAGCAGAAGTTTCATATAGCGATCCGATTAAATTGAAATTAATAGCAGGCTAGAAAAACAGGCCGGGTTTGGCTAGTACGTCTTATTTATTACCTATACGCTTATTATGTACCTTTATAATAAAATAATTGTAACACTATTATAGTTGGTCACAGTTACTGAAGCGTATTAATGTTCAGTAAAATTTAATTGATTACTTCTGTAATCAATTAAATTTGAATTATTTTTCTTGACTTCTGTCAAGAAACAGTTATTAACTAAGCATTGAGAAGCTCCTTTCAGTAGTTATAGTTCAGGAAAATGTAGTGTATAATACAAATTGAAAAATACTTCCCTTTTCTTTTAATTATTATTTTAAAATTGACATAGTTCATGAAAAGCTTCTTCAAAGTTCTTTTCGCTATTGAAACAAACTTTTGTCTGTTTTAACGAACACCGATACCTCACGATATAACATTTCAGAGGTAAACAGACGTACCTATAGTGCATAGAAGGATACACATAGGTCTTTAACTAATTCGCAAATATATAATTATCATTATCGACACCAATGGCTCGTATGTTTAATCTATATTTTATTAATACGTCAAGCAAAAACGCCATATTATACCTCTTTTTATGAAAATTGTGCGGACGGAGGAATATGAAATTTCTCACACTTATAGAGAATATAGAGAAGGAGCGCAGAATGCATTTATCTTTTTAAAATTATCCATAAAACATACATAAAATCAATAAAAAAAGTCTGTGGTCAAATTAAGAATAAAATAATAGTGTTTGTATTATTTGTCTATAGTGTAGTCTTGGCGAAACCTGTGATTATAGAAGTATACAATTGACAATAAAATCATAATAATGTTCAAACTTATAATTTTCATTTATTATAGTCGAATTTTGACTACTGGGGAACCACTAGTCTCTATAAATAAACTTTTTTTACTGGTGGTAGGAACTTTTGTGAGTCCGCACGGGTAGGTACCACGTGGGTTACTTCGGTGGAGCAACCGTTGTAACTATACTTGAGACCTTACAACTTATATCTCAAGGTGGATGGTGCATTTACGTTGTAGATGTCTATGGGCTCCAGTGACCACTTAACACCAGGTGGGCTGCGAGCTCGTCCACCCATCTAAGCAATAAATAAAGAAAAACTTAAATGTGCTATGTTAATAACATCTTTGATCAATATTTAGAAAATCGTGACAATAAAACTAGCATAAGTTCCGCACAGTTCACAAATCCCGGTACACAGAAGCACGTAACAAAGAGTGGAAAGGGAATACAAAAGACAAGTACTTAACGAATAAGCCCCCAAACTCCGGGGGACAAGAAAGGAAGATCTCGCGTGAGCGGGGACTTAAAAGTTTGAGTTAATAGACTTAATTTGTAGGTGGCCCGCCGTAAGCCGCTTCGCAGTGACCCTCGCTAATTGTGTTGTGCCCGAGAATGTAATATCGGATATCGATATTTAATAATTGATTAAAAATGTTCAATTTGTATACTTTTGCTTGTATATAGCAAGTATATTCAAATATATTTATTTATAAGTGAATTATGAAGTTCTTGTTTCAAATGCTCTTTCATATAGTTCTTTCTCTCTTATTGATTTATTTAAATTTCTCTCTTTCTTATTTAAAATACCATATATTGAATGATAAACTAGTGGCCTTACATGTTGGAATTAGAAATCAGTTAAATTAATTTAATTTTTTGTTCAGGAAAAAAGACACATATTTAGACAAGTAGCCTACCACACTCAAGTCAAAAATATAAATGAGAAAATCAAGTAAAATAATTAACTATCGATTTTTGCGATCTATACGAATAATCGAAACTAGCCCCGCACTATTCCGTGTTCCCTATTCCGAAAATAATTAACCGCCTGCATTTTGTTTGCGTCGATTTCACGACATAATTGCCGCATCGATCGATATATTATGTTGCATTGTGTAAACTCATAAACCAATTATGTTTTATAATTTTTCCGACACGAATAATTGCGGGGTTCGCTTTAAGGCCGACATAGGCCGGTATAATATACACAAGGATCAGTTTCTACCTGGCTAATGAGGTGATTGACATATTGCAATTTAATTGAAGACCCCACGCCGGAAATATCTATTTTTTTCTTAAAATATCTACAAAAATTCGAATTATAAAAGATTTATTATATTTGATATGTATTTTATTAATACAATTTATTCTGTGCTTCTCTCTGGTTTTTAAGTGTCTTGGTGTTAACATTGGTTGTCTATTCGTAAAATATTTATCACCTAAAATGAAGAGTAAACGAATATTACTTTCGGGTTAAGTTAAAAAGTAATTAATTACTACGAAGTCGGAGCAGTAACGAAAAAAATACGGCGACATTAAGATCGAGTGATCGATTTGAGTAATCGATAGCACAATGATCGATGAATTATCGATTCGAGATACTCTAACTATCAAATTGATCTCCAGGTACAAATACTACAACACATCCGATTAGAACGTTCGGATTCCAGCGGCCACTCATTACCTGTGATAGTGCTTCCATCGCCCTTCGAGATATGGAATATAAGACATCTACGTCTAGAACATTCAGATCACTATCGCACGAAGAACGTGATTATAAGACTAACGCAAACCTGCCCACTGGTGGTAAGTTTTTTTTCGAGATTTTTAATCGCTACAATAGATTTTTTTTGCCACAAAGGTGTACCTATTGTACCTAAAGCAGAGTATACTTTATTACAGACCAAAAAAGTAGTAGTTAACTTTAAATATTAGAAACACAACACTATACTAAAATACAACGAACCGTCTTGTCGCTAGAAGCGATTACCTTACGGACTTAAGAAAAACAATATCACACTTATTTTCAGAAAATTTCAATCCTAGTCTCTTCAATTAATGAAATCACGAAATTATCCTATAAATTTGATACAATTGAATTCATTTAACTAGATATCATATAAAAGATTTAGGTCCTATTTACGTACCAACGTTACTGAGATATAATTGATGTGTCGCTTTACAATAAATATGAACTTTCAAACTAAAAGAATTTGAAATAACAAAAAATGGGTAATTAATTCAGAAAGAGTTAAGGTTTTGAATGTGGAATCCTATCCACAGAATACTGAAATAATCAGATAGAATTCGTAACAAAATTTGATATATTCGTGTGTCGTGGGAATATTTGCGAAGCACTTTCAGTAAAAAGAGCTGGCAACACGCGTTGACAGGAGCCGTGCAGAGGTTAATAACGTGCGTAATGGTTGAGTCGTCATTAGGCGGCGCGCGCGCAGATTGCCGGTCGCGCTGATGAAAGTCGCTGCTGGGATTGCCTTGTAAACGCCCCTGAGCTTATACCGACTACTTTAGAACAACATAGACATGACTTATATGAAAATATTTCTTGCCTATTTTTGGACCGCGAAGCAACAATGCGTTCTGGTTTGAACGGTAGGGCAGCCGTTGTGCTATAGAGACTTACAACTTCAACGTCGGTCACGGCGTCTACCTTGTTCATGTCTATGGGCTCCGGTTATAACTTAACACCAAGAAAACCGTTAGTTTGTTCGCCCGTTTAAGAAGTAAATAAAAATGATTCATTAATGACAATATAAAAATACAGCCAGTATTTTTTTTTCTAATGAGAATTTAAGTACGAAACTCAATATCAAGATTAAAATGGAAATTTCGAAGCCAGCAAAACCGGTTTCAAGAAAACTTTGTCTAAGTAGCTTTGTACATCGAAACACAGCCTAAGAAATTTTAAAAAATATGTTTGCCTAAATGGTAAAAAGAACATGGAAAATACATTCGAATTTGTTTTGTTTAAATTATTCAATTCGTATCTTTATTTGGATTAAATATTAAAATTAATTATAATGTCAAAAACGGAAGCTCTAATTATATAACAAGCACGGTGTCGATATGCTTATTTTTCTCGATTGCCTTGTCTATGAGATTCTTAGCCGCCGCGTTTGCAAACTCCGTAAATAAGGCGGCAGTCAGTTAGAGGTTCTTCGTGATTGTAAACGGCAATCCTGCCTACCCCGGCGGTAATGAGCTCAGAAATTAATAAATAATATAACGCACCGAGCTAACTTCACACGGAATACATCTGCCGTAACGTTACTATGATTATTGTTCGCTAACATAGCCGCCAATTAGGAAATTTTGTTAGAGAAAATAAAAGTGAAACATGCCTTTTTTTTAAACAGTAAAAGCTCTTTACTTGCCACGTATATGTTTCGCAAATTAATAATATACTTTAGGCATAGTTGTAATAAGGGATATTTCACTTTTTTGGTGATCGATTTGAAGACGCGTTTACAAAGGATATTCGGTTTGATACCTAAATTTTGGAATGCCTTTTATCAATGTGTGCGTGTAAAGATTTTTTTGCCGGTAATATATGAATTGAGTTTTTTTTTATTTCAACGAAAATAGAGAAAACGCGAATTAAGGAAGCGCTAAAAAGGAGCTTTTACTGTATTCTCCAAACGATTTTACAAATGAGTAAGATCTATACATAGCCGCTTGTATGCGTAATTTAATTACATATACTGCATAATAAATAATAAGCCGATAATTATTTCGAAAAGTTCAAGTAATTAGAAAAGAAGAGGAAATAATTCTCCGCCATCACATTCTCTGATATCTTAGGTATATAACATAGAAATAGAGCTAAGAACAAATAGAAACGGACAGTGTATGAACAATGAATACGCCAATATGGCGAGGGCTTGCACAATCGGAAGGGTCCAATTATGTGGCCTGATGGAACACCTTGCGAGCTCGGCACGCGCGCCTCCTACACACAAGCCGGGTATTGAAAACTAATTTGTGACGTCATGTCCCAAGGCATTCACCGCTTAGAAACTTTACGTGTAGAAACATAGCTTATTCAAATGCACCTACGTAAATATTTCGTACTGAAAAATCCCTATTGAAAGATTAATTTAAAAATGAATTACTGTTCGTTAGTCTCGCTAAAACTCGAGAACGGCTGGACCGATTTGGCTAATTTTGGTCTTGAATTATTTGTGGAAGTCCAGAAAAGGTTCAAAAGTGTAGATAAATATAATAATGCTCGAAATTAAATAAAAATAACAACTTTGTTTTTCCTTTGATGTTTCCCCTGTCGGACGGATTCCTTTTGTTTGTTTTAAGCTTATTTTATACAAAAGTTTAGGTCTTTTATTTATCGATTGAGCCACTACGAAGTCTGCCGGGTCAGCTAGTTATAAAATAAAAATAATTTAATTATAGCTTTAAATTAATCTAATAAAAAATTACGATAAAAATTTGATACTATTTGCTACGATTTTTCATGAAAATCCATTCGTAAGACGAAATCTTTGTACGAATATTCAATGAAAATGCAAAGATGCTGCGAGTTTGTTAACCTCTGCATAGACTATGAGAGAAAAATAATAACAATAACATCAAACGCGATCTGAGAAAAAACCCGTGCTGGCACAATGTCATTACGGCACGGCGCGTAACATCGTGCGCCACAGACTAAACAAAGTCAAAGATATTCCCTAATAAGGTTTTTAAAATAATATCTTAAGCTACCAATTTAAAAAAAAAACGCAAGGGACCGAACTTGTTTATAAATCTTTGTAATAGTTGATCACTCACAGTATTATATTAGATATTGAAAATAGAGTTGAAATAAATTTAATTGTAAAAAGTGTACGTGTGGTAACGACACTCGGAAACCTTAAAATATACTCGTAAAAAGCTTGGTAATGTATACATAATATGTACGCCTTGAACAAAACAAATATTTTTTTATTGCCACAGTAATCAAAAGCGATTACCACCGCTTTTTTTCTAACTAATCGTTGGTAACCTAAGGGGCTAATTCCTACTGCTCGCGGACCGGTATCGAAGTTCATATAAATGCGCAGCACTATGGGCACAAACATGTCGTTATCCCTCTTGAAATTTCAAAGTTTAAACCTCACCACAATGTCATCAAAATACAAAAAATCAAAATACACAAATCTAGGTTCGTTCTCGCTGTTCCACTAAAATCACGCATAATCTGATAGATTTTTATCAAACGTAGGTTTTATATACAGGACGTTAATCAGTAAGTAAAGTGTATAAGTCTTGTAAACTATGTAATTAAATATCGAACATGATGACCTTTGTAATCAATACTCTATGAAGTCGCGGTGAATTTGCCGTCAATTAATTTAGTTCAGACGCTTCTGTTCGATCATTAGATGCGCGTACAGCGTTTGTCTATCACCATTTGAATCCGAGGTAATCAGAGCGTCGGCCGACTCGACCCGTCACTAACATTCTATAATGTGTGTACATGCATTTACATTTACTATCCTAATTACTGCATAGACGAATTTACATCACTCCACCATCGACATTAGGAGTTTCACAATGCATGGATATTCGTAATTTTGAGAAGTTGTCCTATCGAAATCATTGAAATAAACTATAGGGAACTATAGTACTAGTATTGGTGAAATTTGAATGAGTAACTACAATGAGATGCTATAAAATTACAGTAAAAAGTTTGTTATAAAAATAACGGCGCCGTAATGGTAAAAGCCACGCTGTTCGTAATAATCTAATATGGCTGTATTTTTTTTCTGCACTCGAAAAACTACTTATATATTTGTCTTAAGACGAGGTTAATGGTCGAAGGCTAGCTTCAATAACGTTCTGAATTTAAGGCTATTTTTGCATAAAAAAAAAAATACAGAATAAAAAAGAGAATTAGACCCAATGATCGAATTGAAGAACAACTCTATAGGCAATGAACTCATTGACAGCTTTACTAAATTACCTACAAGAACAAAAAACCCATTTTCAAAAACATTCAATTCAACGGACAACGTAACATTATATCGATTCTTATTTCCGGTACAGCGTTTTCGATTTGATTGATCAATTTCGATGATCAATATTCTCGGGCGCCGCGATTGGCTACCGACTGGCTACCTATCGCATTATATCGATTTTATTTTTCACTATTTTACATTACGCTGACCTTAATTCACTACGGGAGCTGTCGAGATGTAGAAAGATCGACGCTTTGAACCGATAAGTGGAGTAGAATTCAGCAATTTCAAGATCAACCGAAGCTGCGCGTAGGCCTGCGGTTAAACTTACACAAATAAAGTCAATCTTGGCGCGGGAGGGTCCGTGTGAAAATTTGATAACGTAACTATGGATCGATGGGACTGCAGAAATCACGCGCCCATATCTGTGGTTTCGGTCACTGTGCTACTGTGGGATGTTAATAGGCGCTTGAGATTAGTCTGTTATAGAATACTTTACGGCCGCTCACTTCACTAAAAACAACTGTACACGTCGTCACTTTGACTGAGTGAGCAACATTTATTTGAAAATATAACACAGCGCACGGTGATGCTCTTATAAGTTCATCAAACTCTTTATCACTCGACGTTAGCTCAGTAAAAATGTTTTTGTGTCTGTACGAAAATTTAAAGAGTAACTATTTGCCGTTAGATGCTAGGCAATTTCTACTTGAAATACCTAATACATTTTTTATCATGATCTATAATGATAGTGGTACATGCGACAACTACAATAAATCTTGAGGCGGTGATGAATAAAGTAGACTTCTATTTAAAACTATAACTATAACACAATAAATGTGGATATACCTGATCATAATAAGAATGTAAAATAATCTAATCTATATATATGAAAATGAATTGCTGTTCGTTAGTCTCGCTAAAACTCGAGAACGGCTAGACCGATTTGGCTAATTTTGGTCTTGAATTATTTGTAGAAGTCCAGAGAAGGTTTAAAAGGTTAGATAAATATGAAAATGCTCGGAATTAAATAAAAATAACAACAAATCCTTTTGTTTGTTTTAAGTTTATTGTATACAAAAGTTTAGGTCTTTTATTTATCGATTGAGGCACTACGAAGTCTACCGGGTCAGCTAGTTTGAAATAAAATAACTCTATCCATACAACCCTTTTGATAATGAAACAAAAGAAACTTAAAAAAAAAGCTCAACAAAAAACGTCACTATCTATTGGAAACTCATAGAATCGAGAGGAAACAATCAAACTACTGAAGATGGCATTCACGGGGCATTAAAACTATTAAAACGCATGGTGGGCGGAGCTGTGGCTGGAATGGAGCTCAGTGGCCGCAAACCACAGCTCCTGGACGATTGGGACTGTTAGCCTCGTACGTGGCCACTATTAGCGAACCATCAATATTATAATTACATTGAACTTCTTTATGCCGCATCGAACAATCTAAATTTTACTAGATTGATCATTGTTATATTCTGATCGTATTTTATATACTATTTACATATATAGTTTCGGAACTTTAAGCAATCTTATTATGTACGTTATGTGAAGTTTATTATATTATCCATATACTATTATTATAAGAGTACTAGCTGTACCCGTCCGCTTCGCTGGGCATTTAAAATTAACATTATTATTTCTCACCCTCACAAGGATTCTCATCATTAACGCCCCTGCAACTGGTGTAGGGAGTCCAATACTCATATAAATATTAGCCTATCCATTAAGTACATGTATTTTCTACATGGATACCAACTTTCAAGTCAATCGGATGCACGGCTCAGTAGTTATAACGGAACATCCGTAAAAACCACTAGATTTATATATTAGTATAGAATTTTTAATGTAATGAAATGTCTGCATAATATCAATGAAACACAACAAACATATCGAACTATTAAACTTTGACAATAGCTGGACAGTGTCCATTCAAAAACGAAAACTGCAAATCGTTTTCTAACCACGCTAACCTGTAAATTATTCAACTAATTTCGTCTATCATTCTCATCCCCTAACTCATTACAATCGGCTAGTTCGTATTTTCCGATGCCACTAATATCTAGCATTCGCAATGAGCGTAGAGTGCACGGTCAAAACACGCTGACCGCAAGATATCAACGCTAGACAAAATAATGCTGAAACCGGGTATTGCTTTTTAAAATTCGATGAACTAAAACGCATTTACACGTCCTGTCTTTGCTTAGTTTTTCAAGCGACCCGGTAATTTAAAGTAGAATATTAAATAATTTTTGTTTTTTTAAAGTAATAATCATCGTACACACGAAACGCAAGAGCATACGTTGTGGGAATCGCTAGCACGTACCACGAATGAAAAATTAAAGGCAGTCAGGCTCCGTATCGAAGATCAGGTGGTACCAACGTAATGTCTCGCATTTGCGGTCGCTGCAGGCAGGATACGAGCTTGTACTGTAATGAGCAACACATAAAGAAGCCCTACAAATAATTTTAACCCACGAAAAAAACTGAATCACGTACCAATATCCTTCAGAGGAAAAAGCGTATCGTATAGCACCGCTTTGACCTCTCACTCTTTGCTCATACGATAGTAAGGGATGCATATTTGATATTTTGAAGTCTTGTCTGTTTCGAATACAATCAATTATAATTCTACGTGTTGCACGGCTACCTTTTGTCGGTGAAGTTTTAGTAGTATGTAGTTATTATTAAGCCAAAATTATTATTGTACGTCTGTAGGTTAAAGTTTTTTTTATTTTTAATCATAAAGTTTCCTATTGTAAAATGAAATCTGACCATTAAACAAACCGATGATATATAGGTACGTGTAAAATAAATATGGTGAAATTTCGTTTATAATAAAAACTATTTAAAAAAAACACTACATTAGTCGATAGCTACAACATACAGCATGAACGTAGACTATTTGAAGGACACTTTACTTTATTGATCGTAAAATTAAATATGACGATTAAACAAATCAATGATATATACGTTTAAAATAAATATGGTGAAATTTTAGTTATAATAAGTACTATTTAAAAAAAACACTACATTAGTCGATAGCTGCATACATACAGCATGAACGTAGACTATTTGAAGGACACTTTACTTTATTGAAATTTAGAACTAAGTGAAGTGGTGCTCCCTCATGCGAATCTGATTTGATTATTCTACTGAAAGAACATGGACATTGCACAAAGCTTGACTATGCATTAATTACTACACTAACTTCTTATCGTTTTAATTCGACTAAATTTATCCGCTTTATAATAAGAACAGAAATAATTCCTTAAAGATTAGAATGCGAAGATTATTGATGTTCTAAAACCAAGCTTTAGTATATTATACAAATCTTTTGTTTTATGTACATATATGTAGGCCGTGGTGAACACATCATGCACAATGAATAAAAAAACAAACGTGTGGCACTCGGGAACTGCCGCGGTAAAGCTATTGCATAGTATTTTTTATCAACTTATGCAATTATAATTAAACAATGATAATTTAATATTAAAACAATAATAAAACAAGACCACGCTATATTAAACATTAATAAAAGCAAAACATTAACTGTCCCCTACACGCTCATAAGCTGGACCGCGCGAGAGAGAGATGGGCAGACTTTTCATGATGCGCATGCAGTGTGACGTCACGCCACGCGCTTATTCACAAACACTACACAAGCGCAACGTGCGAATGTGTTGAACGCGAGCGACATGATAGGCGGAGTGAGGGGTGTTAGGTTTTTTTCGTTATGGTATTTCATGATTCGGTCGCCGCGCTCAAGGCCCGCGATAAAAGCTATGCAATAGCTTAAAAGTTTGATTTTTTGGAAATTCAATTAAGGTTGTTTATGAACAAAATGATTTTCAACATTAATTCAATTAATATGTAATTCTTAATATAGAGCATAAATAAAGTGTCGCTCTAGTACGCGGTGTGCCGGTAGGTATGTGTCGAGATGTGATAGGTAACGCTAGCTCTGGTATCGCGTGTACGCCAGATAATGTTACGCGATCAGCCGGCTGTATCAACGATCGTCAATCGGCCGGATTCATTCCGTGTAACAATACCTTCGGTGGAGTCACTAGGGAAGCGTGTTGCTGAGCTGAAGCGACAGCGGAATTACACTGAGCTGTGATAATGACGCGTTTGCTTTCCTAAAGCTTAATAGTTAAATTACAAGTTACTATGTTTAATACAAAGCGATTTTTTTTTATAGAACGATTTTTTTGTTTTTCTGTTGCCCTTGTCCGGTAAGACGTTATATAATTGAATATGCAATTTCGAAAAGGGCACATGTAAAATGTTCAGGAAATGAAAAATACTGATTATTTTCTAAAGCAGTGTAAAATTTAAAATATTAACATTTGAAATATATTTTAGTCTTAATTAGCATTTGAAAATTACTGGAATTATTATAAAATGGGTGTAGGTAAGTCTCAAAACTACATGTATATGAAAAAACGTATTTGACAAAATATGCGACATGTGCCCTTTTCGAAATTGCATATTCGATTAGATTTGACTTACTATGACGACCGCCTGTATGACTAGTTATCCTCCTGTGTTTTTTATTACCTTTATAGACAAGCAGACGGCTCATCTGAAGCCGAGTTGTGACCGTCTCTCATTGACGTCAGCAACACTGTGGAAACTGCCACTAAGAATAAAATCTCTACATATAAAAATGAATCGCTGTTTGTTAGTCTCGCTAAAAAACTTGAAAACGGCTGGACGACGATTTGGCTAATTTTGGTCTTGAATTATTTGTGGAAGTCCAGAGAAGGTTTAAAAGGTAGATAAATTAGAATTAAATAAAAATAACAATTTAGTTTTTCCTTTGATGTGTCCCCCGTAGGACGGATTCCTTTTGTTTGTTTTAAGATTATTTTATACAAAAGTTTAGGTCTTTTATTTGTAGATTGAGGCACTACGAAGTGAGCCGGGTCAACTAATACATGTATAATAAAAGCTTTATTATAATGGTCTGAAAATATCCGTCAGCTACCGATCTGCGGGTTGTCTTGCCTGGAATTGCTAAGATTCATACTCGACGGTGATCACCCACACTCTGGTCATCTGCTTTTGAAGAAAATAAAAAACAGAAAATATCCATATACAAATAATCCGCTATTCTACTGGCCGAACCTCTAATCTTAGTAACTTACATTACACACGGTGAACGTGTCTTAAGAACGCACTGAACTGGACAATGTTACCGTTTGTAATTCGTCATATCATATTTTAATAGTTATTTTACATACATATTTTCCATACATTGATTAATAAATGACGCGTGAATGCGTTATCTAATAAATATAATTATGTTTATTGATAATTGTAATCCCTTTAGTTTTTTATTTATTTATTCACTTTCTATTATAAATTGAGCAGAATCAAAATTTTTCACGGATAATAAGCTCATTGCCACTTCAGCTTACTAGTCCACGGCGCTATATCGATAAGCTTGGTTCTTTGTCGAATCACCTCGTTCCTTTATTTATTTATTCTTTGATGGGTGGACGTTGTTACTAGTGGTAGGACCTCTTGTGAGTCCGCGCGGGTAGGTACTACCACCCCGCCTATTTCTGCCCTAAAGCTGTAATGCGTTTCGGTTTGAAGGGTGGGGCAGCCGTTGTAACTATACTTGAGACCTTAGAACTTACATCTCAAGGCGGGTGGTGCATTTACGTCGTAGATGTCTATGGGCTTTAGTAACCACGTTAACCAAATTAATAGTACCATCCACCTTGATACATGAGTTCTAAGGTCTCAGTTTTTTAATAGTACGGCTTCAAACGCATTGCTGCTTCACGGCGGAAATATGCTAGGTGGTAGGTACCACCCAGGGTAGGTACCCGTGAGGACTCACAAGACGTTCTACAACTAGTAATACGGTTCTTCACTTTAAACGAATATCTCACAAAACTGCGACAGTGACATTATGTGACGACAATATATTCAACGTGAACCATTATTAGTGTACCTTCAAGCTATTCTATTACAAGCTAATAGGTTTCGGGCGCTTTGTTATAATTTCGATTGTTAGTGAAAATCACGGCGAACATGGTGTGAAGAAAACTTTTCAGTCGTTATTTTATTCATATCTACGAAATCAATCCGTAATAAATTATTCACCAATTGATTCTATGCGCATTTTTTGAATGCATAGACCTTCTTTTTGACGCAAAGTTTTTAATTGCTATTGCATTTATTAAGGCTACATAGCCCTACAAACTGGAGCCCATGGCAGGCTCGTGACAAAAATGACTAGGGTGATGATGGTACCTACAAGTACGGTTTTGCAACATACCTTACCCTACAAATATAATAATAAATCTCTACTAATAACCTTGTTACCAAACTACAAAGATTAAAATGCAATCAATTCTACAAACTCATTGACTCGTGAACACTGGTCAATCCTTTCTTGTATCATAATGAAACACAGCCACGGAAAGCACTGCTCTTCACACGAACAAGTTTTAATTTCACCCTATGAATTAACAGAGCGATCCCACTACGCGATTACAATACATCCTATAAACTTCAAGGCACCTTTATAACTATAAAATGTTTTGACAAATAACATTACAAAAAAAAAACTATCCTCTTTAGTCAAAGATGACGAGATCCTTTCTCACCGTAGGCTTCGCTGCACAGGATGTATCGAATTACGTCTACTCATAATGTAAGTGATCACCGAAATAAAAACAAAACAACGCGCCGGCCGAGGGGTGAGAATATTCTGAGGCAAGTCCACGGGATTTATAAAGCTTCAGATAAATATGCTTGAGGCGCGTAAACGAAACGAGTTCAAAGTGAAACAAGCTGTAGTTTTTTTTTTTGCTTATGTGGGTGGACGAGCTCACAGCCCACCTGGTGTTAAGTGGTTACTGGAGCCCATAGACATCCTCAACGTAAATGCGCCACCCACCTTGAGATATAAGTTCTAAGGTCTCAGTATAGTTACAACGGCTGCCCCACCCTTCAAACCGAAACGCATTACTGCTTCACGGCAGAAATAGGCGGGGTGGTGGTACCTACCCGTGCGGACTGACAAGAGGTCCTACAACCAGTAATTACGCAAATTATAATTTTGCGGGTTTGATTTTTATTGCACGATGTTATCCCTTCACCGTGGAAGTCAATCGTGAACATTTGTTGAGTACGTATTTCATTAGAAAAATTGGTACCCGCCAGCGGGATTCGAACACCGGTGCATCGCTCGATACGAATGCACCGGACGTCTTATCCTTTAGGCCACGACGACTTCAAAGTTTTAGTCCTAGTTTAATACATAAATATAAAACAATTTAAAGTATAAAAAGCTTATTCGAAGTGGTCTACATTGGCTGCAAAACTGACCATAAATCATAATCCAGCGGATTAAGATCGGGACTAGACGACGACCAGTCTTCAGCTCTGATGAAGTCCGAAACGTTCGTTTCCAACCAAGCCTGTGTAGACCAAGCTTTGTGACCTGGCGCCGAGTCTTGCTGGAAGGACCATTATTGATTATTGAACATGGTGTTGTTAAGGGGCTTCACTACCTTGTCAAGAACGGTATCTTGATATATTTGTGCCGATGTTTTGATACCTTTTTCACAAAAGTATGGCTCAGTCACTCCTTCATAGCTAATACCCCACCAAACCATCACTGAAGTCGGATAGTGCCCACGTTGCACTCTGTCTACTAATTGGGAAGCTTCCTTAGAGCTTTGAGCATAAATACGGTCATTTTGTTTGTTAAAATTTTGCTCAATTGTAAAAAATTTCTCATCCGTATACAAATGTTTTCTATGTAGTTGTTTCGATTTTACCACCCTATTCTCTTTTAAATTATCAGTTAAGAAATGACCAGTACGTCTCCTATAGGCTCCAAGTCCTAAGTCATCTTTTAAAATACGCGACATGGTTCTAGGTGCTATCTTCATCTCCCGAGATAAAATCTTTTGCTTTCAGACAGGATTTCTTCCAATTCTTTCCCTTACTTTGACCACCTTTTTCGTATGAACACTACGTGGACGGCCAGATCTTTTTCTGTCACAAACAGAGGAGGTCTCATTGCACCTATTAATAGCCCGGTACACAAACATTTTACTAATACCAAGCGTATGGAGAGTTTTAAAAATTGCATTTGGCTCCATACCTACTTTGTGTAATGCAATCACAGCGATTCGGTTCTCTTTATCACCCCACTCCATTTTAATATCGCAAAATATTGTACAATGTATTGGCGCCAAAAGGAGAAACTCAATGAGCAATCATATAAAAATGACAGATTCTAAATTCAAATGTAATATTTTGTCTATTTTTAATTGTAACAGTATTTATGGCCAGACTAAGTACATAATCCTTTTCACAGTTAATTCTTCTGTCACTACGAAAAACAGCATGGACGCGCGTTGGTTACTAATATAATGGTTGTCACGAAAGATTTTGTTGTCAAGAAAGGTTTTGTAATATTTTGGAGGACAAATTCTATTAGCTTAATAACCTAGGAATATTATACCACAAAGGCCCCTTCTCAAAGCTTTTTAATCACTAATACAAACGTAGATAGATTAGTCATGCATTTTATTAATGCTATTGAGAAATCTTCTACTATGAATGTGACTCAGAAAACGTATTTTCCATTTACGCAAGTCTAAACGCAGTGAATTAAGAACTAAGACCTATGAATAAGTAATGTATTCGAATATATGACATAATTCAATAGCAACACATTGCCAAATTAAAACAAGGACATCTCAACAAAATAACTCACTGACATAATTCTAGGCCATAATAGTATAAAGCCTGTTAATTATAATGCTAATTACGAGCTTAACACACGTGAACCGTGTGTGTAACAAGGACAGGAGCTTGATCAAAGGAGCCTAATTATACCCCCTCTCCAATCTACGTTGATTGGTTCAATGTATACGACAGGCTTGATTGTCACTTGAAGACTACGAGAAAAAGTTTTTAATGTGCACAATCAGAAGAGATTGAAAAGATTTAAAAATTTCTAGTGCATAGCATTTTCATGTTTATTAGTAGATCATATTTGAGATTTAGCTGTGGGTTATCGGGTAAAATAACAAAAATGTATAAATACTTGAATTAAAAACTTTTTGAATTTGACTTTTGAATCATTTAAACTCATTTATGCAACGAATTTTTAGTGAAATTCTGAGTAAATAGATTTAAAACATTAAGTTTCATAAAAAAAATAACCACCCATCGCCCTTTAAAAAAAAAACAAATGTCACTTGAATTTCCGCGGCCATATTTTGATTCGCTTCATATTCGTTAAACAGTTTCGGCGCGATGTTTTGACAGTTTGCCGCGCGAACCGAGGTAAGGGTGTTAATGTGACATTACCATCGGGGGCGGAGGGGACGGGAAGGTAGTGAGAGGCGCCGGTAATTATCCCACGTCACCAGCAGGCCTAGGCGCCCTGTCCGTGCCTACGATGCGATGTTAACAAGCAGCCTTCATAACAACACAGATACAACTGTAGTTTAAATTGCAAAGTGGGAAAAGTGGAAAAAATACTAAAGTATGAATGAGCATTTAGACGGTTTTACGGGTCACTTTTATTATTTATATGAAAACAAAAACTGCAATTTATTTATCATATAAATCTTGTTATCCCGTTAATATGTAATATAAATAAGAGTTTAATAACTAAAAACACGCTTTTATAGAAAATTCAACTGAAATCGGTAGGCAGCGGCTTGGCTCTGCCCCTGGCATTGCTGAAGTCCATGGGCGACGGTACCCACTCACCATCAGGTGAGCCGTATGCTCGTCTGCCTTCAAGGGCAATAAAACAAAAAACAAAAAATAGAAAACAAATGTAATAAAAGTCAACAAAGATCTATGTTTTTCTGGTACCCATAGCACGGCGAGTCCTAATTTGAGGTCTGATGACTGTGCGTGATTCCTTTCCAGATATCATTATTTATTTATTTATTTATAAGTTAAACATAATGATAATGTGATTGAAAAAATAACCTTACCATGTAACTATACTGAGACCTTAGAAGCCATGCCTCAGGGTGGGTGGCGGCATTTGCGTTGTAGATGTCTATGGGCTCCAGTAACCACTTAACACCAGGTGGGCTGTCAGCTCGTCCACCTATCTAATCAATACAAAAAAACCTTAACAGATGTGTGGGCTGCTAAATCTCTATTATTTTAAATACTTTATTTACCGACATTGGTAAAAGTGAACTCACTAGAAAATCTATATATATAAAAGATAGTCGTGTTAGTTACACTATTTATAAACCAAGAACGGCTGAACTGATTTGGCAGAAAATTGGTGAGGAGGTAGCTTAGAACCAGGAGAAGGACATAGGATACTTTTTATCACGTTCCCGTGGGACCTGACATAAAACGTGGTATAACAAAACGCAACTGATATGGAATAACAAAATGCAACTGACACCTAAACGTAATGTTGTCTGTGGTTAACTGAAAAAAAAAATGACCTTGATAGAATCTAAAGTGTGCTCATTTAGATACCTATTGCCTCTAAGGCGGAACAAAGTTCGCCGGGTCACCTAGTATCTTATAAAGCAACACACAAGCAGTTATATAACAAGCTAATTAAAACATCTTAATAAACGAGCTCAATACAAAAATTCTTAAAAAGTCTTAATAACCAGCTCTTTTTTTTCATTTAATAGGCCTTAATTTTCGCAACTATTCATACACTTACTCAATCACCTCTCGTCTCGCCTTTTTCTTAAATCTGTTCTAGCATAACTTTATAAGCAAACGGATATTACGATAACATTAAATATTATTATTATTTTTAATTAAAAACCCCATTAAACTTGATGATGAACACGTGTTCGTTAGATGAAATACGAAAAACCACAAAGCAATTTTCAATCGATTAAGCAGTTTGATTTGAGAAATGGGTCGTTTCGGTCATTTTAACTCATAGTTTACCCTAATTGTTAGCAGACTAAATATTCCATCATATAATTTCAATAAGTTCTACCTATCATATTTTAGCACGATTATTAGCCTGTATATATGTACTTAAGTTTAGAAGAGCAATTCCAAACACGATTCACAAAGAAGAATTGCCATTTTTTTTTTCTGTTTTTAGTTTCAATTTTTTTTTAAAGGAATATTGGATGGGTCATTAATATTATACTTCTATTTACTTAATTATATGAGACATCAACTGCGACGCTCTATATCCCTAATGGTTCCATAAGATATAATATTTTACACGTCACTATATGGAGCACCGCAACAAGCTTTTATTTAGGCACCTAATTAATTATTTATTAAGTGCATATCTCATTTATACGTTAAACCGATTTTAATTTCATGTACGAGCGAGCAAAATTAGGAACAGTGAACGATCGGACCGCAAAATGAAGTGGATTCATTGGACGCGGCCGGCTTCATATACTCATATGCAGGGTCCGGCGGTACGGAAAATCATTATCGAATACACTTTCAGTAAACAGATCCCATTGTTATACAAACAATCGTATTAACATACTTTTTATAATAGGCGTGATAGCAGTGTATTTTAAATATACTGGCAACACAATAATATTCTGGCAGCATTTCGGCTTGAAGTTCAGTTAATCTTAATCGTTTGGAACCTCTGGGTCTGCGGAGGGACTTCGGTTCCCTCTGTATTTTGTACCGTATGTTCCATGGGGAGTGCTCTGAGGAATTGTTCGAGATGATACCGTCATCTCGTTTTTACCATCGCACCGCCCGCCACCGGAGTAGAGTTCATCCATACTACCTGGAGCTACTGCGGTCATCGACAGTGCGTTTCCAGAGGTTTTTTTTGCTACGTACCATCCGCCTATGGAATGAGCTCCCCTCCACGGTGTTTCTCGAGCGCTATGACATGTCCTTCTTCAAACAATGCTTGTGAAGAGTATTAAGCGGTAGGCAGCAGCTTGGCTCTGCCCCTGGCATTGCGGAAGTCCATCGGCGACGTTAACCACTCACCATCAGGTGGGCCGTATGTTCATCTGCCTGCAAAGGCAATAAAAAAAAATTTCATTGTCTTCCATCATGAAGACATAACCTTATTTTTTAATTAAACCCCTTATCTTAAATTTCCTTTTTTGATTATTTACTATTATTTGAATACTTGACCAAGATCACCAATGATAAGTTGATAAAAATAAACTCACTTATATTCCACGCTTTTGTCACTACGGACCTATAAAAAAGAGCTTTTTTCCCTGCCTTTTCGTTTGTCGGTGAGCTTACGGGCTCAACCTGAAAGAATTGCTAAAACTAGCCCTAGCAAGAGCAGTGCTTCGCTGGATCTACTATGGGATCGGAACCGTGACCCACTGAGAAGATCCGGCGAGAAACTCAGTGGGCTGTGTCTATGGGCTAGTTCGCACGTCAAACTCTTTGTCGGATTCGACGAGTTCGACGAGGACGGTGACCGGTTCTTGTAGAGCCTAAAAGCACCGAGAGTAGATCCGGGGGATCCGACAAGACATGTTTTGGGCGACGGTGGCTTTGCTTTGCCCCGTCACCTGGGTCGGTCTGTAGTTAGCGGTAGCCACGATAAGGTTTAAAAAAGAGATAACGGTAGTACTTCAGACGGCTCTGTTGCTTTGCTCCAGAATAGTAGAATAGTAAGCCTGCGTTGCAATTAGGAATTTCTTGAGAAATTAAAAGGCATTGACTCTTTACAATATTCGTAATTAAACACAAAAATACAGGTTGAGTCTCACACAACATATTATACATTCACTGGCATAAATAACACTTTATTGTACCCAAAAACTTTAATATTCATGTGGTTCCTATATTTTAATTTCGAACGTAATTAAAATTGATTAATCACATTAGAATTATGAATTATAACAGAATTAATCACAAACAGGAAAAGTGAAGTCCAATGAAAATTAAAACACTTTGTTTTATTGAAACACACTCATTTTTCATACTTAAAAATATAATTAAAAAAAACATCATATGACTCTGTGTATGTAAGTAAGCAAAAGGGTCTTGATGTGACAACGCACTTACGAACGTAACGCATAACGTAACCCTCTAGCCAGGTCAAGCGATGATTGGCGAAGGCTGGGCGGCAAGAATCGGATGAGAGTCGGAGATCGGGCTCACTAGTGTAAATTGGGCCTATGTCCAGCAGTGTGGGCTGATGATAACGATGATGATACCCCTGTTAAGACACTTATGGCTTTTTAAGCTTAGGTGGATTAATAAGAAATCCATTGTCTTGAAGTGACACGGTTATAGAATAGTTTTTTTTTCTTTTGATTGATGCGATATTGCATTCGAAGCCGTTTCAGACCATGATCAGTTCACTATTTAGTGAAATAATAAAGAAAATATTTTAAGTCACACATCACAAAGAGGGATGTCATATGTGGCTAATCATTTTGCTGTATGATCTATGGTTGGTACGCTGTTTAGTGGAGTTTTGTAAAGTTTAATATTTTATGCTATAGGCTCCGAAAGACAGTCGTTATACCATACAATTGAGACTACGACCTAATGTCGCAAGATCGGTGGCGGCATTCATGTTCTGATGTATGTATATGAATTCCATTAAAATTCAATATAAATAACAGGGATTAGTAAATGTCAATATTGCAATACTTTCAAAATTTTATGATGTATTTTTGTTAATCTATTAAAATGAATAAAAATGTTCATACAACGCAGCGTTACTGTTTTGGACGTAAGTTCTTGTGGTTTGTGGCGGTTACAAGAGTTAAGGTAATAATTAATTAACTTGTTGCAATATAATCATAGCGACCAGGTTCAATAAACACAATTTACAAACGATACAATTTTAGTTTGATACAGCATCAAATTTGCTCTCACAGAATTTTCGTTTCGAATAATTAATAACGAATAAAAAAGAGGTAAACATTATATACATTATATTATTATATATACATACAACTACAAACCAGAGGAAAATTAAAAAAAAACACTAAAATTCTACAAGACAAAAAAACGTTCGATTTGCGAAAATTATACCTTGGTATACGTGCCGCAAGTCGCGTGTACCGATAATATGCACACAAAGATTTACTGACGAACGAATTAGCATTATAATGATTTATTTCACTGGCAACACATTGACTCAGTAGTAAATTCAAAATGCCAACCTAAAAAGAACCCTAAGCATTAAAACACTGTACCGTGACAAGTATCGTTGGAAATGGTTAAGTT
This sequence comes from Bombyx mandarina, assembly GCF_003987935.1. The sequence goes on along the minus strand of NW_021011521.1, from coordinate 451,634 downwards.
TTATTGCGAGGACGACTTAATACGTAAACGACTCACGTTTCGGAAACACCCTCTTTATGACTGTACGAGTGTGCATTGTACATAGTAACTAATCTTACTATGGCTATCGAGAATTGTTTACAGGGAAAGGGAAAATAGACCTTTAAGTAATTGTTTTTTTTTTACTCGAAAATCTCAAGCCTCAGCTGGTGTGCAATGGTTTCCGAAACCATTAGACCGTAACTGAACCGTTTCCGAAAACAACTCATAGTGCTACTGACTTCTCTTATTATGGTAATATTAAAAATATTTAAAACCAATGAAATATTGCTGTCATATGCAAGAAATAAAAAAGTTAGTATCAAATATTATTTAGTTAGAAACATATGATACTATGTATTTACATAAATTACAATTAATTTTTGAAACTGTTACTGTGTAAAAATATTGTAACTTGTTTGACGCATCACAATTCGATGTAGAAGGTATAAAATTACCAATAGTTCATGTGAATTAGCAACTAAAACAATCCCGGATTAGTCATCGTAACTGGAAATTTAACCAAAAAAACAAATTAAATTAATGTTGCAACGATTCTATTTAATAATAATAAATTGTTTTCGTATGCTCGTCATTGTCCAGTTGTTAGGGATTTCAGGAAAATTAAGCACACCCTCGAAATACAAATTACCCAACTAATTTAAATAGGAGTTTTTCACATTATTTTGCGTTAGTCACTGATGTTAGGTCGGATTTCATTAATTTATCATTTTCTCTATTTTGAATCCCAAAAAAAAACAGTGGGTTTTACTGCATACCTATATCCTTGTTTGTTATACCTAATTTATAACACATGAATAACGAACAAGGTTAAATTGCGAAAACGTCTAAACTTTCTTTCGAGATTACTCACGCCATAATATCTGACTTGCAATACGTTTGGGATTATGCCAACGATGTGGCGATGTTCATTTCTTAATTTTCATCGGATTTTTATTCTATCGCAACGGAGTCATCGACTTCCCAAGTGTAACTTGTGACTACTTGTGAGGGATGATAAATAATACTTTTGTTGGTATTTTTCTCGTTAGACTAGACTTTACTAGATTACACTATACTATCCAATATGATCATATAATATATATATATATATATAGTGTAAAGACACCACAACGTATTTACTAACAATTACGAATAATAAAGCTTTTTTCCTAACGGATTTCGAGGCAAGCGCTAAGTACAGGGAAATTTTATAAAAAAATTAAATTCTTGTTTCTTAAAAGATATAAATGATTTAAATAATTTAAATTCAACCGTAAGTGATACGTTAACATCGAATATTTTAAACGTGGATCATGTTTATGAATTTTCTTCCAATTCTACTAGATAAATGAGAGAAAATATTTAACATCTTGACAAAAACAACAATTTGACCAAATAAATAAAACAATTACCAAAGAAATGGGTAATCTCCCTATACTTCCCTTCTATTTGACTCCATACAGAAGAAAGCCGTTCAGATTGTCGATAATCCCATTCTCACGGATCGTTTGGAACCTCTGGGTCTGCGGAGGGACTTCGGTTCCCTCTTTATTTTGTACCGTATGTTCCATGGGGAGTGCTCTGAGGAATTGTTCGAGATGATACCGACATCTCGTTTTTACCATCGCACCTCCCGCCACCGGAGTAGAGTTCATCCATACTACCTGGAGCCACTGCGGTCATCCACAGTGCGTTTCCAGAGGTCTTTTTTGCCACGTACCATCCGGCTATGGAATGAGCTCCCCTCCACGGTGTTTCCCGAGCGCTATGACATGTCCTTCTTCAAACGAGGCTTGTGGATTGTATTCAGCGGTAGGCAGCGGCTTGGCTCTATCCCTGGCATTGCTGAAGTCCATGGGCGACGGTAACCACTCACCATCAGGTGGGCCGTGTCCTCGTCTGCCTACAAGGACAATAAAAAAAATTACTACACGCTTCCAATTAAAGTCGTCGTGGCCTAAAGGCTATGACGTCTGGTGGCATTTGAGTTGAGCGATGCACCGGTGTTCGAATCTCAGGCGGGTACCAATTTTTCTAATGAAATACGTACTCAACAAATGTTCATGATTGACTTCCACGGTGAAGGAATAACATCGTATAATAAAAATCAAACCCGCAAAATTATAATTTGCGTAATTAGTGGTGGTAGGATCACTTAACACCAGGTGGGCTGTGAGCTCGTACACCCATCTAAGCAATAAAAAAAAGCTCTGCTTTGGCTCTTAACAAACTAATCATGATGATTGGTTGATTGATTAAAAAAAAAACAAATGTCTAATACTAAACATTGAAAGTTATTCAAGTCATTGTTTTGGACACTGACCTTACTTTCGTCAAAACATAACTACAATTGTGTGAATCAGCTGGCAATCCCGCCATACACCTCAACTTCCGTACGTGTGACATACATACTAAGTACCGATGGTCTACAATGTCCATTAAATCACACGGCCCATACCTTAGTTCAATGTAGTTAGTTAGTAGTTTTTTAGTTTTCGTAATTACATGACTATCAATTAAAAATAATTTAAAAACTCATTTAAGTCGATTATTCCGATAAAAATGTTTTTGAACTACGATAGTCAGCCAGGTACTTAAGGTTTTACTCTGAATAAAAATTTTATTTTCTCTGAATTGTACTCCTCAAACAGTTACCTATCTTATACAAACTTAGATTTAAAGATTAAATTATTTTTTATTTATTTTCGAAAGTATCAGAAAAATCAGGCTGCTTCGTCGACTTACCCAATTTACAATTTGGTCTATCACTTTTTACATTTTCCCTGGAAATGGGAGATTGCCCGTTTGTTGAGTGGTTATATATCTGCTTAGACACTCTTTTTTAATATTGGTCTAAAAGCTAAAAGTTTTTCTCTGTGTGAATATGTATATGTAATACGTACATACATACGTACCCGTAAATACCTATATATTTTTGCAGTTCAATCTTTCGTTTATTATTACGATTTTATTTCCGAAATTTCGAATTAAGAACTAATAATATTTTGAGGTCTGACATTTTATTTGACTTGGGTTTTCATCTTTATGGTAAAAGCGTCCGAAGTGAAATGCCAATCGTCTCCTCGGTTATGAGATTTAAGTAATTTGTTTCATTAGCAAGTATTTGGATTTTGTTAAATCGTACAATATAGTTGGCACCAGCATTCACAGCACGTTTGCAAACTTCAGACTTGTGTACTCGATTATTCTTGACATCTGAAATGTGCTTCTTAAATATTACCAAAACGTGTTCCTTCGTCTGGGTCTTATCTATAAGAGTCCACACTCACAGTCCTAGTTACACTAACAGATCTTAAGTGCTGGCTAGGTTTCTTGTATGGTTTAAAAACTTTTCTTTAGATCCAGATCCAAATATTTACAAAAGATTATAACGACAAAAGCAGTTTCAATTAGATTCCGCTATTTTCACTATACTAGGTACAAGTGCTTTTAAAGAAACTTTCATTGCACGTTATTGTATATTGAATAATAACAATGATCTTGGTTAAACTTTCTAAAAATGGACAGTTGGGTCTCTACGATATGTTAAATTTATTTCCATCTCCTAAAGGAAAACGATTGCAAATTTAATGACGCATGTCACTCTTTTCTTTGAATTTAATCTACACTGTTGCATTTCTGATCTTTTATCATGAATTCTCAAGAAGCGACCTTCCAGTATTTAGGTTATATACTTTTAAGACAATATTACTGTACCAATATGTATGCTTAGCACGTTTATTAACTTATTTAAATTATTTTTGTCTAATCTTAAAGCTATACATAATTTATAATGTTTGTGAATTTACAACTTTAAACGTATTGAAGCAAAATAACATATATTGTTTTAAAATATTTAAACCAACTAGTACAATACAATACAATACAATCCAAGAATAATTTACAATAACTTTCAGAGAGCAGCGGCAGCATACTAGGAGCGAGTGAATGGAATACCGGCTATTCTTCTACTACGTCCATGTACCCTTCGTATAGCACCCTTCAGCCTGCATATTACAAGCCTGAACCAGCCATACACATACCTGCGAGTAAGTTTTTATGCATATTTTTATTAGAAACCACTGCCACAACCGTTTCATCTTTGCCTTCTTCTAAAATGGCATTTTTTTAATAATCGGCAGTAGGACTAACGGCAATGGCAAGAATATTAAGCGTTTACCGAGAAACAGCCGAACTCCCGACTTAAATAATTATAATGACAGCGACTCTATCTAGAAATAGGAAGTCTTAGTGCTGTTTAATATTTGCAATCCCTTTTTTTGTAGAAAATTAAAAAAGAAAAGCGAGGCTCGTAATTAGAAAAACAACTTTTTAGAACCAAAGTAACAGTAATTAAGAGAAATCATGGTTACCGATAATCTTCAAGGATAGGTAATTTTAAAGTCTGTTCAATCAAATCGTCCGAATTAGACCAAGAAAGGGACATCGCTAACACGAAAAGTAAACAAAATATCAAATTTTTTTAACCGTGTTTTTATTAGCACTCCTCGTGGCGGAGGTCATATAAGTTAAATGTATTTTTTGCTCCAGGTCACTTCAACACTTGTTTCCTTTCAATTTACATACGTATATTCACCGTAAAATGTCTAGCGATTATCCGGGAATCTCCCGGAAACTAGCAAATCTCTAATTTGAAGTAATTTCTATAAACAACGTTATTGAATTCAATTCATTATTTTTGCAGTTCATCAAATGTTTACAGACTATACTGAGATTCAAGAACTAGAACAAAAAATTTAACATCCTCACGTGTATACGATTAGTGTCTTGTCTGATTTTTATTTATGATTTTTGCTGATAATTTAAAAGTCAACTAAATGCATTCTTCTTTATTATTTCCATAACATTATTTTAGTATTTTTTCCTAATAAAATAACACACGCACATCAGTGTACGAGGAAATTATAAAGTAATAACGAACGCGACGTAATTAAATTGTGCTTTGTTATAATTGATATAATTGGTACCTACGTACCGAGAATCGACGTCATCCTAAATATGCACCTATTTAATTGTTGAGGCATATTTCCTTAAATCATAACGAGCATAACCACGGAAATGAAGCGGTTTACCACATCATAACTAAACTACTACTTCGAAATAATGAATTGACCATTCATCTTACACTACTAGTAATAGAGAAAATTACGACTGAGGTCAATTTCTAATTTAATTGAATAAATTACTCCTAAATATTGAATAAAAAATTGATATAAACAATATTTAGATCTACCGGTCTAGCTTGCCGTCAGGCACATTAGAGTAAATAGGTTTTATGAGTCTTCAATTACACCTACGTTAATATTTGAACTACTAATGTTTGAAACTTTATACCCTCTAATTTACAATCACGCTTTTTTATATAAGATAATGATGTTTTAGTACTTATTAATACCCGATTCCCTTCCCGATCATTCCACTTTCTGTTTATTCATATACATCAGCCATTTTACTTGAAAACAGCGACAGTATAATAATAAAATTTAGAAAATACATATAACCAATTTTCGTGATATAAACTACTAATTAAAAGAAGCTATTTCAGTTGTGAAAAAAATTCGACTGCAGAAGAATAAGGCGTATCGTGTACGCCCTACTTTCATTGTATTGGAGAAACTAACTGTCATGTTTCTAATCCGGCTACCGTCTTCGTCGAACTTGTCGATCAAGATGAAGAGTTCGACGAGCGAACTAACCCATAGACACAGCCCACTGAATTTCTCGCCGGATCTTCTCAATGGGTCGCGATTCCGATCCGGTGGTAGATTCTGCGAAGCACTGCTCTTGCCGGGGCTAGTGTTAGCAAATTCTCTCACGTTGAGCCCGTCAGCTCATCTACCCGTCCGAGCGTAGCTGGAATAGCCTCTGAGGCTACCAGCGAATAGGTAGGGAAAAAAACCATATTCTAATTCACGACTAATAAATACATAGTTTGTTTTTGTAATTAAAAGTTAATATTGTTTCGTTTCCAGTATTACCCGAATTACCTCTTGGGCACGCTGACTATAGTGGGTTCCAGTCAAGCACAACTAGCTACAAAGGCAGCCCCAGTGGAACGAGTTCATCACTAACCGAACTAAACCCAACAACGCCTGTTACTACGCAGCGCTACGACTCCAACTACTACAACTCATGGCCAGCAAATTCGTACAATTACAACAATTACCAATACAATAACATCAATAACAATCCCGCGTGCATACAATCTCACGCGCCATACATCAATCCAAATCCGCAAATGATACTACCGAATCTTTATTCAACTGTCAACCAAAATCAAATTCACGTACACCTACACAGTTCCTCAGATAAATATAACTTAGAGCAGTGTATCCCAAGTGAGATTAAAATAAGTGATATAGACGGGGGTATATCTATAACGACAGAACTTCAGGGTACAGGAGAGCCGAGTGGTATAGTCCAAACTTGCGAAGCCAACGATGAAGTGAAACACGGAATGTATGGCGCAGGAAGTCAAGAAGTTTGGAGACCATATTGACGGTTCGTTAATCCTCAACAAAAACATTCCGTTGTACATATTGTGATATAGGTAAAATGTAAATTTCCATGTTGTAGGTTATTAATGTAAAGATGTTTTAAATTAATGTTAAACATTAATTAGATTTTAATTGTTAACAATTTAAGAAATAAATTAAATGAAAAAATAACTTTCTACTTCTCTTTCTGAGTATTCTCTGTGTACCAAAAATTATATATTATTTTTTATAAAAATAAAGAGTGGGTACTAAAACGGGGAAACCTACAATCGTATAGGAAGCCCTTATACTCATAGTCAAACTTAAAGTAAATAAAAAAAAATCATTTTTTCTATTGTTATTATCATGCGTGCTGACCATAAACATAAGAAAATAAGTCAAAAGGGTTATGGAATATTTCTTCGAAGCTCAATAATTTTTACATAATTTTGCATTCATTATTAATGCAAATGTTTCGCATTTTGAATTTTCGCAAACTTTGAATTTGCGTTTAAATTTAGATTTTATATAATTTTTTTGTTTTGACTTCCTATTTATTAGGTGCAATGTGAATTGTTACTGGAAATTAACGAGAATTCCAGGTTTTAATGCTGCTAGGGTTGTTACCGTAACTGAGCGTCCCCTTCTCCTCGCTTCGGTTTCCTCAATGCTGAGGGTCGTGACCACTACCTCGGAACAAGAGTTTGCTGTGGATAACTCGCCATTTCGCTATTTGTGGTGCAATGCGTCTACCTAGTGTTTCGCCCAGGTCCTTGAGTATTTCAGCTGTGATATGATCTTGACCTGGTGTTTTCTTAGTTTTTAGTTAATCAATAGCCGCGGCCACGTCATTACGCATCCTCCCGATCCATTAACGGTGCTTTTAGGTACCTCAAGCACCGATCACCGTCCTCGCCGAACCCGTCGCTTGCGACGAAGGGCTCGACGAGTAAATTAACCCATAGAAAAAAGCCCACTGAATTTCTGGCCAGATCTTCTTTCTCAGTGGGTCGCGTTTCCGATCCGGTGGTAGATTCTGCGAAACACTACTCTTGCTAAGGTCAGTGATAGCAACACTTCCGGTTTGAGTCCCGTGAGCTCACCTACACGTTAAAGAGAAGCTGAAATAGCCTCTCAAGGCCATCAGCATAGGTAGGAAAAAGAAAAAAGAAAAAGAAAGCCACGACTATATCGAATCGCAAGAAGTTGGTTTTCAGATCCAGACTAGCCAGCCCACGGAATCATAGTCCGCTATATTAAGCATTTTATATAGTTGTTCACAAGGTCCGTAACTGACTTTAAGTACCTATAGAAATTTGATTTGAGGCACGACAAAAATTTTTACAACAAAAATGTGTCTTCAGTTAATCTTGACATCCGCAATGTGGAGCACATTAACTGTAAATGTGGAAGATCAAAAAATGAAAAAAATTAATGCAAAATTAAACCATAAAGATAATCTTAATTATTTCTAATACATACTTGCGAAAACTGAAGAATATGCTATAGGTACGTGCCAGGGTTCAAAATGCATCCATACACTTTGTAGAAACAGAAATGATATTAAAAATGTTAAAAATAAATATTTGAAGTTGTTTGAATTTTTCTACATCCAGCGGCAATTGTTTTATTTATGTATTCCTTAAATTGGTGCAGGAGCTCACGGTCCATCTGATATTAAGTGGTTACCGGATCCCATAGACATCTACAACGTAAATGCCGCCACCTCTCTTGAGATATGAGTTCTAAGGTCTCAGTTTTTACAGTGCAACGACTGACCTACCCTTCAAGCCGAAACGCATTACCGCTTCACGGCAGAAATAGGCAGGGTGGTGGCCTCTATTCACCTCTGTCTACTAACCTCTATTTAACACGATTTTATTAGCTTATCCTATCTTTGGAACAAAATCTTTGAACTTCATTTTCACAAACTTCAAGGCATCCGATTTAGTTTAAAAGTTCAGAAGTATGAATAGATGACAATAAAATAATATTCCTATAATCTAAAATCCTGACTACAATCGACGAAATAAACAAAAATCCTTTTTTTATTTTTAAATTGATAGCATTGCATATTTTTTGAAACCTACATTTATAATTTAATGTTTTAAAATTACGAGTGATACATGAATTAAAAAATATACTTTGTAAAAAAAATAACAGCCTAATCCTTTGTCTAAGCTGTTTTATGAAGACTGTTATGGAGCAAAATGAAATAAAGGAAAAATCAATTGGGATGAAATTAAAAGAAAATGAGATGATATGATAAAATTAAATATAGTCGGTTAAAATATAGTCTTAGTAAATTGATGGTTTTTACTGAGACTTTGGAAGATCCGGAGAAGCTATGTCCAGCGGCTTTGTTCTTTGTCCCACATTTGTGCACTTTCACAGATACTGAGTAATTAATAAACCACTATTATTATAGTGATATCAAAACTGAAGAAACATTAAATTAACATTGTAAAACAATTCAGACAACTTCGTTCCTGCGTTCCCGTTAAAAAATCCTCAAGTTCGTATTGTTTGTTTGTATTCCCGCCAAAAAAATTGTTTTTATTCAATCTGTCAAATGGAACATAACCTATACAGTCACTTTTTTAATGCCTGAAGCTATTTTTCAAACGAAATTATATAATAATGGTGGGAAAACTAATTGTTTTCATATTAAATTAAATTGACTGTGGAACTAAATGGTTTTTTCTGTGGAAGCGTGCGTGCTTCGCAACCATAAGGATTGGTCTGCCTATGGATTTGTTTATCCGAATCTTGGTACGTCTGCTTAACAACTTTGCAAAAAGAACCGAATATAGGGCCGCACTGCATCGTAGTGTAATTGATGCACGTATTTCAATCTCGTCTTTCCTGTTATTAGTATCTATTACAGAGCAGCCAAGGTATCCGAATTTTACTACTCTCCCTTGTACTTCGTATTTCCCACAAACGGTCTTCTCGCTTTAAAACTATTATGTAAAGCGTCTATTAAAATTAAGAATGTTCATTGATGGTCAGAAGGGCAGGAAGGGGAATTTCCCTTCGATTCTCTTAAACGAAACGCGATTTAGATAACATCACTGTAGCATTTGTTTTGAGTTTATGTATTTTTAACGTGACAAACTATTCTTTTCTGCAAATCATTAATTCCATACGAATTTGTGGCCACTTGCTCTCAATCTATATCATCATATTAATGTTAGCCAACACCAGAACTCAAGTTTTAGTCAAATGCTGTTACTAGCATCAGTGCAAATTAACGATAATCAAAAATTTATTATGATTATCAAAGGAATACGAATGTAATCATTGATAATGATATCAAGGGGAAAAATAGACCAACAGAATTATGTGGGTCAAAAAATATTTTCAAAAACTATACATTAAAATGGCGCTATTGTACCAAAAAATACGAAATTTTAAAACAAACAAATACGTACCTATCATGAATTAGTTGTGGGATGTCTAATAGTTTTACCATCCGTCTCTTCCGATTAGGGTCAAAAATGGCAACTAAGGAATTCACCAGAGTATTCTTGAGTATTAAAGTAGTATTGGCAAGGCGTATTGCATAATTTGCATACCCGCACTTGTAGATACGAGTGTCTTGATTATTTAGAAGTTGCCTTGCGCGTAGTAATTCTACGTTCCGATTTTAATGTCAAAAACTGGAACTATCAATGTAAGTAGTATCATATATATGTGAATATAAATTGGCTACCTACAGAATAAGTTAATTATTCGACACACATTCACTTTACCTATCCAAAAAAAAACATATTTTTTACGGAGGACAGAAGAAACAGGTCCGTTGTTTATTTTTTTATTATTATAAGGCAATTTTTTCAATTTTAAATCATCGTGAAAAGGCAAAAAACATGGATTCTAACGTTATTTATTCTGATGAGGATGTTTTGACTCAAAACGGCCCTGGGTGTTATTTTAATTTTGTTTACATTTTCGTGCATTTATTTTTAATTTGAATATAATAATAGGTTACTTCAAGATAAATTTATATTTTTTGTTTCATTTTTCCACCATCAATAATAAAAACACTTTGTACTGGAAATGGAAAAGGCGACGCACTGGCGAGCTCATACTGGTAGTTTTCCAATTACAGCACAAGAGCGCATTAAGCGGCATAATGCTCAACTAAGCTTCAGCATAATTCGGCATTGTGCGTCACTGAGTCGCATTATGCTCTGTAATTGGAAAACTAATACAGGTAGTTTATGCCGCATAATGCGCTCTTGTGCTGTAATTGGAAAACTACCACTTGCTATTCTGCAACTATATTTAATATTAATTAAGAAATTTGCACAGTATTTTGAGTTGTTTTTTAATTCTTATTTCCAGGAGCGTACTGCATGTAAAAAAAATCAACTTGATGAAACTAAAAAATATAAATATCATTAAGCGGCCAATGGTCTTGTTTCCAGCTAATTTAAAAATCTTAGGCTTAAAGGTTCGTATTCGTGTGGCACTATCTAAAAAGTGATACGCTATAAAATGGCGTCGTTCGTGTATCGTTTGATGACCTCGTAAATTATTTTTCGTGCTCGTTACAGTATACTTAGCATTTATTTATAACGAATAGTAAACAAAATCAGTAAAAGTATTTATTGATATATCATTAACGAATAAGTAAAATTCTTATTAAACAAATGTAAGTTACAAACTAATTCACTTGTCAATCCATATCCTGCAATAGGTCTCCCGTAACGGTTGAAAAATGCAAATAACCCGTGCTAGGATGTTAACTTTGCTCCTTTGCTTACAGTCGAAATATCTCTAAACGTGTATGAGTGCAATGTCCGAGGAGACAGAGCGCCATGGTGAGGCAGCGTGTGAAGGCAGCACCGGTGGTGGTGACACGAACTCCATCCGAGTGTTATTGACCCCGCAGCAGCTAGACGCTGCTTCTGCCGATGCGCTCCGCTCCGCGTGGAAATCCCAGGACTCGTACATTGATCACCTCGAAAAGTTGAATAAACAGTTGGAAGGTATATAAGAGAATAACGAGCTAAGCCGCATCGGTTGGCGCTCGGTCATACCGCGAGTTCTCATGTATCTGTATATCGACAATACTTTAACTAAAATTAGTGATCTAATGAAAATGTTCTGTGATGTTGAAATTGTTTAGTTCGTAAACGTGTAGAAGGTGTATTTAGGTGTTTGGTAAAGGTGAAGATCAAGATATGGTGTTTGGTGGTGAGCCAGTGGAGTGTTTAGTGGAAGTGTTATCTCCAGTTTGTCCTGGAGTGATGTTCAGTGTTGTTACATACACAACTTCGGTAAATCCAGAAAGCAACGCAGTCCAGTTTTTTGCAAATGAAAAAGTAAATATATTTTCAATTGTTTTGCCATATTAGATAAGGTTTGTTTGTGCAGCTTTGTTATCTATCATCTTAATCTATATTTATCTACCCTTTTTTTGTATATTTAGGTACATACATCATTACTATAAATTCTGCATAAGTATAGGTTATTGAAAGTGAAATCAAATAACGTAAAATGTAAAAATATAAAGTAAGGTATTTGTAGACTTGATATTTAGAAATCAAGCCTTACTATCAACCTTAAAAATAGTATAATGAACATGTGTTAATAATAACAAAAATCACATAATCAACTAACATACCAATTAAAAATATACAAATTTGATTTTACTTCCTAAATAAGTAATTGTTTTGCTTCATTAAGTATTTATGTATTATTTACAGTTAATTATATTTTCAAGTGTATAAATAAATATGAATTATGTTTGGGCATCATTATTGAATGTAACTGAAATTAAGGCATTTATACTTTTCTATACTAATGGGTGAACGAAGTTTCATCTATAGTGCTCATAACCTAATCACTGGTAGTAATGAGTTCAGAATGTAAATTTGCTTGTATTTTGGTTACGTATGGTTTTTTTTACTGTGCATTATGCACTTTAAAATAAACAACAAGAAATTAAATAAAGGAAATATTTAATGTAATTGTATAATATGCTATGCTGTTTAAGAAAAGCAAATTAAAAAAACCAAGTAAATGAATACTGAAAAGCATATTTACTGTCTACACATGTTCATCAATATTTTTTGTACTCACAAAATCATAAAATACTAACTGAAAAGGTGGAAAGTAAAATTTTAATTTTCGTCTATTTCACAAGAAAATAAATAAGCAACATTGCACATAATACATATAATTTTTAAAGTTTGGCATACAATAAAATAAAAAATTAGAATGTGACATTTTTTAATTGAAAAATACATTTAAAGGCCTAGAGCTGTTACAAAATGAATACATACAAATAACATGAAATTAACACTAATAATATACACAATTTTTTACTAGTAACTTTAAGAAAAATCTACAAGAAGCCATTTGATTTACATAATCTTAAACATTAAATATTAGATTTATAAAAAAAATGCATTTACGATATAGCACATGCACATGCTTAACACCAATATTTTAAAAGCCTTTGTTTTTAATTATAATTGTCACTAATAAAATACACATACTTAATTAAAAACCAATGCTTTATGAATGTATGATTGCCACATCTTACTCCTTAAAGTTAGATCAGAAGTGTTCCCATACATTTATAATTTATCTTAATTCATTGTTGCACATTCATCTCACAATGTTTTTCTAATATATAATAAAAACAAAATCCACTAATTTTTATAATTTAGTTAAGGTGTTGTCGATTTTACAAATTGTTAAAATAATTATTTATCATCATTTAAAATTGAAATGTTTTTACTGTTACGGTTTTATTGTTAAATAACAAAATAAAGTAACTAAATGTATAGTATTGTAGATTTCAGTATTTTGTAATACCAATGAATGAACACAATGTATATTTGTAGTAATACTGAATATCCATATCAGACTTCAGTAATGTTCCATTATGTGCAGGAGGCTTGGAAAAGGCGAAAGAGATAGAGGATAAAATAAAACAGCAATATGCAGAGTCACAACACAGAGAGAAAGTACTTGTTCGGAGGCTCGCTGCCAAGGAGCAAGAAATTCAGGATTATGTTGTAAGTTCTACCTTAGCTCATGATAAATTGGATATGATTACTTAAAGAAGGTATAGACCAATGACACCCAACCCACTGAGTTTCTCTCCGGATCTTCTCATTGGATGATCGTGATTCCAATTCCAATGGTATATTTACCTGAGAACAACAAAAAATATATTTGAATATTTTCTCGGGATGGTTCCCATGAGCTTACCTATCTTTTAACATGCAGCCAGAATAGCCCCTCGAATCTGCTATCAAATTGTAAGCAAAAAAAACATCAAATCTCATTATTCTACTGCTATCTATAGGTCCAGTTAGAACTTACCAGATAGTGCTTTGGCTGTTCCAGCTAATATGATTTAAGGATTTAACTGCTTTCATTTAGATGAAAGCAACTGCATGATGCTATTAAACATTTTACAAGTTTGCGAACATTTATCTAAATTTTTGTCTTGCATATTTAAAAAGTGCACTTTTTGTAACTGTAAATTGTTTACTATTTCGTTTTGTTGGAACTTTGATTCCATGTTATCTAATACTATCAAAATGAATTTACAGATCACTTTAATTTCAGTCTGGGACTACCAATGAACCGCTTTTCTATTACCTCTAATAACAATATCATATAACCTTGTGTCTATGTCAAAAGATAATAATTCTACAAATAGTCAATGTGCCCACCATATAGTTTGTTAGCATGCAGAATGAGAATAGCTTATGACGCAACTTGCATTGACTTTTGCAAGTGTCAATGATATCTGTCTAAGATGTCCATAGGCTCTTATACCAAACAGTTAACAAAACACATTTAAGTGGACTTTAGAAATGAAGAGTAGAATATAACTATTTGGGAAAAACATCTGGTAAAGTTGACTTGTTGCCCTATATTTACCCAGTCTTGTAACCATAATCTGTAATATTATTTAAATTTAACACAAAATGAGATTATGTCTGTAAAAATAAAATAAAAACTGTTTTAGAGTCAAATAACGGAATTGAAATCTTCGCATGCAAGTCTAAATGGTCGATCAACTCTTCTTGATCCAGCTGTCAATGTACTTATTTTAAGACTCAAACAAGAACTAACTTCAACAAAAGCTCGGTTGGAAGAAACTCAAAATGAACTTTCCGCATGGAAGTTTACTCCTGATTCAAATACGGGGAAGAAATTAATGGCAAAATGCAGACTGTTGCACCAAGAGAATGAAGACTTAGGACGAATGACATCTAGTGGCCGGATAGCAAAGTTGGAAGGTGATCTAGCACTGCAAAAGAGCTTTAGTGAAGAAGTCAAGAAATCACAATCAGGTATTTATTACTAACAGTTAGAATTATATTTGAATTATCTAGAATTATTAAAATTTTGCATTTCAAATATTTCATCCTAGAATTTCACAACATTATTATGATATTAGAGAGAGAAAAAAAAAAACATTGCAAACATATTTAGCTTAACAACAATTGTAAAATTTACAGAATTGGATGAGTTTCTACAAGAGTTAGATGAGGATGTGGAAGGCATGCAGAGTACAGTTTTTTTCCTACAACAAGAATTACGCGCGTCCCATGCGACCGTGAACGGTAACCGACCGTCTCCCGCTGACAAAAGGACTTATTCGGGCAGTGAGTGTAGCGACACTCCCGTCGGTAAAAGGAGACGAGGATCGGTGCTGTCCCTAGAATATAACGAAGAAGAAGAACCCCTTACGGTCGCAAATGGCGACGCGGAGTAGCCCAGGATTCTAGTGTTCGATATTTCAACACGTTCTATTAAAACAAACTAGTGAAACTTGTGAACCACTATGATATATGTTTAGCCTGCTATGGCTCGTTTCGTAGACTCAAAATTAATTAATTAAAATCATTGAGTGAGTGAATATCATTATGTATTAAAGGTGAATCGCAGATACAGTGTCAATCACTCATAATAAAAAACGTGAATGCTTAGGCATCAGCACGTAAAGTGTACACTTAAAAATAAATATGTACTTTCGTTAGAAGACATAACATAAACAAATGTGTCATTTTCTATTGACAATGAATTGGTGATGATTGTGTCAAACGTGGATATGAGACTAAAGTAAAAGTATATAGTTTACTATTTATGCACAACAGTGGACCATGTGATCACATTGAATAGTGAATTGTTTTTGACATTGTTTTATACATAAGATATTAAAATGAGACACTCAGTTGACAATTTTATAATTTATTTATGAATAAGTGGATTGATTGTGATAATATATTAGAGAAATCTTTGAATAAAAAATGTGGATATATTCTTTGCTGAATTGATTGTTTCGTGGCAGGGGTTACTTGCCATAGAGTCGAAGGAATGTTTGGGTCTGTCTGTTGCAACAACTAACAATTACGTAACACCAAGCCTAATGCATAATTTTTATTGTTTATCACATTTTTATTAGATTTACGTGAGTTTCTATGAAATGTTTCTATTTTCAAATATAATGATTGTATATAGAGATATGTTAATAAACATATATAACTTGCATCATTACTTTAGTATCATTTGATTCATACCAATGAATAAATTTTACTTGTCCCACAGATACATACAATACATCAGTTTTAAACTGATATTATTTTTAAACTCTGCGTATTCGGAGGCAGTTCCAGTGCACCCTATGTATAATAATAGTACATAGTGTAATTTTAATAAACATAACAAGCCATAACTTTTCAAGAGACTTACATTAACTTTAATCATTAATGTATTAATGATTGTTATCCCTTTACCCCCCTTTAAGGAGCCCCTGTCAAAAAAACTAGGTCAATAAATAACTAAATTCTTCAAAACTCCCTTTAGGAACCCGATAATTTTATTGCTTAGGTAATTTGTTACTTCGCCGAAAAAGTTGTGATTTTTTACAATTTAATTGGTTGGAAAAATACTTCATCAACCGATATAAAGTTTGGCCATAATTTAGTATTTATTGTTTAGCAACTAGCCCTTCTGTACTGAGAAGAACACGTATTTAATGTCAGAACTGAAGACTTCGAAAATTACACAAAAGCGGATATAGGCTGTCATAGAAATCCATTAATCTGCAGATCATGATGAGATGAAATTAGAAAGGCCTTAAGGCACCAAGTAATCCTACCATCCAAAATAAAAAATTAAAATACAAAATCATGCACAGCATCCAAACTTTTAATACCTACTTTTGAGGTTTTAACAGTTTGAAAGTTAAAGCAATGCAATTGACGTCCTTTGTATTTGAGTAATAAGTATTTTGTAAATAAATCAAGATTGATGTCAGTGTGCTTATTGCGAGTTTTTTAACGTTATCGATAGCGTAAAAGTTAGCTCATATTTGTATGGATTGGGAACGTTTGCCTACGTTAGCCGCTAGGGGCGCTGTTCCAACTGCATACAAAATAGGGTTAACTTTTACGCTATCGGGAACGTTAAAAAGCTGGCACTAAGCACACAGACGTAAAACTATGATCTTTATTTATGTCTAGTCCGATATTTTGTGTAAATGGTTTCCTAAAGAGCACTAGGAGCTTGTAGGGAAAACTGGTATGATAGCAGTTTTTGTCTGTGGCGACATCTGTAGACTCAGGGAATTCGAGTTCAAATGAATCCCGGTAGAAACCTCACTATACTTTGAGCAGTTTTGAGCGCGAATTGCCCATTGAGTTTCTTGCCGGATCTTCTCAGTGGGTCGTGTTTCCGATCCGGTGGTAGATTCTGCGAAGCACTGCTCTTGCTAGGGTCAGTGTTAGCAACACTCCGGCTTGAGCCCCGTGAGCTCACCTACATGTTAGGGCGAAGCTGACATAGCCTCTCAAGGCTATAAGCACAGGTAGGAAAAAAAAGAAGCGAATGTCATTAGCGCGAACCGACGACAGATCGGCTCTCTATTAATGCGTACAAAGTCAATCACTACAAACTGCGGAGTATATAGTCGGTATCGCGCATTAGAAGTGGATTAGCGCGCGTATAATAGCCGGCAAACTTCTTGAGCATTTGTCGACGTAGTGGGGGTAAGTTCGCGCATGGTACACTCACGTGCAAAAACATTATTTACTCTGCGTCATAATGCTATTAAATTATTAATATCAACATATTATGTATTTTTTTATATATTTATTAAAACATCAACAAAAAATATAGGTTAATAATTGTAATAATTTAATCTTGGGGTAAAATAGATATTCCTTCTATTAAGTCAAAACTAGAGCTGTTGCCAGGTCTTCGTTCAGTTGAAGCGAAGCTGGTACTTGTAATTTTTTTTTCGTTATCATAATCTTGACCATCATCATCCTTCTCCTGTTTTATAATGAAGCAATATACGTCGTACACAAATTTTCTACCCTTTCTTTTGATTACTACACCAGTTTGTCGCGGCATAGTGATTTTTTTATAAAAAATCAACAAACACTCAACACATAGAAATGGCAACAAGTAATTATAACAAATAACTAACAATTAATAAGGATAGACTTTTTACTGTACGCAAGCGTACTTTTGGGAGCAAGCGGAAAGAGGGCGCGGTGCGGGACGCAAGGTTCGACTGATCTACCAATAACGCGCTCGATACGATTTCCCCTGCCGTCGCGCCTCACCCTCACCACCAAAGTGATCTAAAATTCGGTTCTGCGCAGTCAAGGTCATTTGCTCAAGAAGTTTGCCGGTNGGATAGACTTTTTACTGTACGCAAGCGTACTTTTGGGAGCAAGCGGAAAGAGGGCGCGGTGCGGGACGCAAGGTTCGACTGATCTACCAATAACGCGCTCGATACGATTTCCCCTGCCGTCGCGCCTCACCCTCACCACCAAAGTGATCTAAAATTCGGTTCTGCGCAGTCAAGGTCATTTGCTCAAGAAGTTTGCCGGTTACTATACGTATAACCTTTTTTATAAGTTAATAATATTTATAAATTTTTTTTACATTATTTTGTTATGATTTTTGTATTTTCTTAAATGGTACTTTTTCAAAAGTCCGTTAACAATTTCTGCAAAATTTAAATAATCAGCACTAAAGGGGTGACAGAGCCGTTAAACTTAATGTTTATACGGATACGACCGAAGGACCGAGTATTATTCATAAAGTTCAGTAAAAACAAGGTATCTTAAAAAATATCCTTGTATTCATCAAGAGATGCTATCATATGATTTTATTCATTTTTGACCTTGATTAAATAGTATTAAACTATAAAAGGGAGAAAACTTAAGATTTGTATTATGTAATATTTTATCGAAAATCTTTTTCGTGCAAAATTTAAAATAACAAGAATGTTTTAAATATGAATGACTAACGGTATCTAACATAAGCCCACTGAGTTTCTCGCCGGATCTTCTCAGTGGGTCGCGTTTCCGATCTAGTGATAGATTCTGCGAAGCACTGCTCTTGCTAAGGCCAGCGTTGGCAACACCCCCGGTTTGAGCCCCGTGAGCTCACCTACACGTTAAGGAGAAGCTGAAATAGCCTCTCAAAGCTATCAGCATAGGTAGGAAAAGAAATTAAAAAATATAACGTCAAATAAATTTTTTTTTTATAAAACCCGAGTACTTAATATTTTAAGACAATATTCGAACTGTCAGTCTACCGAACAGGCCCGATGGTAAATAGTACCTAATACGAAATAATCAGTCACGTTTTCTATAAACCTCTGAGCAAGTAGTCTTCACGCCACACCGTCAGTGCATCATCGACGTCTTCTCACAGCAAGCCAGGATGACAGCCTCAAAAGGTAAATGGAGTCCATCTCAACGCTTTCTGGTTTTGCGGCAACCTAGGACTGTACCATCAGCACTCGGAATCGCTAAATGCCTTACCATAACTAATTACCCAAAATAAATTATGCGAATTTTATTTAACATTAGAAAATTTCGAAAGTACCCAAGGATTAATATATGTGACATCTTTGGGCCCCCAATATCCTCCATATGTTTGCCGACTACAATTACTGGTAGGTATCTAAAATATGAAACATTCTAACGAAAAAATAGGTTTGAATATAAATTATAACGTGGACGTGTTGCATAGGTACTAGCCTTAAATCTGCGAAGTATACACTAGCGTAACCTGTAATGAAATAATTTTACCAAATCACCGATAGGGCATCGATAAGAAAAGATTTTCGCTAGAACCCGTTCAGATTTTAGAATTTTAGAACTACCGTCGAAACATTCGATGAATCTGTATGCTACCGCAGCATTACGATTTTTCTGATTAGAGAGACATAAAAATGAAACGCAATTTTGTACAAAAACATATATTTCGTTACAACTAAAATAAAGAAGGCACCACATTTGCTTATCGTTCGGTGGGTATATAAAATTTTCACGAAAATAGTATATGACTAGAAATTTTCTAAACTTACAGGAACAATTTTGGTTTGTGCTGATTATTCTTAACCCTTTAATATTAGACACTTAATTTAACATTTAACAGAGTACCTGCTACACATCTGTTTTTTGGAGGGCATAGGTATATGTCCAGCTGTAAACAGTAAATTACAATTCAAAAGTCCACCAAAACAGCGCTAGCATAGCAAGCGGTACGACATGCGTAGAGCAGTTCTAAATGGAGTGTTAAGTGTGGAATTGGAAAATGAAAACTTTTAGGGCTATTTTTTTAATTACAGCCTTCGATACCGTGGCGCCACCCTAAGTGATCGTTGTTCGACAGAAACATTTACACAAATTGTGCTCCATACCGTTACCCTCCATTATTTCTTATTTTGTGGCGATATTCAACTTTAATTTCATAGTATCTAAATTCATATTGTAAAATAAATGCAAACAACATAAGTGTGAGATTTATATAACTTAAGAAGTCGTAACAGTTGCTCACAACCAATAAATAGTGAAGTTAATCGATCGTGGTTTAATGCGTGCTAAAGACGACCCAAAGAACGCAAGAAATATTTTTTTTAACTCTTGACTATTGGAACATTTGTTATTCAGCGGCGAATTTAGGTTTAGGACCGTGAGGCTAGACCCTAGTCTTGAACAGCGACATTTGAAGAGCCAAACTTTAAAAAGTGACTAAAATTTATAGAGCGCCTGAACATAAAAGATTTTCCCGGCTCTTCATTGAAATTGATTTTTTTCGTTCACTGCGACATTGAACTTTGCTATTTTCTCTCGCTAGTAAATTTTAAGAAAAAAAAAAATGGAAATAAGATTTACGTAAAGAACTATTAAGCTCTAAAAAGGGACATATCAGAACGGGCCTAGGACATTGTCCATCACTATCACACCCGATACCGTTGACATTTGTTTAGATCGAGTTTTCTCTGCTAAGCTGCGTCTAATTCACGACTACAAAAGATAAACCTCGCATCATTTTATCAATATGCTTAAACTAAACTTAAAATACATCTTCTAATATGTCACTTACCATAAACAAAACAAAATGTAAACTCCTGAAAAACATAATTGCTATAATAACCTACCAAAAAAGGAGGGAAAATTGAAAATGATCGTCTTATAAAATAAAACTGTTCAGTTTTTGCCATCTTTTTGGTAAACTCAAACTACAGTCTTCACGTGATTGAAATAATTAAGCGAAGCGAAACATTTAAAAATAGTAATGAAAGTTCGTGGTTTACCGTAACTCTGCTGTTAGTGCAGCCGATGTAACGGTATACCAATATCTAAAGAAACGCTCAATCTAGATTTCGAACAACAAAATCGTAGATTGCTAATAGAAACCGGACACGAATAAAACAATTTATAAATGTAATTAAAAGGGATCTTAATTCAATTAAAACGTTTGATCAATTACATACTATTTTTGTAAAATAATAATTATTAATATAAAACACTGAACAAAATCAAATAATTTTAAGATTCGCCATGTCAAGCTAAGCAATAAAAACGCATTATGTCAGAAGAGGCTAATCGTTGTGTAGGTATTAATGTATGATAATTTTCTTTTGTGCAGTTAGTTCTTAGTTTATTCCGGACGAAAATGACGTCACATATAATAAATTTATGTTCAGGTGAGTTTTGAAAATTTGCGGCAAATGAAAAAGAAAGTATAGGCTCCCTATAATTTTTTTTATTGCTTAGTTGGGTGGACGAGCTCAACGGCCCACCTGGTGTTAAACGGCTACCGGAGCCCATAGACATCTACAACGTAAACGCCGCCACCTACCTTGAGATTAAAATTCTATGGTATAGTTACAACGGCTGCCCCACCCTTCAAACCGAAACGCATTACTGCTTCACGGCCGAAATAGGCATGGCGGTAGTACCTACCCGCGCGGACTCACAAGAGATCGTACCACCTGCAATTACGCAAGTTATAATTTTGCGAGTTTGATTCTTATACACGATGTTATTCCTTCACCGTGGAAGTCAATCGTGAACATTTATTAAGTACGTATTTTATTAGGAAAATTGGTACTTGCCGACGGCATTCGAACACCGGGGCATCGTTAGATACGAATACACCGGACGTCTTATCTTTTAGGCCACGACGACTGCGTATTATGGAATCATAGCGAGGAAAATTGTTCGTCACATTTTCCTAGGCATGTGATTTATTTAATTGGATGTACAAGTGCATAATAATATACTAAACTTCGATACATTATTTCGTTGAAAAAGCGGCGCGGCACGATAACCCTCATAATTCGGCCGCCTCAAGTTACATACCCGACTTAAAAGACGCGACGGGGCAACGAACAGCCGCCGTCGCCCTGGACATATCATTTTGGCTCCTCCCAATCAACTCTCGGCGCTTTTAAGCATTCCTAACACCCGTCACCGTCCTCGTCAAAAACGACAGAGTTCGGTAACTTTAACCAGACACAGCCCACTGAGTTTCTTGGCGGATCTTCTAAGTGCGTCGTGATTCCGATCCGGTGGTAAATTCAACGAAGCACTGCTCTTGCTAGGGCTGATAATAGCAAGATCTCTCAAGCCCTCAATCCTCAAGCTCTCTGAGCCCCGTGAGCTCGCCAATATGCAAGATAAAGCCATAATAACCCCTCAAGGCTACTGGCAGTTAGGTAGACAAAAAAAAGATACATTATTTATTATTTTTGCAAGAGTAAATAAATTAATAAATATACTAAGAAAAGAAGTAGGTACATACATACTAACTAATAAGCACCTTTCAAATATGGTCCCACGTTATTCTTTAGCGTAATATTAATACTTAATATATTGTTTTCATTGTATACAGTACTAATAAATTAATTTAAAACATCAAAGCCAAAACTTCTTTTGTTAAAGTTGAACTCAATTACGCCGTATTGATTTCAGCTTTTAAATGGCTTTTAAATAGTATACATAAGTTTTACGAAAATCGAGGCAAAAATGTAATTGCCTTCTTTTTGTGGACGTTTAAGAAAATATCCCACAACCATTTGTTATTCCGTATTTAACTTCGGCAGATACCTAAACTACAGTAGGTAATTTAAAATAATCTACGTTACTCAGTTCTTACTACGGTCTATATTAATTGGTTGACGATGGCCTACTGAGTTTCTCGCCGGATCTTCTCAGTGGGTCGCGTTTCCGATCCGGTGGTAGATTCTGTGAAGCATGGCTCTTGCTAGGGCCAATGTTAGCAACACCTTCGGTTTGAGCCCCGAGAGCTTACTTCCACGCTAGGGTAACGTTGATATAGCCTCTCAAAGCTATCAAGGAAAAAAAGGTTGACGAACTAATGAAATAATAATGTATAAAACAATCTGCAATGTTGCAGCGACGTGACGTCAACGTCGAACCAAGAGTCACAATGTTTCTGCATCCGTTTTCTAAGCTATTGCGTAGGTTTTATCCCGGGATTTGAGCGCGGCGACCGAATCAATAAATTCCGTAACGAATATAAAACCTAACACCCCACTCCACCTACCATATAGCTCGCGTTCAATACATTTCACACGTTACGCTTGTGTAGTGTTTGTGAATAAGCGCGCGGCGTGACGTCTCACTGCATGCGCATCATGAAAAGTCTGCCCATCTCTCTCTTGCGCGGTCTAGCTTATAAGTGTGAAGGGGACAGTTAATGTTTTGCTTTTGTTAACGTTTATAAATATAGCGTGGTCTTTTTTTTGTTTTAATATTAAATTATTATTGTCTAATTATAATTGCATAATTTGATAAAAAATACTATGCAAGAGCTTTACCGCGGCAGTCCCCGAGTGCAACACGTGTTTTTTTTTATCGATGCAGAGGAAATCATAAACGATTTGCCTGAGGTTATTTCACCTGCGTAAACTTTGTAATTCGAAAATATCGAGACCGGCTATAAAAGTAACCTATAAAGTGTTTTCTTCAGAAACAATATGCCGATTTGCATTTTATTTTAGTGGGTACACGACATAGCCCGACCGTATCTTGTGGAAGTCACAACGTCGACTGTCGCCGTACACTTTAACAGATGAAGTTAGTAAACTCGTTTGTGAAGTGTGAACTGTCTTTTCCTGGAAACCATAATACATGACAGAGATTGGCAGGTCGGTGGTGGACCTTTCCGTGCGGATTCAGTGGAATCACCATCGAAAAATGAAAAATGAACAAATAAATATTCTTATACCTGTAACTTCAGACAAAGAGACCAAATTATTTCCGTCATACGAATACATCTATCTATATATATAAAAATGTATTGCTGTTCGTTAGTCTTTAATTATTTGTGGAAGTCCAGAGAAGGTTTAAAAGGTTAGATAAATATGAAAATGGAAAATGGATCGGAATTAAATAAAAATAACAATTTTGTTTTCCCTTTGATGAGTCCCCCGTCGGACGGATTCCTTTGGTTAGGTTAGGTCTTATATTTATCGATTGAGGCACTAAGAAGTCTGCCGGGTCAGCTAGTATTTAAATAAAAAACAGTACTGTGTTAAGTTAGCGGGATTCTCTCGTGTTCCTGCATAGATTATCACCGCCACCGTTCAAGTCAACAACATTGTTCGCAGTTTGATACTTAATCATCTTGTCTTCGGTGCTCTGTACTCGTTCTTGGAGTATTTCGATTGTACGATTCAATAACTTTATCTCTTCTTGCAATGGATAGATCTGCATGTTCATTTGCATCAGCTCTTTCTCGTGGGCGAGTTGAAGCGTGTGAAGCTGGGGCAGAAAGATTGAAACTCTCGATAATTCAAGTTCTCGTAGTGACGGAATAATCGAAAAGTGTGCTGAACTTTGATGTTATACATACAATTAATGTTTAATCGTCTCCGATGCGAACCCTAAGATGTACGATTAAAAAAAAACCGCAATAACAATAATAAATTATTAACAAAGTATTCCTTCGACGAAGGAATAACAAAATTATGCTCGATTGAAACTGGTTTTCCAGAATTTTAATACATTAATTCTTAAATTTAGAGGGCATTCGTTAACGATTAATAATTACTAAGCGCTCAAGAATGAATCTGTATTTCATAATTGTCTTTTTTTGTGATGTATGAAATATGTAAGTAGGCTGATTTCATTTTTTTTATGATTGAGGAATTACTAGCCGCCCTGAGGCCTTTCCAGTTTCACCAGAACAGATGGGCGAGCAAGGGCTCAGTCAGGAGGAGTGGGATTTGCTAACAGCTACCCGAGCGCCTTCAGAAGAGACCTGATAACTTAGGAGTATCTGCTTCGTGAATGATGAAAGGCTAATTTCATCTTTCTTAGAGATAGCTAAACACTATTAGTGCAGATAGATACCTACATTTCAGAACCTTATGTTACTGGTGTAGGATGTCTTGTCAGTTTGCACGAGTAGGTACCACCACCCTGCCTATAGCCGTTGTAACTATACTGAGACCTTAGAACTCATATATCTCAAGATGGGTGGCGGCGCTTATGCTGTAGATGTCTATGGGCTCCAGTGACCACTTAAAATCAAGTGGGCCGTGAGTGAGCTCGTCCACCCAACTAGGCAATAAAAATAAAATAAGAAAAAGTACCAATATCAGAAATATTCATGGTCGTTGAGCGTCGGACTGTATCTACCACTGATCGATGAGAGACAACAAGAGACACATTTTTATTTTTGATAGAAAACAATTGAGGAGCACTTAGCTTCCAAATCAACTTACATCTTGTATCCTTTTCTTTTTCAAAACTATGAAGTCTTCGTTGGTCCGCTTTAAGGAGTCTAAAAGACTGCTTTTCTCTTGTACGAGCACTTCGTTCTCCTTCCGGACTTCAGTTAATTCAGCCTCCATTTCTGTGTTCATACGTGCCAATATATTCTCGGTAGACTTTCCTTGTTTACCGCTCACTTTTTTGTGTGGATTCAAATTGAGTAAAACTGAAAGGCACAAGGCGGTAAGTTAAAAGTCGTTTATCGAAATTTCGAAGATCTAATAATACTTACCTTCTTTCTCCTTTTGCAGAGTTCGCAGATTCTTTCTTAGCTCTTCCGTCTCTCGATTTATTTTGCCAATAGTACGCTGTTTGGCAGTTAGTTCGACTTGTAATCCTTTAATGGTCGCCACCAAATAACTGTCTTCTTTTAATCTATTCAAGATTAGTGTGGAATTTTGTGATACTCTGCTTACTGCGGACGACGTTCGATCAGGCTTTAGTATCGTTTGCGTACCGATCGTGTGCTGATTTCTTGGTCCCGTTTGAACCGCTACATCAATAAGATTGGTCTTATTTAATCGGTTTCTTGTTTCGTTATTCACTCGACGTTCATCCATGAGTTGTCTTTCGACATCAATGATATGTTTTTCATACTTTTGTTTCATATCTCCAAATTTTTCTTGAAGTGTCATTAAAATACCCTGAAAATGATCCTCTTTATCTTTTAACTCTATTTCTAAACGGGATATACGCTCTTCAAGCAATTTCTTTTTATTATCTTCAACTGTTGACGATTTCGATGCAACTGTAAAATATCATGTATGTTAGATACACTAATGGATTTCCTTATCATGAATAGTCATCAATATCAGTTACATATTTACCTATTTCCGTCTGTGCATGGCTGAAATAGCCCCTTAGGCTAACAGAGAATAGGTAGGGGAAAAACTTACCTATTAGAGCTGATACCGAATCTGGATGTTTCCGTTTCAAAATTAATTCCATTTCTTTAACTTGCCTTTGAAGATCTTGTATAACAATAGCGTCTTTATCACGCTGTACAGTCAAATTCTTCCTGTCGTTTCTTTCTTTATTCAATTCAGCCATTATTTTACCTTCATTCTCCTGTAAGGTTTTCAATTGAGAATTTCTGTTTTCATATTCTTTACCAAGTCTACTAATGAATTTTTCGCATTCTATCAATTTTAAATCAGCTACATGTTTCTCTTCGTTGACTTTATCCAATTTCTTTCGAAGTAATTTATTATCATCTGTTAGCTGTACGTTTGTAAGTTCAAGACTCTTGGCCCTTTCATTTGTATCTTTTAGTTCTTCTAACAAGTTTTCATGTTTACAAACATTCGCTTTCTTAGGTGAATTACTTGAGAATCTCGCAACTTTACCGGCGTCTTTCTTGGAATCAATAACACCAGCTGAGAACGGCCTGGATTTTGATTTACGCCGAGATTCAACGTTTTCTTTAACGTTGTGTTTAGCATATTGGTTGACCTAGAAACATATTTTTAACATATATTTTAATATATATGACGCAGCTTGAATACATCCCAGTCAATTCGACACTAATTACTAACAGTATCGAGGTCGACTATTAGAATGCAAGAAAAGCTATCAACCGTAATGAGTTAAGCTAGATAAATAAATCGTTAAAAACGTATTTACAGTCAACAAAGTTTGTCATCGGAGGTAAATAACTGCAACTTGAGGCAATGACCGGGCATGGCGCCCGCTCAACTTGAGAACAAGTTATCATTCAGGTTCCAAAACAAATAAAAATCGAGTGGAACGATTCGGAAGTTAATTTGCGATATCCGAAGCTTTGGAGCATAAAGACTTTTAATATCATTTCGCAGATTTTGTTGGACAAAGATAATTTTTAATGGACTATTTATTGAGTATATTTTTAGTTGACTCAACTAGTCAGGAACATCCGGTCTTCGTTATTGTATTACTTCCTATGATACTACGATGCATTCCTAAGCTCACTGAATTTATAGTATCGCACTACTAAAAAGATATATCGTGATCTTATTACTAGTGCGATTTCTCAATAATTATTTTATTTTCTATGTTGCTTAGTTATGAATTTAAGTTGATGACAATTTTTTGGCGATAGGTTCAAAGAATGACTTCGTAATTTTGTTCATCAACAAGCATAGTAAATGTAAACCATTGAATACATGATAATCAAAACCTGGATATTTTCTATATCATCACAATTAATAAGTGTATGCCATACGTTTCATTTTGCATTCTTTACACTTATCTTGTCGTCCGAGTTTAATTTCATTGACAGATCCTGAAATCATCGTCTTAACACTACCAGTAAGCTACGGCTTCAAGAGACAGCAGATAGCGCAGTCGTTTAAGTGAAAAAGATAAGTTGAGAGAGCTTAAAAGGCGCAAAACGAGGTGCCCGGTCGCATCATTGAAGCGCGGCTGAGAGGCGGCGGTTCGTCGAAGCCCCCCGAACCAGCTCTGCAGCCAAAACCGAACTTTACGTTCAGTAGCCATGGGATCCAAGAGGCAAACGGTCGTGTTGTTCCTGGCGGCCCTAACTGTCGTTCTCAGCTCACCTCTGATCAATGAACTACAGCCCGGAGAAGGTATGCCGAACTAAATTCGTTTTCATCGATATTTCTAAAGTAAACGTAATTGAATAATTGTTGTTATTTTATCGAATACATGACACGGTCCAGAGAATTTTTTTTAATGAGTCGTCTTATAAAATTGGTTTTGTTTTATCATTTTGTTTCTAATTGTTTATTCAACAAATTTAAAAGCTAAATCAAGTCTGTAAAGCACATTGTCATAAGGTCTTCAAAACTTTAGATTATTCCTTAAAAGTTTTATGATATACATTCGCATGCAGTTTACCCATAATAAAACTCTTTTTTTATCAAGGGCTAATGACATCGTTTTAGGACGGTTTTTCGGTTCTATGTCGTATCATTTACCGTTAAATTTTCGCATTCTAGTGTATGGATACTTTCTCTAATTTTACACAATTATACTTTTTTTATTATTATTTTAGACTTGAAAAACTTATTGTTAGATGCGTTACGGAATGTGAATTAGTATTCAAAACTCAAAATATCAGCCTTTATCTATAATGCGTACAATAATATTAATATAGCGGAAACTCCACAATATTAAATTGAATGCGCCGCTAGAACCGTTACACAAAGATCGGGCTAAGCGCGAGTGGAAAACGAACCTCGGCCAGAGAAAGTCATTTAAACATGTCACACGAAGCACGGGACGAACATTTTAATTATAATTTCTATTTAAAAATTCTTTACGCGTCTTCGCATCCTAAAAAAACAAACGAACATATCCGCTATTGTTCAGTTTCGTTTTTAATTCGTCACAGCGCAACACTTAAATGAGGAGTAGATTGAATCGTTATGACCATTGTGCTATGGTATACTATTGTTCTATGACTGCACAATAAACATCCATGTAACAACAAAAGGTGTTTAATTCGTAATCAAGATTATCCCCGCTATAATAACACATAATTCACGATAATACCTAGTCGTGAAGCAAATATACAATAATATATACGAACCGCATAATTACATTTTGATGATAGAACATCCCTCACGATTCAGTATAATTGCCTTTCAGAATGGCCACAACGCAATTCGGTAAGACAACCGGTAGCTGATGACCAAACAGAACAGACACTGACAGAGGACTTCTCAACTGACGATCCGGCCCCAGCCGCAGTTGTTGAAGATGCAATAATAGTAGCGAAGACAATTGAACGCGATCATGAGCCGAAAAAAATTGATTACTCCGGTTCACAAGTGTGGCAAGTTTCCACTACAAAATCTGGAGCTCGTCAAGTAATCGGAAGACTTCGACGAAGAAACCGTAAGATTGGATTTTTTTTAAAGCTCTTCAATCTGTATATAGGTATATAAAAATGTTTTGCTGTTCGTTAGTCTCGCTAAAACTCGAGAACGGCCGGACCGATTTGGCTAATTTTGGTCTTGAATTATTCGTGGAAGTCCAGAGAAGGTTTAAAAGGTAGATAAATATGAAAATGCTCGGAATAAAATAAAAATAATAATTTTGTTTTTCCTTTTATGTGTCCCCCGTCGGACGGATTCCTTTTGTTTGTTTTAAGTTTATTTTATACAAAAGTTTAGGTGTTTTATTTATCGATTCAGCACTACGAAGTCTGCCGGGTCAGCTAGTCGTGTCATAAAATAAATAGCTTTAACAAATTTAACATTACAGTGATTTCTACATGGGGCGGGAATCAGTCTTCTGTGGACATCCTTATCAAACCGAATGTCGTAGAAAATATTACACGTGTTTTCAAAAGAGAGAGCATAGACTACAACGTCGTGATAGAAGATTTACAAAAGAGGATCAATGAGGAAAATCCGCCGCTAGATAACGATGAAATTGAACTGCAAGACAGACGAGGTTAGTTCTATACTTTAAGAAGAAAGGACAGTGTTCTCTAGTAATATTCCAAGAGCTACGTTTTTTTCCAGCGAGAGCTCACAATTTTTGGCGTTACAGGGCACCTAATCAACGTTTAGGTTTATTTAGCGCTTATATGGGCTACAATTCACTGAACATACCAATGGAATATTGGCCGAATGCAAATTGGGGTTCGTTGTTGAAAATCGGCACAAAATTTGGATTGCAATGCACGTTTTCGTCTGTTCTAATATTCTCCTTTGGTTCTGTTAGCGTGATTTTAACATCGATTGTGTGATTGTGAATGCTAACACGGCGTTACCATTATTGTGAATAACTGTTTTTTTTTTCAATTTGACTCTGTCTAATTTGGATACACTCAGCTCGACGACTGACGCAAAAGTTTCGCGTCAGCAATTTTAATTGAACACATGAGTGGATGAAGGGGATATGATACAATTTATTAATTTTGAAAATACGGGCAATAAGCTTTTGTTGCTTGTACTTTTTCTTCGCACATAGCTCCTTCATCACATGCAATTTCTAAAAATTGCCTTTAAACCCGGAGTTTTAAGGTCTAATGTGGTTTATAGGCACAATAACACCTTCATTCAATTTAAAACTCAAAAATCTAAAAAAAATTACTTATCCCCTTCATCCACTCATGTCTTCAATTGTAACTTATCACTGCAGGTCACCGAATGACATGGAAACAGTATCACAGATTAGAAGACATTTACGGCTTTATGGATTACTTGGCAAAAACCTATCCTTCTATCATCAGCGTGAAATCAATAGGAAAATCATTTGAAGGTCGAGATCTTAAGGTAAATTCGATCCTTCCTGTATGCATCTTGAATATGTAGTTAACATCGGAAATAAACTGTACTGTTTCATTATTTAGTTAATTGACAATGACTACTAAAACGGAATTCGTTGACATCTATAAATGAGTGTTGTTTAGTTAAAGATTTTCTTTAAATGAACACTAAGAGTTCTTAATATTTATATAGTTTTTTTTTATTGCCCTTGTAGGCAGACGAGCATACGGCCCACCTGAAGGTGAGTGGTTACCGTCGCTCATGGACATCAGCAGTGCCAGGGACAGAGTCAAGCGGCTGCCTACAGTTTAATAACCACGCTGCCTATTTCTGCCGCGAAGCAGTAATGCGTTTCGGTTTGAAGGGTGGGGTAACCGTTGTAACCATACTTGAGACCTTAGAACTTATATCTCAAGGTGGGTGGCGCATTTACGGTTTAGATGTCTATGGGCTCCAGTAACCACTTAACACAAGGTGGGCTGTGAGCTCGTACACCCATCTAAGCAATAAAAAATCTCAAGCTGCATACAGTTTCATACTATAACAAACTTTTAATCAATGATTAAAGTTGATCTCTGTCGTTCTATACCAGATACTCCGCATATCAAACGGTAAATCAGACAACAAAGCCGTGTTCATCGACGGCGGTATCCACGCTCGTGAATGGATAAGTCCCGCAACCGTCACTTACTTTATCTACCAGTTTGCTGAGTATTTCGATGTGGAATCTGACGATATTAAGGGCATCGACTGGTAAGAATAGAATTAGTACTTAATTGTCTTATTTAAAATTACTTTTACGGTTTAATCTCGCAATTTTTTTTAGTCATTTTAATAAGAGATTAAACCGTAAAAGTATTTTTAATTATGTAAAATACTATTAATTTTCTTAATGATTGAGTCATTGTCTTAGTCCCGGGACTTGGGGGGTGTGTCCAGTAGTGAACGTCTGTAGACTGAAAAACTATTAGTTTATTCTGTAGATGGATAATCGAGCTCATGGCTCCGATATTATCTTGTGGTAACCAATGCCTAGATATTGTATGGCGGTTGTCACCGCCCTTCAAATCGGAATGAATGAATGTTTCACATGACTGGATGACTGTTTCGTGGCATAAATAAAGAGAATAATGGTACCCCTGTGGGTTTCCAAAGCGCCCTACAGTAACTAAGTCAGGGGTTCCCAAACTTATTTTGTCTACTGCCCAGTTTGAGGATAAATTATTTTTAAGCGCCCCCATTTTTTCACCTATTTAAAAACTACTATAGCGAGAGCTCAGTCGGTGTCTAAGAGTCCTCTCCTCTAGCTGAAATTACAAATCGCGTCCCAAGCCTCTACACAACACCCCCATTTCTTTTTTGGCTCTTACCCCTTTGGGCCTGCAGCGTGAACAAGGGGGCGTTATCGCCCACTTTGGGAAAGGCTGCACTAAGTGATGGTCGGCGTCCGCAGTACGCTTATATATAACTAACGCAAATGCCCACTGTGCAGTAAATACCTTTACCGCTTATACCATACCAGTTTTTAATAAGCCTTATGTTAATTCAAAAACGCATTTTATAATTTTCAAAATAAGGCCTACAAAGTTGTATACCAGAGAATCTTACATGAACTGTCATGTTGTGAACACGAACGTTTAGATGATACGACCACGGCCTTCTAGGACCACTATTAACTTCCTGCATTACTTCCTTCCTTCATTAGTATTCCCCTCATCTTCTATTCCTCTACTCACATTTACTAATTAATTCCTGTCGTAAATAATGATGATAGAACGTTTTAGAACACACACAGTTTGACATCATTATCGTGCCTATTCCAATGTGAAGTAAGCGGGCTTGTTCTTGTCTAACCAGCGGGATAGATGAAGGTCTATGGATAGATGTCATTAAAATTGGACTTTTGAAAGATTATATCAAAAATTAATTCACATTATGGCTCCTATAACCATTTATATCAACTAGTATTTATGTTTTGATAATGTTAACGTATTCTGCTAAAAATCAAGACAACACTACAGGTATTTCATGCCGGTCGTGAATCCAGATGGATACGAGTATACACATACCGTGGATCGTCTTTGGAGGAAGAACAGAAAGCCTGGTTACCGTGCTTGCACTGGTACTGATCTCAACAGAAACTTTGGGTAGGTGGTTATAGAAGTTAAGTACTTTATCAATTTAAAATACTTTTTTTTTGCAAGTCGGATCGGGGGTTTTCCTTACCAAATGTCTAAAATATAGTCCTAAATTTAATTCCATATTTGTTTAAGGGCAACCTTCCTTCGAATTCAAAACAAGATTAAATTCGCACATACTATAGCACTTATGTAATTAATTATGATCTTTTTTCATTCATCTTTTTTTTTGTTTATAGACATCATTGGGGAGGCAAAGGCGCATCAAACAGTCCGTGCAGTGAAATATATCGTGGAAGTAATGCCTTTTCAGAACCAGAAACGTTAGCTTTATCTGTAAGTGTAATCTATAGTAGTAGTAAACTTTAGTTGATTGGGCCAAAAGCACCACTTGGTGGAAGATCTTCCTGTGTAGGGTTAGATATAGAATAGACTTTTTTCTAATATTGTACTTCCATTTTGCAGGAATTTATAAAATCAAGCGCGGCTAACTTCTCCGCATATGTTACATACCATAGCTATGGTCAATACATGCTTTATCCATGGGGATATGATAATGCAGTGCCTCCAGACTACAAGGATTTAGATAATCTTGGAAAAAAGATGGCAGAGGTAAGTCCTAGTATCACATTATTGTATATCAATATTATATATCAATAATATGAGAATAATAATAGATGGGTTTAACTTAAATAATAATCCATATACAATAAATTTAGATAGCTGTTTTTAAGAGCATAAAATACCTAAAACGATACTATAGAAGATACGTGGGTGGTGGCTTTTTTTACTTGCAAATTTATCATCATTACAATATTATTTTTATATTATTTACTAAACATTAAACATCAATCATAAATCATGATATTCACAAATCTATTTTAATTGAAGCAGATGTTTTACTGGTGGTAGGACCTCTTGAGAGTCGGCGCGGGTAGGTACCACCGCCCTGCCTATTTTTACCGTGAAGCAGTAATGCATTTCGGTTTGAAGGGTGGGGCAGCTGTTGTAACTATACTGAGATCTTAGAACTTATATCTCAAGGTGGGTGGCGCATTTACGTTGTAGATGTCTATGGGCTCCAGTAACAACTTAACACCAGGTGGGCTGTGAGCTCATCCACCCATCTAAGTGATAAATATATATATAATACTATTCATATAATGACACTTTATATTTCAGGCAATCTCAAAGACCGGTGGTTCTCAATATCAAGTCGGTTCATCTAGTGGTCTCCTTTACCCTGCAGCAGGTGGCTCAGATGACTGGGCGAAATCACAAGGAATCAAATACTCTTACACTATTGAACTTAGTGACACAGGACGTTATGGTTTTGTTCTACCTACATCGTTCATTGTACCCGTTGCTAAGGAAAATTTAGCTGGCTTGAGGGTTCTTGCTAGCCAAGTTATCAAGGAATAATTTAATATTGCCATTGAGTAGATAGTACTGCATTTATGAATATAATCATAGGATTGATGCATTTATTTTTATAATTAATTAATTATGTGCATATTTATATTATATCTTAATAAATTCTACTTTCACAAATGTATTTGTTTTTTTTAATTGTCTTTAATTGTCGCTATGGTAATAAACCTGAACACAAAAATGGAAATTATTTTATTTTTAACTAGCTGACCCGGCAGACTTTGTAGTGCCTCAATCGATAAATAAAAGACCTATTTTTTTGTATAAAATAAACTTAAAACAAACAAAAGGAATCCGTCCGACGCGACGGGGGACACATCAAAGTAAAATTTGTTTTTTTTAATTAATATTGTAATTTTTATTTAATTCCGAGCATTTTTATATTTATCTACCTTTTAAACCATCTCTGGACTTCCACAAATAATTCAAGACCAAAATTAGCCAAATCGGTCCAGCCGTTCTCGAATTTTAACAAGACTAACGAACAGCAATTCATTTTTATATATATAGATAAAAGGGATATTATCTTATTTAGCATCGAACGGCTGTATGCCATGAACTAGCATTACTGTTAGTTCAAATTAGCTTATTTGCTTTTCTTGGAATTAATGCACAGACATTACAGAACAATGCTATTTTAACCTAGTAACCCTAACTTATTTTCAAAGTTTAGGTTACTAACTACATTTACCTTATTTTGTGATGGTTTTCCTATTTCTTGACTATTTTCAGTTGGTTTGGTTACCAGTATTTCTGGTATTGCTGACGGTTCACTTTTCTCCGGTGTTAGTTTATGAATTTTAGCGGCAACTGGGCTATTTTTCAGAAGATTTTCCGTCTCCAAGGCTATATCTTCCGCTCTTTTTAAAATTAACTCTACGTCGTCCACGTCACCTTCTAATAGTTTTTCTTCAGTTTTCCCACCAGATAGCTTATTAATTTCACTAAGTATCATTTTAATTTCTTCGTCACTATCTTTAAAAGCTTCACAAGTCTTTTCGATATGTAAAAATTCTCTTGTAGACAAACTATTATCGTTCGATGGTAGGTCTTGATTTTGTGCCATTAAACTCTTCGCCATTGTAAATTGATATCTCTTAATTTACAATTTTCTCAATCTTATCAGCGTACTGTATTACTCACTGGTAAATAAAACTCACTGGCAACAGAAAATAAGCTAACCTTCCCTGAAGTCCTATTTTCAATCAAACTATCAAACCAATTTCAGTTGCTTAGCAACGGACGGACTCTAATTTTTACTATAATTGCCTGATTGGCCCTGGCTCTGAGTTTTTAAACTATGATATTACAACTAAGCCATGTTAGGCTTGTTATACCAGCTAGTACAGAAAATATTGGCCGCACATAATCTAAATAGAGTAAGTCGTCAAACAGGCGCATGTTTTAAAACTTATGCCAAATTCCAATAATGTTCCCAATCAATCAACTTAATTTCATTTCACTTTCACTCACACACCCACAAAAAACGATAAGCGTGTATGCTATGTTACTTTTGCCTTTCCAGTTTTTGAAAATTTTTGACAATGACAGTCTTAACAATATGTCATAAGTTAGCTTTTCGTAAAATTTAAGAAAAGGCTATTTTTGCAAAAATAGTGTTTTCTAAAAAAACCTTAACTTCATATTTTCCTTAAAAATGTCTGTACCACCACAAGCATTTGTAAACAAAAACAAAAAGCATTTCTTAGGCATTCCCGCACCGCTAGGTTATGTCGCTGGTGTAGGAAGAGGGTGCGTATCTTCAAATATAAAATAAACAAGTGTATTCAAGCTCAAATATAATTGTATTAATAATTATTTCAGAGCTACTGGTTTCACGACTCGATCTGATATTGGTCCTGCAAGAGACGCTAACGATGTGTCGTAAGTATTTAAAAAAATATATTTAATAATATTTAATAGAACTTATCAACATCAAAAGATGAAGCCTGATAGAAGAACTTATGAATCTTCTCTCAATCTTATGAATGAAGATCTTATGATATTTACTCGGTATTAAAGACAAAGTTTAGGAGAAAAAAAATACGTATGTATCCTTTCTATTGACAAAAAAGGTAAATTGAAGAACATTCGACCTTCCTGTGTTTTTGTTTTTTATTGCTTAGACAGCACAGTGGTGGCTTTAAAGATTCCCTACTACCAGTATTTATAAAAATTATAATTTTTGCTAGTTTTATTTTTGTTACATGTTGTGGAAGTCATTCATGAATATGAGTTAAATACGCTCATTAGAAAAATTAATGGCACAGGCATCTGTGGGATTCAATTACCGGCATAGTCGCAGCTTTTGATACAAACACACAGGGCGTTTTATCTTTTAAGCTGCTGTGACTTCAAACTTAATTTTGACATGATATTGCTTCAAAGTTGTAAGAATAAATTTAATTTGTTATAAATGAAAAATATATTGCCTTTTTATATTTATTTTCCTATTTTAGTGATGATCGTCATGCACCACCAGCTGCAAAACGTAAGAAAACAGAAGACGAAGATGATGATGAAGACTTAAATGATTCTAACTATGATGAGTTCTCAGGATATAGTGGATCTCTGTTTTCTAAGGTATTTTATTTAACTAGTTTAGACAGTTGAACTGATGTGAGCCTCGACATAAGGATTTGACAAAACTTTAGATACCAGTATGACCTCCCTGAGACATGCTGTGTATGTTTTGCATCATGCTATGCAATCTTAACTTGAACTTGTTGTTTTGTAAGGCAGAACCATAGTACAAACTTGTTGTATTAAGATTACAATATAACAGTAAAAAAAAATATGCTAAGAGTATAGTATTTACTTTTCTGAGTTAATTAATTCTTAAATAATGTAAAGAAAGTGTAAAAAATATCCTGACCAGTTTTCTTACATTTGTAACTTTTGTTACATAACTTTTAAAACTTTGTATAGAAATTTGACACCATTAGTAACTAAACTACATCAACAGTATTGTGGCTTTTCCATCTGACAATAAGACAAAGCAAGGACAATAAGACACATCTATTGTGTTATATGTATGAGAAGATCTCAATCTATGACTTTTGAAATTCCAATGATTTGGACGGAACCAATGAACCACTTATTTTATTGTTATTTTTGTCTTACTTGTGCAGAAAATATTAATTAAAACCAAAAAGTCGAACTATGTATCCTAAAAGTATTCTAAAATTAAGCAATATGCTAAAAGATGGATCCCTCATGGTGTAGAACTGTACCATGACCACCCCAAAGCTATGATCTGTCTGCTATGCTAAAAGCAATGAAAACTTTCGAGAAGATTCCTAATCTAATGAGCCATATCCACTATCTCAAGGAAATTTAATTGATTTGATACGGCCCTGAAATCAGGCAATTGAAGAAAGATGAAATATTTAAAGAAAACCTTGAGATTTAGAGAAATCAGCTTTAGAATGTTTTATATAGTAACTGATCGAGTGACTATAAGAATGTTGTTGCGGTGCTATTATTTACTTATTAGGCGTTAGGCTATAAGATGTCACTGAAAATATATTTTGTACATTCACAAATGTAGTTCTTTCATGAAAATTTTGTGCTCTATTAGCAATGAACATGTTAACAGATTCCACCAAAAAATTCTACTATAGAAAAACAATATTAAGGTAAAGTCCACACATGTTAGCAGGCTACTGTTGGAAATTGAATCACAGTCTGGGTTTTCAGTTGCTGTAACACCATCCAAGACAAAACCACCATAAATTTAATGATTTTTTATCCATGGATGTTCAGCAAAAGGATTAAACAAACAAATCCTACAATATTTGCTAATTCTTCACTTTCTGAGATTATTCCAATACACCTTGTATTGTTTACTTAAGTGTAGATCATAATATTAAACAATGTAAACTTTATTATTAGGATCCTTATGACAAAGACGATGCAGAGGCAGATGCAATCTATGAGTCCATTGACAAGAGGATGGATGAGAAGAGGAAGGAGTATAGAGAAAAAAGACTTAAAGAAGACTTGGAAAGATATCGACAGGAGAGGTTATTTTACTTTTGAAGATTATTAACCGTAATTTTAGCTTAGTTAAAGCGGAATTTCAAATCAACTGCAGAAGGTGTTCATGTAAAATACCAATATTTTTATTAAACCACCAGTCAAACTTGGACCGTTTTGCTGGCTGATCTATGATTTGACTTTGATATTATTGCTACTAAATTTTACAGGATAATTCACTAGGCCAATGAATATTTAGTGAAAATTTCATGGGAAATAGGGAATACATGTATATATATCCCCTGTCCCACAAAGCGTATCTCAAGCCAAAACGTGGTTATAGTAAAAACGATATAGATCAAATTAAAAATGTAGTGTAAAAAAAACTAAGTCGCAATTAGTAGCCTCTTATAAAAACTTTAAAAAACTTTTTTTTTATTGCTTAAATGGATGTACGAGTTCACAGTCCACCTGGTGTTAAGTGGTTACTGGAGACCATATACATCTACAACGTAAATGCGCCACCCACCTTGAGATATAAGTTATAAGGTCTCAGTATAGTTACAACGCTACCCCACCCTTCAAGCCGAATCGCATTACTGCTTCACGGCCGAAATAGGCAGGGCGGTGCTACCTACCCGTGCGGACTCACAAGAGGTCCTACCACCAGTAAATTAAAACACCCATTCCGTGTATTGCATGCACTGATTATAATTACATTTATCAAACAATATAATACATGAGATACATTTAAGAACAATAAGAAATAGAACTTAAAAATACACAATATTTATCTTAACAATAATATTACAGGCCAAAAATTCAACAGCAATTCTCTGACTTGAAACGTGAACTAAAAACAGTTTCTGAAGATGAATGGGCGGCGATCCCCGAAGTAGGCGATGCTCGTAATAGGAAACAGCGCAACCCTCGCGCCGAGAAGTTTACGCCGTTACCAGACAGCGTCTTGTCTAGGAACTTGGGTGGAGAATCGTCGTCTTCAATCGATCCAGGGTCAGGACTAGCGTCTATGATGCCTGGTGTTGTGACTCCAGGGATGTTGACACCATCAGGTAGTTTTAGACGAATTTAATGCAAGAAACTTTGGAACACAAAGAGTCCAAATATTACATATCATATCCCTAAAACAGTCAGTTCTAAAATCAAATCAAATGTAGAAAATGTAATTTGAAATTAGTCAAGGACCATTTGGTTACTTTCTCAGCATATGAATTAATAAGAAATCTTCGGATATCAAAATTCTGATTACTTTTTGTTTACAGGTGACCTTGATTTAAGAAAGATCGGTCAAGCCAGAAATACGCTTATGACAGTAAAACTCTCACAAGTGTCAGACTCTGTGACAGGTCAAACGGTAGTTGACCCCAAAGGCTATCTGACGGATTTACAGTCAATGATACCAACTTATGGTGGTGATATTAATGACATCAAGAAAGCTAGACTGTTATTGAAATCTGTACGTGAGACAAATCCTAATCATCCACCCGCTTGGATTGCGAGTGCTCGACTAGAGGAAGTAACAGGTTTGTAAAATAATTAAAGTTCTACACGGGAAGTAAGGGGACCACTTTACCGGCAAATTTTTTACTGGTGGTGGGACCTCTTGTGAGTCCGCACGGGTAGGTACCACCACCCTACCTATTTCTGCCGTGAAGCAGTAATGCGTTTCGATTTGAAGAGTGGGGTAACCGTTGTAACTATACTTGAGACCTTAGAACTTATATCTCAAGGTGGGTGGCGCATTTACGTTGTAGATGTCTATGGACTCCAGTAACCATTTAATACCAGTAGTCTGAGAGCTCATCCACCCATCTAAGCAATAAAAAAAAAAATATTGTCGAGCAGTTATTGCTGCTGTGTCATACTATTAGTAAAAAACCAATCACCAAAGCACTATTATAATATATGTTTTTAAGAACAGTCACAATTTTGTACACCAAATCAAATCAGATGTAGACACAGTTCTATTTATAACATCATACTCAAATTTTGATGAATAACGTCACATACATTAAATATCTGGACGAAACCCTTGTGATTTGAGAAAGTACTAATTATAGTTAATTTTATGAACACAGGTAAAGTACAGACAGCACGTAATCTCATAATGAAGGGATGTGAAGTCAATCCGAGCAGTGAAGAGCTATGGCTAGAGGCAGCTCGCTTGCAACCAATAGACACGGCTCGTGCGGTCATAGCTCACGCTGCGAGGAACCTGCCTCACAGTGTCAGGATTTGGGTCAAAGCGGCTGACTTAGAACAAGAGGCAAAGGTAATTATACTATGACACAAATTTTATTGATTTCTCTAAAACAATATGCCGAACTTCCCTTGTTGAAAATCTGAAAATATCATATTCAAATTAAAGAATTATACTGGACTATTATTATTATACCCACTAAGCATGTATTGGATCAAATCAATAACTATTACTTGGACTCAAGTGTTTACTTGATTATAGAACTTAAGGCACCCATGCAATTATGTAGCTGACCATAAATTGGACAAGAAAATTTATGTAGTTTTATATATATATACATATTATTATGTTTAAGTAATATCACTATCACACTACATCTACCAAGTTTCATCTCTGCACCCCCCTAAGGTAGACTGTCAGAGAATGCCTATGGCATTAAGTCCGCCTTTATGCTGTCTACTACTGTCTAATATATAAAGTTATAAGTAAATAAATAATATAAAATTCACTATTGACCAACATTGGTTTGCAGGCGAAACGTCGTGTGTTCCGCAAAGCCTTAGAGCACATTCCGAATTCGGTGCGTCTGTGGAAGGCGGCCGTCGAACTCGAGAATCCGGAAGACGCCCGGATCCTGCTGTCTCGCGCCGTGGAGTGCTGTCCCACCAGCGTCGAGCTGTGGCTGGCTCTGGCGAGACTGGAGAGCTACGAGAACGCAAGGAAGGTGCTGAACAAGGCAAGAGAGAACATCCCTACAGACCGACAGATCTGGGTCACGGCGGCTAAACTCGAAGAAGCGCACGGTCAGTGAAGCTTACTACATAATATCATATCACGAGGGTTGAAAGGTTATCTGGTTTAAGCGACTTTTAGCAAATATACAGGAGCCATTGTAATGTTTCAAATTTGGAGAAAATTTCATAACAAAAAAGCTTCAGCTGTTTGAATGAGGTAAACTTAATTGAAGTTTAGTTAAGAACATCGTATTGTTGATTCTAATACCAAATAAATAGGACCTTTAATTACAAAGATAAATGTCGCGTATTAAGCGAAATGTTGCTTAAACCAAATAGCTTTTCACCTCTCGATATACATACTAACAGTAATAACAAACAAATAAAAGTAGCACCATTCTTTCTGCTTAATAATACTAATGTCATCACCTGAGAAAATTTATAAATTTACATTAATAAAGCCACCAGTTTTAATGATTTATAAGCCCCCATCAAAATTATAATTAAATAGTAATTAAATAATTTGACATTGTAACAGAAAAAAAATCCAAAATTTCACTGGCAATTTTAACTATATTGCTTAAAATTTTCAAACAGGCAACACTCACATGGTAGAAAAAATTATTGATCGTGCGATAACGTCGCTGAGCGCCAACGGGGTTGAGATCAACCGCGAACATTGGTTCAAAGAAGCCATAGAAGCTGAAAAGTCTGGCGCTGTTTCAACTTGCCAGGTGACTTATGCCTTAATAATACGATGCTGTCCATGAGCCACGATAACGTTTAGGTCAATTGTAGTGTCTCTGTTATCATATATCTCAATATTGTATGTATTTATGTTATAGTTTTAAATATTCTAACATAATTTTAAGTTGTACTAACATCTATGAGTTCTGGTCACTTGCAATCAATATGTAATATTATTAATTATTTTTTTTATCTTTTCAATTTAAAATTTTATTTTTATTGTTCAATGTAACAAGTTGTTGCTGCTGAAATAATTTTTACTTATGTCAACAATCTTAACAAATCAAAATTAATATTATATTTCAATTCTAATAATTATATGTATGCACTTACTTGTACATAGAACATTAGTAATATTAGTAAAGTACGCTTTTAAAATTAAATACATTTATAATAGCAAACGTGCAACCCTCCCTGCCGTCAAACACTAATGGTTTCCGCGTTGAAATGTGAACCATTGCAGTTGACACTTAGACCTCATATCTCAAAGTAATGATGTCAATGGACTCCAGGGAGCACATAACACCAGGTAGGTCATGATCTCATTGACATGTGAATGCTAGAAAAAGCAATTTCTTAAAATCTCCGAAACTATAGTTAATCTGGTCATCCGATATGACAGGCAATCATCCGTGCGGTCATCGGTCACGGAATTGAACCCGAAGATCAGAAGCACACTTGGATGGAAGACGCTGAAGCTGTGAGTATTTCTTATCCATAAGAAAAATAAATTGAAACTGATGTACATAATTTTTTGTTAGTCTACAATCTATATTGTCATAGGCAGGGCATTGTGCCCTTACTTTTTGGCGGGAACGCGAAAAGTGAAGTTGTGTGATTTGTTTTATTTTGTCTATTTAGTGTTTCTTCAGGTTTAAATGTGTAATAACGGTGGCTTATTAACTGTTTAATATCTGTGAAAGTGCACAAATGTGGGAAAATGAAACAAAGCCGCTGGACGTAACTTCTCGGGATCCTCCAAAAACTCCACTGAAAAAATCTCAGTAAATGACCACCATTTTACTAAGATTATATTTCATCCCATATGATCTCATTTCATTTAATTTCAGTCCATATTATCATTTTTCATAAAAATAAGAATATTAATTAAAATAGGACATGACTTAAAAGTCTTAGTTACCAGGTCATAAAATCGCTTAAAAAAAACGAACTCGCGCGCCTACTGTACACCGGACGGCCGTTAGGTGTCAATGGTAGTTTTCCAATAACAGCACTAGAGCGCATTATGTGGCATAATGCTCAACGAAGAATGTTCCAATTACAGCAACGCTTCACACAATCGAGCACTCTCAAAAGTACTGCTCTCGCGTGATACTCGCAATCGATACCAACTCAGTGACAGACCTCAGAAAACTTTTATTGTTGAAAAAATTTGTAAGGCTTTCGTGTCGTCGTAGTTTCGTTGGAAATAATCAAAGTTAATTCAAACTGTGCTAAAAAAATAATTTAAGTATGGATGAAGGTACAAACAATTACTTTTTTTTTTTATATTCCACATTTAAAATGTGAATACAATTTCATTTTAGAATTCGAATCTGTACACAAATTTATTTTACAGGTATGTTTATTTTTGTAAACATTGCAATGATCATCATGAACTTAGCGCACTCTGCTGATGCATTTGAAAACTAATTCACGTTCCAATTAAGCTTCAGCATAATTCGGCATTGTGTGCCACTGAGTCGCATTGTGCTCTGTAATTGGAAAAATACTACTGTATGCGCGCGAGTTCATGTCCATCGGGGCCAGAGGCGATGCGCGGGGGATAGCTCGCCCCACCTTCGCCCGCCTCCCCGCATTTGTCTGACGTCGAGTGTTGTTCTGACGGTTGTGACGCGCGCTTATCGATGTCATAATTTAAGCTAATGCTATTATTGCCTGGCCACGGGGATCGGCGGTGCGAACGACGAAGCGGCGGATGAGGCGACCATTCGCGCGGCACCGTTTGCAGGCCACAGGTAGTGACGTTCGCCGCCGGGACTAGCAAGGAAGTCCGACAGCGAAATATCTATATCGAAATTATCTCGATATTGCTTAGAAAATAATAGTTTTTTTGTTCAAGACCTACTCGGCAGAGATTGCGGAGTACATGATTTGAATAAGAATCGGAGTATAGATGTAGAATTCCACAAGAAGCACGAGAAATACAGAATGTATCCAGAAATTTTTTGGCTGGATTTGGGTGGCTAGACTTCCAAATAGCTGATCTAGCTAGTATTTCAGCAAGAAAAATTTAGGTGTTCATTTTTCGCGGCGAAAACAACTAAACTCATTTAATCACTGCACTATTCGCCGCGACTACCGCTCGACTTCGTGGCTCGCGCCGTCCTTATTCATGCGTTTGCTTTGCTCGCCCGCCGGGTCGCAAGTCGCCCGCGCGATTCGCTCGGTACATTTCGCCGGTCGCCGTTGCGCGTGGCTTGATAAGTACATTACTATGTGTTTATTTTAGTCGCTAGACGCTTCGCCGTTCGCACCGCGCAAATATTAGTATCTGCGAATGTCCCGTGGCCAGACTGTTATGTCATTTAACCATGACTACTCCGCTTCTAACAAGTTCAGATAGAAAAAAACCTACAGAAAAAAGATACATACTGACTTCGACTCT
This sequence comes from Bombyx mandarina, assembly GCF_003987935.1. Next base: position 406,919 of record NW_021011521.1, on the reverse strand, counting down.
GATCTGTCGGTTGTCTTTTCATTTGATAGTGATTGAATAAAAATTTAAAGAATATTTTTCTCTATTAGAAATAAACAAGTAATTAGTTATCACATTTATTTGATTTCATAAATTGCAAAATTACCTTAAGTTACATTAAACCAAATTGACAGCTATTGACTAAATCGGTAGTTATTATCGACATTACCATAATTAACTAGGTCACAGCACTACCGCATTCCTCAGGATGGACATGAACTCGCGCGCCTACAGTAATGTGTTTAATAAGTGTTATTGTTTGTGTAGTGCGCCACTGAGGGCGCGTTCGAGTGCGCCCGCGCCGTGTACGGGTACGCGCTGTCCGTGTTCCCGTCCAAGAAGTCTATCTGGCTTCGCGCCGCCTACCTGGAGAAGCAGCACGGGACTCGCGCCAGCCTCGAGACGCTGCTGCAGCGGGCCGTCGCGCACTGTCCCAAGTCGGAGGTGCTGTGGCTCATGGGCGCCAAGTCCAAGTGGCTCGCAGGTCAGAAACGATTTATCGATCCGTTCGTTCCTTCCAGTGACACGTTAGCAAGTCGTCGTAGCCTAAAAGATAAGACGTCCGGTGCATTCGTATGTAGCGATGCACCGGTGTTCGAATCCCGCTGGCGAGTACCAATTTTTTAATGAAAGACTTACATAAGAAATCTTCACGATTGACTTGCACGGTGAAGAAATAACATCGTGTAATTACTGATGGTAGGACCTCTTGTGAGTCCGCGCGGGTAGGTATCACCACCCCGTCTATTTCTGCCGTGAAGCAGAAATGCGTTTCGGTTTGTAGGGTGGGACAGCCGTTGTAACTAACTATACTGAGATCTTAGAACTCAAATCTCAAGGTGGGTGGCGGCGTTTACGTTGTAGATGTCTATGAGCCATACTTAGTATATATAGTAACCATACTTAACACCAAGTGGGCTGTGAGCTCGTCCACCTACCTAAGCAATAAAAAATAAAAACGTAAAGATGAATGTTACCCATCAACTGCCCAGATTTGCTAAGCTCTGTAAGGGCAGTTTGATACGTTTGTACATTTTGAGAGCACTCACACAAAATTGAGTTACCGACCAACTTTCGAATTATTTTTCAGTTCAATTTGATTTATTTATTGCTTTTTTGGGCAGTCGAACGTGCGGTCCACTACAATGGTTGCCCATAGACACCAGCAATGCCAGACCACAGCCAAGTTGCCATCAACAAAAAATGTCAAAGGTTCATTTCTCAAAATTCAAAAATAGCAATAACTATAGGCTACTATATAGAAATACGTTTAAATATATTAAACACCCAAATAAAGAGCTTTTTTTTATTGCTTAGATGGGTGGACGAGCTCATAGCCCACCTGGTGCTAAGTGGTTACTGGAGCCTATAGACGTCTACAACGTGAATCTGCCACCCACCTTGAGATATAAGTTCTAAGGTCTCAAGTTTAGTTACTACGGCTGCCCCACCCTTCAAACCGAAACGCATTACTGCTTCCCGTCAGAAACAGGCAGGGTGGTGCTACCTACCCGTGCGGACTCACGAGAGGTCCTACCATCAGCATACAAACTTGTTTATAACACGAATGTTTGCTCGATATTGGAATCGTCGCCACGACCCTTAGCAGTTCGGGTCGCTAACCACAGCACCACCGAGTGGGTATATTTGAATAAACCAAATCATTAATTTTTCGTTTAGGCGACGTACCAGCGGCCCGGGGTATCCTGTCGCTGGCCTTCCAGGCCAATCCCAACTCTGAAGAGATCTGGTTGGCCGCCGTCAAACTGGAGAGCGAGAACAAAGAGTACGACAGAGCGAGACGGCTGCTGGCTAAAGCTAGGGCTTCAGCTCCCACACCGAGAGTAAGTTTTTTTTTTTCCTATCTATGCTGATAGCCTTGAGAGGCTAATTCAGCTTCACCCTAGCGTTTAGGGGCTCAAACCGGAGGTGTTGCTAACACTGGCCCTAGCAAGAGCAGTGCTTCACAGAATCTACCGCCGCATCGGAATCGCGATTCACTGAGAAGAACCGGTGAGAAACTCAGTGGGCTAGTGTAAGTTAAATCAACATTAATATTGTAAGATTGGTTTGTTTGTACTCTATAATAAGGAGACCCACTCTAGGGAGGTCATAGGGTCCTCCCCCCCGGCCGACTTGTGGCGTTTAGCTCTTTTTTAACAGAGTTATATCTTAATGTCTTTTGACGTCGATGTTTTCGGTGTAAGAACCGATTTTAATGGTTTTGTTGTTGTTGTTTAGATGCGATAATTGATAACAGAAATAAACATTTCTGAAGATGTTTATTTTAAAACATTTACTTGTAGGGGTTCTTGTGAGGCTGCACGTGGAAATACCACCGCCCTGTCTATTTCTGCCGTTAAACAGTAACGCGTTTCGGTTTGAAGAAAGAGGCAATGGATGTACTATAAAAATTGATATAGAATAAGCTTGTCTACACGTCGAAGCGATAAAATAAAACTATTTCTATTTATTTACTTTTTTTAGGTGATGATCAAATCAGCGAAACTAGAATGGGCATTGAACAATCTGGACGTAGCCATAAAGTTACTGGACGAAGCGATCAAAGTGTTCGGGGACTACGCTAAGCTTCACATGATGAAGGGACAGATTGAGGAACAAATGGCCAAAGACGAAGACGCTCACAACACATATAGTCAAGGAGTGCGTATAATCTTTAATATCTATAATCTAAATAATCTTTTTTTGTTATGATTGAACTTGTATTAGTATCAATAATGCGATGTTTTAATTGGACTCCCAACTTTACTGGTGGTAGAACCTCTTGTGAGTCCGCACGGGTAGGTACCACCGCTTTGCCTATTTCTACCGTAAAGCAGTAATGCGTTTCGGTTTGAAGGGTGAGGCAGCCGTCGTAACTATATTACACCTTAGAACTTATATCTCAAGGTGGGTGGCGCATTTACGTTGTAGATGTCTATGGGCTCCAGTAACCACTTAACATCAAGTGGACTGTGAGCTCGTCCACCCACCTAAGCAATAAAATAAAATAAAATAAATAAGTTCACTCCATTAAAGTAACTGAAGAAGCTTTATGTTACGATATTTTTCCCAAATTTTAAACTGCAAATAGCTCAAATCTAAAGTGGCAAAAATATCGCTTAAACGAAATAGCTTTTCACCCCTCGAATTATAAAGACAAAAAACAATCACTAAATGAAACCATAAAATACTCGCGAAAATCTAACGAAATGTTGTGTTTTCAGTTGAAAAAATGTCCAACGAGCGTCCCCATGTGGATCTTGCTGTCGAGACTGGAAGAAAAACTGAAACACGTGACCAAAGCGAGGTCCGTGCTGGAGAAAGCCAGGCTCAGGAATCCTAAAAATGCGGAACTGTGGTATGTTATACGTTATCTGTGCTTTCTGTCTATCTTTGATGGGGACTCGACTTTTTGGCGGGAACGCGAGGAGTGAAGTTGTGTGATTTGTTTTATTTTGTCTATTTAGTGTTTCTTCGGGTTTAAATGTGTAATAATGGTGGTTTATTAACTGTTTAATATCTGTGAATGTGCACAAATGTGGAAAAATGAAACAAAGCCGCCGAACGTAACTTCTCGGGATCCTACAAAATGTCTACTAAAAAAGTCTCAATAAATGATCACCATTTTACTGAGATTATATCTCATCCCATATCATCTCATTTCATTTCATCAACTTACGATATTAATCAACTTCATTTCATTTCATAATATCACTTATCATATAAAAAAGTTTTCATTAAAATTAAAATAAGCCTTGACCTAAAGGTCTTAGTTACCAGGTCATAAAATCCCTTAAAACTTTTTTGAGTATAATACTCTAGATTCTAGAGAGATTCTTATAGACTAGAGTGCGGTGTGGGATCGTACATTACAGCCCGGTCTGGACGCCTGAGGTTTTTTTCCCTACCTAATCGTTGGTAGCCTATGAATCTATTCCAACTTCACGCACACCGGTAGATGAGCTCACGGGCTCAACCTGAGAGAATTGCTAACATTAGCCCTAGCAAGAAGGGGGAGAGTGTTGGCAGAGATGTGCATCACACTAAACGCTTCACTTACCCCCCTTTGCCTTTTCATGAGTTCTGTGTCATGCGAGGTTCGGACGTGGATTGTTGAGCGACAGCAGGTTTTGGTCAGTTCGACTCCCACATGCCCCGCCCTCCATCTCCAGCGGAGGGCGGGAGTCGGGCGATTTCCTCCTGACAAAAAAAAGCCCTAGCAAGAGCAGTGCTTCGCAGAATCTACCACCGGATTGGAATCGCGACCCATTGAGAAGATCCGGCGAGAAACTCAGTCTATGGGTTAATTTACTCGTCGAGCCCTTCGTCGCAAGCGACGGTTCCGGCGAGGACGGTGACCATTGCTTGTAGTACCTAAAAGCACTGTTAATAGATCGGGAGGATCCGTAATGACGTGTTTAGGGCGATTAATTTCATTAATCAACCAAAAACAGTATAATTTTTTTTTTATTGCCCTTGTAGGAAGATGAGCATACGGTTCACCTGATGGTGAGTGGTTACCGTCGCCCACGGACTTCAGCAATGCCAGGGGCAGAGCCAAGCCGCTGCCTACCGCTTAATACTCTCCATAAGCCTCGTATGAATTTTGTTTTCATTCTTAGATAAGCATAATGAAAGTTGTTTTTTTTCTCTTCTATTTAGGTTAGAAAGTGTAAGATTAGAACGGCGAAACGGAAGCCCGGAAATAGCTAATGCCGTAATGGCGAAAGCTCTTCAAGAGTGCCCATCTGCCGGTCGACTGTGGGCGGATGCTATCTTCATGGAATCGAGACCGCAGAGGAAGACTAAAAGTGTAAGTTGTTAGGCTATAAGATAAATTATAATACAATAGGTAGGACATTGCATCTCAATACAATTGACTCACCCTTAAATAAAAGAACTTTTTGGGCAAATGGCACACCCTGTTAAGTGATCAGCCGAGCTTATAAACATAACGTCACCCACCTTTGAGGTATGAGGTGAAAATAACAAGCACTCAGTGTCATGCCTATTAGTTGCAGTTTAGTAGTGAAATTTCACCATTCCGAATCTGTAGTAAAACTGTGATAATTTTAAAGGCCTACCCACTAAAAGAAAAACATTTAATCATTTAAACATAATTAACCCTTTTTAATTGTAATAAATAGTAAATGTTTTATTTTATTTTGTTTTAATAAACAAGGATTCCATAAGACCACGACTTCTCTGTCAAGAGTAACAGACCATGATGGTGATGAATTGTAATTAGAATACTGGTGTTATTTATTATACAGGTTGATGCGTTGAAGAAATGCGAACACGACGCCCACGTGCTGCTGGCTGTCTCACAGCTGTTCTGGACGGAGAGGAAACTAAACAAATGCAGGGAATGGTTCAATAGGACGGTTAGTAGTCTAATTATTATTTATAGCAATATAAACTGTCGAGCTGACGGCTGATATCATTCCAAATTTGGCCCGATACTGCTTAAAGGACGACCACCACCTTCTGGCCTTACGCTATATAAAATGAGGCCGAATTAAAAAAATAAAACATTACATTTGAAGTCGTCGTGGCCTAAAGGATAAGACGTCCGGTGCATTTGTATTTAGCAATGCACCGGTGTTCGAATCCCGCAGGCGGGTACCAATGTTTGTAACAAAATACGTATTTAATAAATGTTCACGATTGACTTCCACGGTGAAGGAATAACATCGTGTAATAAAAAATCAAACCCGCAAAATTATGATTTGCGTAATTATTGGTGGTAGGACGTCTAGGAGTCCGCACGGGTAGATACCACCACCCCGCCTATTTCTCCCGTCAATCAGTAATGCGTTTCGGTTTGAAGAATGGGGCAGTCGTTCTAACTATACTGAAACCTTAGAACTCATATCTCAAGGCGGGAGGTATTTACGTTGTAGATGTCTATGGGCTCCAGTAACACCAGGTGGGCTGTGGGCTCGTCCACCCATCTAAGCAATAAAAAAAACCTTCGTACGTCATTCACCCGATAGTGAGCTTTCACCGAAGCTCGTAGACCTGAATAATGATAGAGCTCAATTAGCTCCCTACAGACGAGTAGAGTACAAGCAATGTTAAAAAAATTATTTCGAACGTCCCTTTTTGTAAATTATGCGCATCCGAATTTAACATGTGTCTCTCATGAATTTCATGATGATTGATTGATTCAATGATTCATTCTCTCATGAATGAATTTCATGAATGAATTCATTCTATTTATAGGTAAACTAGATTATTTATGAACGATCTTTAACATATTGATTGGCGTGTAGGTCACTGGTGACCTACCTGTGTATAAGGCATAGTGCACTTGAACATTTACGTCATTATTCATTAGACCGTGTTCCCCGTCTGGCTAGGAATTCGAATACTTCTGATCTCCTTATTTATAATATTTATAATAAACTTTTAATTTTCGTTCATCGACTGTTTTATCGTTAAAATTTGGAAAGCAACAATATAAAAAAAAAACAACACGCGATTTTTTAACACGTGATCTTTATAGTAAATAGCCATATAATATATGCAATGCTTAGTAAAACATGACGCGTTCGCGATTGACTTCCTTGCAACGTTATACAATTTCACTTTCCTTTGTTTAACCTTTTTGCGTACGGAATTATACAGTAAGGCTGTATTTTATTTATTTATTTTATGCGCAACAGAAGATGCTATTGAAAAACTAAAGGTTCTTTCTCAGTAGGTTTTAAAAAAAAGCGTCTAAGATTCCTTATTTTTTAAACGGATTGTCTCGATGTATGTGTTCGTTACTAGTTAAAGCACAGCAGAAATATATCGCTGTCTCTCTCGCACGACATAGTTACGTAAATCCCAATGTTCTGTTTTTTTTTGTTTTATGACAACTTTTGGGGGAATACGATCTTAGAAAAACGTAATAAAATACAAAAGGTGCCTGCTTTTGGTCTCTAATAAGCCAAACGTCCTAAGTGCCCACCTACTAATTATTCAATAAACAGCCCGTAGACCACCACCTATAATAATAATAATAAGGGTTCAATTCTGAGAATTAATTTCGTGGGTGAAACGAAAAAGTGAAAAGTTTTAATTTCCTAAAATCTTAATCTCGATTACATTGCACCGGTATTCTACTCGTAATAAGTACATAATTATGATTAAAAAAAAAGCGAAAGATAAAATACCAACGCGATTAAAATAAAAATTATAGTTGTATGAAATAATAAATTAAATTGTTTAACGCTACTAAAAGGGTACTTGGTTGTTAAGTGCCGCCGCGAATTTATGTATTATAGTAAAACGCCAGATGTTAGAAATCGTGACTTTTAATCATTTGTATCCTTCGTAAATTTAATCTTAGAAATGTTTGAATAGACCCTCTGTTTCGTGTACAATTAATTAATACAACAGAAAAAAAATATCATCGCCATTTTTTTTTTCATTACCTTTTTGCTGGTGGCCTAGATAGCTAGGTAGCTAGCTAACCCAGCTTTATTTTTTATTTTTTTGATTGTCTTTGTATGCAGACGAGCATACGGCCCACCCGATGGTAAGTGGTTACCGTCGCTCATGGACGTCAGTAATGCCAGGGACAGAGCCAAGACGCTGCCTACCACACAGTTACACCCAGACGGGTAGGTGAGCTCACGGGCTCAACCTGAGAGAACTTGCTAACACCAGTCCTAGCAAGATCCGTGCTTCACAGAATCTACCACCGAGTCGAAGTCGCGATTCACTAAGAAGATCCTACGAGAAACTCAGTGGGTTGCTTGTATGGGGATTAATAATAATAATAGGTAATAATAAAAGCAGTCTTGCTGGACAATGCCCGTAGAGCTCGCCGGTTTCTCGCCCAACAGTCCCTAACGCTCCGGCCGATTATTGCCCACCTCGCCGGAGTGTGTCCTGCCGTCTTCCCCGGCGAGGCAATGTTTAATACACATAATAACAATAATAAAGCCTTTTTATTTCCAGTAAATTTACATAACTTAAAATCTATTAATGTGTGTGTGTGTGTGTTTTTTTATCACTTGCTTAATATAATTAGTAGTTATCTTAATATTATGTAGTTATATATGGGGGGATTACCATTGTTTTTTTTTATTGTTTCCAACGAAATTTTATGATCTCAGGTAAAAATCGATCCCGACTTGGGGGACGCTTGGGCGTATTTCTATAAATTCGAGTTACTTCACGGCAACGAACAGCAACAGGAGGACGTGAAGTCGCGTTGTCGGGCCGCCGAGCCGCACCACGGCGAGTACTGGTGCAAGGTTTCTAAGGACATCGTTAACTGGTGTTTCAGCACCGATCAGATACTGCTTCTCGTCGCTAAAAACCTGCCAGTTCCTTCTTAAAGACTTTAAATCCTTAAATACGTTTAGTTTTATGTATGTTAGCATGTAACGGAATCTTTGAACTTACTGGTGGTAGGACCTCTTGTTAGTCCGCACGGGTACGACCACCCTGCCTATTTCTGCCGTGAAGCAGTAATGCGATTCGACTTGAAGGGTGGGGTAGCCGTTGTAACTATACTGAGACCTTAGAACTCATGTCTCAAGGTGGGTAGCGCATTTACGTTGTGGATGTCTATGGGCTCCAGTAACCACTTGACACCAGGTGGGCTGTGATCGCGTCCATCCATCTACGCAATAAAAAATAAAAAAAAAACATGATTTTGACCCCCTTCAAAACGTCGGATTAACTCGAAATTTGGTATACTTATTAAGGACCGATGACAATTCAATATTTAAATTTTTTTTTGATTGAAATTGAAATTCAACCAAAAAATAATAGTGGTAAAAAAACTTACAAAATTCGCTTTTATAGAGAATTCAACTAAAAAATAGAAAATAAATATTAATAAATTTGAATTAAAATTTGTGTGATTTTATTGTAAAAAGAGCGTGGGGTGCACGGTATCAGTAAGTAGTTATACTTAAATATTTTATGAACAGATATGAGTAGAAGGGTTATTTTGATAATATCCTGAAAAGCACATCACGACTATTTTCTATTTTTTAGTTGGATTTTCTATAAAAGCGTATGTATTTTGTCAGTTTTTTTAAACTTTGTTTTTAATTACTAAAAATACTATATTCCAAGGTAACGTTGAGGATTTTAATAAAATTTATAAAGTTTTTTTTTTTCGCGTTTACGCAAATATTCTGCATCAATCTAGCCTAACATAGTTATCTGGCTAGAACATCGGTTACCTTGTTGTTCTAATACTTAATGACCCTGGGTAGTTTATAGGTCTCGGTTAATTTCTTTGTTAATGATATTTGATATTTATATTCGTATGGTATGTATGTGATTCGCATAATAAAAAACTACAATACACCTATCTATCGACTTTGACTGGTTAGATGTGTCAAAACCTACACGAATAGTGTTTTTGAAATTCATTCAACTATGTGTTTAGATAAGCGTGTTTTGCTGATTAAAAAAAAACAACTGCATTCTTATCTCAAATATATTGTGATTTACGGAACCTTGTACCGCTTTGTACTCAGCTTGGTATGTACGATATGTTTTCAATACAATCGATATGTGTTGTGATGTCTATGAGATCCTATATCCCCTTCAGGGCGGGAGGATATGTCGTCTATTTTGTAGCAACTCCGAAAAAGTCGTTTTTAAAGTAAATTGTTCATAACTCGAATTATATTTTTTACGCTATGAGTTTTAAGCTATGAAATGCAAACTTCCTCGTAATTGTTTTCGAAACAAGCTAATTTATAACTAAACTCTTTATCAGACGGCTTAAAATATTTTTGTTTCTTAATTATATTCAAATTCATTTTCAATAAGTCATCCTAACCTTCCCACTATCACCCTGCAATTTGCTCCTCCTTTTTTGAATTTAGAATTTGTAAAATCTTAATGCGATAAAAAGTTTATAAAGCTAGGAATTTCTAAGCTGTCAATACTGTTGAAAAATGTGTCTGTGAATGTAATATCTAAGATTATATGAATGCCACCAACTTTGATCTATTTGGTACTTTTAAATATAGAATATCGAATTTAGAAATTAGTAAAATACAAACCTTAAGGGTTTTTGTCTCTTTTCTTCTTCTAAATGTGATGTATGAAATTAAATAGTGCCACAGAGTATCATTACTAGTGAGGTAGAAGAAGTTTTAAACTAATTTTACGTATTATCTATTAAATAAACTATTACTTACTATAGTTCGTTAATGGTATTAAGAGTTGTAACGTAATTAAATATTGTGTAGTGTTACACATGATCTAGTTTAAGCTTGTAAATTTGCATGTTTTTTTTCTGAAATATATGCATTGAACGAAACTTTTGCCTTTTATTTTGATATTCAAGTACCAGAAAGACGTGCTCAGTTTTCTATTAAACTGTACTTACATATTGTTTGCTGTACATTTTTTATGCGCGTAAAAAAAAAAGTTATTGCATATCATCTACCATAAACACCTTTTATATAAGTTCTAAAAATATATCACGAGATGTGTGAGTTTGAATTATAAACGTGTGTTGGCTATGTGCCAACTGTTCTCCGCGCATGCGTCTAACGAATAACATCACGCATTTTTCGTTTATTTCTTTCCCCGAATTTTTTTAAGACGCAGCGCATATTGCGGCGATGCCCAAATAGTACAGTGAAAGTGTGTTAATACAGGAGATCGTAGTGTAGTTTGAAAATGTCGCCAAAGTGTCCGGTATTGCCGTTACAAGAAATCACGTTGTCGCTAGTAGCGAGACAGTTGATACATACCCTATCTCGGGTGTCATCCGACGAAGATGCCGAGCTATTGTTCGCTATGGTGTCCTCTTACTACGAAAGTATGGGCGCTACAACAGATATCTTCCAGGATCTTATCAACTTAATATTAACGTCGGAATATCTCGATCCTTCGGTGAGATATTACACCATGAAACTACTGCTCAAAGAGAACATTAAGAGCTTAGCGACCGGTATGTTTCCAGTTCCGTATTACAGAAAAGTCATTGAAATAATTGTTGAACAAGGTCGTCATTTAACGTCGCTAAATTTAAAAGGAGTTTGGGTCAAGGATGAACATCTGCCCCTAATGTATCAGCTTATTAAGAATCTCACTAATTTAACTGCTTTGAACATACCCTATATCGCTAATGACGAAGTGCTCAAATATATCGGTGAACATAATAAGGTACTAAAACTGCTTGATGTGTCTGGAGAGACCGATATAAGGGAAATCGGCATTGATGCTATGCTATCTGGTAATCCGCAGTTGACGCAAAGCTTAACGGTTATCAACATAGGAATGTATGGCGAAGAAAACATTGACCACACAGACGTGGCGTTATTAATACGGAGATTACCAAACCTAACAAACCTTGGAAGTTATTCGTTTGTCGGTAAATCTATTTCGCACATTTACAACACGGATTGTCCGCCGAATTTCAAAACAAAGCTACAATACATACACGATCAGCAAACGAATAATAAAACTATGAAGGCTATTGTGAATCTTTGTCCACTGATCGAAACTATTTATCTAGAGGATCCCGATCAAGGCGTATTACAACAGATTAAAGAGCTGAACTGTGTTAACAAAATCAAACTTAACAAGTTCCAATGCCATGAGCTCCATCAATTATTGGATAAAATAGGTCACAAAATTGTAAGTCTCATGTTATCCGGGTCGTCAGGTTCGTTCAACTTCACGAGAATCGCCGAGACTTGTCGAAACCTAGAAAGCATAGAATTTTATTCAATACAAACGGCAACACACGAAGAAGAAACTCCATTCAATAAATTGGAGCATATTGAAATAATACAGGGAAATCTGTCATCGTCCTGTTTAAAATATTTGATGACCGGCAGCCCGAAACTTAAGAAATTAATTATTGGCGATGAGATCAAGTTAGACGATAATGACATGGCACGGTGAGTATTGTTTTAATCTTGTTGGATCACTTGTAATCAATATTACTCATGACTTTTGAGAGAGAAAGCGTTTACGCGCGGTTTTTGAACATGCACAGAGTTAACATTGGCCTCACGGGCGGTGTGATTTGATATTCTCGGTATATTGTCCCATAAATTATGCTCTGAGCATTTGTATGAGATGAACCCGTCATATTTTTCTTTAGCAGAGCTCTCAGCGGTAGATAGACATAGTTTTGTCCCTGGCAACACAAATCTTCATTAATAAGAATACTCATCATCAAATAGACCACAAACACATCAACTATCGAAAGCAATCAATCAAAAACCAATTGTACCTCACATTTTGCGTGGCCACTAGTCACTATTTTTCCAATGAAAACAGTGTCCAGACATTGCTAAGCCCTTGCCAGTCGTATTTATTCAATAGTGACTAAGACCAATAGATATTTATTTAAAAGCAACTGCTTAACTAGTCTTTCCCATCTCTCGTGCAAGCAACTTTCGCCGTGGCTCAGTACGTCAAGGAGGCATAAATATTATAACAATTTTATAATTCCTATTTAATTTATTAATCTTACCTATTTAATCAATGATTTAAATAAGTATTCACTTAACCTATGACTATATATCGAGGGGTGAAAGGCTATTTCGTTTAATACGCGGCATATACCTTTGTAATTAGAGGAGAGTTTTATTTGGTATTAGCATCAACAATTCGATGTTTTTAATTGAACTTCAATTAATTAAGTTTACTCCTTTCAATCTCGAGAGGCTCATCGTGACCGGTAAGGTAGATGAGAGAAGCCCTCGGGGGCGCAGCCCAATACGTTGGTCCGACCAGATCCGCACCGCTCCTGATTCCACATTTCACAACGCCCTCCACACCGCCAGAGACAAGAATAGATGGGGCAAGATCGTGCGTGCGAAGGTGATACAAAAGCGTGGTCACGACCCTCAGCAGTGAGGAATACGATGCAAGGAGGAGGACTCCATTCAAATGGGTGAAGAAGTTTTTCGGGATGATAGTAGTTTTTCCAAATTTTAAACTTTAGATGGCTCTCCTGTAAAGTCGAAAAATGTTGCTTAAACCTTTCAAACGCCAATGTGATAATTATGATAAATAGTATATTATCGTTCACAGAATGTTGCGGAGATATAAATTCGAAAATCTCGAGGGGATATGGTTTCCGAACGCGCCGCGTCTCTCGTTAGAGACCGTTGAGCTATTGATGGAGAGCTGTCCAAAGCTGCAAAGTCTCGGACAACTGAGCGGTTGGCGTTTCACTCCTGACGAAATGATGCTCATGAGAGCGGTCATAGCGAGCACAAATACAGACTTAGTTCTCTCTCCGCTCGGTATATTCCAACAAGGAAACTGATGTCTACACTGGACAATTACACATGCAAATCATTACGATGTATTTCACGAATTATGTTTTCTAGTCATTTGAATAATTTTTTCACGTTTTAAATAAAAGCCAACCGAAAATATTACATGTCATTTATTTAAGAATCAAAAAAACACAATTAGATTGAAAAAATTCAACACAGCATTTATTTTATTAATCGAATTCTAGGATCTAAATCAGTCGTTAAAATGAGATACAATGAATATTAAGTACTGAGTGTACTACTACAAATAGAATCACAAGTGTTTTTCACGAGTCGGCATTGCAAAATAATCTTATTGCGCGACAATATAACCCCCTTATTGTGGTCACCGCTAATTGCATATCTAATGTAGGTATCCTCTAACCCACTCAGTAATGTAGGGCGTTTCTACTTCTAACGCCAACAGCAACCATAGTATCGTAATTGTCAAACTATGTTACACTCACATGATATCAACCCGCTGATTTTCACACCGAACCTTTTTTTTTATTGCTCTTTAGGCAGACTAGTATACGGCCCGACTGATGGTGAGTAGTTACCGTCGCCCATGGACTTCAGCAATACCAGAGGCAGAGCCAAGCCGCTGCCTACCGTTTATACCTATAATTATACTTATATTCACAGTGGGTCGCTTTTTTCATTCGAAGGTAAATGCACTCGTGAAACAGCTGCCTACGCTATTAAATCCATTGCTATTAAATCTCTCCCTCTTAGCTAAGTCGGTGCTCGCCAACCCTGGTGAAGTTAGAAACGCCTCCGTGCCACCAAAAATCTCTTCATCCCAAAAAAAACAAGTAAAACAATGATGAAATTAATTCAAAACCTTCACTCTGAATTTGCTATTCTTTTTAGGTGGTCTGTTTTCTTGGTTCTTTTTGGATTCTTTCTTTATCTTTCTGGCTCGCCACATTTTGCATTCATCGGCGCACTTGGTCGTTATGATACTCCTAAAATAATAGAAACATTAATATATAAGCTATTAGAGAATTATTGGTATAATAGCCGGCAAACTTCTTGAGCATTTGTCGACGTAGTGGGGGTAAGTTTGCGCATGGTACACTCACGTGCAAAAACATTATGTACTCTGCGTCATAATGCTATTAAATTATTAAAATCAACATATGTATTTATTTATATATTTATGAGAACATCAACAAAAAATATAGGTTAATAATTGTAATAATTTAATCTTGGGGTAAAATAGATATTCCTTCTATTAAGTCAAAACTAGAGCTGTTGCCAGGTCTTGGTTCAGTTGAAGCGAAGCTGGTATTTGTAATTTTTTTTTTCGTTATCATAATCTTGACCATCATCATCACTGTTTTTATCACCCGAGTTGCTATCATCGTGATGAGTCGACATAGGGATCATCGGTGTAGTTTACAACTCGGTCGGTTCGGTCTACTTTTTTGTCTATAATTAATTATTTTTTGAAGATATTCGATTCGTAGTAATCGAATGTAACTTTTTTCAATTACCAGCTTCCGATTATTTTCTGTTTTTTTTCCATCTGAAGCCTAGCTCTTTCATAATTCGTCGTAAACTTCATACCGAGCCATTCAAATTTATATCTTCTTTAAAATTTTCGAAGCCTTTCTACGGTACGGAGTTTCACTGCTTGTTATGTAGTTATTATGATTACATCTTTTTATTACAGATTGAACGAAACTATCCATTCCGGTAACTTTCTTCTTCCCTGATCTTTTCTTACCCGGAGTCCGAAACACGGCGAGCAAGCCAGAGCCTTTAGCTTCGTTAATAATGCACCTAACAGTACTCACTGATGTTTTTGTTGCTTCCGAAGTCTGTTTTAATTTTTCCATATCATTCTTCCCCTGTTTTATAATGAAGCAATATACGTCGTACACAAATTTTCTACCCTTTCTTTTAAGTACTACACCAGTTTGTCACGGCATAGTGTATGTTTTATAAAAAATCAACAAACACTCAACAAATAGCAATGGCAACAAAGTCCACAAGCAATTATAACAAATAACTTAACGATTAATAACGATAGACTTTTCACTGTACGCAAGCGTACTTTTGGGAGCAAGCGGAACGAGGGCGCGGTGCGGGACGCAAGGTTCGACTGATCTACCAATAACGCGCTCGATACGATTTCCCCTGCCGTCGCGCCTCACCCTCACCACCAAAGTGATCTAAAATTCGGTTCTGCGCAGTCAAGGTCATTTGCTCACGAAGTTTGCCGGTTACTATACTGTGTTGTTTATTAATAAGATAAAAATAAACTTGTTTTTTTTTATTTGTTTAGATGAGTGGACGAGCTCACAGCCCACCTGGTCGTACGTAGTTACTGGAGCCCATAGACATCTACAACGTAAATGCTCCACCCACCTTGAGATATAATTTCTAAGGTCTCAATACAGTTACGGCTGCCCCCTACCCCCCCCCCCCTCCTTCAATTCACGGCAGAAATAGGCAGGGTGATGGTACCTACCCGCGCGGACTCACAAGAGCTCCTACCACCAGTAATTACGCTAATTATAATTTTTGCGGGTTTGATTTTTATTACACGATGTTATTCCTTCACCGTGGAAGTCAATCGTGAACATTTGTTAAATACGTATTTCATTAGAAAAATTGGTACCCGCCTGCGGGATTCGAACACCGGTGCATCGCTACATACGAATGCACCGGACGTCTTATCCTTTAGGCCACGACGATTTACATCGTTTTTTGTCTCTAATATCTCACATAGAAAAAACCTTACCTGACTAGATTTTCTTTCACATTAAACCGCTCAATTATCTCCGCGATAACATCCGCGATTATTTTCTGATCCAAACATAGTTTAGGTGGCTTATTGAGGAATGCTGGTGACCGTTTGCCCGTAAGAGAGTGAGTAGCCAAAACCCTAGAACACAAACACAGTTAAGTTTTGTTTTAAACAATACATCTAATCAGTAAAAACGAACTGTCTACCTTCTAGGAAACACTGCCAACAATAGAGTACGGGTCGCTTTCGTGTAAGACGACCAGTTAATTTTTTTGAACTGGTCCATGTGTATCAAAGTTTTTCCACTACCTATGGGTGCCTGTAAAAAGTTTTGCATGTTAAATTAATGTGAATTATAATGAAAATAATAACTATAATAATAATAGGGGGAGTAAATCACGCGCGGTCATCCGACCCCAATTTAATGTTCCCTGTGTTATTGGTACCTGGAGACTGACAAACGTACATAAATATGTTTAACACTAAACATACCATAAGGGATCAAATTAATGACCCATTTTGAAACTTTGCATTGAAAATGCACGTATCATTTTATTGCTTTTGACCATTTAACTTCGTGAATTTTTCTTACCAATAAATCTACAGTTATTATACTTTTTTTTTGGTTTTGTTTTGATTATTGTGAGAAATACTTGTCCTATACCGTTATCTAGCCGCTATGGTAGAAATAGGTACCAGTAATTTTTTTTTATTGCTTAGATGGGTGGACGAGCTCACAGCCCACCTGGTATTAAGTGGTTACTGGAGCCCATAGACATCTACAACGTAAATGCGCCACCCATCTTGAGATATAAGTTCTAAGGTCTCAGTATAGTTACAACGGCTGCCCCACCCCTCAAACCGAAACGCATTACTGCTTCACGGCAGAAATAGGCAAGGTGGTGGTACCTACCCGCGCGGACTTACAAAAGGTCCTACCACCAGTTGGTATCATTAGTGTTAAGGTATACATTTGTAGATAATAAACACCCAGACAAAGAGCAAACAAATCTGTTCATCAAACAAATGTTTGCCTGATGCGGGAATCGAACCCGCGACCCCCCGAGCAACAGTCAGGGCTGTAACTACTGCACCGCCCAGTCAGTCACAATTCAATTGAGTCAAATTAAATTTTATAATCGTACTAGCCGTACTCGCCCGCTTCGCTGCGCATTTAAAATTAACATTATTATTTATTGTCATTATTATTAGGGAGTCCAACACTCATATAAATATTAGCCTATCCATTAAGTACATGTATTTCCTACATGGTTTCAAATCAATCGGACGCATGGTTCAGTAGTTATAACGGAACATCCGTAAAAACCACTGTAGATTTATATATTAGTATAGATACATATATAATTTAAAAGGTAATAACTGTTTCTTTTACCCATTCCGTTTTATCTTCTTTTTTTTCTTTTTTCGTTACTTCGGTGGCATTATTCGTTTCATTAGTTTTATCTAGGACATTCAAAGCACTGTCATGTTTGTTGGTAATTAGAACGATGTCGTCAGAACGATCTGATTCGTCGTTCATATTATGCTCGCTCTCTATATCTTCTTCGTTGGTCTGTTCAAATTCTACTGTCGGCGGTATAATAGGTGGTGGAATAAATTCTTGACGATATCTATGTTCGGGGGCAGTTTCACATTTCACTCTTTCGAATGATCTAAAAAGTTCTCTGAACCATTCGTGGAAGTTAAGAGTGGTATCACTGTCCATACTTATTCTCTTCGGTGCTGTGGTAATTTGTAGGTACGGCTCCGTTTTTTGGGCGCGCAACGATTGTAGAAAATTTGCTATAGTTATTTCATCATAACCGGTTTTAACTGGGTCATTATTGTTTGTCGGCTTCGTTACGACCTCACTAACTTTATTTGAAGGCGTCAATGTTTTCTTGCTGGTTCGTTTGTTAGTATATTGCCGTAAATATTTATCCAACCTAGCTTTTCGGGCTTCCTGGATGAAGAATAGAAAACGTATATTACTAAAATAAATCTAGTTTATACAAAAACTGCATTAATGCTTCGTAGGTATTTATGTAAATTGTATAAATTGATGTGTAAAGTAGCAATATTATTATAATATTGTTCATATTTATATTGTTTTTCAACCGATAACTACAGCCCGCTTAATTTATTTCCTGAGGTGGACAATAATCGCTTTCACCTGATGGTAGACTGAAGGAATATTTAATCTTGTATAGGTCCGTTTTATTCAGTATTCGTATCAACAATTAGATCTTTATAATTGAACTGCAATTAAGTTTACCCCATTCAAATAGCTGAAGAAGCTTTTTTGTTTTTAAATAAAAAATAATAATTTATTAATTTAAATTTTAAACGGCTTTCCTGTAAAGTTGTAAAATGTCGCTTAAACTAAATGACATTTCACCCCTCTATATTTTTACCGAGTCGCTCGTTCTCTTGATGTCGCAACAATTTGATTTATACCAGGAACCGCTGAGTACATCCACAATGCTTTTCCAGAATACTATTAACTGATTCAATGTTGTTCCGGACAACTTTATCATGTTGTTCAACCGAGGTTTAAAAGAATCCATCGGGGAAGCAGCGGCTCGGTTATGCTAATATTTATGAGCGACGTTAACCACTTATCACCAGCACTTATCACGGCCATATCCTCATCTGCCATGTGTGGGAATTGAAAAACTCAACTATTAAGACGTGGTATTTTAGCTACTCGCGTCATAGATGACAACAGTTATTAGTAATGCGTCGATGAATATGGACCTCCACGATGACCTGGAGCTTGACTCATCGTGGCCGCCGGAAATTACATACCCCATCCTGTGGACCGAATGGTAAACAGTCGACGTCGCCCTAAACATGTCTACGATACGTACACGATCTATTAACGGTGCTTTTAGGTACCTCAAGCACCGGTCATCTTCCCCGCCGAACTAAGTAAACTAAGCCATAGACACAGCCCACTGAGTTTCTCACCGGATCTTCTCAGTGGGTCGCGTTTCCGATCCGATAGTAGATTCTGCGAAGAACTGCTCTTGCTAGGGCCAGTGTTAGCAACACCTCCTGGTTTAAGCCCCGAGACCTCACCTATACGCTAAGGTAACGCTGATATAGACTCTCAAGGCTATCAGCACGGGTAGGAAAAAACAAAAAAGTAATGCGTACCCTTTCCGAATCTGTAGATATGTCTCGTTCACTCGGCACCCACGAGGAAGAGCTCGATGAGAAGTCTTGGGGTTCTTCCTCCTTTTTATTACTAGGACCGGCCTCGTCCATTTCCTTCAAACGAGCATCCAATGACTCGCGTTCATCTGATGATTTATTACGAACATTTAAAAAATATATTGGCAAATGATAGATGTGACTGAGCTTGGATTTTTATCAATTGCGGGTACATTAAAATCTGGCTCCTGTTCATACAAATATATAATAGGATAATATTATATTACAATTAGAGAACATTCAGCACTAATCACTATACCGACTCAAGACTGTCAAATTAGATTATTTTTTTATTGCTTAGATGGGTAGACGAGCTCACGGCCCACCTAGTGTTAAGTGATCACCGGAGCCCATAGACATCTACAACGTAAATGCCGCCACCCACCTTGAGACATGAGCTATAAGATCTCAGTTTTGACAGTACAACGGCTGCCCGCCCTTCAAACCGAAACGCATTACTGCTCCACGGCAGAAATAGGCAGGGTGGTGGTACCTACCCGTGCGGACTCACAACACGACTTACCACCAGTATAATATGCTGTGAATAACTTTGAAGATTTCACAAAATGTGAAAGTACACTTTTTCACCTACTATCCACATTCCACGACAAGAAAAAGGATACTGACAATATTTTTTCCAAGAACTCGCGGCTTAACTAATGCATCTCCTATCTAACTCGAGATAATGATATCAGGTCGGAGTTTCAATTGATTTCATCACCAGAAGTTCTTCCTGATGTAACCGAGAATAACCATCCATCTGGTGCCATTATCTATATTTTTTTCTATTATATGGGTGGACGAGCTCACGTCCCACCTGGTTAAGTGGTTATCGAGGCTCATTGACATCAACAACGCAATTGACTCCGCTTTACAGTACAACAGTTGTCCCACCCTTCAGACCGAAATGCATTACTGCTTCACGATAGAAATAGGCAGGGTGGTAGTACCTACCCCTGCAGCCTCAGAACACCACCTACCACCAGTAGTTACGAAAATTATAAAAAGTCGTTGTCGTGGTCATCATCATCATCATCATCAAGAGCCCACAGTCGTCCACTGCTAGGCCTCTCCCAATCCACACCGCTGAGCCCGGTCTACGGCTCTCCTGATCCACTTCTTGCCGGCCACCGTTTGGAGGTCATCGCACCACCTAGCCAGGGGGCGTCTCATTGTCGTGGTCAACATTTGCTAAATATTTCATTACAAAAATTGGTACCTGCCTGAGGGATTCGAACATCGGCACAGTCGCACGATACAAATACGCCGGCCGTCTTATCCTTTAGACCACGACGAGTATTCAAAATAAGGAAGTTGTGTTGTTTAATACGACAAAAATTAATGATAGTAAACTGGGCGTTCTGATTTGAAATGTAGAACATCCATTCTACAATACAATTGAGATTTCGGATGGCTGTATGATTTCTTCGCGGTAGAATTAGACCGGACTGTTATATGAGCGGATTAACAATACGTCATGCCATCAGTAATTAAGTACCTTTAGTAGCTTTTTACAATACCTACGGGAAGGGATAAGATGTTTCTGTACTAGACAGCAGACTGTTATTTGTGATATCTATGGGCTGTGTAACCATTCAAACATCAGGTTAGTCGAGAATTTTTCCGTCAAATATTTGCAATAAAAGTATATGCATAACAGTTTTTTTCTGCCTACCTATGCTGATAGCCTCGATTATACCAGCTTCATCGAACGTGGATATATATCAGACTATTATGGTAAATTATTTAAATATGATAACGTGCTACAAAATGTCAATGAACAAATCAGGAACAAATTAATTATGGACTAGCTGCCGTCTATTTGCTGTTTTGAATCGGTTTGATTTTCGCTCACAGACTTCCCTACGTTCTATTGGTCAGCTATGTTTGATAACAACACTATTGTGTTCCCGCGCTAAAAACACCACGTTTCGATGTTTTCGGCAAACGCATACTCGTAACTCGATTTTCATAAAATTTTTAAAGTAAAAACGCAACATTTCAACGCATTTCAAAGAATACCATTTATTTAAAAGATTAGAAAAGATTCATCTGACACTAATTTAGAATAAGCGCGCAAAATTAAATCTCTTCACAAACAAAATGACATCTGCCTAAATTACCAAATATACTGGATTTGAAAACCGACTCTATTGCTATCTGTCACGGGCTATTTTAGCATGGTTGACACAAACACTCAACTGATATCAAAGCTTTCGTGTGATAGTTCCATAGATTGATATTAGAATTGCCATTGTAACTGAATGTGAAACTTAACGTATTGAATTCAAGTATTAAAATTGAGTGTTTGGATCAAGAATGCCTAATAGAAACGGTTACTCCTATCAAACTATGGCCACTGTTGATAACAGCTTAATGAACCAAACAAAAGCACTTTTATGTATAATCGTTTGACAAAAATTGCAAATTAATAAAAATGAAGATAAGTACAGTGGGTAGACAGTAATAAAATTTAATTAAAAATAATTTAGTACTGAACACAAACTGAATAAAATTACAATACGAATTACCAACATTTAGTGCAGTAATGTTTATTGAGTAATTTAAATCGTTTAATTAGAACTTACTTGCACGATCGATGAGCTTTCCTTTCTGCGGCTCGCCTTTCCTATTCGCCGTTATCAGAACGCCGACCTTCAATTCTTGAACATTCGGTTCCAACACAGATTTAATATAAATGACATCGCGACCACCGTCACTCCACTCCACGAGAAGCCAATTTTCATTTGTATTAGCCGACATCGCAAATACGAATTAACTAGGCCAGCGCAAGTAGCGTACTGCATCTACTATATAAGAATTAGACAGAGGGTCTATTAGATTACATTGCTTGAGGACTCAGGTAGAAGTTCCATTGCGGCGCACCCTTACTTGTTATTACCGTCCCCCGCCCGTTGAAGCACGAACAATAACGATTTCGCCAACGGTTCGTGTAGACAAAAAACCGAACCTTTTTTGCGATCGACTTCCTACAAAATTTCCGAGCATAGATTTATATTCTTATTGTTATGAGATTGAAAACGTTTTCTGAGTTATAAAACCATTAGGCGTTTGGTTTGTCTCACGGTTAATGGTGTACGTGACATTTTCAATTTAGAAATTCGAAGCGAACACAATGAAAACTCATTCCAATTCCGAACTTATATATTAATTGAACTATTGAAATTGTACGTCCAACTAGAATTGATATTCTGCTATTCTACATTGCAGTATACATTTACGTGTTGATGGTTAATATGAGCATTTTTTAATTAAAAATTTTGACTCGAGACTGATGGGTATCCAGATTTCCATATTTTTTTAAAACGATTGGACAATTGAGAATGCAGACATGATAAATTTGACAATATTAAACTCCATCTAATTGGACTGCATAAATAATTGATTAATTCTAAACCTAATTCCATCAATGAATTTCTCGTAACACACATTTAATTTTACTAACCTGATTATCTGAGTATGCTTATTGAAGCATAATATGTAATTAGAATATTTGGAATGAAGTATTTATTTATTTATAATGCAATTGATTGATTTTTTCATTGATGTAGAATGTACTAAGGATACGGGATTTAGCATAACGGTGTTGAGCAAAAATGAAACTAAAATTAAATTAAGTACAAAGCAAATTCGGTTGCGCACCTTCAAACATATGGTCGAAGTCTCGTCCGAACATAGCTGGAGTAACCGTCTGCGAATAGGTAGGGAAAAAAATATGGTCGAAGTATTAAAAACAACAACATATCAGTCGAAACGCAGATGAAACGAGTTAATTATACTGCCAACGACAACGAGACTAAAATCTGTTCAAAAATATTAAAACTTTAAATGTGTCTTTTTTTTCCTGCCTATGCTGATAGCCTTGAGAGGCTATTTCAGCTTCACCCTAACGTGTGTAGGTGAGCTCACGGGGCTCAAACCGGAGTGTTGCTGACACTGGCTCTAGCAAGAGCAGTGCTTCGCAAAATCTATCACCGGATCGGAAACGCGACCCACTGAGAAGATCCGGCGAGAAACTCAGTGGGCTGTGTGTATGGGTTAATTCGATCGTCGAGCCCTTCGTCGCAAGCGACGGGTTCGACGAGGACGGTGACCGGTGCTTGTGGTGCCTAAAAGCACCGTTAATGGATCGGGAGGATCCGTAATGACGTGCTTTGGGCGACGTCGACTGTTTACCATTCGGTCTACAGGATCGAGTATGTAGTTTCCAGCGGCCACGACAAGAGGGTTCTCATGTCGTGCCGCCTTCTCGAAATGGCGCAGCGATGCCGACTGTAGATACTTACTGACAGAGTCGAGCTCCAGATCATCGTGGAGGTCCACGTTCCTCAGGAACCATGGTGCTCCGACGGTTATTCTGCAGAATCGGGATTGAATAACCTGAAAGGACTTCAAGTTGGTGCGGGCCGCGTGAGCGAACACTACGCTTACGTACGTCATGACGGGGCGTATGCAAGTTTTGTAGAGAGTTACCTTATTACGGAGGGACAGTTTGCTTCGCTTGCAAAGCATAGGGTACAGACGTCCTAATATGAAGGCGGCACGGTCGCGTACCGTTTTAATATGGGGACGGAATGTCATCCCTCTGGCGAGGGTGACGCCTAGGTATTTTACCTGCGGGGCCCACGGTGTGGGCTGGCTAAAGAGAGTGACGGGGCTAACGGCGGAGGTGTTAACGCGCCTATTAGGGAGTGGGATGCTCGAAGTGGTATTCGGAGGGCGACCCCTTTTGAAGAGCACCGCTGTGCTTTTCGTGGGGTTGATGTCGATTCGCCACTTCCGGAACCACTGTCCCATGGTGGCTACTGCGATCTGGAGATCGCCGATGAAGCAACGACATCTTCCTACACGAGTAGCAGATAGCCGTGTCATTGGCGAAGAGCGCTAGATGGGTCTCCGGAGACCGGGGTATATCATTAATATACAAACTAAATAATAAAGGGGAGAGCGCGGAGCCTTGCGGGACTCCGGCAGTCAGATGACGGGGACGAGAGCGAGTTCCCTCTACTCGATATCGAAACGAACGGTTCGACAAGAAGTCTCGTATGATGAGCACGAGTCTGTCTGGCACTCCCATGTTGTACAGTTTGTAGATCAAACCGTTGTGCCAGACTTTGTCGAACGCCTTCG
Source organism: Bombyx mandarina (assembly GCF_003987935.1). The sequence goes on along the minus strand of NW_021011521.1, from coordinate 382,517 downwards.
CGATATCGAAGAAGAGGGCGCCGGTCGGGATTGGTTTACGCCTATTTAGCCCTATTAAGATGTGCTCCGTGAGGCGGTGCACTTGTTGTACGCACGAGTGCTTAGCNTTCGACAAGAAGTCTCGTATGATGAGCACGAGTCTGTCTGGCACTCCCATGTTGTACAGTTTGTAGATCAAACCGTTGTGCCAGACTTTGTCGAACGCCTTCGCGATATCGAAGAAGAGGGCGCCGGTCGGGATTGGTTTACGCCTATTTAGCCCTATTAAGATGTGCTCCGTGAGGCGGTGCACTTGTTGTACGCACGAGTGCTTAGCACGGAATCCAAACTGCTCGCCTATTAGAATTTTATTCACGGTAACGAAGTCCCAGAGGCGTTTCCGAAGGAGCCGTTCGTAAATTTTGCCTATCGTTGGGAGGAGACTAATCGGACGGTAACTAGCGGTTTCGTTTTTCGGATTGCCTGGCTTGTGTATACCGATAACGACCGCTTCTTTCCACACCGCGGGAAAGATGCAGTGCGTCATAGCGGCATTTAAAATGGTAGCCAAAATTGCTATCAGTTGGACTGGTAAGAGTTTAAGCGCGCGCTAGCGGATGCCGTCGGAGCCGGGTGGCTTCTTAGGTTGGAGGTTGTGGATCGCTTCCCTAACTTCGTCAGTGGTAATGGGGGTAACGCGTCCGCGGGCGGCAGAGAAGCTCTGCGCTCAACCTCCCTGTCGACTAACTCGGTGTGAATGTTTCTAATTTCATGCGAGACATAGAGCACATTTCATAATATAGCCATACCACACATTCGCCATACAAATTCTATACCAAATGAATATTTCTGAATTAATTAAAATTAATTGATTAAAAACGTGCCGTTTAGGTAGTTTGGCGTGACAGCGAGACAGCATGCAGTTTGACCTATTATAGCTTGAGCTACCACTGTTTGCCGAGAGATTTCTAACTTTAAATTATTGACGCTCAAAATTGGCACTTAACTCAGTTTTACAACTATATGTTCCGAGACTGGGTTTTAATTGAAAGTTAAATCAGTGTTTATTTTATGAACCTCCATGCCGAAGATGATGACATCGCATTGATTACGACACAAATAAAATAATTCCAGTTTTTTTTTATTGCATGGGGTGAACTAACTCGTGGTCCACATGGTATTAAATATGTAAAGCCGTAAGTAAGTGGTCGCCGGAGTAGCAACATTATTGGCGACCTTCATCTTGGAACTTAACATTCGATAGCGGAACACATTACTGCTTCGCGGTAAAAATAAGCAGGGTTATGATGCCAGCCTATTAATATGCGAATGAGTTTAGGTTTTCATTACATGATAGACCACAGTAGATAGAACACAGTATATTAATGTCATAAACCCCGTGGAGATTTAGCCCATGCTTTAGCATTTTGGAGGTAATGTCTAAGGATAGATCTTCCATCCAGCGGCTGAAATTGCTCAGTAGACCGACAGTCCGATATTAATGAATTTAAGCAAACAATCGTAAATTGATCCCTAGGTACATAAAGGACCTCTTCAATTACAATGTTTAGTTTTATTTAATTTTGACAAAAATATTATTGATCGTGAATGCGTAGGTAAACAATTATTATAAGAATTTTACAACTGCTTTGATTTAAACCGCTTTTATACCAACTACGGAACCCATGCTATCACTCTACAAGTTTGGTTTTTCTTTTATTGTTAAGTTACAGATGAACGAAACTTAAATCAGAGAGAGAGTTTGCGTAAATTCGTAAATGTGTGAGAGAGATAGTAACTAGTAGTATGTCATACCAAAATGAATCCTATTGCTATGGCTATAAAAATGTAACAAGGCTTTACCTCTTCGTTTCACAGAGTAATTATTTAACTCTTTCGATTTCATGAATCATTAGCTTGAGATTACTATCTACGGTAAGCCCAAACGGAAAGGTACCACTATTTCACCTATTTCCGCTTGAACTTGTCATGCACTCTGGTTTAAAAGGTGGAACAGACGTTATAAAATTTACACAAAGATTTCATTCAAGTGGGTAGTGGTATTAACCGTGGTGTTATGTGGTCTCTGAAAAGTAGTCTTAATACCAGGTGAGTTTAATTCCAAGAGATCATTTACCTAAATATAACAAAAAAAAATAGAAAAGAACCAGTCTAGAAGTTGGAATAGCCCCTTAGCCTCTACCTACGATTAGGTAATACAATATCGCGCCAAAAACTTAGTTAAATTCGTCTCAAAAACAAACAAAAAAATATTGTTTTAATTACTTTATTATAAACTTATTTTAAAGAATAGCTACTTAAAAAGTACTATTGATTGTTGACGTAGTAAAGATCTGACCTATTTAACTTTAATGTCTCCTTTTCTTGATTTTGCCCTTATTCCACTGTGTAGGGTCGGAGTAGTACATCTTTTTTTCCATTTGGGCTTATATCATTTTTGAACTTACACATTTCTCTCGGATATTTTCTATTACATAGTCCATCCAAATATCTATAGGACGCTTCCTTCTCACTTTACCATTTAAAAATGCACTTAAGCTATGAACAGCTTATTCTTTAAGTTTTTTAGATCATCTTATCTACATCAAATCTCATTAAAAAAAAGTTTGCATAACATAATACATTGAATTGGAAAATGAGTTGTTGAAAATGAACATAAGTTTTCGTCTTCGTTTAAAAGGTGGTTATGCTGTGCAGGTCCGGCTGACGTTGAACTCAAACTTACAGTTTGGGAATATTTATGTACAATTTTCGGGTTGACGATTTAAAAAGCCCTTGGGTCTCGTAAAAGACGACAACAGTCTTCTGGCTACCAAGCATAGAGTAAGATTATATATAACCTAACTACCAAGCAAGCAGTCAGCCGGTCTTAAAATACGTTCATGCTTATGCATGTTTATATACTTACTCTTTATAGCGGACTCGGTTTAAGTTTAACTGTCAAAATGCATTACTATATTCATTGTTAAATTAATGCTATAATATTTTAGTCTTTGTTTCAATTGGTTTCAAGTATGGGCTTCGTTCCCTGCGCCTGTCTGAAATAAAAAAATAAGAGATTGAGGTTAGTTTATTTTGAAATTGGAATTTTTAATTCTGCTTCTAACTAAAAGTTGATCATACTCATTTTTAATTACTACTAATACTGCTATTACCAGGTTTTAACTATTGACCTCTCCACAACAATAGTATAAATTATAATGGAAGCCGAAACACTACCAAACAAAAAAAAACTTCATAAGGGAAAATTGAAGAAAGCTATGAAATATGTAATCTGTAGGCCTGATCCCATATATTGGTACGTATAGGCATTCTTCTTCCTCTCAGCCGTTTGTTGCACTCTTGGCAGAGTGGTCGTGGTCATCATTTCGTTCAATGGTATTCAGCTAAACTGAAATTCACTTATATTTAAAGGTTCGTTATTAACCCTTTGGACTCCGAAGGATTCTGAACGTTGACTTATCAGTTATTCAGCGCCACTTTACGACAGGACCGAGAATTTACAAACCCTCGTATTATTTATTATAAATTTTGAACTATTATAACAATTTAATATATATGCAATTCATTACATGTTTACTTCTGCTACTACTAATGTCAAATTAGCAGAAATTCTGTTATATTGATAATATATCAATGGAAATACTACCAGATTATGCAAGACGTGCAGAGTAATCATCGAGCACTAGACTACCTAGATATACTTTACAAATAGTACACGCACAGCTAATGTGCGTAGAACCTAACCCTGTGTAATAAACTGTATTTACTACTGATATAGGGAAGGAGAATAGGTGTTGGTAGTACATACCATGTGGTCTATGCCACCTATAACTAAACACTGTGGTGGAAAATCACATGTGGTTGTGATCCAGGTGTGATTGTAATATATGACTGGAAACAAATCACACACAATCATAAGGCTCTAAATTAGGATTTTCTGTGTTATAAGTACCAGAGACTGCATACATACTTATATAGATAATAAACACCTAGACAAGCAGAAAACAAACTTATTATCACATGAATGTTTTCTTAATATGGGAATCAAATCCTGCACAATAGTCAAAACAGGTAACTACTGCACCAGCTTGTCAGTTAAAGTAGAGACACAACCAAATTTTGTTTGATCCAATATTGATCTTGTGTGATTAACATATCACATTATCTCAACGTGCCTGTCAAGAAAATAATAATGATTATTTTTGGTATTCCATATAGAACTAATTCATTTTATTCAAAATCAAATAGTCAGAAGTAAAACGAACTATTAAATCAAGACCAAAAGGTCTGTTTGGATTAAAAAAGTAACAGAAAACTAAAAAATGAACTGTTAGTATATTTATGGCAAAAAAAGGTGGAGCTTTATTGTTTCATTTAAAAAGTAATTTAACTTTAAATTAATATTAGTAGTATTAAAAAGATTGTTTGTACATATAATGTTTAAGTTATTTTTCAGGCCTGTACTGTCTCAAGAACATGGAAAACAATTAGAATTGGCACTAGGCGAATATAAAATTGACACACCAGTGTTTAAAAAATTACACTGGAATGAATTAAAATGTATACCTAAAGAAACAAGACCTAAACCACCACCAATAAAGTTAGTATACCATTTTCTTATTCTGTTAATGCAATTTTTAAATCACCTCACTGAAAATACTAAAATTTATTCTCAAATAAAGGTTTCCTTGTATAGTGTTCTACTTGAATACAAGGGTGCTAGCAACTTGTCAACTCACCTTAGGAATAAAAAAAAGTATTACAGTTTTTATTGTTCATGGGTCACATGATATGTGGTTGTTGGTGACTATACACACCGTGTATATTTCCCCTGCCTTGACTAAACATTTGGACCCTAGGTTAAAGATGGTTGCAGTATAATAAGTTTAAGTACAACCATACCTTTCTGTCTCGAAAATATTGCTTTTTTGTATTAATGGAACCCCCGGTTCAAAACTGGGCTCACATTACCCAACGCTAGTGTTCAAGATAATTATTAGGGCCGGTAGGGAGGATATTAGATAGAAATTACTGGGCAGTGGTTATATTATAGAATTTGAGATTTCAACCCAATGTCTTAAGATGAATGACTTACGACCGAGTACCTAGAGCAGTTTTGTGGTGGGCATTGAATGAGAAAGGTATACCTGGTAAGTATGTGAGGTTAATCTGTGCCATGTACAGTCGAGCCAGGACGTATGTACGAACCGCCGCGGGGAATTCCGACGAGTTCAATGTGGCAGTGGGCTTACACCAAGGGTCTGCACTAAGTCCCTATCTCTTCCTGCTTGTGATGGATGCCTTGACATCGGAGATACAGGAAGAGCCCCCTTGGTGTATGCTGTTTGCCGATGACATAGTGCTCGTCGGAGAAAACGGGCTCGAGGTCCAAAACATACTGGAGAAATGGCGATGCAAGTTGGAGAGTGTTGGCCTAAAAATCAGCAGATCGAAAACCGAACATCTGTTCTGTGATTTTGGCGGTCTCTCCAATTTTACACCCATTTCCCTCGACGGAACACCTTTGCCAGTATGTCAAGACTTCCGATACCTAGGGTCTGTTATCCAAAGCGACGGTGAACTGGATCGTACTGTGAGGCACAGAATTGACGCAGGATGGATGAAATGGCGGCAGGTCACGGGCACCATATGTGACTCGCACATCCCTCTTCCCCTAAAAGGGAAGATATATAAGACCTTAATAAGGCCTGCCGTCTTGTATGGATCAGCTTGTTGGACAACGAAAGTGGCGGATGAAAGGCGATTGCATGCAGCAGAGATGCGAATGTTGCGATGGATGTGTGGAGTAACGAGAATGGATAGAATACGGAATGAATATGTTAGAGGAAGTCTGAAAGTGGCACCTGTGACAGAGAAGCTGAGGAGTGCACGTTTGGGATGGTATGGACATGTGATGAGACGGAATGAAAATGAGGTTGTTAAGAGAGTGTTAACTATGAATGTGGAAGGATTTAGAGGAAGAGGTAGACCTAAGAAGAAATGGATGGATTGTGTGAAAGACGATATGGGTAGGAGGGGAGTGAGCGAAGAAATGGTATATGATAGAAGAGTATGGAAGGAGAAAACATGTTGCGCCGACCCCAGGTGACTGGGAGAAGGGCAGGATAATGATGATGATGTCTTAAGATGAATGACTGCAGGTGTGGTATTATTATTAAAATAATAATTCCTACTGTCCATTTAGTTTTGTTCAGTTATAAGTACCTTAAACTTGTTATTTATTGGTCATAGTATTAGTCATAATACTATACAATTGAAACTTAGGCCTCAGGAAGGTGGCATTCATGTTGTAATGTGAATGGGCTCCAGTAACTACTTAACATCAACGCAAAAACAAGGTGATTTCACTAGTGCTATATTTATGTTTTATTATTATGAACTTAAGCACATGTATTGGGTAACAACCAGTCACAAGTCAGTTCACTGTTTTTATACAACCGTCACTTAGCAATACTTATAGTTACTACTGGTTGTAGGACCTCTTGTGAGTCCGCACGGGTAGGTACCACGACCCCGCCTATTTCTGCCGTGAAGCAGTAATGTGTTTCGATTTAAAGGGTGGGGTAGTCTTTGTAACTATACTGAGACCTTAGAACTTATATCTCAAGGTGGGTGGTGCATTTTCGTTGTAGATGTCTATGGGCTCCAGTAACCACTTAACACCAGGTGGGCTGTGAGCTCGTCCAACCATCTAAGCAATAAAAATTGAATTAAAAAAATTATTAAAAGGAGAACAAGTAAGTATGCTCACTAACACACTAAATATATTATAATAAAACATAGAAATTGTTACAGGATAGTTGATGGTTTTATATTTGGCACAGCAGCAACTAAAGCAGCATTAAAGAATTGTCAGTGCTCTGCAGTAATAATAGAAGCATTAGTAAATCCCCGAGCAATTGTACAGCCAGTCATTGAGGAATGCATTAACACAAGAACCCCTATAGTTTGTTTGACGAATTTGAAAAAAAATTGTTTCCAGTATTTTAGAATTCCCACAAGTTGTTTAGCCATTAAAACGGATAGTCTGCATAACCTCAAAAATAAAATACTTGAAATTTCGCAATTCTACAAAAATGATCTACAATTGGAATCAGAAGATAAACATATAAATGTGGATGTAGAAATGAAAGTTTGCTCACAAGAAGAAAAACCTGTTAAGTCTGTGAACTCTGTCGAAATTTATCCATATTTGTATAGAACTAACAAAACTTCCAGAGTATTTGTACCTGATGAAGTAATCACACAAAAGAGAATGGAGTTTTCAGGTCAAGATTACATAAATTTTACAGACAAAAAGAAACAAGAGAGCACTAATTACATGAGAATGATTGTAAAGAGAATAACTAGCAATCCGAATAGAGCAAAAAATAAACGAAAAATTGATATGTAGCACATATTTTTTATTTATAAAATACAAATGAGCTATGATGTCAAAAAGACATTTATCCTTATACATTCATCAATGAATGTAAAAATTAATAGGTAGATGGTAACTTTACATACAACGTAAAGTTGTTAACCATCCAGTCTATTTGTAAACAAATTTCACCATTTCTCTGGGAAACATTTTCCGCAATATGAGATTACGGTAAGTTTACAATACATTAATGTTAAAATTAACGCAGCACTGCTCACAATTAAAAAATCTTTGTAACAATGAATGCTTAATTGTATGCAGTATTACGTGGGGTAGATATATTTATCTTACATTTTCTTTCCATGCATTGCATTTAAGTTTTGATACAGTTCAATTTTATTAAAATCAAACAAATGAATGTCGTCTTTATAGCTATAACTTATAGTCCTTAATAGCTGGCCATCGATTTTTCCTTACTATTCTAATAGAGAATATAACATAAATCCCGACAATACAGTAAAATCTCCTTATTCGCTTTTTCACTATTTGCAGATTAAAAAAAATGGGACGGATCTAATCGGTACATACACATTGATATAAAACATGCCAATATTTAGGTATCCAACCGTATATCCTTTGTAAACGCGCTATTCTATATTCACGGAAAGTATACCACGCGAATAAAGAGCTTTTACTTTATATGAAATGCTTTCAGGATGAGAGAAAATGTCTGATGTGTTTTATTATTTACCATATTTTTATTCAGGAATTCTCCTGATATTGCTTACATCTCAATATGAAATAGTTCATCTATAAATGGTTGACTATGAACTCTTATATGCTCAAAAATTCATTATCAAAATATGAAAAATGGACGTCCAACCTGAAATTGTTGTGATATCAAGAGTCATTTTCAATGTACATATAAATCACATTTCCCTAAAGACTATTCTTGTGTATAAAGAACATACATAAATATAAAATTCCTCAATATAAACCAAACATGAAAGGTTCTTAGTTAAATTTAATAATGTTAATAATATTTATAACTAAATTAACAAATCTAATCTAAATGATACACAGTATCAATAAACTTTAAAATTATTTAATTACAAATTCTTAATGTGCCCATATGCTTACATAGTAGTATAAAGTGCACCTATCACTGGAAAAAAAAAAAAAAAACTTATCTTTAATAGTTAATCAATATGTTAGTTTAGTGTTACAAAGTGTATAATGAAGAACAACAAAGAAAACTTACGATTTAGCATTCATATAAATTCATTTTGTTTTAAACAATTTGGTGAATAGCTAAAACGCGCTTCTCAGAAGAACGTTGCCAATGTTTTAGAAACAGAATGTTAAAATCGTAAGCGGTAACAGGCGCCTGTTTGTATTTTCTGCTATAAGAGAAAAGTACTTCAGGCCACGCTTTTTGTTTTATAAGAAATTTTAAGCTCTTGCGTTACAACTTATGTGGGCGTTTCGAAGGCTCGACTGGTGACTGAGCTCGAACGTGCGACCCGATTTTGAAGTAAACCGGGGGCAATTCGAAGTACGACACCCCAACGGCTAGCGCAGCGGCCGCGGCGGGGGCGCCTCGCTGGGCCGGTACCGCGCTAAAATAATTGCGCACATTTTCTGTGCGTCCGTCTCTTCCGGGTATGCGGCCATCGCCTCCGCCACCTGCGCCTCTGGGAAGATGGCGGATAAATGGAAGTGCATACGGCGCCGCGCGTCCCAGTGCTGCAACGCGCCGTCCGACGCGCCCGCCGCCAGCCGCGCCGCCCCCGCCGCCCCGCACGCCGCGCCCCCCTGCCCCGGCGCGCTGGCCACGCGGCTCGCCAGCGCGTGCAGTCGCGGGTCGCACGCTGGATTCAGAGTGAGCTGGCGGGCGAGTTTGCGATGCGGGTTGAAGTCCGGGGACGAAGACGGTGCCGACGGCCCGGCCGGCTGCAGCTGTGCGCGATCGAAGTGCGTAGCGAGTGCCGTGTCGGCGAGGCGCGGAGCGGCGGAGTGAGCTCGCGCGAGTGGACGCTTCGAGTCGGAAGGGCGGCCGCCGGGCGGGAGGCTGACCGTGTGCAAGTCGCGAGCGCGCAAGGCTTTGGCGGCACGTTCGCTCAGTTTTTCAGCGACTGATTTATGCGGTCGACCCGCTCGTTCCGGATGATAAAATTTGCATTTGTTCCCGTAGGTGCATTTTCGGCCGTACGGGCAGGGGGGCGGAGGTTCGACGCGGGAGGGGGGTATGCGGAGGAAGGCATCGAGCGTCGGACCCGTTCGGCCAAGAGGGTCTTCCGGGGGCATGAACCGATCGTTAACGAATGAGTACATAAGTAGACGTTCCTCGACGACCCGGCGAAAATCGGGGCTCTCTGCAGCGAGGTCGCGGTAATTGTCGTTGGAGACGACGATCCCGTCTGTGTCCGCGGCCAAACGCAGTACGTATCGGTCGTCATAGCACACGAGACGCTTGCCGCCGAGCAGCCTGCTGGGCGTGTAGACGAGCACGCGGTCGCGCTCCAGCCGGTCCAGCACGTCCCGGTCGGCGACGGGGTTGTCGGGCCGAGATGCTTCCTTACGCCATTTGGGTACGAACACGATGATCTCTTTGTGGCCGCGAGCTCGGAACCAATCAACGCATATTTCTATACCGCGACAAGAAAAAACTTCCTTGTTTCCGTGGCTGGAACAAAACAAAAAAATATTAATTTAGAAACCTTGGTGAGCATTATAAGGAACGATTTCTATTTAGCTATTGTTGAATTATAAATATTTTTATTAAAAACACACCAATTTGAAGTTGAGCTTTTAATTATTTTATTCATGTAAAAAAAAGTTGCAAGGTTTTTTTTTAATGAGCATTTATCCCCTGCAATGTCAGTGTTGCAAGTTTAATAAAAACTGAACTTTTCACTTCTGTTCCTATACACAAAGATTTCCTAAATATAATTCTCTTCGTTTAAGAACGCCCATGTGTGTGAGTGTGTATTAATACACATTAATCTTGTGTAAAAGCAAACCTTTGCAACAAATTTATAAGATTCTTAATACGTAACATAAACACCACAAAGTCGAGAAACCCATAAACAAGGATTTTATAAATAAACCTTAGTGCAACTTTATTAACTTGAAGAAGAAAAATTGTATGTTTTATTGGGTTCAGCTGATCGATTCGTCAGATCGAGGCGGACGTTAATATCAACTTGTACACGATAAATCATAGCAGTAACTCAACTCCTTACACACATTCAATTGTGTATGAGTTTGTCTATGTTTGCCAGCATAGACCTCACTTATTATTCAATTTTATATCCTGTAGTTTCATTGTCAATTTATCAAAGAATCAACGAAATCAAGTTTTTACCTCGACGTCAATATTCTTTAAAGATTTATTTGATTAATTATAATGATGATATTAATATATTAATGATCAAAAACGGAATATTTAATTTCTTGTATGTATATATGTAAATATAATTCATAAATCTCCGTTCGAGTCGAAGATATGATTGAGTTGAGTTACTGTTTTAAATGATAAACTATTCATAAATAAATAAAAACTTATGGCATTTTGTGGGCTCGTATTGGAAATCGTTTTACTAAAAAAATGTATTAAATATAGTAAACTAAATTAAAATGTAAACTAAATGAATGACGAATAATGAATGATTTATTTTATTTCAGACAACAACAACAAGTCCATATGTGTGTACATAGTATCATTGAAATATACTTAAAATTAACAAAAAAAAATCAAATAAAAAAGATAATACATATTCAATATTCGTTTCCAAATCAATAAATTACGAATTCGAATCAAAATGGCTCTGCACACATTTCGTTGTATCTGGGTTACACTAGTCAGTTCACTAGTGTTGCCAGTACATGAGACGCTTACGGATTGTAATTAAAATCTCGAAGGGCGTATGTGATAACTGACAAACTTTAACGTAATTAAAAATATTGATTACCTCATAGCGACGTTGCTACCGTCAATGACGATTTGCCGCAGCGGCGACCTTTCAGGTGTCGGGTCAACCTCGGCGGGAGGGGGAGGCGAGGGCGCGCGGGGAGGTTGCTGCGCTGCAAGTCTTATGAGCTCCGCCAGAAGCTCATTTCGGGGAGGGTCTTGACCCAAGCGCTGCAGTGCTATCCTTGCCAGACGTTCCGAATAACCCAGTTTCACGGCAAATTCGATTTTAGCCTGAAAATTTACATTTCATTTTGAATTCATTGTTGTGAAGAAATCATGCCTTCTGTATGCTTAGTGAGAGTTTTCTAACGTTCTCGATAGCGTGAAAGTTAGCTCATATTTGTATGGAACGGGATCGTTTACCTACGTTTGCCGCTAGGGGCGCTGTTCCAACTGCATACAAAATTGGGTTAACTTTTACGCTATCGAGAAAGTTAAAAACCCACACTAAGCACACTGGTTGTAACGTAAAAACTGCATTAAGATTGCAGATGAGCAGCTTGCACGCTGGTACTAAAACACCAAAAGACCTAAGCTCAACTCTCTAGTAAAAATACTAAGTTCAATTACTATCATAAACAAATACAATTTTTATCTGTTCGTACATAAGTGCAAGTGCATTTTTTTAATATATTTAGAAACGCATTTTATCAGGTAAATCACTATTTCCTAGCCTTGAAACTCCGCAATTTAAGTATATTTAGCCTAAGTTTACAAATTTCTGCACCATATTGGTTGGTGGCAATTACTTTGTAGTTTGTCTGTGGGCTTCAAATACCGCTTCGAATCCGACACAAGTGTTTTTTTTTTATTGCCCTTGTAGGCATACGAACATACGGCCCACCTGATGGTGAGTGGTTACCGTCGCTCATTAACTTCAGCAATGCCAGGAGCAGAGCTAAGCCGCTGCCTACCGACAGATGACAAACTCTAGGCTTTAAACTTTACTGTTCTCCAAAACTCACCTGGTTTGGTTGTGGTACCGAAGGCGTGACGGTGACGTATTCAGCGAACTCCGCGGCGAGTGTGTCGGAAGGGGTGCGAGAGGCGGCACGATGCGCACTGTCTTCTTCGCATTCGGAATCATAGCTAGAGTCCTCGGCGCGTTCGCCGGCCCATCCCAACGATGACTCCACATATTTCTGATTAAAATAATACGTTATTAGTTTTTTTTATGTACTAGCTGACCCGGCAAACTTCGTAGTGCCTCAACCGATTAATAAAATACCTAAACTTTTGTATAAAATAAACTTAAAACGAACAAAAGGAATTCATCCGACGGGGGACACATCAAAGGGAAAACAAAACTGTTATTTTTATTTAATTTCGAGCATTTTCATATTTATCTACCTTTTTAACCTTCTCTGGACTTGCACAAATAATTCAAGACCAAAATTAGCCAAATCGGTCCAGCAGTTCTGGAGTGTTAGCGAGACTGACGAACAGCAATTCATTTTTATATATACAGGTTTATCTATTAATAATCTGAAGATTCCAGAGTTTTATATGTCATAACAATTCAACTGTGTTAATCTTGACCCTATTTTAAAAATTTTGATTGTATATAGATTCGATTCGGTCGATTAGGTGTTTTTGGTAAGATAATAAAATATTTACGGAAAGTTATTCGAAACGACGTGAATTGCATAATTTATAAAAGGCACACCAAATTAAATCATGTGTGTTTAAAATCATAAAGATGTATTTTTAAGTTATTTAGAGACTTTTTACTATTACTTATTAATATATACCAGATTTAACATGTAACATTATTCTATAATATGTATGTACTGGATTGTTTATTTATTTAACTGATCAGTACTTGGAGTTTTAAATAAATAAAAATTTAGGATATTTTTAGGAATTTTACAACAAAAAAACCATATTAAGCTATGATGCACACCCAAAATCCCGCTGCCTAAACTACGAGCGGCTTAAAAAAAACGTATTCAAAACATACGATTATCGATCAATAAGCGCAATTTTTTTTTTTAATACAGTACCAAACCCGGCACACGACAGGGTCATGAGGGCGCCGAAGCGGATCTACAGATGATCATTGACCTTCAACGTGTGCGCAACGTCCATCCTTGTACCGGTTGTAATTCATTATACTACGAATTCACCAAAAGCGATTCTCGAGTTTTTATTAATCTAAAAGGCCACGTTAACTGTTTAGAGGGTTTACTTGAATTAAACGTATTTTATTAATTAGTCATTGTCGAACGAGATCCGCATTGAGACCTAGTTGGCGGATACTGTAGTTCTAAATTGAGATTCATTTCGGACAGTTTCACTTTGCACGAACGTGTTATTGCAGATTAATGAAAACTAGAGGTCCCGCAATAGTCGAAATTCGACTATAATTTATTGGAATTGTAAGTTTGTACACTATTATGATTAATTTTTTATACTTCTATAATCACAAATTTCGCCAAGACTACACTATAAAGAAAAAATATTAACAAAGACAAACAATATTTAATCTATTCTCAATTTGACAACAGACATCAAGAACAAAAGTTTGACAATAAATAGTATGCATGCGTGTGTGCGTAAAATACATGGTATGTAGTGTGTGTAATGTTTTCTTTATTGATTTAATGTATCTTTTATGCATTATTTTACAAAAAAAATAGCATTGTGCACTTCTTCTCTATATTCTCTATAAGTGTGGAAAATTTCATACTCCTCCGTCCGCGCAATAGTCGTAAAAAGGGATACAAAGTTTTTGGTTCACGTATTAATATAAAGAAGATAAAATCAACACGAAACATCAAAACGATGACGGAAATGGTTAATTATTAAAAGCGTTTACATGCATTTTAAATATACACGTTGGATGTCATCGCGAATAATAGCTTCTCAATAATAATAACATGTGCTGTAAAACAAACAGGTTCTTTTCCTTTCGTATAATCCAAATGAATTCGTAATGTTGGATGTTAAAGTTTAGTAGGCCTCCGCTGGGAGCCAACATCCGGCTAATGTCGCACGGAAGCGACCTGCCTTCACGTAAAGCCGGATACGACTTTCTAAAAGTATACTGAACAACCTATTGCAGGTTTAAGGTGACACGGATTTAGTTGAAATGCAAATTTTGAATGAACGGCGCGGCGTCAAGTTCGTTATCCAAAATTTAATTTTCAATCTAATAATTTATTTGATACGTCTGCATATATGTAACAAAATACATAAATTTATCGTATTAAATTTTTAAAACTAAATAATATATTCAACAGTTCATGTTCCGTATTATTTGATATTTTGTTCTTATATAATGCAAGGTTTATCATGTCAACTTCTTAGAGCTATTTATTTTTCTTCGCGCCGCGATAGAGAGAGCCAACGTAGGTACCTTTCGAAGAATTACTATGTAGAAAATCGTTGTAGCGTCTATTTCCTCATGACGAGTAGCAAACGTTTCATACAAAACAAAAAAACCCAATGGATTATCCCGCTTTATTTTAGCAACGTTAATTTACGCGGGCCAAAAGTTTGTTTACGTTTTTTTTTTTACTTTTTTTCCGATCATCTCGTTGTGTTCCAATAAAAAAATGGTACGACACAATGCGTCATTGTATTTGGAACAGTAATTACAAGATATTGTTTCTTGTTTTCAAAGCCAAAGCTACAGAAAAACATTCTAAATAGATTATTCACGAGCCACTAAATCTAACGAAGGTCATGCGATTATCTGCAAACTATTCAATAGAATTGTTTCTCTTTTTTTTTTCAATCTACGAAAGTATTGCAAAGGAATCTTATACGTTTCTCTCTTAAGTACCTTTTTTAATTTTCTTTCGCTCTAAAATTTATTGTTACACTAAACCAAAGTCAACTTACTTACTGGTTTAATTTCAAAAATTATTTATTTTACAACGTTTGCTATTTCCAATACAGGTAAGTTTTCGCGGTTAACTGTTTTTAGGACGCTTTCATTATACTAGTGGTCCCCTGCAATAGTCGAAATTCGACTATAATAATAATTAAATTATTATGTTTGATCACTATTAAGGTTCTATTGTCAAATACTATTTATTATACTTCTTTAATCACATATTTCACTAAGACTATACTATAGACAAATAATATTACAAACAACATTAATCTATTCTCAATTTGACCACAGACTTTAAACAATAACAAAAGTTTAACAATATACAAAGAGTGTATGTATATATGTGTTGTGTCAAATACAGGGTAGTGTGTGTAATTTTTAATTTATTGATTTAATGTATTTTTTATGCATAGTTTAAAAATAAATTAGCATTCTGCACTCCTTTATATTCACTGTAATTGTGGGAAATTTCAACTCCTCTGTTCGCGCAATTTTCTTACAAAGGGGTACAAAGTTTTTGCTTCGCGTATTAATATATAGATACCTAAAGCTTATTTTGATCGAATTCAAGATGTCTGATTAACTTGAAGATTTGCACACAATACAATTATTTTATAACTTCGCTCTGATATCTTGATCAATATAATAAAATTTAGTTTTTATTTCGGGTTGAAGTTTAAGCTTTTTTGTTTTGTTTTTAAACTACCTACATATATTATTATTGTTTTTAAAAATCATGCTTTTTACATTATGTTAGATAAAGGACCTTAAATTATATATTTATGTATGGGAAGCGAGTAAAGAGAATCGCAGATGTTATACAATTCCGTTCGACTTAAGAAACTTAAGTCAAACTAACTAGCATACAAGATTTATTATTGTGGAGAAATGGAAAAGCAGTGGATATGTTTTTTTCTTTTTTTTTTCTACCTAAGCTGGTAAGCCTTGAGAGGCTATTCCAGCGTAACTTTAACTAGTAGGTGAGCTCACGGGGCTCAAACCTGACGACGTTGCTAACACGAACCCTAGCAAGAGCCGTGCTTCGCAGAATCTACCACCGGATCGGAAACGCGACCCACTGAGAAGATCCGGCGAGATACTCAGTGGGCTGTGTCTGAGGGTTAATTTACTCGTCGAGCCCTTTGTCGCAAGCGACGGGTTCGACGAGAACGATGACCGGGTGGATATGTGAATTAAATATAAACTATATGGAATAGTTATAAAATCGGAATATAGCGGAATCTTCATGAATTTATTTGTTAAGTGAATTTATTAATATATTCCTTTTAATACTGTATAAACTATTATATGTATGTATATGTGTTTGTGTTAATATGTATATATGTATATATCTTTTTGTGTATTTATTTGTAATTTAATATAAATTTTATTTCACCTACTACTATTTACTCTGCATGGTTGACTGGTAGAGAATGCCTTAGGCATTAAATCCGCCAATGTAAATTTTACATGAAGCGTAATAAATAAATTAGTAAATAAATAAATAGGGCATTTGACAGTAATACCTGACCCAAATAATATATTAGGTCTACTGCACCTAATGTCAGCCTACCTACATTTTGTAGCAGTTCTAGTTTGAATTGAATATTTAGTGAGTTATCCGATTCAAATCGTAATTACATTTGGTTTTCAATTCAAGAGGTGTGTCGAACGAATTAATTAAGGTCCTCCGGTACGCTTTTAATGTTAAGATGCATTACTTTGTTTAAATTAAACAATTATTATGCAAATGTACGATAATTATAATTGATAAGGATGACGTCAATTAGATCATTAATCAAATTTATTACTTGAACGCAAATAAAGGGCAACGGTTATAAAGTACTATATTTACATAAAGGTTATCGAAACTTCAGTTTAAATTGATTGATTGATGCTTTATAGTTTACTAAACAATAATAATTATTATCGTATTCTCTTGTTAGTTTAGTTTTAAGGGACATGTTTTTTTAGATATCGCTATTACTAGCTATTACCGTAGCTATTACCACAACTAAGACAAACTTTGTTCTTGGATATTTTTTTTTATTATTAAAATCTAAAGCCAACTTTCAAGTTCTCCGTGCCGTGTAGCTTTCATAACGCCGTTTCACGCGCCGAATCATATCTTGCCGCGATAACGTTGGCTGCCGATGAATGAGTACAATTAGTTCCGTTTTGTGTAGGAGAAATTCTATCAGTGGTCCGTTGTAGAGATAAGAACGACCAATACGGTGGGAGAGTTCTGGCTACGTCGGAACGCGCCACCTCGTACGATGTGTGTCGTCACAATCGAACAGGATGCGAGCACGCGACACACATAATACACATGTACGATCACATGAGCATTCATATTAAGTGCAAACTGATTACGCGTTGCCATAACAATACCGCCTCGATAATAGGGTAAAGTGTACATTAATCTACGTTCCAACCTTACATTCGAACTGAAACATAATTATGTTGTGTACTATAAATCCTTATATAATATCCTTTTCATTTTGATTAATATTTTTTGCGTCATCTGAACTTGATAGCTTGGTTTGTATCTGTTTGCTACTTAGATCGTTACTATATGACTCTCAATCTCTCACAAAAAATGCGGATGGAAAATAATAACGCACAATATTAAAAAGAAATCGATATTGTTATTAGATATATATTTATAAAATTAAATGAATATGGGAAGCAAAAACTTTGTACTCCATTTTACGAAAATTGCGCAGACGGAGGAGTATGAAATTTCCCACACTTATAGAGAATATAGAGAAGGAGCGCAGAATGTTAATATTTTATTAAATAATGCGTAAAATTACATTAAATCAATAAAAAACAAAACATTACACACACTGCCATGCACACACACTCATGCATACTATTTGTTTATTGTCAAACTTTTCTTATTGCTTATATAGTCTGTGGTCAAATTGAGAATAGATTAAATACTGTTTGTCATAATATTAATATTTGTCTAAAGTGTAGTCTTGGCGAAATCTTTGTTTTAAATAGAAGTTTTATATTCTTTGACAATAGAATCATAATAGTGTAAAAAATTATAATTTCAATTATAGACGAATTTCGACTACTGCGGGACCACTAGTAAAATTAAATGTTCTATGCCATGTACTGTCTATAAAAATATAAATACAAAGTCTAGTTTAAAGTTTTAATTAAAAAAAAAAATGTTTCTTTCTAACGTTTCAATTTTAGATATATCTTTGAACGGATTGACGTATTTTTTTTCGTTTGCAATTAATTACCGCGACCGCGTCGTCATATTCCGTTAAGAGTCGGATAATGACGTCAACAATTTATCTGACTACAACACAGGATCACATTAATTAGAAGATATTTGTGTGCGAGTATTGTTTATGTAAATTCAAAAGTTCACACGCAGACGATTTTTTTAAATATTTAAAAACGTTTTTATTTTGCTTTATTACGTGGATGGATGAAGAGGCTCACGGCCCGCCTGATGTAATGGTTACCGGAGTCCATAGAAATCGCAGTTTAAGTGCCGTCACTTTCAGGCCAATTTTTGGCTTGTTGGCGACGCTTGTCCTAATCTTGTCTACTGGAAAGCATGACTGCTTCGTGACAGATATAGGTATGATAGTAGTAATATGGGTCTTCTTCTTTTCTATGTCATTTCCTCACTACTGAGGATCGCGACCACATGTGACATTCTTCCACTGCGTTCGATCATGGGTGGCATGGACCGCATGGTACATACTACCACCAAATGCTTCTCTTACTAGATCTGACCATCTGGCTGGTGTTCTGCCCACGGCACGCTAGCCCTCTATGCGACCCACAATTATGAGCTTCACTAATTCATGTCTGGGAGACCGCATTATGTGTCCGAAGAAGCTCATAACACGTTCCCGGCAGATGGAAGAGAGCCTTTTTCGGATGTTTAGCTGCCTTAGAATGGACTCGTTTGTTGTAATATGGGTGTTTGATTTGGTTGTATGATGTAATATGGGTAGGTAGTGCCGATTAACGATCGCAGTACGCTGGTATAACACTCGGAGAACGCTGATTGATGCTCAGCCTCCGGTATATACCGAAGTCACCTTTAATGACGCCTATGGGTAGAGATGAAGGTGCTATCGCACTGCCAGGTTATAAATAGTTTAGCGTGTCAACTAATCATGGTGTTCCACTAAACAATTCCTTAGCAAATACAACATTTCAATTTCCTTTGTCGTATCACTCTTGTCAGAGCTGTCGTGGTCGTCATTTAGTATCATTGCTGTGGATGTTATGCGCCTCACGAGCGATCGCCACTCCTCCCGGTTTGTGGTGAGTCTGGTACACTCATGCTCCTCCCGATCCACTAACGGTGCTTCTAGGTACTTCAAGCACCGGTCACCGTTCTCGTCGAACCCGTCCCTTGCGACGAAGGGCTCGACGAGTAAATTAACCCATAGACACAGCCCACTGAGTTTCTCGCCGGATCTTCTCAGTGGGTCGCGTTTCCGATCCGGTGGTAGATTCTGCGAAGCACGGCTCTTGCTAGGGTTCGTGTTAGCAACGTCATCAGGTTTGAGCCCCGTGAGCTCACCTACAAACGTTAGGGTTACGCTGGAATAGCCTCTCAAGGCTACCAGCTTAAGTAGGAAAAAAAAAAAAAAAAACTCATGCCAACATTTCATACCCGATCGTAATTTGTTTAAAAAGAACGTATTTTAATATATATGTATATTAATACTATCGTGGACAATGTAAGTTAAATAGCCATTCGTAATCAAACGAAGATAATTATTGATGAAAAGGTTATCAGCAATTTTGGATACTAAGAATTTATCGAATTTTCTATCTGTCTCGCTATAACGGTGGTCTGAACATTTTTTTTTTAATATGACAAAATGTTCGCGTCTTTTAATCTATACTTAATATATAAATCTACAGTGGTTTTTACGGATGTTCCGTTATAACTACTGAACCATACATCCGATTGACTTGAAACTTGGTACCCATGTAGAAAATACATGTACTTAATGGATTGGCTATTTATATGAGTGTTGGACTACCTATACCAGTTGCAGGGGCGTTAATGATGAGAATCTTTGTGGAGGTGAGAAATAATAATGTTAATTTTAAATGCCCAGCGCAGCGAACGGGGGGGGGTACAGCTAGTCTTTTATAATACGAATAAGTTTTGAATAGTATTTTGCGCAAAGCCTATCCTACCTACCTACTGACATTTATTATTACTATTATTACATCAGAGGTTCGCAATCATTCCGGATACAGCACCGATACGTTTCGACTAACATGAGAAGGTTGTCGAGCGGCTTATTTATTTATACAAATGTTTTCTTACGAGACAACGGACAAAAAATTTATTTCAGAATTAATCTGATAGATTTCACGTTGACGCATAAACAAAACATAGCTATCAATGTTAGTTGTAAATGGTATTCCCAGATATTCGATTTCAAATCGTAATCAAGTTTACATAGCTCGATAATTTCGATTTAAAAATAAATAAAACTATTTATTGTGTTTTATGGCTTTGATTTCAGAAATAGTTACGAGTTTTTTTTTTTATTGCCCTTGTAGGTAGGCGAGCTTACGGCCCACCTGATGGTGAGTGGTTACCGTCGCCCATGGACTTCAGCCTTCGGTAGGTAGCCAAGCCTACCGAACTTCATCTGAACTGCATCTGAAAGTGCAAGTTCAGATGATCTTGCACTTTCGGTGCTTTTAAGTCTCTCAAGCACTGGTCAACGTACTCGTTGATTACGACGAAGAGTTCGACAAGCGAACTAACCCAAAGACATAGCCCGCTGAATTTCTCGCTGGATTTTCTCAGTGGGTCGCGACTCCGATCCGGTAGTAAATTCTCTTGCTAGGATCTCGGATCGTTTGGAGCCTCTGGGTCTGCGGAGGGACTTCGGTTCCCTCTGTATTTTGTACCGTATGTTCCATGGGGAGTGCTCTGAGGAATTGTTCGAGATGATACCAGCATCTCGTTTTTACCATCGCACCGCCCGCCACCGGAGTAGAGTTCATCCATACTACCTAGAGCCACTGCGATCATCCACAGTGCGTTTCCAGAGATCTTTTTTGCCACGTACCATCCGGCTATGGAATGAGCTCCCCTCCACGGTGTTTCCCGAGCGCTATGACATGTCCTTCTTCAAACGAGGCTTATGGAGAGTATTAAGCGTTAGGCAGCGGCTTGGCTCTGCCCCTGGCATTGCTGAAGTCCATGGGCGACGGTAACCACTCACCATCAGGTGGGCCGTATGCCCGTCTGCCTACAAAGGCAATAAAAAAAAAATAAAAAAAAAAAGACTAGTGTTGGGAAATTCTCTCAGGTTGAGCGAGTGAGCTCACCTACCCGTCCGGGCTTAGTTGGAATAGGCTCCTAGGCTACCAATGAATAGGTAGGAAAAGGGATCTTAACGATAATATTTCTGTACTTGACACCGTCTGAAGTAGCGCTATTTTCATGTCTAATTCTATAGGTAGAACTTCACTATCCTGCTTGCTTGTCCCACGAATCAAACAAACATGACATGAAATTTAATAAAAATATAGGAGAACTTTTTTTGAGACACTAATCGTATATCTCTATAGGAAAAACAGCGTTCACATCGTAGTACCTTTAAGCTCTGATAGCCGCCGAACTTTAGGTGAGCCGTGAGTCGATTTTATTTATACAAAAAATAAACCGAAATAATTGCAAAATAAACACGATAAAAAACTTGAATGACTTAATTTGTCATTGATTTGTTTATTACAGAAAGTTAGAGGATTGTGTGACACGTAATATCCAAAAGATACAACTTGAAATTTTGAAGAATTGTCACAAACAAAAATAAATTACGTCATAGGTAGGTGGATTCAATGGGGTTACGAACAAAATTGGAATTATATAAATATTTTGACAGTTAATCGGTCACATAAGAAACAGCCACTTGCGACCTGTCAAATGTAATAACATCTCTGACGCATAGGTAATCCAGGTGTTTACAATAAGAACGTAACTCCTGCGGTTTCGCTTACGACAGACTATGAGTCGCCATGATGTGGAACGCAATATTAAACTTCGAAAAAAAAAAAAAAAAAACTTCGCGTAAATGCTGTTGTCAACATCCTCTCGATCACGTTGCGAATATTGTGATTCACAAGACTCGACATAATTAAAGCAATCGACTAAATGAAGCAAGTTAATTACGAATAGTACTCAAAAATATTTCATTTCAAACGGATAAGATAGTTGGCGCTTATGTAACACCTTGGATCCTCTTTATTGAAGACAAAAACCTTAATCGAACAAAATCAAGCATCTATCAAATAACTAAAGTGCAAACTATGCTTTGATAAATAAGAAATAAAACAAGTATAAATTTATAATCAAATTAGACCATCGTTTAATTGCATTTTGATTTTAAACTTAGCAAGCTTTTTCGAGGATGTTTGTAAAATATACATTTGAAAAAAAAACCCTTCTTTTAACCCTTCTTTGACAAATAGTTGGCAACCCTAAAACGGGCACTGGCGGACTGCAACCGCAACTGCAGCTCTAGTATTTCAAACGAAGGAAATTTATAAAGTAAAATACTACATTCGAACATTTCTTTCGACACTTAGTACCTACTACAAGTATGTAGAGACTACGCTTTGAATTTTTTTTTAATACATCTTTTCGAATTATACAATTATACCGGTTGTTTTAGATCCGTGAAGATTCTTATCACTGCCCCAAATCAATCACGCATTTTTTGAAGCGCTCGTGGCCTAGAGGATAAGACGCCCGGACAACTCGTAATAATAATCGGTGAAATTTTGTCATGAAATACGTATTTAAAACATATTCACAGATAACTTCCACGATGAAGGAACAGCATGTAGCAAAATCAAACGACCAGAATCACTGATGGTAGGACGCCTTGTAAGCTCGCATGGGGAGATACCACTATCCAGCCTATTTCCTAGATTTCCTAGAGTGAAGGTGGAACAGACTTTGTATAACTCAAACATCAGGATTCGAGGCGGATGGCGGCATTTACGTAGTAACGTTTAAGGGTCGGTATAGCCGCCTAACACTAGGTGGGCCGCGAAATAGTTCACCCATCTATGCAATAAAAAAAATCATTGCACAAGGGCAATAAAAAAAAAAGCTTCCACGTCCACAAAGACCTCATACCTCATCATGTGGGTCAAAGTAATCGCTGAACACAAATTTGTCGTAAATCGTTAGCTGAAATTTTAATGTCAAGTAGGTATATTCATTTTTTCGACTCGAGCTATAAGCTGGGACGCTGCTAATTGAGACTTGCATATAACGTGTCAACACCTCACACTCGACTTGGGGTCAAAACTTATCAGCGGTCAAGAGAAGAGCATTCAAATAAAGTGAGATATGATTGCAAGATTTTTTCAGTTTCATTTTTTGCGATTTTATTTTTCTGTATTACTTATTTCGGTATATCTACCAAATATTTGATAATTGTTATAGTTATATATAAATGGAATACGGAGTTTTGTAATAATAATGTAATTTTGTTATGTTAGGTAGTGCTCGAAATAAAATAATAATATTATTAATTTGCTAACGGAATCCTCTAGTGCCTACGTAATAGTATGATCCAATTGTAAACACGGGCTGTTGTTAACAATGTAGATTTTTCAACAGAAAAAAAAGCATCTGCCATTCGCAGAAATATAAACAAACGAATAAACTTTTACGTGGAAGTTTACGTGTGATCAGATTAAGATACAGAATGAATGTAAATTGATATTATAGTTCTTTCGGAGGCAAAGTGAAAGTCGGTATGTTATCCGAGCAATGCCGGACCTGTAACGCTTATACAGACGACAAATGAAGACATGTACATCATTAATTCCACCTCACGGCTTTCACAAATAAAACAAAAACTGTATTACAACACAGTGTTGCAGCAGTAGGTGATCAATTTGAAGCACATTGATATTAAGACGATATAATCATAAAAATCAACCAACATTTCATTGTTACTACTATATTTTTATGATAATTATCGTGTACGTACGTACGTATGACGAATTAACGAATGTAAAAAGTATTGAATCCGTGTTTCCAATGTTTGAGCTCTGACTACAGTAATTAGCATATCTATACGAAGCTAACGAACCGGCTCTACTTCCGGGATTATATCGATTCGTGAATGAACATCGTTACATTATAATGTACGTAAAACCGTTGACGAACGCGATACTCGCGAAGTGAATCCATGATCGGTGCTAGGTGCAGCTAGCCGGAAACGCGACGTGTGCTAGTGTGCATGTTTTCTATTGCTCAGATTGATTTCGCGCTCACCTGGGAGTTGTCAATCGCGTACATAATACTGCGTGAGTGCGTAAGCGCGTCGCATGGCATGAGGCGCGTGTGCGAGCGCGGCGTGTTTCGCGGCAAGACTAGTGAGAAACGAGCAGGTTAAGCGTGTGGCGCAACCGCATACACACCTCCACGCATGCCCGCTGAGTGAAGGGGAGGCGGGGTATCGCGAGATCCGGGTTGTGCGCCCACTGCACCCGGCGGGCGGCCCCCAAACAAACCGCACACCGCTGACCTCTGCCACTGCGACGAATATCGTTCATTTTGTCGCATCTCTAGTCATATACATAATATTATATCCACGCACTAGAGGCATAAGAATATCTTAAATCATATCATATCATCATTAATTTGCTTTTGTATTCCCAACTGTTTAGCAGTTGGCCTTATGGTTAGTGACCCTGTCCACTGTAATATCTGTGATCTAAATGGTCAAGGTGCGTCCATCACAGAAGAAATATTTAAGGGGAATTAAGTGAGGATCGTTTTACTTAACTTTTCTTTATGTTATGAATTCTAATTGCCTACAGCAGTATTCTTACTTACTCTTGTTTTTTCTTACAAAGTATCCTGTGTAAAAAGCAATTAATGTTTTATTCATATTAAAATACTTGTTTAAAAAAAAAACATAATC
This sequence comes from Bombyx mandarina, assembly GCF_003987935.1. The sequence goes on along the minus strand of NW_021011521.1, from coordinate 357,348 downwards.
AGGGTAACATTTGTCTTTGAAATAGACACTAAAATTGATAAATAGTCAAGTCCTACAGTCACTTATGTCAAAGTTGAAAATATTTACATGCACAAATTTAAAAAGTTGTTATTGAATCATAACAGTAATACTTTGTGAATATATTTTTTTGTTGTTCAACTCAACTACCTAGACTATTCAAGGTATACAAGTAATGCAAATTATAGTAATGGAATAAATCGTACATTCTATTCATTATTATTGAATGTACCAAGTGAGTGTACACAAATTATAACACAGATCAATTGCAGAAGCGTATTTAAATGGAATAATGCTTAATTATTTATCTAACACTGGACAAAAAAGGTGGTGTTGTCTATTATATTATTATTACCAAAAAAACAATTAATTAGAAGTTTCGTTCTGAGATTTGAAAATATAAGAATTTTTAAGTTCAAACATTTTATTGGGTCACTTGTTACAAAAATCTCAATGGTGTCTATCTGTTGTCTGCCTGTGATAATCCCCGAGACTACTTTACAGATTTTTTAAATACCATTACTAGTAGATATTTTGTTGAATTTTTTTTTTTTGGTACCAAAAACACATTCATATTAGACAACAGGTATCTGTTGTCTAATATGTGTGTGTATACTCAGAGTGTATACTCAGAATCTGACAATTTAAAATATCATAGGGCATTAATGTGAATGAACTCACACTTAAGTTATTATCAGATCCTACAGAGCTCATAACATGAATGCTATTACCAAAAGTTTACCAATTTAACTATCTATTATACTATAACACTGTAGTACTCAAACTATTAAGTTTGAATGATTCCATACAAAAATAATTAATTTAAAATCAATGCAAAAAGTCTATGATAAGGGTTATCGGTATAAATTTAAAAAGTAACAGTGGGTATGGTTATGGCTTTGTTGCTTTAATTATTAAATCTTTAAGAATAATAAATCTTACTATTCATTTTATTTTATATCCCATTTTCAGACAAATTTTAAATATCAATCAATCAATTCATTTATTTATCAGATAACAATAATCCATCAATTGACATACACATTTACATACATATGAACTTTACAGCCTACTAATTTGATAATTATTATTATTTTAAGTACAACATTTTTCTTTTCAAGGATTTCAAATTTATTTGTGCACAATTAAACTTGTTCACAATTAAACTTTGAAGAAACTATTAATAGCTAAAATTTTACCAATTTTTACAACTAAATCTCCATATTTACTTTTGACTTATTAAAAGATTAATAATGTCAACAAAATCAATCACTCCAAGGCATCTTTTAAATTGACACCAAATGTTACTAATGACATTTTCTACATGAAAAATTAATTTAATTTTTTTTAAATTTGTATACATTATAGCATTTATTCATTTTATTGAAATAACAATTTGACATATGTCCTATATAATATACTTTACGATATTTATAGCTTAACTTTTCTAAAACTAGGAAATACGTGAATAAAAATCTAGTCATATCAAGAGGATGCATTAGAATACAATGCAGATCACAGCTGAAATGTGACGACAACGGCATTACATTATGCAAGGCCGATTTCTCTTTGTTTCTCTTCCAATTTCACGTACTTATTTCGCAACCAATTAATTATTCACTTACCTGTATACGTCCTATTAATTCACGTGGGTTATTGTTCCCATCTGTTGAGTTCAAGTTAAATGTTACGTTGAAGTAAACAAATTCCGTTTCCTCATTTGCGAAACTAGATTTAATCTCGGTTAATGTAACATAGTAAAAAGTTTCAACTAGATTTAGATATTTACTTCGAAATTCTTTTATACACGTACGCGGCACTGATATCAAAAGTTCCGTCTCTTGAGACATTGTTCAGGTTTCTAAGAAACCACCAAAACGAACATAAAATATTTAATTAATTTGCATAATTTCTAAGAAAACACTGAGATCGTATTTCGATGCGACACATTTTAAGTTTCGTCATATTGTCAGTCTCGACACTTTCAATCAAATTCTGGATTGTGATTTTTTGTGATTTAGTTGAAAGAACTTTAAATGTCAAAAATAGCACAATGTCAAAATGACGGCAACTGTCATATGTCATAGTGCTGTTCTACTAAGTATTTAATGTTCACTTAATCGACTATTAATATTTTTAGCGGGAACGCGAGACATCACATTATGTTAATTGTTTCACTCTGTTAATTTATTATTTATTCAAGTTTAATGTAATTAATGTAATAGTAGTGACTTAGAAATTTAACAATTCAAATTTACATTTGTGCGAGTATACGAGTATGTGAAGATGGTTTTTTTAAAAAGTTCATTGAGGTCTCAGTAAGTTCTTATCATTTTATTAAGACATTGTTGCATTTTATTTCATTGCATCTCATTCCTATGTAATATTGGCATCAGAAAAGACAAATTGACATGTTTAAAAAAATACGAAGAAGGCTTTGGACGATCCAAAAAATTTAACTCAACTCTCTTAAAACTTTTCAACAGGTGTATTTTAGTCTTAAACTAGAGCTTGCTACTCTTGAATTACCTGTTCAGTATATTTTATTGTAATTATATGTAATGTAATGTAATTATATTGTAAAAATTATTTAACAATTAACGTATTTAATATTATACTACTAATATCGATAACAATTAATATTAATAAACGTATTTAATTTTAAAAAAATGCGATAATTAGCTGAGCAGTAAGTATGATTAGTAGGTACGTCGAGTGTGACTTAATGAAGCTTATTCATCACAATATCCTTAATCCACAGAAGTTCACTGCTAGACATAGTCCTTGTCCAACATTCGTCACAATGACTAGTTTTGCGCAGCCAATATCCAGCGAATTCCATATGTAGTAAATGTGAAGTAAATGAAAAGGAAATTCTGTGAGAATTAGAAACAATGCTTCAATAACAACTTTTCTAAAATTACGGATATCTATCTGTATGCCATAGACAATTACGCGAAAAAGTAAAAACATATGATTACATAAATTATTATTATAAAAAAAATATTACAATCAGACTACAATGAACTCAAAAAAATATTTAATATTCTTACTATACTACATTGATTTTATTACTATATTAGCTTTACTACGGTTTAGCACCTAAGCAAAGCTCCAAACGAAAACTCGCCCCTAAAAAGTCTTAGTCACTCTTTAGTGGTTCAGTACGGTATAATAACAAGTTCTTGCCGCAGCGGCATTGCTGTAGATGTGTAGAAGGAACTGTACGCATTGACGGAGAAGCTTGCGAATTTCCAGCCAGCCTTAGTGAATTATTGCTCGTCTCCGCGGCTCCTACAGGGCAACACTCGGGCACAAAAAACGGTCTCCGCACGGGTAGGTACCATAACCCTGTTTATTTCTGCCGTGATGCAGTAATGCGTTGCGGTTTGAAGGGTGGGGCAGCCGTTGTCACCATACTGAGACCTTATAACTTATATCTCAAGGTGGGTGGCGCATTTACGTTGTGGATGTCTATGTGCTCCAGCAACCACAACACCAGGTAGGGTGTGAGCTCATCCACCCATCTAAGCAATACGTATACCACACCGCCACCGTGTACCTGCCTTGATGACTCATTTGTTTTTATCGATAATGGCGTTGCGCCCGCGCAACATGCTCATCGCCCTAGCCGGCCTATGTTTTATGAGTCAAACTGCACGGACAAAATAGTTCTACTATAGTGTCCCTCTTTCGAAACCGGAACGTCTAACTAATTTCTTTGCGAAACAGACACGATGGTATTAACTCACTACACTCGTAAAAATATAGATTAATAAAGTCTAGTGTAGACGAACAATGTACGAATACCTACAATAAGATAAGCCCGCTACTATGTATGTTTGACTGCAACGAAGTGCGTTATGAAGACTTCTAAACTATGTGCTTAGTGCGAGTTTGTTAACGAAATTTGAGTTAACTTTTACGCTATCGAGAACGTTAAAAAACTTGCACTAAGCACACTGAAGTATAAGTAAATAATTAATTTCACATATCGTCATCTCGATTTTTTCTAGCACACGTTAGCATCTGAGCAAGACCCTTACAACGGCATTAGCCAATATTGCCGGCCTAATGCGGTTCCCGTTCACAAATAACAAATTGCTTAGTTGCCTTAGTCTCAACATACACGATTGTTGATTGTAGGTACTTCACTAGATTGCATTGATTAACTGCACGATTGCTCATTAAGATCATTCCCGATCCTGCGGAAAGAATGGAAAGCAGTCGACGTAGCCCCAAACACGTCATTTCGGATCCTCCCGATCCACTAACGGTGCTTTTAGGTACTTCAAGCACCGGTCACCGTTCTTGCCGAACCCGTCGCTTGCAACGAAGGGCTCAACGAGTAAATTAACCCTCAGACACAGCCCACTGAGTTTCTCGCCGGATCTTCTCAGTGGGTCGCGTTTCCGATCCGGTGGTAGATTCTGCAAAGCACGGCTCAAACATTATCGGATTCTCCACGCTGCGCCACGTAAAAACGCTAGATGGCGTTAATTAAAAAAAAAGGTTTAAATTAATTGTTAGGAAATGGTCTGGTGTTACACTCTGATGTAAAGTGACAGGGGGCTGATCACAGGAAATCGTGCGTACTGTTTTTTATAGCTGTGTCAAGTTTTTTCTTTGCTGGTTTGTCTAGGAATGCCCGAGACAATTTTGTTGTCATTGATTTTTTTGGTTCTCTGGCTAGACCGTTTAAGAATTCTAATAAAATTAAACTATCGCCTCTTTAAGCATGCTATGAAAGCGGGAACAGTGACCGGTGCTTGGAATGCCTAATAGCGCCGATAATGAATCGGGAGAATCCGGTATGTCATCCTCAGGGTAATGGCAGCTATTCGTTGTCTCGTCTTCTAGGTCGGGGATGTAACTTGCGGCAGCCACGATAAGAGACTTAGCATGCTACGCCGCTGTCTCGAAGAAGCATTCTGGCGCTGTATTCAGATCAATACGTATTGGCTCCAGGTGTAGATCTTCATCGTTTTGCTCATTCCGAGACATCAGCTTTGGTGTCGAGAACTTGGGACTGGTAACGAGAAGTGAAACGTGAATACGGTGGTTCTTTTGCGGGGCCTTATGGCATCCGCCATAATTAGTGCTCTTTTGTAAAACAAAGCACACAGCTCGGGGGCTGTCTGCTAGTGCTGGTCGTGTCTCTATTTTGCGGCCAGTGCGTAGGCTTGTGTTGCGATTTCTGATTTTCTGAATGACCCTAAAGTTGGCAATTGTAGCACCGCCCGAAATGTCATATTGGAGGGAGTATCTCCGGAAAATGACACGAGGCTTGATCAGAGATTAGGTTATGACATTGATCATCATCATTCATTATTATCCTGCCCTTCTCCCAGTCACCTGGGGTCGGCGCAACATGTTTTCTCCTTCCATACTCTTCTATCATATACCATTTCTTCGCTCACTCCCCTCTTACCCATATCGTCTTTCACACAATCTATCCATTTCTTCTTAGGTCTACCTCTTCCTCTATATACTTCCACATTCATAGTTAACACTCTCTTATCAACCACATTTTCATTTCGTCTCATCACATGTCCATACCATCCCAAACGCGCACTCCTCAGCTTCGTAGCGTGTGGTGGGCGCCTAAGAATACCCCCAACCCAAACTTAGCTCATGGGTGTCGTAGAAGTCGATTAAGAGCCAAAGCCAGACCAAAGCCAATAAAACCTCGGCCCAAGGTCAACAAAAGCATTCCCAAGGAGGGTTGACGTCAGGCAGGCGGCCGGTCATAAAATTTTTTGCCAAAACTTAGAGCAACATGAGAAGGAATATGACATTGATATAGGCTTTTTATCCCGAAAAAATATCTCATTCCGACGGGAAGCTAAACTGCAGAATTCCTTTTCCGCAGCTAGTATTTTTCAAACATTCCCATACAGTACCTAAGCCACTGAATTTAAAAAAAAATCATTAGTTTATTATTACTTGTTTGTGTCGGTTTTTTGTTAATTAGTAACAACATTGAAATAAGAATTACTAGATGTGTTAATTTGATTTCCGATACATGGCTGTACTAAATAAGTCTTGATGTAGCATAAGATTTATAAAGGTAAAGTTTGTTTAGTTTCAAACCAAGATTTGAAAATGAGCGCACATCGTTATCGATAACATCCAATGTTCACAAAATAATCTGTGTAAATAAATACATATCTTAAAAACAAATGTAAAATTTAAAGAGATAAAAATGGTGATTAACCCACAGACACACCCACTGAGTTTCTCGCTGGATCTTCTCAGTGGGTCGCGTTTCCGACCCGGTGGTAGATTCTGCGAAGCACTGCTCTTGCTAGGGTCAGTGTTAGCAATTCTCCGGTTTGAGCCCCGTGAGCTCACCTACACAAGCTAGGGTAAGCTGAAATAGCCCCTCAAGGCTATCAGCATAGGTAGGAAAAAAAAGGTGATTATTTTACATTTATATCTTTCTCAAGAGGTTCCACACAGACGCTGTATACCAAATAATTTAGCTTCTTAGACTATCTTGTGTTATAATTACTTATAATACTAAGATGAATGTAAAAAATATACAACTATGGATATGATTTCATTATTTCAGATATCATAATATTTCGGACATCACGTCGGATCTGTTATAGTTTTTGTATCAAAAACTCTTGTCTTAGAAAATATTCAATAGATACCTACTGTTTAGAGAGTCGGTACATTAAAACCGAGTATAAAATTAAATGGTTGAATTTTTTTAATTTTTAAGACAAAATAGTTACTATTATGTTTTATCTGTGTGATTCATTTTCATTAACCGTATATACCTAGTCAGGTCATAAATTCTGTCACATGTTTAATGTAAAATAATTGAAACAAGTTTATTCATTAGGTAACCATTTATATACCAAAATGAACTTAACCAAACATAGATTCTTATGACACTAAAGTTTATTCAAAATGACTTCCGTGATTTTGAATACAGGCCTTCAATCTGCGCGGCCAGTCGTCTATCGCAGCACGAACGAGGTCCATGTCAATATCGGCGGCTGCCTTAATCAAGGATGTCTTGAGTGACTCCAAATTGGGATGAGGCTTTGAGCACGCCTTTTCCTCCAAGTGTTGCCATATCTTGTAATCTAACGGATTCAAATCTGGACTGGAGGAGGGCCAGTCTTCGTGCCGGATGAAGTCGATTTCACGCGCCGCCAGCCAGTCTTGTGTGCTCTTCGCTCTATGAGCTGGCGCCGAATCTTGTTGGAATACCCAGTGCCTGTTATTGAACATGGTATGAGAAACAGGTTCCACAAGGTTCGTCAGGACTGTATTTTGATACACAACTGCATTCGTTTTTACACCTTTCTCACAAAAATGTACCTCTGTTAAGCCCCAATAAGAAACTCCCAACCATACCATGAGCGAGGATGGAAAATGACCTCGTTGGACACGCGGAATACGGTTGCTCGCTTCTTCACTACTGTGTGCGTACACCTTATCATTTTGTTTGTTGTAGCTCTCTTCTACGGTAAAAATTTTTTCATCCGAAAAAAGAATTTCCCGATATTTTTTTCCCGCGTACCGCTTCAACAAAGCGCGGCATCTCTTCAGTCTCAGGTCCATTAGACGAGCATTCAAACGATGTCCTGTTTTTCTTCGATATGCCCGAAGCCCTAAGTCTTCATTTAACACCCTTTTCACCGTGGTTCTGCTTAACCCCATCTGAAGGGCCAACAGTTTCTGCTTACGTTTGGGATTTCTTTGAATTCGCGCCTTCACAGCTTTTATCACTGCTGGAGTCCTAACAGACCGAGGGCGACCACTTCTTGACCTGTCATCTACACTAGAGTCTTCATTGTATCGTTTGATGGTACGATAAACGAATCTTTTGGTTATATTCAAATTTTTCAGTATGTTAAAAATTTGAATTGGCGCGTAACCGCAACGATACAACGCAATAACTGCAACACGATCTTCTTTAAGCGTCCACTCCATATTTAAAAATGAGTAAAATTCTAAAAGTATACATTTTTATTTTCATGAACAATTCAAAATTCGAATTCAATAAACTTTTTTGTGGCCAGCATTCTAAAAAAAAAGTTTTTACTGTGTGACAATACTTATGACCTGACTAGTTACATACCTACTCGTAGTTATAGTAATTCGAAGCATTTAAAACGCTTCTATATATTTATCAACTTGACATGTTTCTATCTAATATATGTAACGGATTTTTAGGACGTATTTTTACCATATTCAATACATAAGTACCAATGAAAATACAATACCTACATATATTTTATTACTTTGGTCAAATGTCTGCAGAGACCGCTTTAATTCTTGGTTCGGCTTGCTGTGAAAACATGATTTTTTTAGTTTTCAACCTATATGAGGCATAGATGGGCAATTCGATCATAATCACTAAACATATTCAGTTTATGAATAAATTTTCTCTTTTGTTATGTTAATGACTTTTAAAATGGTCATCAATAGTTTAAAAATCTAATCCTATTTCTACAATGTATATGGATGTCTAAATTTAAAAAAATCTGTTGAATAGCACAAGAGAAATTTGTGCTTTACTGCTGTATGTTATTAATGTTATTTTAAGTTTTTTGTAATTTTGTTTAATACTGAAATTGATTTAAAATAAAGCAAGTAACGTGCTTGAAGGTTTTTTTGTTACTCCCAAACACCGAAACTTACCTACATAATAAAAGTATATGACAACATGTCATGTCTTTCTTCAAACGAAGCTTGGGAAGAGTACTTATTAGGAGTGGGTGATATAAATCGTATATAGATTCAATATCTATATATCGCAGCAATATCGTTGAATCCGATATCGCCCCGCACGAAATCTATATATCGATATCAGCCGATACACGATATTGCTCGATGTGATGCGCATCGCCATATCGGACCGATTCGTGAATCGAAATCTATATTTCGATATCAGCCGATACACGATATTGCTCGATGTGATGCGCATCGGCATATCGTACCGATTCGTTAATATCAGCAATATTCGTTTGGTTCGTATCGAATCGGCCAGAGTGAGTGAGCGCACGATAGGGATATCATGTGATGAATGAAACAGAAACAGGCATTATCCATACAATTGTAAACCTTATATTTAAGTCCATATGTCTGTAGATTATTCTTAGCGTATCAGCAGGATACAATTAAGGAAAGAAGTTTCAACTTTCGACCCTAACTTGAATGCAGTATAGCCTATTTGCATCGTTGAATTTAATTTCACGCGCTTTGACCTTGAACTAGAATTTTTGGACAAGTGTTTATAAATACTTAAAAGTTTTTTGTGTTTGATTTTTAAAGTACACATTTTTCTATTTTTAGTTGAATCCAAATAATTGAGTTTATTTCTTGTGTTTGTATTAAACTTTTGAAATCTACACTCTTTTGGTATATTTTGTAATTTTAAATTAAGACACAAAATACTAAAAACTGAAAATAATGTAGCCAGTCCTAAGCCTGGTAAAAGCATGAAGGAAAGTTTTTTTGATATTTTTATTTTCATGTTCTTTTTATTACTTTAAGATCATATTATAAATTGATATCAGAAAACCAACCGTATAACGTTGACTTAAATCTATATCTACTACGATATTATATCAGCGTATCGTTTCAAATCTCAAATATCATGAATCGAGAAAATCTACTAGCATCCATCAATATATAGATTCAGAAAATATATAGATTCAATATCCGATATTGATCCTCGATATATAGATACGATTCGATATGCGGCAAAACTGATATTACCCACTCCTAGTACTTATAAGCATACTTGAGACCTTAGAACTTATATCTCAAGGTGGGTGGCGCATTTACGTTGTAGATGTCTATAGGCTCCAGTAATAACTTAACACCAGGTGGGCTGTGAGCTCGTCCACTAATCTAAGCAATAAAAAAAACCATTGGAGTATGCGCAAAAGGTTATTTCGATCATCGATTGCGATGCTACTAATTCTGACCAGCCGACAGCAGTCGAAAATTTTTTTTTCAACAACTGAGTGCGCAATTTTAATTAGAATAAAGTATGTACTGAGAAAAAATGTGTGTGTATTTATGAGAAAAGAATTTGAATAAGTATATTAGTTACTTAAAAAATGGAAAAGCAAGAATAATTGTTTCATAATATAATTCAAAATCGACTATTGAGTATTATCGAACCCAGGCAACCCCCGACCAAGAGCCTTGTTGAGCCTTCGAGCAAGAGACTTGTTGTGTAATTTTAACAGTTTTCGTTAATTGTAGATTGAAATCATTTTATTAGAAGTTTTGGTTAATTCAGTGAAATATATTTAGGCCAGCTCTGTGTGTGTAATTTGTTGTCTGTGTAATTTCTTTCTTTTTAATTTTTTACTCCCTACACCCACTTTTGATCGATAATAGGTATTATAATTCCACTAGCTTTTGGCCGCGACTTCGTACGAGTGGAATAGTTCACAAATAATGCTTTATTTTAGAACAAATTTGGTTAGCATATAAAACCTTATAGTGAGCCAACCTTAACATATAGACATATGCTGTCGCTGACTTTTTTTTAGATCTTTTAAAGGGCAACAATTCTGTCATACATTATTTTAGCGAAACTTTAACCGTTTCTGCAGCGCACGCAGCGGATCAAATCGGATCAGTAAGTAGTTCCTGAGATTAGAGCGTTCAAACAAACAAACTCTTCAGCTTTATAATATTAATATAGATAAGTGTTAGAAATTGCGTTATGAGGTCCCGCACTTTAATGCTCATTTATTTTCACTCAGTGATGTCCGACTTTGAAATGTCAAACATTTTTCTAGGTAGGTAGGCGCTTGTAGGTAGACATGCATACTGTCGTCCTGACAGTGAGTGATTACAGTAGCTCATGGACTTTGGTCATTGGTCAGCAATGATAGGGGCACAGCCAAGCTACTTACTGCCTTTCGCTAAAACTTTACAAGTGAATACTTTTGGTGAGGAACCACCTTCCAACAACTGGTTGATGTCGTATTTACAATAACATTTATGTGACAGGGAGATAATTAAAAGTACTTTTACGGACAAATCAGATGTTATTCATTGAAATCTCATCGTGACCACGTAAGCTAAAGTATATGAAACGTCTGAAATAATAGAATGACAATAAAAATAAACTTACACCGTAAAAGCATTTTAATTAAAGTCTCTTTACGACTCGCGAAAACCGTAAGAAAATACTATGGTGACAGGTGAATATTGTCGCTCAGGATGTGATAACTGTCGAAAGGTACACTTGAGACGTCGACCTCAAATGTATGGGTGGACGGCGACATTCACATTGAAATGTTTATGTAATGTTCCAGTAGTCTATTAACAATAGGTCGGCCGTGAATTCTTCTGCTTATCTGACAGTATTTCTATAGAGTTGTAAGTATTTAATTTGAAGCTATTATGAAAAACAAAGGAACCGCTAAGCTACTGCCTACACCTCATTGTCTTAATACCTATACAAAGAGCACTACAACGTAGGTGGCCACTTTTTTTTTGAGGTTGAAATCTCAATTGTATCACCATAGGAGATATATTAAACAATATAGTTTAAATTATTTAAACTTAAGGTTGTAAAACGCCAATAACTATTCGAAAAAGTTTTTGGTTGCACTATTAGGCTTATTAAAATTCAGCTTTATCTATGTATTAATACGTGAAGCAAAAACTTTGTATCCCTTTTTACGAAAATTGCGCTGACGGAGGAGTATGAAATTTTGCACACTTATAGAGAATATAGAGAAGAAGTGCACAATGCTAATATTTTTTAAAAATAATGGATAAAAGATACATTAAATCAATAAAGAAAACATTACACACACTACATACCATGTATTTGACGCACACACGCATGCGTACTATTTATTGTCAAACTTTTGTTCTTGGCCTCTGTTGTCAAATTGAGAATAGATTAAATATTGTTTGTCTTTGTTAATATTTTTTATAGTGTAGTCTTGGCGAAATTTGTGATTATAGAAGTTTAAAATATAATCATAATAGTGTACAAACTGACAATTCCAATTAATTATAGTCGAATTTCGACTACTGCAGGACCTCTAGTTTCTATAAACATTTTATTGATTAGAAATTTAGACATTTACAAAACACTTTAAATTAAAAACAAATCAAGCATAATTTTCTTAAATTGAAATATGCAGAAGCGCTTTCAAATATTGCTTGACTATCATTATAATACCGCAATCCAAATTTTTTTTTTGCCCTTGTATGCAGACGAGCATACGGCCAATTTGATTGTGAGTGATTACCGTCGCCCATGGACTTCAGCAATGCCAGGGGCAGAGTCAAGCTGCTGCCTACCGTCAAGTACTCTCCACAAGCCATGTTTGAAGAAGTGTCATAGCGCTCGGGAAACACCGTGGAGGGGAGCTCATTCCGATGCCGGATGGTACGTGGCAAAAAAGATCTCTGGAAACGCACTGTAGATGATCGCAGTGGCTCCAGGTAGTATGGATGAACTTTACTCCGGTGGCGGGCGGTGCGATGGTAAAAACGAGATGATGGTATCATCTCAAACAGTTCCTTAGTGCACTCCCCAACTATTGCGTTACGACAAATTAAATTATCTTAGAATTTTCGAGAGTGCTTTTCTTTGTTAATAATCGAAGGTAATACGAAAATGGTGAGTTATTAATGGCGTATTAGTATCAGAAGAACGCATGGAATTGCTATTGGTCGATGTTCAAATCCCACACGAGAGACTACTCCACATTTAGGCACTTCCTTGAGCGAAACGCCATTGACTGGCGGAGATCGCTGTCCGGATCCTGCTACGGTCCATGGGCTTAACTAAAATACTGCGCCAGATGTTTTGCATTTCGGAACACACCGCCAAACAGGAATGAGAAAATGCAGCGACAATTACATTTTAGCAAAAATATTTTTTTTATTAGTGGTAAAATTAAAAACTACTGTGATCGACGCTCCGTTATTCCTATCTGATTGCAAGACTAAAATAAACCTTCAAATTGTCTTTATGCATATACTTGAAAGATTTTTTGAAGTTTCTTTTCCCTGGAACAAAAAAAAACGGTTTTAGTAACTAGTAAAATTGCCACAATTAATTTGATTTTTGGCATTTGCAAACTATGTAGTTTTTTTAAGAACATTAAGCGTGTCACCTGAGTTATAAGTAATCTTCACTCATCAGATACACAGATCCAAAACAGAGCTTGACATATTTTAGTTTCGTCAACACATTCTGTTCCAATAGAAATTCTGTAAAATAAAATTCTGATTAATCACAAACATTTTCTTTGATTCTATTCTCAATACAGTAAATTTCAGCTTTCATGGAAAATGACTAAGGTTTGTACTTCTACATCAAAAAATAAATCTAGATCTGTATATTAATATGTAAGTACCATCAAGTTTTGAATCGCTGTCTGTATATTTGCATCAGATTTTCGGGGGTTTCGACGGGTTCGACGAGGACGGTGACCGGTGCTTGTGGTAACTAAAAGCACCGTTTATGGATCGGAGATTAGCCTACAGTCGACCTGATGAACGGCAACACAAGGGCCACATTAAAAAAAAACAAAGTGCAGCTTACTAGTTACCAACAGTAAGGATGTGCCAATATTGCTCCTTTTTCCCCTTAGGCAACTGTTCGCTGATAGCCTGATAGGTTAATCCAGCAGTTAAAGCAGCTACACGTGGACGGGTAGGAGAGCTCACGGGCTCAATCTGAGAGAATTTGCTAACACTAGAGTAAGAGCAGTGCTTCGCAGAATCTACCACCTGAAAATTATCACAGTACTGTTCTCTATATTGTGTCCGAAACATTTGGGTTTAAAATATATTTTTTCATCATCGAAAAATATAATTAAAAAATGAGGGTAAAAAATAATTTTTTTTTAATTAAATAATTTACTTTTTAATTTGGTGACACATATTAAACGATGTGTTGAAATAGATTTTAGATTTATAGATGAAAGACGCGTAACTCTAAACAGGTATCTGACTAACCCACTGAGTTTCTCACGGACTGGGTCGCGATTGCGATCCGGCTGTTAATTCCGGAATTCTCTCAGGCTAAACCCCACGAGGTCGCCCACCAACCAAGGTGTAGCCAGAATAGCCCTTCAAGTTCAGTTAGCTCAGCAATAACAATTATTCGACTCTCATTTAGAACACAAGGCAAAGTCTAAATTGTATTAAAATGACAGATAACCTTAAGCCACGAAGCACGATTGCGTCATCGTGGAAGCGTTTAGGATATTTGTTGAAATCCTCACAGAAGCAAACCTATATCGTCATCGTGAGACACGAGGTCCTAGCGTAGAAAAAAAAATTTCTTAATTATTCAAGATATACCAACGATAATACTTTGTATTTTAAATGTACCCACACAATACAGGTAGGTCGTCTAGTGAGTTTGAAACGTTGTTGATAGAAACAATCTACACATTTTAAGATCATCACGTAGAGCCTATGATATGATATGATATTATATTGTCAATAACGCTGTCCAACTTAAGAGATAAGATGGGAGTGGTAGAACTTCTTTCCAATCCATCTAACTTGCACGCATTATTGGTCCACGAAAGAAAAACATTATGCTATAATTCATCAGTGCGGTGTATTGCAATTGGTAAAAGTAAATGTAAAAATAGTAAAAAAAACTTTGGTAGATATATTTTATTATTACTGAACTGTTAGTATTTATATCACTAAAATTATTTTTATAAAACATAAAATATGTTGACATTGCGAAATGCTTTCAGCTCCAACATTGAATCAGAATCAAAAATCAATTCTTTGAGTACCCTTTAAATATTATTACTGGTGGTAGGACCTCTTGTGAATCCGCACGGGTAGGTACCACCGCCCCGCCTATTTCTGCCGTGAAGCAGTAATGCGTTTCGGTTTGAAGGGTGGAGCAGCCGTTGTAACTATACTGAGACCTTAGAACTCATATCTCAAGGTGTGTGGCGCATTTACGTTGTAGATGTGTATGGGTTCCAGTAACCACTTAACACCAGGTGGGCTGTGAGCTCGGCCACACATCTAGGCAATAAAATAAAAAAAATACAAAAAATATTATAATACCTACTGATTTAATAAATGCAAATTGAGTTAATTTTATTAGATACGTCAACTTGGAATATCAATCTTTGGTTAGGAAGGAATAGGGTTCAAAGTAACTAGTGGCAACCTCTTCTGAGAAGGAGCCAACATGTTTAACATCCTTTTCTAGCTAAAAAACAGGCTGCGCTACTCGAAATCAAATGGCTACCCATCCTACCCTCCCACTTACTTCCCTTCGTGTATATTTTATTATATTACCTCATCATCATCATCATTCTTTCTTATTACCCTCTGCTGGGGTGTAGGGCTCGAATCAATTTTTTCCATTTATATCGGTCTTGGGCAGTCTGTTCTAACTCCTCCCACGTCATACCCAAGACCCCTAGCTCCTGCTCCACCGAGCGACGCCAAGTTGTTCTGGGGCGGCCTCTCTTCCTTTTGCCAGACACTTTCCAGGTCAGTGCTCTCTTTGATAGGTGGGTATCGGGCTTTCTCAAAGAGTGACCAATCCAATGCCACTTCCGCGTAAGGATCTCCTTCTCCATTGGTGTCTGCTTAGTGATTATTATATTACCTACATGATTAAAATTTATTTGGTCCTGAAAAGTAAGCAGATCCATCTTCAACGGGAACCAAGAAGGCCTAATATCACAAAATATCTATTAAGCTTTTCAAGCTGTCTATGTGTGTAAACGTATTCAATATGAAAACATTCCACAATTAACACGCAAACATTTTATACTAAGTTCACCTTGAACATTAAATGTTGTAAAGGAAATTAACGAATAAATCATACACTTTATTTATGTATAGCTCAGTATTGTTTCAGTGAACAAAATAATTAAGCGACGAATTTCAATATACACTACGAGTACTTCTAGACACGAATTTTAATTACACAATTAGTTTTTTTTATACCTTTCTGTCAATTGCCTCGAGGGAATGCCTTCTGACATCACAATGACTGGCACAATTAGTATAGAAGTATACACTACTCGCATCGGACCTCGTTCTCCTAAATTTTATACATATTTGGTAATCTCGAAGCGTAAATATGAGCTCGTACCAGCTACTAGGTACATGCGTTATACTACTACCTACTTCTACAGTAAAAAAAACCGGTTTAAGGCTGGGCTGTTATCAAAACATATGTACTATATGCAACTATAACCGGGACATAAAAAAAACTGCACGCGATTTTGAATGACCAGGAATCTTTGTGAATTCGTTTTGATGCTTAAATATTAGTTAAAGTAACCCTTTAAATATTCACCTTTGGAAAATATTTTAAATAATTAGACACAGAATTTAAAAAAGCTTTTTACAACCTTTTTTAAGGTAACGCGTTGAGTTGTTTTTGGGATATGAGACATTTTCTTTGATAAGATTCATCATTATCAAAATTCAATGATAACATGATATAAATTAAATTATTTACATTTTATATTCATTCCAACTACAGAAGCCTTAAACAACATAATAATATAAATATCTAAAAAATGTGTCATAGTCCAACGCCCAGTAGTGCCAAGAATTTAGTCGGTCTTTTTGATTTTACCTACTTTAGGCTCTATTGTTCATGCGAAAATTAGGAACAATGAAAGTATATTTACTTATTGGCACACTGAGACTATAACATTGAAATAAGAAATATAGATGAAAAATTTACCTCTGCATTCTATTCAGCTTAAATATTCGCGCAAAAAAACTTTTAAGTTAAGACAAGAATAATAATTGGCGAGAAACAATAATACCTCTCGGTGCTACTTGCCCTTTTTCATTGTTCTACTTTTTTCCTTAGAACATAAGAATGTATCATAAAACGGTCAAAAAATCCAAACAAAAGGCATAGTGATTTGGAAAAGTGGTGGTTTTTAAAGTAGGTACATATTAATCGTACTCATAGCTTCTGGTACCAACGTTGTTCGAATTGGAACGAATGTCGGCTTATCGCGTTTTGAAACGGTAGTATAAATAGCATACTTTATTTGAAATTTGTAATGAAAGTTTTAAAGACAATAATGAGAAGCGTCCGTCGCCTAATGGGCAAGAGACCCGGTGTACCGAGAGCAAATCACTCAGACAGGTACCTACAATTTTTTCTTAATCGTAAAAGTACCTAACAGGTAATAAGTAATGAGTAGCATTAAATGGTTTGCTTTAATTCCAATAATGTATTTTTGAAGACAAGACCTTTAAATAAGTATACATTAATTACTAAATTTTATATATCAAGACTTACAAATACAAAATACTTTATTTTCAAAGGTGAGTCTTTTTTAGTCTCGCTCACGGGCTCATGGGGCTCAAACCGTAAGTGTTGCTAACACTGGCCCTAGCAAGAGCAGTGCTTCGCAGAATCTACCACCGGACCGGAAACGCGACCCACTGAGAAGATCCGGCGAGAAACTCAGTGGGCTGTCTGTGGGTTGATTCGCTCGTCGAGCCCTTCGTCGCAAGCGACGGGTTCAACGAGGACTGTGACCGGTCCAAATAAGACCTTTTCGGTTCTGTTGAACTATGAATACACCGGATCGTACGAGAGCAGTTACAATTTGCATAGTGTGAGGGAGGCGCGCCTTTGATCTTCATTTATTTCCTTTCTACACTTTAACTTTTGTTCGTACGCTAAGCTGTAAAAAATTTCGCCCGCGCATAATTGGAATCGTCCCGCAGGCTACTGACGCTTAGGTAGGGAAAAAAGGGTAATAAAACGCACTAAAATAGAACTAAAATTTACAAGGGGTTAAAAAAAATCTGCAAGCGCAAAGGGACGTTTCTATTTTACCAAATTTTGTAGCTAGGTAACTAAGCGACATTCGTCCACAAAATATTTTTTCTGTTGCTTAGAAAGGTGAACAACCTTTACGGCTCACCTGTTGTTAAGTGATTACCGGAGCCCTAAGACATCAACAACGTAAGCGCAAATGCACCTTGAAACATGAGTTTTAAGTCTCAGTAGTATTGTAAAAAAAGTAATTAAATCTATTTGTACACTTTAATCTCTCTTTTTTTTATTGCTTATGTTTGTGGACGAGCTCATGGCCAACCTGGTGTTAAGTGGTTACCGGGAGTCCATAGACATCTACAGCGTAAATGCGCCACCCACCTTGAGATATAAGTTCTAAGGTCTCAGTATAGTTACAACGGCTGCCCTACCCTTCCCTACCTTTCAAACCGAAACGCATTACTGCTTCACGGCAGAAATAGGCAGAGCGGTGGTACCTACCCGTGCGGACTCAAGAGGTCCTACCACCAGTAATTACACAAATTATAATTTTGTCGGTTTGATTTTTATTACACGATGCTATTCCTTCACCGTGTAAGTCAATCGTGAACATTTGTTAAGTACGTATTTCATTAGAAAAATTGATACCCGCCTGCGGGATTCGAACACCGGTGCATCGCTAGATACGAATGCACCGGACGTCTTATCCTTTAGGCCACGACGGCTTCCTATAGGCCACGACGGCTTTTTTATTGTAGGTCCGGTATAGAAGCAAATGCAGTGTTTTTCGCAATGATCTTTAATGATAGTATTCGGATTTCGCCAGTCATAGATATAAAATTAAAGTTTACAATTGAATATATATATTTTTTTAAATATATTTTGATTATATGAATGTTTCAAAAATTTTAATTTTGTAGTAATTTGTATTCGTCACGTACTTTCTCAGGTCAAATCCTTTTTAGGTTCTATGAGTCGGGATTTCGCTTAAGTATCTATATGCAGATATTATGATTGCGTTGACTAAGAAGCTATGTTTTAATGAATTCCTTCAACCGTAGATGTTAGTATTTGTTTAGTTTACACATTTTATAGTGTGAAATTTAAATTAGTAAATTAGATGTTAGTATTTAAAATATCCACTTAAACCTAATTAGCATAAACCGATCTAAACAATATGTTACAAAGTTATTAAATTTATATGCACGTAATTTCTGAATGTAAAAACTAGTAATGTAAATTTATAAGGGAAAAATAGTTCCAGGTCCCCCTTAGTTTTTCATTGGATTTCTGAAACTTATTGACATCTGAATGTGCATGGTTCAGACTCGAGATGAATTGAAGTCTAACTTACTGTTGTAACTATACTGAGATCTGAGAACTTATATCTAGGTGGGTGGCGCATTTACGTTGTAGATGTCTATGGGCTCCAGTAACCACTTAACACTAGGTGGGCTGTGAGCTCATCCACCCATCTAATAAAAAATATAAAAAATTGCTTTAGTTAGACTAAGACCTGGAGCCACTGCGGTCATCCACAGTGCGTTTCCAGAGATCTTTTTTGCCACGTACCATCCGGCTATGGAATGAGCTCCCCTCCACGGTGTTTCCTGAGCGCTATGACATGTCCTTCTTCAAACGAGGCTTGTGGAGAGTATTAAGCGGTAGGCAGCGGCTTGGCTCTGCCCCTGGCATTGCTGAAGTCCATGGGCGACGGTAACCACTCACCATCAGGTGGGCCGTATGCTCGTNGGGAAAAAAAAAAAAAAAAAAAAAGTTAGACTAACGCCTATCTCGCTTCAAAAACTAGAACGCCTGATTGCTTTGCCGCAGACACGGGTAGAACAGTAGTACCAAACCGAACGGGCTCAGACCGCGTCCTACAAATACAATAAAAAGAATCAAAAGCATTATACGCTATTGTCTTTACATTTCGGGCATAAACTTTTATGAATGGGTCTCTTTGAATGAGCATATTTTTAAACAAAAAGGATTGCAAACAAATGTTATTTGAAACGAATAGAGATTATTGGTTGTCTATTTCTCCCTTTCTTGACCACGAAACCACGAAAAGTTTTTTGTCAGTTTGCTTCGTAGTTCGCTACAGTAAGGTATACCATTTATCCTGCCTTTATTTTATATTAACACCGTAAAAAACTACGTATGACGGTACTTACTGCGTGTGTTTGGTGATTAGGTTCGTAGCATCAACGGGTCAATCAGAAGAATGGAACCCGTAAGTACTTTATTCACTTTCGCTTTTATTAGTAAACATAAACAAAGCCGTAAATAGTCCAATTGGTTTTAATAGTAGCCTTGTCCCGATAACGATGACATTGTAATAATGCACATAATTTTCATGCATCGTATATTTCATTAGATACCTATAACGCGGTGGTAATAAATGTGGGCTGGCATGAATAAATAAATTCTTATATATAATTCCAGGGAAACTACAAAATTATAATACTTTCCATAAATTTTAGGGATATTTGCATATTAAATTAGATTTAAATACATGTATATATAATATAATATAGTTATTTTGTTCCTTTTACTTTTTCTTATAAGGATCAATTCTTGAAGTATTCGATTTGAGATAAACATTTATATATTATTATATATTTCGAATTTTCATGGTAATGTTGTTGAATGATCATTTCCGTGTGTGTTTTCTGTATTCAAAAAAAAAGTCCGTTTTTCTGGACGATTCTTTTCTAGTTATTATTAAGCTTTATGGTAGATATTTCAAAAGCCATATTATTATATAACAAGATTTAAAAAAGAAAAAAAGAAAACCGCATTCAACAGAATTAAATGAGTTTCAATTTAGTAGAAGTTCATTACAAATGCATTATTAAGGGTAGCTTAAAATTAGTTCTCAGATCTTGACATAAATTAAATGGGACCATAAATGGAAGAAGCTCCATCTTTCAAATAAATAAAAATAGCATCTATCCAACTAATCGGTACACATAGAACAAAGATCTGAGGTATAAACCAAACATATGGTAATTTTTTTCCTTTCTTATAAGTCGGTTAAAAATAATGAAATTAAGCCCAAAATAACTGTTATACTATTTATACTCCATCATATATCATACCATGTGATCTTGCCACAAATTAGAAATCAGGAACTGATAAATGTACTGATAAATATACGTTTAAATAAATAAACACGAAACAAAGAGCAAAAAAGCTTTTTTTGTCATTCTAATGTTAGCCTATAGTGGGAATAGATCCCTCGACCCTCGGTCGAGCAGCCGCCAGGAACGCTAACTATTACGTCACCTGGGAGTCATGTAGACAATATCAATTACTGTCCAAAGTCTGCGAATGCCAATCAATATTCAAAAATAAAAACTGTAACAGTTCGTTGAAGCCCCATCAAACAAACAAAAAAAAAACACTGTATTTAGAGCATTTTAAGGAAAATTAAAAAATGTATGAACAGGAACGTGTAAAATTTTACGATTTTTGTAATTGTTCTGCGGTATTTTAGAAATCGTCATTTTACTAATTTTTCGCTTCAGAGTAACCCACAGACAGAGCTCACTGAGTTTCTCGCCGAATCTTCTCAGTGGGTCGCGTTTCCGATCGGGTGGTAGATTCTGCGAAGCATGGCTCTTGCTAGGGTTCGTGTTAGCAACGTCGTCAGGTTTGAGCCCCGTGAGCTCACCTACTAGTTAAGGTTACGCTGAAATAGTCTCTCAAGGCTATCAGCTTAGGTAGGAAAAAAAAGCTTCAGTGTGCTTAGTGCGAGTCTTTTAACGTTTTCGATAGCGTAAAAGTTAACTCAGATTTCTATGGAGTTGGAACGTTTGCCGCTAGGGGCGCTGTTCCAACTGCATACAAATTTCAGTTAACTTTTACGTTATCGAGAACGTTAAAAAACTCGCACTAAGCACACTGAATACGTTCGGTGCGATTAATGTAGCGTAATTGATTTTGTTTAGGATAAAACGGGTCGCAACCTGGCTGATTACACTCCCGCAGAACTAGAAGCTGCCGAGGCCCTGTTGATGCTACATACTCACACAGACACCGGTAAGTTTGACATCTTAATATCTATTGTCTCGATTCAAACATCGCATCTACATAACTATTACTTAAATACATATTTTCGACGCGTACATTTCATTCGTTGCGCTGTACATAGGCCAATTATTACTGGTGGTAGGACCTCTTGTGAGTCCGCACGGGTAGGTACCACCACTCTGCCTATTTCAGCCGTGAAGCAGTAATGCGTTTCGGTTTGAAGGGTGGGGCAGCCGTTGTAACTATACTGAGACCTTAGAAC
This sequence comes from Bombyx mandarina, assembly GCF_003987935.1. Next base: position 335,263 of record NW_021011521.1, on the reverse strand, counting down.
TTATATCTCAAGGTGTGTGGCGCATTTACGTTGTAGATGTCTATGGGCTCCAGTAACCACTCAACACCAGGTGGGCTGTGAGCTAGTCCACACATCTAGGCAATAAATAAAAAATCAATACAATACTATTAAGGCTTTTTTTGCTTCGATAAATGACCAAGCTTACTACCCACCTGGTTTTGATTGCCGTAGACTATAGACCACAAATCGTCAATTCCGATAATGACGCTGAGACCGTGAACTTAAAATGTAGATTAAATTGAAAATAAACCCACCCATTGCCAACCTTATAAACACATGACTGCTTCGAAGTATCCATAAACAAGATTCCGGTACTTATCCGTCCAGACCCCTATCTACCCAGAGGCGACTTTACCTAAGGTGCACGGTATGCTTTGCACACGGGCGTAGCGGTGTTAGGGAGCGCTGGCCTCGGCACTTTCAAAGAACCTTTTACTTTTTCTATTTTGACCGCGCTCTTATTATAAGGACACTAGGGTAATGTACCTATGCAATCACAAGCGCTACATGGGCTAGAAACGCCATTGTACCAAACAACGATAATTACGCTAATTTCACTTTATGCCCGCTCATTGCGGTACTTTGCGATTTCACTTTAGTATTTTTGAGATGTCTTTAAATTCTAGTAACCACTATGGAGTTCAATCACGTTGTAAGCGACCTTGTATCGAAATAAAACGCCATGAAAAAGTGGCTACTATAATCCTATCTATTACTACATTCCTTGGTTTCTGCAATGCAATCATGGATTCCGACTTCAAATGTTTTTCAAATGCGAATTGAGATATTTTTATATCACATACACAAGTGGACGAACTCACGGCAACACCCGGTGTTAAATGGTTACCGGAGTCAATAAACATCAAAAAAGTAAATTCCGCCACGCGCATAAGACAGACATGAGTTCTAAGTCTCAGTTTTATAGAAGGAACAACGGCTGCCCCGCCCTTCAACGGAAACGCATTACTGCTTCACGGCCGAAATAGGAAGGGCGGTGGTACCTGCGCGTGCGGTCTCATAAGAAGCCCTATACGTAATTACGTAAATTATGTAATTTGTGCGTTTGATTTTTACTACACGATTTTATTCCTTTATCGTACATATTCAAAAATGACTTTTTGAAGTGCTTATTAGAAAAATTGGTCCCTGCCTGCGATATTCGAATACCGGCACGGTCGCATCCACAGAAATAATGTCAAGATATATATCTTGATTTATTTCTGTGGTCGCATCACTTGATGTCATATAGGGATATAAATTCTACCTATCTATCCAAATATATCCAATACATTATGATTATCATCTACTTTCTCGGAGTGTGCTTCATCCATATAGTGTTAGAATAGAACAATTAGGGAACAATAATGTAACAAAAATGTTATGAAAGTTAAGGAGATAAAAACCAATTTCTTTCAATGCAATTGAAATATTTCATTTATTTAAAAGGGATTGACGTCGCTCTGTATAGAAAAGATTGGTAAATAAAACAGATCAAAAATTAGTTTGTTCAAACTTATCTATTCTAGTAAGCAGAAGTTCTAAAAGTATTATATCTTCAAGAACATATTGCTGATAGCATCCGCTTCTTCCACATATTTTATGTGGCTGTTAATTTCATACAAATGAAGTTTCTTCGGCTGCAGTATTTAAATACATTTTGCTGCAGGCGTTTTTTCTCTCAGATCTCAAACTAAAAAAGTTGTTTCAAACCTTTAAATATAGAATAACATACATATATTGTATTATTTATTTTACCTTTGTTTTTATATGTAAACCCAGCCAAAATCTGCTTTTACTATGAACTGTAGGCTGTAGGTATACACGAATTTTTTTTTTATAAAAAAATATCTTCCCTACATGTTTTATGTTGATGATACTATAAATAAATAAAAATAAATATACAAGTAAATAATAAAAATAAAAATCAGGATAGTACCTATACAATCGGACAAGCGATGGTCGAACACATAGATCGTGAATATACGAATAAAAGCAAAAATATTCATGATTATGAGATACGAAATAGTACGTACTGGTAATAAATAGTATCTAATTTTACAGTACACTCACTTTAATGTATGAGTAGACGCGCGCCACCTATTGTACGTCGGTGAAAACTTCATGCAAGTAAAAGTTTATTCGCATGTATTAACTTTGCGAATGCGTCCAAATCAATCGAATAATGTAAGACGTTATTAATTCCTCCTCTTACGGCCTGGCCACGGGGATCGGCGGTGCGAACAGCGAAGCGGTGGACGAGGCGACCATTCGCGCAGCACCGTTTGCAGGCCACGGGTACTCACGTTCGCCGCCGCGACTAGTAAGGAAGTCCGACAGCGAAATGTCTATATCGAAATTATCTCGATATTGCTTACAAATTAATAGCTTTTTGGTTCAGGACATATTATTTGGAAAATATTGTGAAGTACATGATTTGAATAAGAATCGGAGTATACCTAAAGATGGAGAATTCCACAAGAAGTACGAGAAATACTTTGGGTGGCTAGACTTCCAAATAGCTGGTCTAGCTAGTATTTCAGCTAATTTTTTTTTATTGCTTAGATGGGTGGACGAGCTCACAGCCCACCTTGTGTTAAGTGGTTACTGGAGCCCATAGACATCCACAACGTAAATGCGCCACCCACCTTGAGATATAAGTTCTAAGGTCTCAAGTATAGTTATAATGGCTGCCTCACCCTTCAAACCGAAACGCATTACTACTTCACGGCAGAAATAGGCAGGGTGGTAGTACCCACCCGTGTAGACTCACAAGAGGTCCTACCACCAGTAATTACGCAAATTATTATTTTGAAGATTTCATTTTTATCACACGATGTTATTCCTTCACCGTGGAAATCAATCGTGAACGTTGAGTGTTGTTGAGTACGTATTTCATTACAAAAATTGGTACCCGCCTGATATTCGAACACCGGTGCATCGCTCAACACGATTGCACCGGACGTCCGTTAGGCCACGACGACTTTAAAAATATAAAATAAAAAATAAATAAAAAATATAAAAATTTCGGCGTTAATTTTTCGCGGCGAAAACAACTAAACTCATTTAATCACTGTACTATTCGCCGCGACTACCGCTCGACTCCGTGGCTCGCGCCGTCCGTATTCATGCATTTGTTTTGTTCGCCCGCCGCATCGCGCGATTCGCTCGGTACATTTCGCCGGTCGCTTCGTCGGTCGCCGGTGCGTGTGGCTTGTTAGGTACATTTCTATGCGCTTGTTTTAGTCGCTAGACGCTTCGCCGTTCGCACCGCGCGAATATTCGTATCGGCGAATGTCCCGTGGCCAGGCTGTTACTGTAGATCAAAACAAACGAAGCTCACACAACTCAATTCTTATAAAAATATAATGTAATCATGTTTAGATTTTACAATTTAAAAATTCATATCTACATATTATTATCATTCACTGCTTCTCTAGGATCAAAAACATTTGGGCGTAACGGTTCTTTGGTGTGTATTGGCGGGTTACCCTCTACAATTTTGTTATTGTAGAATGTAGGTTTTTTTTTTGCTCAAAGGGTCTTTACGCGCAACAACTCGGCCCGACTAAACTTCATTGTGCAGTTATTACCTGAGCGTCGGGGGAAAATCGTCTCCTAAAATCACTTTGCGCTTTTATAAACTTAAAATTTGCACTATGTCTAAACGACTATGGATACTGCTCGAGTGGATTACGGAAAACTACGCTTATCCAGCGTATTGCGTGGTCAATGTTGAGAAATTATCATATCACAGAACGGAAATCAGTCCGGGAAAAGAAATATTAGTAAGATTAAAAAACGGAACAGCGAGACGTGCTTTAGTTATAAGGATATCAGGTGCAACGTATAAGTCTCCAAGATTAGGTCGTGTTAAGATGTGTTTTTGTTAAGAATATCTTTATTTATCTTGCGACTTTTGTTGCAGGGAGCAAACTCTATTTAGTGGAATACCAACATCTTCTGGAGAGGCAGGATATAAAAGTAAGACATGTTTTGGCGTTGTATTTGCGTTCATATGAGCTGACGAACACTGTGCCTTTCGTGAGTACCCACATGGAAAGATTCATTAGTTTTGAGTTTTAATATCCCAGTTCAAATTATTTAACACATTGTTTATTAACAACTAATGGTTTATTTTATTTATATTAATTGACGCAAAAACTATTGGCCGTCAATGTAATTACGACATTTTGTGGTGAAATTTTTAATGCAGCATTGGAATTCTAATGAGATTTTTAGAACATTATGACTTTGCAACGGATTGACAGTGTATTCGGTATTGCTGATATACATGAGGCGACAGTGACTACTTACCATCAGGATGATTGCTTTCCCTGTAATAACAATGTAAAACTGTGTCCAATTTCAATTATCTTCATTTTGACGGCTTAAATTTGCTATTAAATTTATTCGAAGGACTTTTTTCTTGATATTAAAATAAAATCAAGCCTTTATCTCAATATATTATAAATAAAACTACTAAACGACTAAACTACGAACTAATTTTGGTGTGTGTGTGTGTGATTATTGTTTAAGAATTACAAAAATGCTTTAATCAACATCTTACAGGTCTTTTGTATGTGAATACCCAAACAGACAGTCAAGCTCACGGGCCATCGATTGCCAAGTGGTTTCCAAATACAAAATGGCATAAATGGCTCGCTGCAGAACAATACTATAATTTAAAAAAATATTGAATCATTAATATTCGCTTCCCTATTTCTATTACTCACTATTACTAAAATTGGTCGCCTTTATGGTTATTACTTTTGTAATTTGTTGTCTCCTGATCTGAATGCAATTTGTCACCTCGACTTAACGATCAAAATGTTTACTCCCTCAAGAATGTGGACGCATTGACAAATGGTCAACCAATAGAACAACATCCAACTGAAAAAGACGTAGAAGGCCCCAGCGAAAACAACAGTACAAGCGACAGTGAAGCTGAGGTAATAAAATTTATTAAATAAATCTACTATTTGGTAGCGGTGATTAAGATAATGTTTGCTTTCCTTCGTATGTAATAAATAAAAAATTCCAAGGTATAATTTCGACAACGATTAAACCATCTTCAGCTTTCGTTGAAACGTCAAAAAAAAAAAACAATAACAGTACTAAATTGCGTAATTACGACATAGAAGAAACAGTAGTTACTCTTTTTTATTAGTATACTAGCTGACCCGGCAGACTTCGTCGTGCCTCAATCGATAAATAAAAGACCTAAACTTTTGTATAAAATAAACTTAAAGCATACAAAAGGAATCCGCCCGACGGAAGACACATCAAAGGAAAAACAAAATTGTTATTTTTATTTAATTCCGAGAATTTTCATATTTATTTACCTATTAAATCTTCCACAAATAATCTGGCCTTCCACAAATAATCCAAGACCAAAAAAAGTCAAATCGGTCTAGCCGTTCTCGAGCTTTAGCGACACTAACGAACAGCAATTCATTTTTATTTATTAGTATATACCTAGTACCTATAAGTTTTATTACAGTTCCATTTTTTCTTTTCTTTTCTAGATGCAATACTTATTTAATCGGAGTAAGATCACAGCATCTGGCAATCCGAGGGTAAAATACCTTTCGAATACTTGCAGAACTGAAACTAGCAAACGATCTAGTGGCCATAATCCGTTTCACGAAAGACGTCGTGCCTTGACCGCAAGCACCCCATTGCGGGGCAGAAGCCATGAAGCACCTAAAAAAACTTACGGAACCAAATCTACCCAAACAGAATATCCACCAGCAATACACGCCAAAATCCAAGAGTTGGAAGATGTTTTGGTGACATTGTACAAAAAATTCGAACGTGTTGTACAAAATTCGAATCCTAACCTAGTATTGCCCAGTTTAATTAGACCAAACAATGAGAATGCTAGCGTCTCAAGAGCTCAACCGAGGTCTAGAAATATGGGGGCATCAAACGCAAATGATCTTAACGCGCTATGTCAGCCTAGCACCAGTCGTGCAGGATTGCAGCCGCGACAGCAAGTTAATGATGCCTTATTCAGACACGCCGACGAAGCAATGGCAGAACCGGAAAATAATTCTCAAATGCAAATAGACCCGGAGAGACCAGCAGCTGGCGGTTGTGTGGTTCGTAGGATGTCTGCACAGACCACTAATAACCTTGATTCAGATATGGTAATAATTCATATTGATTTTATTGATAACTAGCTGACCCGGCAGACTTCGTAGTGCCTCAATCGATAAATAAAAGACCTAAGCTTTTGTAGGTATAAAATAAACTGAAACAAACAAAAGGAATCCGTCCGACGGGGTACATATCAAAGGAAAAACGAAATTGTTATTTTTATTTAATTCCTAGCATTTTCATATTTATCTACATTTTAAACCTTCTCTGGACTTCCACAAATAACTTAAGACCAAAATTAGCCAAATAGGTCCAGCCGTTCTCAAGTTTTAGCGAGACTAACGAACAGCAATTCATTTTTATATATATAGAATTTTTTTTATTGCCCTTGTAGGCAGACGAGCATACGGCCCACCTGACGGTGAGTGGTTACCGTCGCCCATGGACTTCAGCAATGCCAGGGGCAGAGCCAAGCCGCTGCCTACCGCTTAATACTCTCCACAAGCCTCGTTTGAAGAAGGACATGTCATATATAGAGATAACTGTTGATTTTACTTGTGACAAAAATAGGTTTTATTAACCTGCTATCTTTTAGGTACCCATCGGTTTTGGAAATACGAGGGTGTCTGCTAAGGTCCTGAACAAAATCGATTGGAAGTCTCACACTACTGCAACCAGACAGTTATTGCAAGCTGTTTTTTCTAGAAAGTAAGATTATTTTATTAACTCACGTGCAAAACATCGAGCATTGGTCTGTCGTCGCATCGTGCGAGGCCAATATTTCACTATTATGTACCAATATGGTAATACCATCCCAAGTTTATTGATAGATATGTACACATCCTCATTAGATGAATTGTTGATTAGAGCAGTCCAGACTTGCAACTTCTTTTCCTTATAATTCCGTAAACAATTGAACGAACTAAATTTCTGTCTAGCATTAAGGGATTACCGGAAACTAATAAAAATCACAAGGTTTAGCCTACGGGTTTAGAGACACTACCTTTAAACATGGGGTTCTTAGTCTTAATTGAACGGCTGTGCTAACCCTTCTAACAGAAACGCATGTCTGCTTCGTAGAGGAGGTTCAGAAAGAGGTTCGATGGTGGTCCCTATCTGTACGGGCTTACAATACTTCTACCGATTCGTCTGAGAACACAAACTAGGCACGAGCACTATTCATTGTAAAATATTGTAAGCTACATGTATAATTTCAGAACTCTAGCTACACATACGCTCACCGGAAAACAATCGCCTGCATTTGCTAATAAGCCGGCAAAGAAAATTCTGGATCCCGCTCTTGTAGAGGATGTCGTGAATACTGTTTCGCAGAGGTGTGGCGTACCTCCGAACTTGATCAGGTTAGTTCACTTTAGTGTTTTTTTTCCTTCCTGAGCTGATAACCTTGAGAGGCCATTTCGGCGTAACCCTAACAAGTAGGTGAGCTCACGGGGCTCAAACCTGACGACGTTGCTAACACTAACCCTAGCAAGAGCAATGCTTCGCAGAATTTACCACCGAATCGGAACCGCGACCCACTGAGAAAATCCGGCTAAAAACTCAGTGGGCTGTGTCTGTGGATTATTTTACTCGCCGAACCCTTCGTCGCAAGCGACGGGTTCGATGAGAACGATGACAAGTGCTTAGGGTACCTAAAAGCACCGTTAGTGGAACGGGAGGATCCGAAATGACGTGTCCTTAGTACTCTAGTAACTGTAATTAGCGACTCAATTGTGTCTCAGGGCAGCTACAAATTTTTAAGAGTAAATATACCTAAAACGCGTTGGAGATGTGTTATGATGGTACCATTGTACAGCCTGTCTGGGAATAGGTGATACTTTCTAATTTAAAGTGTGTAATAGGCGAGCATTGAAATTCTTTGTGCATATTAGGGTCCGGCCCCGCAATCAAAATCAGGCCAAATATAAAGTGATAGCATCCGATATATAGGTCTCGGGTATGCGACCATAGACCGTGTTGCATTTAGTTTTCTGCATTCATCTCCAAATTTAATGTAAACGGAATGGTAGATAAAAACATACTAATGTTATAAATATGAAAGTGTGTTTGTTTGTTTGTTCTTCTTTCACGTCGAAACGAAGCCAGAGATTGCCATGATTTCCGGAGTCTGGAGTTTTTTTTTTATAGCTTAGATGAGTGGACGAGTTCACAGCCCACCTGGTGTTAAGTGGTCACTGGAGCCCATAGACATTTACAACGTAAATGCGCCACGCACCTTGAGATACAAGTTCTAAGGTCTCAGTACAGTTGCAACGGCTGCCCCACCCTTCAAACCGAAACGCATTACTGCTTCACAGCTGAAATAGGCAGGGAGGTGGTACCTACCCGTGCGGACTCACAAGAGGTCCTACCACCAGTAATTACGCAAATTATAATTTTTGCGGGTTTGGTTTTCATTGACATGTTTATTTTTCAGGGGCGTTATAACTAACAAGTGTCAAGACGAGTCAAGGTTGTATCGTATGCGCAGGGGCCGCCAAAGTCACGGTCCGAATGAAAGCGTTGAACTATCGAGCTCATCGGATGATACCGACAATTAAATTTAATTTTCTTAATACATATTTCTTATTAAAAATTGATAAAAATCAGTCCATACAACTTAATTGATATTTATCACGTGCGTTTAGTTGCTTTCCAATAACAATATTCCGAAGATATATCCGAAATCCAATAATATTTTCGAGTAGATCCTTATAAAACACACGTGAGAAATATCCTTAATGTTTTTGACAATGTTTTAAATGAAATTCGTATGTCATGTGATAATTTTAATTATAATTAATTGTATTACTTACTTGAATTGACTATGTACGATTACGTACGTTTTGTATTTTATTATTCTCATAGTTAATCATTAATCCAATGTGTCAGCTGGGAGTTTTCAGTACTTACTTTATGGTGGTAGGGCTTAAATGTGTCTGCACAGGAAGGTACCACTTTCCTCTGTCCCTACGAAAAAATTATGCATTCCAGTTTGATAGTTGGAACACTAATGTCATGACTTCTATCTCATGTCTGAAGGTGGATGACATTCACGTTGTTATGTCTATAGGATCCACCACTTAACGCCTGCGGGGCTGTGAGCTAGTTCACCCATCTGTGCTATGGATTTGTAGTTCTATGACCAATATAATGTCTGACAGCAGCTCTGAGCAGTTATTATTGGGAGAAAATCAGGATGGCAATTGGGGAAGGACCTAGTTAGAGTATATGGAAATTATATTTACTATTGTAAAGTTCAGCAGATAAAAAAGCAATCAAGATTTAAAATATATGGTCCTCATGACCTATCAATTTGTTTTATGATGAATTACTTTACAGATTAATGTCATTTAATGAGTATCTTCTTATTATTTTATATATGTGACAATTTATTATTGGAATTTCATTGTTTTATTAACAATATATTAAAGAACTGACTGATTATTGATGTTTTATTTTATGGAAGACATCTTATTTAGAAATAACAATTAATTGAATCACTGAATTTTTGAATACATAGTTGCAAATCATTTATACATAATATGTGTATATTTACTTGTACCAGTATTAACTCATATTAAATCATAATCACAGATTGTGATATTATTTGTTATGTGCAATATAGATTGAGTGAATGTGATTGAAACACCAACTAAAGTATATTATTGATGATCAACTAGCTGACCATATATCGATTTGGGAACTCATAATACAGCATGACCATAATTTACAGAAGATACCTTTTTTTTTTTTTTTTTTTTCCTACCTAAGCTGATAGCCCTAGCGGCTATTTCAGCGTAACCCTAACTTTAGTAGGTGAGCTCACGGGGCTCAAACCTGACGATGTTGCTAACACGAACCCTAGCAAGAGTCGTGCTTCGCAGAATCTACCACTGGATCGGAAACGCGACCCACTGAGAAGATCCGGCGAGAAACTCAGTGGGCTGTGTCTGAGAGTTAATTTACTCGTCGAGCCCTTCGTCGCAAGCGACGGGTTCGACGAGAACGGTGACCGGTGCTTGAAGTACCTAAAAGCACCGTTAGTGNAAATCGCCTGCCAGGATGACCGCGTCCCCCATACCGAGCAGTGTCTCGAGGTCACTGCTCAGGAGGGGTTTGTCAGGGGGGAGATAAACGGATGCGATGACGATCGGCTGGTGTCCCGTCAGCGCGATGCGGCACACTGACGCCTCGATATGTAAGAGCGAGGGAGTATCGAGAGGGACGCAGTGCAGGGCCCTCCTATAGTAAATGAAGAAGATACCTGGCAGCTATGCTATTTATATATCGGTCGTGGTGTCTCCTAATCTAGTTATTCGATAATAGTTTTTTTTTCTTCATATATTCATTAATAGGCCAAGGTTTGTAAGTGGAATTACAGGAAAACATCATAATTGACTAAGCTCTTTTAATAAACAACATATTTTAATATTGTTTTTAATTGTTAGCTTACCTTATATTGAATATGTGAAATTTATTTTAATTACTATCCAACTGTCTCCCTCTCTTGATATTCCTTCTAACTGTTTTTACTATAGCAAAATTAAATACATTCATTTCCAAGGTTAATTGTATTTTTTTAAAACAAATTCTAATCAGAATTCTTCCAGTAGATTTGGTGCAATGCTATAATGGATAATCATACAAGCTAGCTGACAAAACAATTTATAATTGGCAATCCTAAACATGTTTTAACAATTTTATATAATATTGTACAGTATATCAGTGTACCGACACCCTTCTGTAGTTTATAAACAACTTCCGAGAAGTTCTCAATTTAGACTAAATATTTTTATCTGATAGTGTGCAATCTACTTGGTGAACAATTATGTCTAGAACTTTCATTAAAAAAAGAACAAATGAGGTTTAAGTGCTAATTGGTAATTATAAATATAAAAAATTAAAGAAAATTGTAGATTAAGAATCAAAAACTGAAGATAAGAATTTTGTTACAAATAAAGATGGTTTATTAGTTAAAGTTTTATTATACTTAAATTATATCAGTTTAAATACTAACACGTACTGGTGGTGAAACAAGTATGACACCATCTCCTCTTACAAATAACATAGGAATAGTTCGTTTTGTAGTTCTGTACACTTCTTCGTATGTTTCTTCGTCGATTTCAACGGTTGTTATAGTTTCTTCGGCATCTCCTAATACCATATTCAGATGTTGATCATAGGCCTAACCAAGGAAAGAGGTTTAAGTACATGGCTAATTTAATAAAACCAAACTTACGGTTTCATCAATTCAATAACTTATTACTATTGTCGTGTTCACAAGTAGTACATTATTCGAGCCAAAAAGTTTAAATTAGCAAAATAAGAAATTTAAAAGCGTTTCATATTGTAAATGTACTTACATGCAGTTTGCCTCTGAGCTCTCGTTCATTACGCATTTTAACATAAATTCTCTCATCTAAGCTAAGCCTTATCAGATCCAAAGGTTCTTTTACGGTCATAACAGCTACCTAAAATAATGAAATAAAAATATAGGTATTGAAAAAATTTCGATGTTTATATGTTTTTAAATCAAACACTTACATTTTCAGTATCGTCCGCCATTTCTAGATATTGTTATGAAAATAGCTTGTTTTATGTCTTGCTAAAGTAGTCGCTATTTTTAAATTGTATATTCAATGATGTCGGTTGAATGTATTAGGTTATCTTTTGATTTTCGTGTTTCGATTTGTACACAAAACATCCATGAATAGTGTTGTCTCGGTACTAAACTCTCTCTATTTTCAAATAGTCGATGATTTTTTTAAAGGTTTCAATAATCGACTTTTTACGTTTTTTAATTTTACTGCTGCTTAAATCTTGAACTTGAACCACCTTTGTGGAAATTAAATTTAAGATGAACAGTGATATTCACGTTACTCGCAAGCTAATATCTGCATAGCTTAAAGTCGATACCAACCGCTAAAGGCTGATGGTATGAGTCGAGTAGTAAGCTGTTGGATCATTAGATATAGAGTGGGACGTAATATCCGAACCACATTTTTTTTAAATATGGAATCAACGTTTAGCAGAATTTGTAAGATGCGTAAAGCTCAGATAATTCTGTCGCGAAACGTTCGAGGTTTGAAGAGTAAATATATCTGTGTAGCAATATTTTGAGACTTTCGCCACATTTATCAAAGTAGATGGTTAGATTAGCGCGTGGTGGGCTAAGAGATACTACTGTTAGGTTTTCATCCCATCGGAAAGTCAATTCAGCGCGATTGTAAAATTTGCAACGAATAGGCTTAGACAGTATTGATTAAAAAAATTTATAAGAGTTAATTTTCTTAATAAACCGATTTTTGTCATTCGATTTGCTTGGTTGCAAAATGTTATATTTTGAAGATATGAAAATTTCGATCCGGGTAAATTTAGAAACTCAATCTAGCAATCTTTATCAACCTATTAAAAAGTCAACGTTTTTTTTGGCGGGAACGCGAGGAGTGACGTTATGTGATTTGTTTTATTTTGTCTATTTAGTGTTTCTTCAGGTTTAAATGTATAATAACGGTGGTTTATTAACTGTTTAATGTCTATGAAAGGGCACAAATGTGGGAAAATGAAATGAAGTCGCTGGACATAACATCTCGGGATCTTCCAGAAGGTCCACTGAAAAAAAACTCAGCAAATTAGCATCATTTTACTGAAATTATATTTTATCCCATATCATCTCATCTTCTTTCATTTAAATTTCATCCCAGCTGATTAAAGTCTCATATTAATTGTCTTTATTTCATTTCACTCTATATTATCATTGTTTATAAAAATAAAAATAAAAATTAAAAGAAGACACGACTTAAAAGTCTTGGATACCAGGTCATAAAATCCCCAAAAATTAATAAATTAAAAAGTCAACTGTCAAATGTAGAATCCGTGGATGCAAGCAAGCGCTTTGTGATTTTGTTATGCGTACTTTTATCTCATAGCAATCGAACCAAATTTCACAGTTCAATTTGTTTCAAGAATCTTTTATTAGTATTAAGTAAGGCACCGTTGATTTAGGCATGAGAAAAATAAAACGTGTAAAAATCTCTTTATATTTGCTTTAAAAAATGGTTAGGAGTGGGTGAGTGTCGATGTTTGTAAACGAACTACTTGAATCATTAACCTGTAAACGTTCTTGAAGCTTATTCAATATGTGGTAGCGTTCGAAAGTTTTCACAATACAATTTTGTTTCTTTCAGGAGAGACCGTGATAGGGAAAGGGATCGACGTAGATCTCGTAGTCGTTCTGACACACCGGATCGTAAACGAAGGAGGTCAAGATCAAGAAGTCGTGATCGGGGCTCGAAATCTTCAAAGAGGAAGCGCAGTCGTAGCAGAGATCGTGACTCCAAAAGAGACCGAAGTCGAGAACGGGATCGCAGTAGGGAAAGAGATCGTAGTCGTGAGCGAGATCGGGACAGAAAAAGGTAAACTTTGAGTAACTAATAACCTCAAAATAGAAAGCTAAATATTTTAAAGTCACCATAATCTTTTGTTAGTGTTAGTACAGTTTATATAATAATATTTATTCAAGTACATAATATATTTTATTAAAATGTTTTATTAAAGCTAAATTGAGGCGTGTTGCTAATTTATCTAAGTTCATTCAGTGATAAAAGAGATGATAAAAGAAATGGATCTAGTAAATCATCGAGAAAGAAGTCGCCGGAGAAGGAAAGGGAGAGATCAAAATCAAAGGAAAAGAGTAATAAAGCTGATTCTTCTGAATATAACCCGGGCTCTGTTGACAAGGTTTGTTTGTTAAGTTGTTGCTTATTTTCATAATAAACTTAAGAAAGGGCTCATTTTTTAAAACACTGTTGAAACAACTGCTGAAATGTTAATTAAAATTGTCTAGATTCTAAGATTGTATGAACAAAAACTTAATTACACTGTTACTCACTAAGTGGACTTTGAATAACAGAAAAATATATGAAATATAAAAATATATGGACTTTGAATAACAGAAATATGGCAATTTGGCATAATAATGCTGGAAGTTATTAGTGAAGAAATATTTATTGGGCTAAAAGCTGCAAAATTGTCAATGCTATGTATTAAAGTCAACTTATTGATTTTAATACATAACTTCACATTCAAAGTAAAAAACTTGAAGTTTTTTGTTTGCTTTCACATCAACTAATTTGCATTTGCTTATGTACAATTTAAGAGTACATATTCATAAATGTATATTATATTACATAATACGGAGAGTCATACATTAGTGCTAAATAAATGAGACCCAAAAATGATTTTAACTATATGTACTAGATTTTTTGTATACATTTTCAATTTTGTCTATTTATTCTGTGTAAAATCGAAATCATATACAACAGGTACAGTGTAAATAGGGGAATATAAAATAGCTGTAAATTTGTATGAATTATGTTATAGACAGACTGATTAGGTAAGAGTTTGAGATGATGCAGAAGCAGTTTGGCCTTATATATCAACATTTGACTTTTAACTAAATATTTAGAATTTACTAATAAAAAATACATAATAACTACAAACATACATGCAATGAAATCTCTTTGTCAATGGAATGTTGCTAATGTCGTAAAGTGATAATCATCATTTGACCTTATTTGGCCCAATAAAACTTAGCCACTAACACATACTACGAATAGTATCCTTGTTGAGACAGGAAAGCATCTGAGGTGTGGTGTTAGAGGCTTTATGTAGTTCTTTCACAAGAGCTTAATATCATATGGCAATTCATAGCCTGGTGTTATAAGCAGCAGAAGCCAAAACTTACTATTAATTTTATTGGATTATTTACGTAGGAAGAAGAGCAAAACCGCTTGGAAGCTGAAATGCAAAAACGTCGTGAACGTATAGAGAGATGGAGGGCTGAACGTAAACGTAAAGAAATTGAATCCGCTAAAAAAGAAGTTCAAAAAGGAAGCATTGTTACTAATATACAAATACCGACATCAAAGAAATGGTCACTTGAAGATGACTCTGGTGATGAAGGTCAGTAAAACAAAACCTAATCTATTCATCATTTACCAAAATTTAAGATTCACACACATACACATAGAAAATTTATCGGCTAATAATTAAACGTTTTTTTTTTCATAATCTTGCATTAATGTGTGAAGAAAGTGATTTTTCTGAATACCTCTACTCAATATTTTGTGTAAAAAGAAACACATCATATGTTAAAATAATCTAACAGCTTTGCCAGGTGAAGATGCGGAAGGAAAAGAAAAAAACAATATAGGAGAAAAGAAAGAAGAAGAAGATGAAATTGATCCTTTGGATGCGTACATGCAAGAAGTGCAACAAGTAAGTTAATAGAGTTATTTTATTTGAAAAAATTGAAGTCGTCAGGAAGACGAAAAAGATACGATGTCTGGTGTACTTGTATCAACCAATGTGACGATGTCGATGTTTAAATCACGCTGGCAATTTTTTTACATATTCGGTTATAACATGTTCACGAATAATGTCCCCGATGAAAGAATAGCATTGTGTATTAAAAATGAAACTAGTAATATTTTTTTAAATAAGATATGCTGTCATTCATGATTAGATTGTGTTCCAGCATACTCCCAATTTTTGTCACAAGGTTGCATGTTTCAGTTAGAGAGATAGGTAAAACAAAACCTTAACTTTGTGATCTCTATAGGAACCACTTAACACCTAGTATGTCATGCCTTCAGTTGCAATGCAAAAAAAAAACTGAGTACTTGTTTATACTATATAATAATATACTGTGTAATTCTTTACTGTTCATTTGAAAAATAATTGGAAACTAAAATCGTTTTGTTTTGTAGGAAGTGCGTAAAGTCAATCAAATGGACCAAGCCAAAGGAATTATTAGTGTTCCAACAACAGGTGGCACTGGCATTGTAATTCTTACTGGCACTGCCAAAAAAAAGGTCACTGAGCAGAAAAATAAGGGTAAGTAACCGTATATATAAATAGATGAGGACAAAACAGTTAGGTTACCTTTTTCGCCTTTGTTAGTCACCCGATTTTCTTTTCATTTTGGTTTTTAATGTTACCAATAAAAAAATTAGGAAATACTTGATAAAAGCTAAGAAAAAGTCACATATTAAATTCGTTAGATGTTATTGAAATGGTCGAATTTCGATCATTTGGTGAATACTAATGTCTGTATACTTATTGATAGTCTTATGTTATTTCATAGATTTCAACATATTTTTCTAATGTCTTTAACAACAGTTAAATTAAATTTATTAAAGGTAAAGTATAAATTAATTAATCTCTCATTATAGACCATCAGAGCAGTCTCTTCTTTAAAAATAACTTAAAGATCACTTATTATCGGTAATACCAATTTTCGATATTTCATTGGGGTAGCATAAGTTTTAAATTACCCCCTTTCACATTTGGATAACATTTTAAAACGACATTATACAATATCAAGTTAATTTATTCACGAAGTTAATTTATTCACGATATTTTTTTTGACGAAGCATTTTGCTGATAACTTTATTTCTGTAATCTGACGAAGCATGTTGCGGGTAATAACATGTACTTTTAGGTTAGGAATATTGTGTTCTTTTTTTTATAATAAAATATTTATTCACTTATTACACAGGTGAACTGATAGAACAAAATCAAGATGGCTTGGAGTATTCGTCTGAAGAAGAAACGGAAGACATAAAAGATGCCGCTGCTAATCTTGCTTCCAAACAGAGGAAAGACTTGATCAAAGTAGACCATGCTAGTTTAGACTACATGCAATTTAGGAAGTCATTTTACACAGAAGTAAGTAATATTTTTGTATTTGTAATAACATATGTTGTAGCGTAACATTTCTCTGCTTACATCACCAAGTGAGTCTGTTTAAATACATTCACCACACAAGTGTATTTGTACTCTTAGTCGTTCTATACATTTGTTGGCTCCCAACTGTCAAAGTGAAGCATGCTATCCACGCAGTAACAATGTTGAAATATCCTAGACAAATTCTCACAGTTTTGGTCTTATTGCTACCGGTAATAATCTTGATACTGATAGATGCACTCGCGAAGAATTCGATAAGTGGTAAGACATCAGACACAACAGCATTTTCCATAAAAAAATGTTTTAGACGCAATTGTATATCCCAAACCTACGCAAGTCAGCCAAAATTAAATTCTATCACGAGCAATTACACAAAATCATAAAACTTTCTAGGTTCGTATTGTAATACTTTGTAAAATCATTATTCTGCAAGTTGTTTGTGAACGTATTAACATAAGAAAAAATTAGTTTTGACTCCGACATAGTTTCTACACCAACATCATAGCAGCATCACTTTGTACGAATACCAATTAGATCACGACTACTTCTGTTTCCTTCGTTTCTCTTGAAATATATATTATTTTTACCTTAAGGTGAATGAACTAGCAAGAATGACACCAGAGGAAGTAGAAACGTACAGGACTGAGTTGGAAGGTATTCGTGTCAAGGGAAAAGGCTGTCCGAAACCGATCAGGACATGGGCGCATTGCGGTATCAGTAAAAAAGAACTTGACATTCTAAAGAAGTTGAATTTTGAAAAGCCCACCCCGATACAAGCACAAGCGATTCCTGCTATTATGTCTGGAAGGTAAGGGTTGCATTTTTGTTTTTGTCATCTCGTTATTATTCTCATATATTATTCTCATATTGTATTTGTTATTTTAGCTGTTCTACACACACTCATCACTTCTAATTATTATTCTCATAATCCTCTCGCAGGTCTGCTGGAAGAGATTTCTTAAAGAAATAAGCAGTGCCTTTGTACATAATTTTCCTATTACTCTATCTTCCTTTTTGTGTGTACATAAATAAATAAATAAAAAATAAATAAGATGGGACTTAATTGTACATCCCTGTCTGACGATTATTCGAATCCAATTTAAGATTATTTTTTTTTGAGTCATCGACGGAATTCACAATGTATATGTAATCTTCGTCAAATGTATTAATATATTTAGTTTAAAATATAATAATATGTAAAATTTATTATGTAATCTGATATAATATTATATATATCTTTTTGCTTCGTTTGAGTTCGGACTCGGTTTGATGAGCGACAGCGGCCTTTAGTTTGTCATTGAGGGTGGTAAACGTAAATTCCATTCCCAATCACCTCCAAAAAAAAATTGTTGCCTATAATATTGAGCTACTGGTACTTTACTGGTGGTAGGACCTCTTGTGCGTCCGCACGGGTAGGTACCACCGCCCCGCCTATTTCTGCCGTGAAGCAGTAATGCGTTTCGGTTTGAAGGGTGGGGCAGCCGTTATAACTATACTGAGATCTTAGAACTTATATCTCAAGGTGTGTGGCGCATTTACGTTGTAGATGTCTATGGGTTCCAGTAACCACTTAACACCAGGTGGGCTGTGAGCTCGTCCACATATCTAGGCAATAAAAAAAAAAAAGCTAAAATTAAAAAATATTATATACAATTAATATTTTCAGAGATCTAATAGGAATTGCGAAGACTGGTTCAGGCAAAACATTAGCGTTTATCCTGCCAATGTTCCGGCACGTGTTGGACCAACCGGCGTTAGAAGATACAGACGGACCAATAGCCCTCATAATGACTCCTACAAGGGAACTCTGCATGCAGATCGGCAAAGATATAAAGAAGTTTGCAAAGTCACTCGGATTACGTGTGGTTTGCGTTTACGGGGGCACTGGGATATCGGAACAGGTTTGTTTTTGTTTTTTATTTGGAAACTTCATTAGAGTTGCTATGATTCGAAATTCGATGAAAAGGAAACCAGACAAGTATACCTATACAGTTTAAACATGCAAGACAACGGGATAGAATGTTTCTCAAGGGCTTCTACCAGTTGAAAAATTGCACCAATTTTTTTATAAATAATAAAGATATTTAGCATTTATTTTCTGATATCTTACGTAATAGTCGTGTACTGTATGGGCGTAAAGAAACTATTGTTGAAAAATCCATGCAAAAAAAAAAACATTGCCTATAGTCGTATTTTTAATTAGATGAAGCCAACTGACAGTAGCTGATGTCACTTTATAAAATAATGTTGCCATATTTAAAGTAATAGTGATGCGTTCAATTCTCATTCAATTAGATGAATGAACAATGAGTGTGAATAGTTAATGATTTCAAACTATAAAAGAATATTATTTCTATTTTACAATAAAATTGTATTAAAGTGCTCTGATATAACTTATTAGTAGTATGTAACTACAATCATTTTTTTATTTTCATTACTTGCCTATAGTTGTTATATTTTATACATCTATAGTTTCAACTACATGATTTATTGAAAATAGGACAGTCTTACAAATTGGCTCGCAATGTTTTCCTTAATGCTTAAAACACTCGGTATTCAGTATAGGTAGATAATATAGGAACATAGTCGCCGAAAACTCGTTGGTGTGTACAAAGCACGACTAAAATTCGAACTCCGTACCCGATATCGGCAGTTCGGCACACTAACTATTCACTAGACAATCAAAGCAATTTCATTCATTCAGGAGTTTTTTCAATAATTCACTTTGTCACAACATTATTTTTATTTCATCAAAAACTGAGAACACAGTAAACGTCAGTTGACTTCTTCCAATAAAAAATACGACTATATATTTAATTTGCACATTTGGCAGTTTTGTGTTATTCTAGTAACACAGTACTCGAACAAGCACAAATTTCAGATAGCCGAACTGAAGCGTGGTGCCGAAATGATAGTGTGCACCCCGGGACGCATGATCGACATGTTGGCCGCCAACTCTGGGCGCGTCACCAACCTGCGCCGCGTCACGTACGTCGTGCTCGACGAGGCCGACAGAATGTTTGACATGGGATTCGAACCACAGGTGCGATCTATTCAGTTATACAAACAAATATGTAGTTAAAAAAAAAGGAAAAGGTTAAGGAACTACAATTGTATCTTAGCTGACTTTTTTTTTTATTGCTCTTGTAGGCAGACGAGCATACGGCCCACCTGATGGTGAGTGGTTACCGTCGCCCATGGACTTCAGCAATGCCAGGGGCAGAGCCAAGCCACTGCCTACCGACTGCCCGAAACATGTCTTGTCGGACCCCCTGGATTCACTCTCGGTGATTTCGGCCTCTCAAGCACCGGTCACCGACCTCGTCGAAGTCGTCGATTACGACGAAGAGTTGGACGAGCGAAATAACCCATAGACACAGCCCTCTTAGGTTCTCGTCGGATCTTCTCAGTGGGTAGCGATTCCGATCTGGTGCTAGATTTTGCGAAGCACTGCTCTTGCTAGGGCTACTGTTGGCAAATTCTCTCAGGTTGAGCCCGTGAACTCACCTACCTATCTGGAATAGCCTTATAGCGCCTTGGAAGATTATGTCACTCAAAATTAAAAATATCTCGGAACTATCGAAAAAGGATCATTTAAGAGAGAGAGAGAGAGAAGAGATCCACTGCGTTCGGTCGCAACATTTTCTTTTGTAGTTATTTTTTTTTTTTAAACCTATGCTGATAGATAGACTATATCAGCGGAACCTTAACTAGTAGGTGAGCTCAAACCTGACGACGTTGCTAACACGAACCCTAGCAAGAGCCGTGCTTGGCAGAATCTACCACCGGATCGGAAACGCGACCCACTGAGAAGATCCGTCGAGAAACTCAGTGGGCTGTGTCTGAGGGTTAATTTACTCGTCGAGCCCTTCGCCGCAAGCGACGGGTTCGACGAGAACGGTGACCGGTGCTTGAGGTACCTAAAAGCACCGTTAGTGGATCGGGAGGATCCGAAATGACGTGTTTGGGGCGACGTCGACTGCTTTCCATTCTTTCCGCAGGATCGGGAATGTAGTTACTGGCGGCCACGATGAGAGGGTGCTCGTGTCGTGCCGCTTTATCGAAGTGGTTTATTGTTGTATTAGACACTCGTTCATAATATATAATGTACATACATCCTTGTTGTAGGTAATGAAAATCATAGACAACATAAGACCCGACAGGCAGACCGTGATGTTCAGCGCAACCTTCCCGAGACAGATGGAGGCTCTCGCTCGTAGGATATTGCAGAAGCCAATCGAAATACAGGTACTACTATATGTACACTTTAAATTGTTTTTTTTATTGCTTAGATGGGCGGACGAGCTCCTAGCCCACCTGGTGTTAAGTTGTTACTGGAGCCCATTGACAACCATAACGTAAATGCCGCCACCCGCCTTGAGATATAAGTTCTAAGGGTCTCATGTATAGTTAAAACGGCTGCCCCAACCTTCAAACCGAAACGCATTACTGTTTCACGGCAGAAATAAGCAGGGTGGTGGTACCTACCCGTGCGTACTCATTGAATCTCATTAAATATTTTATTAAGGATTGTTAAAATAAATTTTAAATAAATGCCTACTAAGGTTTCGACTGTATGTATGTATGTATTTGTTCCCTGAAAAATTACTAAACGTTCAGGTTTTTTTTTGCAAACCCTACTATATTACGGTTTGTATATCGCTTAAGTAATAAAACATTTATTATTGGAAAAGACTGCCCGTTTGAAACCATTGATTTTACTGATTGATTTCGGTACTCTTTTTATATTGAATCTTGGAGATAAAAATATTATTTGTGTAGTTGCTAGTGGTGGAACGTCTGGTGATCTCGCATGGGTAGGTACCACTACCCAACCTATTTCTGCCACGAAGCAGCAATGCGTTCCGGTTTGAGGAGTGGAATAGCAGTTATACAATTCAATTGAGACATCAACCCCAAAGTCTCAAGGTGGGTTGTGACGTTTGCATTGTTGTCTATGGGCTTTGCTAGTCGGAAACACCAGGGGGGCCGGAGATCGTTGTACTATTAAAAGTGAGACCTTAGAATTCATGTCTCAAGGTGGGTGGCGGCATTTTCGTTGTAGAAGTACATGGTTTCCGGTAACCACCTAACACCAGATGGGCCGTGAGCTCGTCCACCCATCTAAGCAATAAAAATATAGTTCATAAGCAAAAAAATTATAGAAAAACGTGAATAGATAAACACTAGTATTATATTTAAAACTAGATATGCGATCAACAGTATTAATTTTGGTATTTCAAAAAATACAATCGATCTACCTTCAGCGAAGCGATTTTCAAAACGATTTGCACCACAGCGCGAGTCTCGTCCGCTTGAGACGTGAGGTCCGTGGTCTCAATTGTTATAAAAACTTTGTATTGAAAGCTTTGACTGTTTCGTATAAGAAATTTTGGACTGCGGTACTTTGCCAGATCACGGCTTGCCCTTATTACTTGTGAGAACACAAAATAATATTTTTTCATCTAATTTATTCGTGAAAAAATGTAATTTTTTTAAATCTCGTTTATTAAATGAAGGCCGACGTAAAATATTTTTTTCCTACACGCCTTAACTGATTAGTATTGCAAAAGGTTGGTGGAAGAAGTGTGGTCTGCAAGGATGTGGAACAGCACGTCGCTATACTAGAGGAAGAAGCTAAATTCTTCAAACTGCTGGAACTCCTCGGACTCTACAGTCAAATGGGAAGCATCATTGTCTTTGTGGACAAACAGGAGAACGCCGACAGTCTGTTAAAAGACCTCATGAAGGCTTCGTATTCTTGCATGAGCTTACACGGAGGTGAGTGAAGTACTAAATGAAGCTACATACACAAGACGGCAGTTTTTTTTTCGATTCAATTCAATTCAATTTTTAATTTTATTCCCTAACTATTCGCTGGTGGCCTAAATGGCTAACCCAGTAACGCGCGGACGGGTAGATGAGCTCACGGGCTCAACCTGAGAGAGTTTGCTAACACCATTCCTAGCAAGAGTAGTGCTTTGCAGAATCTACCACCGGATCGGAATTGCGACCCACTGAGAGGATCCGGCGTGTAATTCAGTGGGCTGTGTATAGACAAAGTGTATGTGTGCTTGAAGAGCCTGAGGGTCCGTTCACACGGACCGGCTCGGAGAGGAGAGCAGATTTTTATTACGTTGGAAACAGAGTTTTGAGTAATTGTAGTAAAGTTTATTTTTGCATGTGCACTTTTTTTGTCATTATGAATGCTTGAACGCGCTGCGTGTGAAATAATAAGAGGAGCCTGATTGAGCGCTCTTTCTCGCTCGCGTAGCCGATCAGTTCTGATTGCGTGCCCGCATTGATTCATTCATTTCTTCCAGCCGATCTATTTGAAATAGTTGGCGGCTCCGCTCTGGCCAATTCCAAACATATACAATCCGGTCTGTGTGAACGGACACTAAAAGCGCCGAGAGCAGATCCGCGGGATCCGACAAGGCACGTTACGGGCGGCTGCGGCTTTGCCCCGTCGCCTGGTTCGGATGTGTAATTAGCGACGGCCACCAAAAGAGGATTATCGTGTCGCGCCGCTTTCTCGAAGTAGCGTTCTGACGCGCTACCTTAAGATACTTACGTATCGGGTTTACATTTAGATCGTCGTGAAGGTTGACATTCCTTACGTGCCTCGGTGCTCCGACAGCTATCCTGCAGAATTAGGATCGGAGGATCTGGAGAGAGTTTATATGCATGCGTATGAGTTTATATGAAATACAGTTTGAACACGGAATTTTTGTAACGTACACTCCTGCAACGGTTCTGTCCTCTGTGGCTAGTAATGGGATATATTTCGAATGATTCATTTGTGAACATTATTTCATAATAAAATTGCATTATCATTTATAAAAAAAACAGCGAGTACTTAGTTACGGATCCTATAGATAGTTTTTATTGGAACTTCAATGACATATGAAAGTTATTGGCACGTAATCATCAATAAACTAGCCCGCAATTTTCAAACGATTGTTCTGTTATATTTATTGACCAAATTAATTGGAAGCGAAATACCAGTGAAGATATTTCGGTGTAGACCTTTACTCTGAATGGTACTGAGGCGTTATTTTTTTGCTTTGCAGGTTCCACTGTGTCCGCACAATTGTATTTATACGCCACGCTCATATGAATAATTAGGCGAAACGTCCTAATTGTAATAAGATAAATTGTAATTTCAGCCCTTGAAACCATCGCTAGATAAAAGGATACCTTTTTGATTTCAGTGACAATTACGGGTTGAGGTGTTTCAGCGAATTATTAAACATAAAGCCAACGTCCGTAGTAATTAGTTGTGGAAGCGTATCGAAATAAAACAATTTCACGATAACAATAACAAACAATAAAACAACAAACTTAAGTTCTTTGTGTTTTTTTTTTACAAACAAATAAGCTTGGTTTTTATAAGACTAATGACCGCGGTAAAAATGCATTTGTTTTATGTATTTGGCAGAGATTATTACGATTAGTGATTCACTTTAGAAAATATTAAGAAAATAACTTAGGCGCCTCGCGCAGCGTTTGTTACCAGAGACAAATATAAAACATGACTGACTAATACAATAATTGTAATACGCTTACGTATCTGACGAACGAACATTCTCTTTTGTGTGTTTAATGACAAATATATTAATGATGGTCTGTTACAGGGATTGATCAATTCGACAGGGACTCGACGATAGTAGACTTCAAGAACGGCAAGGTCAAGTTGCTGGTAGCGACCAGCGTTGCTGCCCGAGGGCTGGACGTCAAGCAACTAGTTCTGGTGGTCAACTACGACTGCCCGAATCACTATGAAGATTATGTGCATAGGTGAGTTGACTTTATTATTTTTATATATACTAGTGGTCTCGCAGTAGTCGAACTTCGACTATAATTAATTGAAATCATAAGTTTGAACATTATTATGGTTCTATTGTCAAAGACTATTATTTTACTTCCGTTAATCACTGATTTCGCCAAGACTACATTATAGAAAAATAATATTAAAGACAAATAATATTAATCTATTCTCAATTTGACCACAGACTAGACAATAACAAAATTTTGGCAATATACGAAGAGTATGTGTGCTTGTGTCAAATACATGTTAATCTGTGTTGTTTCTTTAATTCATTTAATGTATTTTTGAAAGTAATTATCAATTCAATTTAATGTATTTTTTAGGCACAATTAAAAAAAAAATTGCATTCTGCACTCCTCCATATTCTCTATAGTGTGGAAAATTTCATACTCCTCCGTCCGCGCAATTTTCGTAAAAAGGGGTTCAGAGTTTTTGCTTCACGTATTGATATATAGATGCATCGTATATGAAAATGTAAACCTCCGTAACCCTTTTAATCTCAATTTTATTGGTATTAATTACGCTAAGAAAAACCTCTTAAATTTTGTCTTGGAATTGGAAAGCGTCCCGATTCGCCCCAATAATCTACTGTAACTAAAGTGACATTTGATATCAGATGTGGACGCACCGGGCGCGCCGGCAACAAAGGATTTGCATGGACCTTCCTCACTCCGGAGCAGGGTCGGTACGCGGGCGACGTGCTCAGGGCCTTCGAGCTGGCCGGAGTCAGTCCTCCCGCCGAACTAAAGAACCTGTGGGAGAAGTACAAGGAGGCGCAGGAGAAGGACGGGAAGAAGGTGCACACGGGAGGCGGATTTAGTGGGAAAGGTGATTGTTGTGATTGTTGTATAGACAACTATCGGCAAAAATTGGCAAATAGATAACTGTTTATCCGGACTCTTATGTCTTTTTTTTATTGCTTAGATGGGTGAACGAGCTCACAGCCCACCTGGTGTTAAGTGTTACTGGAGCTCATAGACATCTACGACGTAAATGCGCCACCCACCTTGAGATATGAGTTCTAAGATGTGGTTTATTTTTGTAATTTTGAAGTAAAGCTGTTGTATTCTTTGCACAAGGAGCACTGCTGCTTGAGATACAGGTTTTATCACCTACTTCAAGCACTGATGCAAATTATGATTGTGTTTTTACTTCTATGTTAACAATAAATAAATAAATAAGGTCTCAGTATAGTTACAACGGCTGCCCCAGCCTTCAAACTGAAACGCATTACTGCTTAATAGGATCCAGGTTTATCTCGGATATTTTCCGGCAGCTATGCGCTAATTGAGGCTTCAACCGATCTAATTGTAAACTGTTAATTTAGGTTTCAAGTTTGACGAATCTGAAGCCCAGGCTGCTTCGGAAAAGAAGAAGTATCAGAAGGCGGCTCTCGGCCTTCAAGACTCCGACGACGAGGACGTGGAGGGAGATCTCGATCAACAAATCGAGACGATGCTCGCTGCCAAGAAGATTGTCAAAGAAATTAAAGTGAGCTCAAATTTAAATGCCTCTGAATTTCTATACATTTATTTATTTATTGCTTCGATGGTTGGACGAGTTCACGGCCCACCTGATGTCTTGACATGTGTGCTGGTTACCGGTGCTCATAGACATCTACATTGTAAATGCCGCCACTCACCTTGAGACATGAGTTGTGAGATCTCACTTTTAACAGTACAACGGCTGCGCTGTCCTTCAAACCAAAACGCATTACTGATTCACGGCAGAAATAGGCGGGATGGCGGTACCTACCCGTGTAGACTCACAAGAGGTCCTACCACCAGTAATTACGCAAGTTATAATTTTGCGGGTTTGGTTTTTATTGCACGATGTTATTCCTTCACCGTGGAAGTCAATCGTGAACATTTGTTGAGTACGTATTTCATTAGAAAAATTGGTACCTGCCTGAGATTCGAACACCGGTGCATCGCTTCAACATGAATGCACCGGACGTCTTATCCTCTAGGCCACGACGACTAAAATGTGTGATGTTTTTTTATTGATTTGATGTTTGTATTTTTTATATCATAACTAGCTGACCCGGCAAACGTTGTGTTGCCTTAAATAAGATTTCTAGGGAAATTCTACTGTAGAAAAAAAAACCTCATTTAACCACATAATACCTCATTATAAACAAAAAAAATATATCCAAAAAATTAAAATAAAAAATAAATGTTTGGGGTGGACAACCCTTTTCACTTAGGGGTATGAAAAATAGATAGTAGCCGATTCTCAGACCTACTGAACATACTATTGATACACAAATAAAACCAAAAAAACATAGCTGAAAAATGTATAGTATTGTATAGCTCTCAAATATATTAAGTGTATAATCTATGATGTATAGTGAGTAAGTAAGACAGGAGACCGGCTTCGTCTTCATCCTGGCGACACCTGGCGGGGATAGCTGATCGATTGATAGTTGATCAGTAGTCGACCGGCGAGGGCGGGAGATCAAATTCAATTTAAAAAACATTAATTAAAGGAACTTGAAATTATAAATTCTGAATAAGAATTTATCGTACTACAATTATAATATTTGATTGCCATCTTGCAACCTTATTGCGGATCAGTGCATAGAATAAAAAAAATATTAATCGGGATGGAAAAATAGGGGTTGATCGTATAAGAGTGAAAATTGAGATTAATATGATTTTTTTTATTTTAAGTCATGATAATACAAAATAAAAAAAATTGCCAAAAATTTAAGTTTATAATTAACAAATAAAAAATAGGGGTTGATCGTAGAGGGGTGAAAATTTCAGAGTAATATGATTTTTTTTATTCTACGTCATGACAAAATAAAAACAACATTCTCGCAAAAAAAATTAAAGTTATTAATTAGCAAATAAAAAATAGGGGTTGATCGTAGAGGGGTGAAAATTTAGAGTTGTATGTATTTTTGTATGTTGTATCATAAAAAAATAGAAATAAAAATTTTTGTCTAAAAATTTAAAAAAAAAATTTAGGGGTGGACTACCCCTAACATTTAGGGGGATGAAAAATAGATGTTGGCCGATTCTCATAGATACCGGGTAAGCACAAAAAATTTCATCAAAATCGGTCAAGCCGTTTCGGAGGAGTATGGCAACGAAAACTGTGACACGAGAATTTTATATATTAGATTTAAAAAAATATTAACAATCTGCACTCCTCCTGTATATTCTCTATAAGTGTGGGAAATTTCATACACTCCTTCGTCCGCCCAATTTTCAAAAAAAAGGGTACAACATTTTTGCTTCACGTATGAATAATATCTTTAGTAGGTGAACAATATGTACCATCACTAGTTGTTGAGGCGAAACGTTGCGAATCGAACCTTATAGCTTGTGTAATAAAGTCGTTATTTCTTATACAGCCGGGCGTGGCCGTGTCCGGTCCCGCCGCGGCTGCTGCTAGCGCGACGGACGGAAAGCTGGAGTTAGCGCGGCGGCTCGCGTCCCGCATCAACCTCGCCAAGGGACTCGGCGCAGACCAGAAGGGCGCCACGCAACAAGCCGCCGAGGCGATCCTCAAGGGCGCGCCTTCGCAGACACTCATCACGGTAATATTGTATCTCTTTGTTGAACATCAAAAACGTTCATCTAAATCATCCTTTCCCAAAGTTGCCGGCGCTGCAGGCCTAATAAGGGGCGGTACTCTTCTATATCGTTCCCTCACTACTGAGGATCGCGACCACATGTGACGTTCTTCCACTATGTTCGATCATGGGTGGCATCATGGCTTAATTGTCAGTCATTCCGGTTGAATTTCCATTGTATTGTAGTAATTGTTGTCGCTAAAATATATTTGTAATTACAGGCTAAAACAGTGGCGGAACAGTTGGCCGCGAAGTTGAACACGCGACTCAACTACCAACCGCGAGACGACAACACAAACGAACCGACCGAGGAGGTGTTCCGCAAGTACGAGACCGAGCTGGAGATCAATGACTTCCCGCAGCAGGCCAGGTGGAGGGTCACTAGCAAGGTGAATACAACTTTATTGTTGACAACATAAGGTTCAAACTATTGTAAGCAGAATTATACGCTGCTTTTGTTTGATTCCGTAGAGAATGTTGTGTTTTTTTCCCTATTTGTAGCGTACGTTCTAAGGAGTGCTTAGAGGAATTGTGGAGATGCTTTTTAAACCCCGCCTGCCATCCGAGCAAAGTTCAATTTTATTACCAGGAACCTCTGCATCTATCTACAATAGTGCGTTAACAGAAACTATTATTACGCGCTGGGTTTCGGCGTAAATAAAAATTCTACCGAAGTATGCATTAAAACTGTATTTATCGCCTAGAACACTTTAAAATTCTCAATCCACTTCTTCCGCTTTGTATCAGGTGATCCGTTCGCTGTTTCGCTTCGAGTAGATCCGATTACTAACTGCTTCGTGCCATCTCTGCAACGATTTTATAGTCGATACGACATCCCTAGAATTATCGAGAACATTCCTCACAACTCGAGTATTTTTGATGTGTGTTTCCGATATCTGACAATAGATGGCGTTGTACGTCTCGAGCGTTCTAGATGTTACTAGATCCTTTGAAATTCGTTTCGGCTATAGATGACGCTACTCTTACCGGCGTAATATAGATCTAAATAGATGTACGAAGCTCTTCTTCACGAGGCAGAAGAGTCCTGAGTGATGCTCAACAACGAAGGAATGACAAAACGACGAAATTTCGAAATAATTTACATAATGGCCACTGACGACTGTACTCGGCACTAAACATTCAAACAGTTTAATTTGCTTAAAATATATCTTGCATCCAACAGACATCGAAACCAATAGAACTGACATTAATTTAAGATCTTTTTTAAACTAAAGTACAGTTACTGCTTCTCGCAGAACTAACAGTGGGCTTAGGTTTGTAGAATAAAACAGTTGTTACATATATCATTGAAACTTCGATCTCTCGTCTGAAGGCCTGTGTCAGCATTTCTGTGTTAACTCTACAGACTTCAGTAACCATTTAATATCAAACAGGTCGTTCTTTACAGGCGAGAAAAATAAAAGGGTATTATTGTCTTGAGTTAATAGTTTAGCTTTGACCCACAAACAAAGGACACCGATACGTCAGTCCAACGAACTTTGTTTTTTTCCAAGATTGTTGATCTCGTCACGTCGGGTCGTGCACTTGATAGTCTGCGCTATAAAATATCAGGACGAGTGCATTGTGAACGCATTAATTCTCAGTATATTCCAAGGTTTTGTTCGTATCGCAAGATGCTCCTGAAACTAGCTCTCATCGGTGCATTGATATTTTTCTGTGTTAAATTATTAAAAAAACAAAAATGTTATCATAAGCACTGTCATTAGTTTCTTAGATCTATGGTAAGTTTGTACGTTTAGGTGTTTTAAACTTTATTCTATTTTAGGTTTTTTTTCTTCAATATATTGGTTCTTTATTTGTCTTATTTAAATTTTTGTTATTTTTTCTGATTTAACATAAGTTTAATGTTGTGGTTGGTACCCATCGTAGAAAAAAGATTTATTTGACATATGACTGCATCTCGCTAGCGACAATTTCAAGAAAGGTTTGCTTGTTCTATAGAAATTTCAGAATAATAAATAACATTCGTACCGTCGGTCTATCGAGAAATTTCATCCGCTCGGTGGTGGTGGCTTCCGTTTATTGTGTACTCCCAAAATATGTGCTTCTAATTGTGCTGAGGGGACTCAACTATAACGCAGCCTAGATACTTTTTTGACTGGCTAAAAAGCTAGCCTAGTTTCGGTTAGGTGATTAAAAATAAAGCACGCAATAATCGACTAAGAAATGTTAAAAAAAGATCAGATTCCAATTCTTCATTGTTTTATGGTCGAAATAGGTAAAGCCCAATATGCGTTGACTGGCAACACAATGCCATCAGTAAATTTATGGCCAGAGGTGAAGACATGGTTGATATTGCCATAGATGCGTTATGGGAATATAGTAGTAGCAAAAATATTCTAACTTGTCATCGTTCTCGTCGAACCCGTCGCTTGCGACGAAGGGCTCGTCGGGTAAATTAACGTACAGACATAGCCCACTGAGTTTCTCGCCGGATCTTCTCATGGGGTCGCGTTTCCGATCCGATGGTAGATTCTACGAAGCACCGCTAGGGTTAGTGGTAGCAACGTCGTCAGGTTTGAGCCCGGTGAGCTCACCTACTAGTTAAGGCTACGCTGAAATAGTCTCTCAAGACCATCAGCATATGTAGGAAAAAAAAACAAAAATATACATACTATTTTGTTAGTGTAGAATCCACGGAGTTTTTTTTAATTTTATTACATCTTATCTCACTAGTTGGGGTTCGCTAGCGAATTTTTCTTTTTCATTCTCCTTATCTATCAGCCGTCATCTAAACCCTCACTCCTCTTTCATATCTTCTTCGGTGGACCTCTTTCCTATTGTGTTTACGAAATTAATTTTAATATCTCGTTACAGGAGGCGCTAGCTCTAATCAGCGAGTATTCAGAGGCCGGTATAACAGTGCGCGGCACGTACGTCCAGCCGGGCAAGGCGCCGCCCGAGGGCGAACGCAAGCTGTACCTCGCCATAGAGAGCTCGCAGGAGCTGGCCGTCGCCAAAGCCAAATCCGAGATAACGCGGCTCATCAAGGAAGAGCTCCTCAAACTCCAGACCTCGGCCCATCACATGGTCAACAAAGCTAGATATAAAGTTTTGTAGTTTATTATGGATTAAATGTTGGACAGATACGGCTTTTTTTTTCTTGTTAAAAAAACTTTTTGATACATTTAATTTTATTGAACAGCAACGGTAGGTATTTGAGTAGATCCTCTCAATTCTCGGCTACTAAAAATTGTATGACACATTTTACGATTAAATAAAATCTTCGCGAAATTTTAATGTAAAATACAAACACATTTTATTCAGAGACTATGGAAAAATATCGACCTTAATTCTTGACACCATAAATTATATCAATTTATAAAAATCTGAGGGTCCTTCTGGGAGGAAGTCCATTGGAACCATTGTTTATCGAAAATTCTAAGTGTGTCACAAATTATGAACCTAAACTATTTTACACAGTCCTTTTATTCTTTATACTTGTATAAATAACTGTCAAACTTATATTTTTCTTTGTGGGACGTCAAATTTTGAAATCTTTACGTGTATTGCGACCAAAAAAGTTTGAGAGTCACTGCTCTAGAGCAATAAAAATGGTTGTGTAACGCCATGGCCAATTAAGAGCCGTTAACCTTTTTCGGTTTTATCGAAAAATCGTTTTGTTTTATTTCATTTATTTTTGCGTTCCAACTATAATCTGGCTAGTTGATTGTGTACTAAGAAAATATAGTTGTCACGTGCCCAATTAAATAAAGACGCAGTGATTGCTTTGACACGTGCCCAAGAAAAATTAGGTATTTTTGTCGGCACGTGTGCACAGATTTGACATTTCATACGTGACCTATTGAAATATTTATGTAAATGAAATAATAACTAGTAGTGCCCCGGTTGAATTAATTGAAATTATAAGCTTGTACTCTATTAATATTCTATTGTCAAAGACTATTTATTCTTGTATAATCACAGATTTCGCCAAGATTACACTTTAGGCAAATATTAATATAGAGACAATATTTAATCTATTCTCAATTTCACCACAGACTAACTAATAAGAAAAGTTTGACAATAAACAAATAGTATGCATGCGTGTGTGTGTCAAAGTACCATGTAGGTAGTGTGTGTAATGTTTTTTTTATTGATTTAATGTATTTTTTATGCAAAAATAATATGAACATTCTGCACTCCTCTATATTCTCTATAAGGGTGGGAAATTTCATAATTCTCCGTCCGCGCAATTTTCGTAAAAAGGGGTACAAAGTTTTTGCTTCACGTATTAATATATATTAATAATTAGCTGACCCAGCAGACTTCGTAGTGCCTCAATTGATAAATAAAAGACCTAAACTTTTGTATAAAATAAACCTAAAACAAGCAAAAGGAATCCGTCCGACGGGGGACACATCAAAGGAAAAACAATATTGTTATTTTTATTTAATTTCGTTCATTTTCATATTTATCTGCCTTTTAAACCTTCTCTAGATTTATACAATAATTCAACTTACACGACTTACAAATAATTCAAGACCAAAATTAGCCAAATCGGTTCAGCCGTTCTCGAGTTTTAGCGAGACTAACAAACAGCAATTCATTTTTATATATAGAGATAGATTAATAATATGCAGATAAAACTACTAGCATCACGAGTTCTGCGTTTGATTCTCGACTAGTGTTAGCGTCTCGATTTTGTATCAGATGGGTTTAAGATACTTATAAAAAGTTAAACTCTCGACATCAGTAGGTATGTGGCATTAAAAGAATATTTTTTCAGGTTTTCATACTTTGACTATCTTAACTATTGTTAATTGCTCTAGAGCCATCAATCGCTATTATGTTTGCTATTGCTAGTCACACTTACAGATATTAATGTCTAAATAACTCAATGCGATCACTCACAGATAATTCCAGCGGTTTACGGATAACATAATGACGTCATTAAGTCGTGACTGCGTGCGGAATGATCGCGAATGCCATTCACGAATTATCATTAATGACCTAATGCTACTAATTTAGTACGAGTTAATCTTATGTAGACCATTAGTTCGGGCACAAAAT
This sequence comes from Bombyx mandarina, assembly GCF_003987935.1. The sequence continues at coordinate 301,943 of NW_021011521.1, read as the reverse complement.
GAGTAATCACGGTAATGTGTTTATTAACTATTGTTGTTCGCATCTATGTAGAATTTACTACAAAGTAATAAATAATCTATCATTTGTATCTGTGATGAGTCAGTCACAATGTTTGTCTATGTATTAATATTACCCCGCATTGTCCTCGCGTTATTAACAAAAAACTTTAATTAGACCAAATAAATCAACCAGAGAAAAACAAAAAATGTAGTTTACCAAATTCCAAACTTACCGAAAATAAATTCATAATAAAATCTAAATTTTTGATTTGTTATTAAGTTTACTATAATGAAACATCATAATTCGAAATTAAATCAGTTAATTAAATTATACATTTTATATGATTTAAAAGCTTGTCGTGAGATTTACATCTGTAAATTTATTTTATGAAATACATAATGCTTTTTTTATTTTGTTTCTCGATATCAAATTACATAAGTATTATTATATTTAGATGTGGCTTGGGTGTTACCGCCACTTATTTTAGCTTGAAGCTTACTTATGTTTTTATCCTACTCGCAAATCTTACTACTCTGAAATCCTAATCGCTGGTAGCCTAAGGGACTATTCCACTTACAGACTACTACTTACGGAGCGCTAGGTGAGCTCACGGTCTCAATCTGAGAGAATTTCTACCACTGGCCCTAGCAAGAGCAGTGTTTCGCTGAATCGATCACCGGATCGGATTCGCGACCTTCTGATAATAGTCGGATATGTAGTTAGAAACGGCCACGATAAGAAGGTTATCGTGGGGTGCTGCTTGTTCAAAGAAGCGTTCTGACGCTTTCTTTAAATACTTACGTATCAGTTCTAACTGAAGGTCGTCGTGAAGATCTACATTCCTCATCCTCCTTCCATGGTGTTCCAAAGACTATCCTGCAGAAACGTTATTAAATAACCTGGAGAGAGTCAATGTGTGTGCGAGTTGCGTGAGCGAACACTACACTTGCATAGGTCATGACGGAACGTATGCAAGTTTTGTAAGATGTTACCTTGTTACAAAGGGACAATTTACTTCGCTTGCAAATCATGGGGTCCAAATATGAACAGTTACTTAATCACAAACCAACCCTGAATGCTTCAACCATCCAACGGTACAACTTAAAACCGAGTATCATAATACAATGCCTACATAACATTTTGGTACCTATCTTTGTCAATGTCCATTATAAAGTGCCTGTTAGTAGAGCTAACACTGGACTGTTGGAGTTTAAATTTGCCATAAACATGCATTCTCATAGAAACTAGCGGGCCTAAATTAAACCTCTTGAGATAAGAGGAAGTGGTTCTAGTTAAGTCTCCAAGATTTGTCTTAAACATTCAAACAAACATTGCAAGTTGTTTATGAAGCGACCGATAACTTAATCGCCATTTAGGTAGGTACTTGTGAGTATCCAATCGTGGAATTGTTTCGAATATTTTTCGTAGTGTACGATTTATGATTAAAAAGACACGGTGAAATGTTTCGTGGCCAACGAAATTAAGTTTGTGAACAACAGGGCGGGACTGTAAGTAAAAAAAATTGCCATAAATCTTTCTTGTACTACTTCGATCTTATTTCGGGGAATAATCTGCCGATCCATCGTCCGATCCGGACGAATGCAACGCACGTGGTGCACTGATGTTCGAATGTTTGTCAGCAACTGTGTCATATTAGATAAATTATAAATAAACGCATCTATACCCATGTCTCGTGCGAGCTGTAGATAATGAGGTTATCATATCACCGAGGGAAGATTCCACGGCAAACAACAACTGTACGTACGTACAAACTATATTACGTACAAACACGCGATTTTCAACTTTAACGCTCACACAATGTTTTCATTTTCAGATGTGGCCGTTTTTAAATGTGTGATGAAATTATAAGGTCACTTTGATCATAGAAAACCGTATACAGATAAAGCTTCTTTGGATTACTGTCTTCCTTTCATAAGTTGCGAATTTATCGATTTTTTTATTAATTTCGGTATCCAAACTTCTGGTCTAAGCAATTTTTGCTGCTGTTCCCTATATTGTTGTTTTTAGAGTAGGTATTGAAGATAATTGTATGTTTGTATCCTTTAAATTCGTGTTCCTCACATCTGAAAGGGCGTGACTAGTACAATCCAGCAGCTCTTAATACTGCATATTATGAATTTGACTGAGTCGGTGGTGCAGTACTTAGAAGTCCCCCCCGGTCATCGTTCTCGTCGAACCCGTCGCTTGCGACAAAGGGCGACACACAGAAATAAATCAAGATCATCATCAATCTTGACATTATTTCTGTGGGGCGACAAATGTAGTTGTCGTGGCCTAACGGATAAGACGTCTGGTACATTCGTATGTAGCGATGCACCGGTGTTCGAATCCCGCCAGCAGGTACCTACTAATTTTTCCAATGAAATACGTATTAACATATTTTATGTTCACGACTAACTTCCACAGTGAAGGAATAACATCGTGTAATAAAAATGAAACTCGCAAAATTATAATTTGCGTAATTACTCGTGGTAGGACCTCTTGTGAGCCCGCACGGGTGGGTACCAACACCCTGTCTATTTCTGTCGTGAAGCAGTAATGCGTTTCGGTTTGATTGGCACCCGTTGTATAGTGAGACCTCAGAATACAGAAAATTCTCTGTATTCTGAGAGTGAGACTAGAAATTATATCTCAAGGTGAGTGGCGCATTTACGTTGTAGATGTATATGGGCTCCAGTAACCACTTAACACCAGGTGGGCTGTGATCTCGTCCAACCAACTAAGCAACAAAAAAAAAAACTTTGCTTATTACAGATATTTGAAAATACGTACGTACGGTATCAATTTAATTTGTGTTTATCTAAACTCCGTCTGAGTAGTTTGTCGTTAAGTCACCTTTTGATCTTTAGATAGTGGTTAGCGAATTAAATCAGATTCGTATCATAGCAATAATGTTGCTGCGATTTCGGTTGTTACATCAACGCTCCCGAAGTCACTGTAACGTAAACAAAGATAAAATTTTAGAACGAAAATAATGTTTATTAAATTGAATTTGCGAAAATCAAAAGGTCAACCAATCTTGTAGCTAAATTGTATCTGAGAAATATGAGCCCGTGGCATACTAAAAGCCAGTTTGATTGGATATCGTGAGGTCCTAAAGGTAATAAAATGAAAAAAATATTATAACATAAAAATACTAATACTATTACTACTAAACTAGATAAAAAAGAACAAAGCAATTGGTATATTCTTGGATTTAGCTAAAGCCTTCGACACGATTTCTGTCCCCACTCTCATAACTAAGCTTGAAGCCGTTGAATTGAGAGGCAAACAGCTTTCTCTTTTCAGGAGCTACCTTACGAGAAGACGTGAATGTGTCAAAATCAGTGACGAACTCCTTATAGCATATGGAGTGCCACAGGGCAGTATTCTCGGCCCTATTATTAATATAATATATAAATGACCTATGTCAGCTAAATATCACAAACGGGTCTATTTGCACCTATGCTGACGATAGTTCAGGCGGTAGTTCTTTTGACGTTCAACAAGTATCTACTTTCGTTTATGTTGAATAAAAAATTTTTGATTTCAAATCCAAAGGATCAAAAAGAACTACCACCAATTCACAAAAAGTAGCCTCCGTCCTGAGAAGAACTGGCAAGAAACTGAGCGGGCATATGTTTTTTTTTTTTTGCAATGTGTACTAAAACGTAACAATTACTACGATATTGAAATGCCCGGAGCGAGTAACTCATTCCCACTTTGTGCAATCTTCTAGATAATCATTGACTTTATAGTAAGCTTTATTGCACAGATGTTCTTTAATAGTTTTCTTAAACCTATGTATATACATTACCTTGCCTATAATAAGGCGATAAATCGATCTATCTACGATTTATTTTCAGAAAATGTTGTTTTATTCGTGTTTTCAATAATCAATCAACTCTTTCCGATATCTATTGGCGAATAATAATACTATTTTTCTTAATTGAGGGCAACTAACTGCTTTAAAGACACAACAAGATGGCGTTATCAAAAAAAAAATCATCGTCATCATCTAGTAAAACTTTATACGTACCAAATATGCAATGTCCTTACTTAAAAAAAATGTTTCACCGCTACGTTCCTTCCTTCCATTTCGTCCATTGCTTCTCAGTTGGAATTCCAAAGAATCGCTTAGTGCTTAGCTCGCTTTGTGACCCTCTGAAAAGGAATTTGTAATATTTATCCATATGGATTGCTTCTTTGTCAGGTTAGTTTAAATTTATAAACAACTACCTAGTGATGTGGTTAATTGGATGAAAATCGATTACCTGAAACTACTCGCGTGCAACTTATCTTATATTCATCGTAATTTGACAGAATATGAAGTTACACCATAATCTGATAGATGGTTCAGGAAGTCATACGGAACAAATTTGCAAGAATTCCTTTTTTAATTACAGAGAATCAATATATGAAGGGTATGCTTGTTCTTAAGGACTCGAAAATTTTATGAGTATAATGCATGCGTGCCTTGAGAAATGTTTTTTTAAATACCTAGAAACTAGAAAATAAGTAGATTTGAATTTCCTGTATGAAGGGCGTGACATCTGTTGTCTTATATAATATATAATATAAATGTGTATATGTATGTAATAGATTTAGATTATATTATACTATGGTGAAATTTTATGGTAAATTTACTGGTGGTAGGACCTCTTGTGAGTCCGCACGGGTAGGTACCACCACCCTGCCTATTTCTGCCGTGAAGCAGTAATGCGTTTCGGCTTGAAGGGTGGGGCAGCCGTTGTAACTATACTGAGACCTTAGAACTCATATCTCAAGGTGGGTGGCGTATTTACGATGTAGATGTTTATGGGCTCCAGTAACCACTTAACACCAGGTGAGCTGTGAGCTCGTCCACCCATCTAAGCAATAAAAAAAATATATATTGTGAAATCGTTCACAAAGTTGAGACATAACAAAACAACGAGCACTTCATTTATAATTATTTATTTAAATAATTAAGAAATAAAAGTTTTGTCAATTGGCAATTTTGATTTATTTTCCAAATAGTATTCGTTGTTTGATTGCTGTTATACTTCCAGGCATAAAAACTTTTAAATAACCTTAATTTACATCCTCGTAATATTGAACTCTCATAACAAAACATTCTAGATTCGTTCTCGTCTCGAATCTTTGTTTACAATAATATTTTTGTGCTATTTTTAACATTACCAATCTTGACCCAAAAAGATTATATTTTCGGAAGCCGACATTAATATCAAGTTATTTTTTATTGCACAATATTATGCATTATCATTGAAACAGTCATCTTCATGACTTCGGTTGACCTGTAGGTAAATTCCAAAGTAAACATACAACAAATACGCCCTAAAATCCATTAATAACAGATAACACAATTAACTGCGTCTTAAAAATAGCCGCAAAAAAGTTATTATTTAAACTACATATACAAAAATAGGAAACGAACTATAGATAATTAAATTAGCATTTTTTTCTAATTATTGTTTTAAATACTGGTAAAATCCAGTTCACGGGGGAAGTTGTTGCGAAAATGCTTGTAAACAGATCGCAATAGAATTTATTGTTTTAATTTTCATGGGGTCAGAGATCTATTTCCTGTTTGTGGTACGCGGTAATCGTAATGCTCTCTGCGAATAGAATAATATTGATATCGTTGTTACTAGATAAGATAAGATAAGTCTTTATTAACAATTTTTAACTAATGAATAAGAACGAAATTTCTAAGAAATATGAGTAATTACAATTAACACGTAATAATGTAAGTAATAACAGTTAATGTTGTGAAACCATTGCTTTTTTCTGAACGCTGGAAACGGAGGAGTGTGTGGTCTACTTGATGTTGACACCACCACTCATGCTTGTCAGCAATACCAGTGACATGTCCAGCCGTACAAAGCTTCAAATCGATCGGATATGTAGAGAGTTGTCGTTAATACAATTGTGATTTTGCAAATTGAGAAATGCGAACTAAGCAATAAAAAAAATAATGAATAAATTAATATGTAGTATTTCACGAATACCTATCTATTTATAAACAAGAACATCATCCTAAATTCCGAAGCAATACGGTAAATCCGTTTGCGCGCGTGATAAAAATCTAGACAATAAAATTTAGATAACAAAATTTTAATTCGAGGCGTGACAGTGACGAGTTATCGCCGAACTGTGACGCGGGTCTTATCACTAGCTAATATCATACCGAAATAGCGATAAGATGTATTTGTACCGTGTAAAATTTCTGTTATAGTTTTAATCTTTACGGCACGGTAATAGACTATGCGAGTGGGTGGCACGTGATTATCCACAAATATAGGTATTGTTGGAGGTGTGGTTCGCGTGTGTGGTAAATACTTTCGGATATAATCTCTCATTGAAATTGTTCTTTTTTATATCTTTATAGTCGGATAGTACATACCTAACGTCCTTAGTTTCTCATTAACGAAATATATTCAAGTATCTGAAAACGTATGTTTTGTTTTTCTTACATTATTGGGTTCATATACATACCCGTGTACCTGGTGCCTTAAAGCAGCGCAGATTTATGAATTAAATGTCTAAATGTTTTAATTGCTAATTTTAAACAATAATAATAATTTTAATTTTACTAACATAGTTCTAAGTTTTACTCTACTTACAACATATGGACTTAAGAGGGTCTGAATTAAATGAATTTTATTTATTAATTTCTTTATTATTCAAGTTGGTCCGATTTTAAGATATTTATTCATTAAAAGAAACAATTTAATGTGTAATTCAGGAAAACAATGAATTCTGAGGGATCATATTATTATGCTTAGATGCTTATTTTGAATAAAAATTTTATTTTATTTCCATTGCTTTTATAATTAACTGACATATCGATAACAAAGACCTGATGAAAGTATATTTATGCGCTAGGAAACCCGGTCAAAGGATAATAGATAATCGACCGGATATTAATCAGAAGATCGGTTATGCGACTCCGGCTTTCTTGACTGATAACAAATACGACCCCACTGAGCTTATCGCCGGATCTTCTCCATGGGTCGCGATTCCAATCCGGTGGTAGTTTCAGCGAAGCACTGCTCTTGCTAGGGCTAGTGTTAGAAAATTCTCTCAGGTTGAGGCTGTGAGCTTACTTACCCGTCCAGGCATAGCTGGAATTAGCATGGATGGAATTAGGACATAGCCCCTTAAGCTCCCAACGGAGTAAAAGAAAAGAGGAAACTTTATTTTCTGTAAAAGATAAAGTGCACTTAAAAAAATATGGAAAAATGTAGCGTAAATGACAAGTATGCTATTTCTGCTATGACCTCGTACGAGGTTCGGCCCCAGGCCTAAAAAATTGGATAAGACATTAGAATGAAGTCTCCAATGCTTATGTCCCGAGGTTAGGGGTACGTCCATAGTGTAATTTTTTGTGTAATTTGTTGGCCCGAAAAAAAGCGTTTTAAACGGAATATGTTAGCGTGGCGTCGCGTCCTTTTTAAAATGCTGAATTAAAAAATTGCGTAATACATTTTATGACTCACATTTTACATTCATGAGACTATCGCAATAACGTGTCGTCTTGCACGTTCTCCGAAACAGAAACCAATGTAAATAGATTATTCGAATTCAATTAATTCGACTGAACTTCTTATGACTAATGCACGATTATATTTTATATTATGTTGACCTGCGCGGCGAAATCTGAAAAACAATTACGGAATATAACTAACGAGGCGTATGATGAATATCCGTATTTACCAAACGTTATCAGGTTTACCAACAAACTTTCCATTTGTTAGTAGACAAGGGACGGTGTTTTATTACAACGGCCACTCTATATTTAGTTTTATCTACATTTCTGTCATTTCACGTCTCTTTGGCGTTTTATTGAGTGGTTCGAAGTTTTTAAAGTTCATCCATTGCAGCGGAAAGATGCGCCTTCTAATGTATAATTTGAATATTAAGTGTGCTATCTATGTTTATAATACTTCTGTCATAAAGCAGTTATAACTTCTAGTTTGTTTATGCTTAGTTGGGTGATTTTACCTCACTCCTCCCCCCTCCAAAATAGTGTTAAGTATCCACCGAAACATCTAGAAATCTACAAGTTAATACCGTCATATTTAGAAATTTTTTTTCCCTAAGTAAGTTTGCTTTTAAAGGCAAGTGAAGTAACGAAGCACCCGATGGCAAGTTATTTACTGCTGTTAATGGATGTCAGTAACGCCAAAAGCTAAGCGAAGTTCCTGCCTACCGCTCTACGGCTAATACTCTCCGCAAAATCCATTTGAAGAAGGACATGTCATAGCGCTCGGGAATCTGGAATGTGGAGTAAGTGGCCAAAAGATTTTCGGAAATGCACTGTGGATGACTCTAGGTGGTATGAATGGGCTCTGCGAACCCATTGAGTTGCTCGCCGGATTATCTCAGTGAATTGCGATTCCGATCCGGCGGATGTTAGCAGTTTTGTCAGGCTGAGCCCTATGAGCCAAGATGAAGCCAGAATAGCCCCTCGGAACCACTCGTAGTTAAGTTGGCCTAAAAATAACTCTGCTATGGCGGGCAATAGATGGTAGAAGACGAGATAACCTCAGACAATACCTCAGAACTCTCTTCATATTTTACCAATATGATACAATTGAGGATTCAACACGTCGCAACGCGAGTGGTGGGATTTATGTTGCTCTGTAACATCTTAACTCCAGCAGTTCGTGCACATAGTGTAAAATGCGCTTGTAAACAAATAAATAGAACATTAACCGGTAATTCTAATCTTATTTACAACTGATAGGCGCAGTTAATACAATGTGGATAGTCCGAAAGGGTGAAGACAAAAATCAACATTATCCGACGACCATAATTTAGTGTAATAATTTATATTGAATGATAGCACACGAAGCACGTGCTGGACATGCACGGGACGTTAGCACATCGGCTTTATTGTAAATAAATTATCAGATAAACAACATTAAGTGAAGGCGTGATTGAAGTTAATCTATGAATATAGAGACACCTGCAGTTGATATGTAATCGATCGATCGATGAGCTGTTAACTAATGCGCGTGCTTTTGATAATGAAACATAAGTAGTTCGTGAAGGCGCGCACCGATATTTAATGAACATTGCACTATCCACTATCACGCGGATTTTAATAGTCCGTTAATCGTTTTGAACTTCTTGAATAACACATTGTTTTTATATTTGGTAAATGTGATGAAAACCCTACGGTCTGCTAAAATTCTATCGTTGTTTATTGGTTTTTATTTATTTATTTGTATAAACAGATTTTAGATTTTAGGCTTGTTTAGTTTAGTGGTGGGTGGCGGCTTGACGCTGCCCCGGCATTACTGACGCCCACAAGCGAGGGAAACCACTCACAATCAGGTGGTCCTATCTATGCGCACACGCTACCAACTTCACTTTTTCTCCTACTTATTCGCCCCAGAACGACTTGGCGTCGCTCGGCGGAGCAGGAGCTAGGTGTCTTGGGCATGACGTGGAAGGAGCTAGAACAGACTGCCCAAGACCGATATAAATGGAAAAAAAAATTAAGTAATAGGAAATAATGATGATGATGATCTATTCGCTGGTTGTCTAAGGGGCTATTCCAGCTACGCCCGGACGGGTAGGTGAGCTCACGGGCTCAACCTGAGAGAATTTGCTAACACTAGCCCTAGCAAGAGCAGTCAGTGCTTCGCAGAATCTACCACCGGGTCGGATCGCGACCCACTGAGAAGATCCGACGAGAAACTAGGTGTTCTGTGTCTATGGGCTAGTTCGCTCATCGAACTCTTCGTCGTAATCGACGAGTTCGATTACCGGTGCTTGGGATACTAAAGGCACCGAGAGAATAACTTCACGACGATCGCCAAGTCTGTAACATGCGGCCAATGTCACATAATTTCTACCGGACTCACTTCTCTTACCACGATGCTAAGCGACCAATGTGCAATGTGATTGCCGTTGCCTTAAATACAAGTTTAAATGAAATTAATAAATTATTTATTTTCGTACACCATTGCTATCCTTCTCTTCCTTAACTGGGCCGTCTGCTCGTCTGCCTAAAAAGCAATAAAAAAATCTGCCCCCCTCTAGAATGTTCGTATAAATGTAGCGAATATGTATTTAAATATTTTACATTTATTAACAAACAGTTTTGTATTCAGTTTGTTATTTCATTAAAGTGTGAGGATGTAACAATAAGCATTTTTTTAAAGTACTATAAAAGTGTTCAGGTGAAAATCATCTAATGAAAACCGATAAATATTATATACAGTGTAAAATATATGAAACTTGTGAGAACCCCTGCAGTACATAATTTACTCGGTACTTACTTACGATAAATATCAGAATATTCCGTTTATTATCTATCGTGCAGTTATCGCGTCACTTAAGTGACGCAATAGGAAACGTACGAGTACTTTTATCGCAAGAAAAAACTGTAACAGATTTTTCTTAGTTATTTGTCGACGGGCTCTGGATTGTTCTAGATGGCGGGTGTTGTGTGGGAACTGAAGGGATGTTTCCTTAGTGCTACGACGTGCTATTCTTCATTTTATTGCACAGTCGATGTGAACCTGCTCATCTAGTGTTTAGTAGCCGAAGCTCATAGGCATCAACAACTCGCGTCTCGAGCTGGCTTGCCCACTGAGTTTCTTGCCGGATTTTCTCAGTGGTTCGCTTTTCCGATCGGGTGGTAGGTTCTGCAAAGCACTGCTCTTTATAGGGCCAGTGTTAGCAACACACCCGGTTTGCGCCCCGTGGGCTCGCCTACATGTCAAGGAGAAGCTGAAATAGCCTCTTAAGGCTATCAGCATAATATGTAGGAAAAAAAGAGCTGGGTAGTGGCGTTTGCATTGTTGACGTCCATGCACTCCGGTGGCCACTTAACATGACTTAGCATGATTTTATCGTAGCAGAATTACGCACGACAGATTTTCCAGTCGGACACAGATATCTGATTTGCTTAAGGATAAGATATATAATGGCCAAAGTTGGCTACGAAAATAGGATTAGGTGGAGATTTTAGGACGCTTAAATAAAAGCGGCTCTAAATAAAATAAAAAAATGTTTATTTAATGTAAAAACGTACAGTGCTTTTTTGTTGTCATGGCGGGGTCATGGCCTCCTAGATTTCTTCAGTCGCGCATGCGCGTCACGGAACCAAATGTTTCATTACAAGATGTTGCTCTGGACTTATGCCCTTGGTTCGTTCTACTTGCTTTACTACCTACCGTTTACTAACTGCCCCACCGGGAAGTAGATAACAGTAGGGCGAGATGTCGCATCGCCGACGTCCTTGTGCGATTACTAGATAATTAAAATCCGATAACATCAACAGATATCTGTATTGATTTATATTTAGCAATGCTTTGAATTTATTTACGAGCTGATAGCGGCATTGACGTGTTTGTGTCTGCGCAAATTTTTGAGATGAGGTACCGGTGTGCTTTCAAGAGCTTTTATTCCTTTCAACGATCTGGCTGTTGATTTAGTATCAGTGGTTATCGCTAGGTGACGCTTAACACAAAAAGCTTTCTTTGACTAAATAGTTCACCTAGTTCGTTAACAGATGGCGCTACTAAATGCGAATCAACAGTTGACACCCGCGATGGAATTAGCGATTAGTCTGTTTTCAATATTTTTTTTTGTTTTATAAACACTATTTAGAGCAAACTCTGATTCGTTTATTTAGTAAGTAAACAACAGATGTGTTTGATGGTGATAGTTAAAAGTTTTGAATTGATAATACAGATATAACTAGTATGTATCATTTAACACAGAAGACTAGGACAGTCAAGTTTAGTGTTATAGGTTAACTTGGACGCATTTAAATCTTATCAAACAATCACTTATTTAGAATGAAGAATAGTAGAACCACGTCACTAATTAAAGTTCTTACATCTTTGTAGACTATAATAAAAAGAACGAAACAATTATCTTTTAATGACCACAACATGAATAGTTACATACCAACAATGTTCTATTATTTGTTCGTGAATGTAAACAAATACAAAGATAGATTTGTAGCAAGTAATGTAGCGAGATTTTTAATGAGATACCAAATTGTAGTTTACATTTCCCTTACGTGGCATGATAAACAAAAATGTGCGTTACTTTTTGGTTGCAATGACCCAGTGAAATGCTACCGTATTTCTCGGAAGAAACGAAGTACTGTTATGTTTTTTTGAGAAAAAAAAAGCTTAATTATGTGTTTACGCATTTTGAGGTCTTAACGTTATTTATAGATTATAATTTTGGTGTAGATTGTAAAAATAAACATGCCCTGCTTTAAACTTGTTATTTATAAATAACGAATTTTTAATGTATAGATTATGAACAAGAAAACTCACTGTCATATTTATTACGGTAGATGTAGGTAGGTATCGAGAATTGCCCGGAATCTGTCATTTAGTACCTATACGAAAAGTATTTATGTTTTAATCTAGGCTATAAATTATTATTGGGCCAAATTTTATCCAAATCTGTTAAGCCATTTTTTCACAATTAAGTAACATAAATCGAAAAATATAGAATTTTAGTATTAATATTTATTTATTTATTCGGCTGATATTTATGAGCGACGTTGACTATTTACCATCACAAAGGTTTTATGCACGGCTGCTTGTAATAGCAATTAAAAAAAAATAGATAAATCTAAAAATGATTGCGTATATAGAACAAAACATAAATTGAAAAAAAAAGTCACAATGTTTGGAAATTTGCGTTGACATCCGATTTTTAGATCGGATATTGTGATTCATTTTTAGAATGTCTCTAAGCTAGCATGCGTTAGTCAGCAAGCAAACGCTAACTGTGTTTATAAGCACGTGTTGCTAAATATGCAACTGTCAAACTATTACAATCGTTCGCTTGAAGGTTTCGTGAATCTCGCATAATTATTTCCGTGATGACGTCCGGTTAATGTTTGAAGATATGCCTACCGGTCGTAAACACGTTTGGCTTTCTACGCGATTCAGAATTCAAATGTAGCGCGATAAGTAAGTAAATTGTACGTCTAGTTGTGGAAAGATTATATCATGTAAGTAGCGCGAGTCAATAGCTGCGAGATGTAAACAGGAAAGTTACTCACACGCGCGGCGCCGACTTCAGTGTCAGAGGTTCGCGGGCGCCCTTAACCTCTTTCACGGCTTATCTCGCGAGATTTGACTCGTGATTTGTTTGTTTAGTTGATTGTTGACCTGCTGCTATATTTAGACCCGACAGATTGTCCTGTCTAAATTTCAATAGCTCTGCAATTGAAAATTTCCGAAAACGATACTAATTTGTATACCTATCTATACAAAAACCTTCAATGGACATATAAACAAGTAAATGATATTGGTTTAATGATAATTTGAATGCAGGATGTTACGAGGACGAAGTTTAATAAAATAGAGTAAATGTGGTAAAAGATAATATTTTTATTAACGTATTATTATGTATTTTGTTCACATAAATGTGAAATCTTTTAACGATAAAATATAACAATGCGAACTTATCATGGTTCGATACAACATACAACATTTCTTATACATTATCTACCTATTACTCTTTTAATATCACAAATTAACTTAGATACTAATTTTTAATTAAAGCTTTCAAGTTTGGACTTACGAGCTAAGATTTATAACCTACGCTGACTGTGAGATCTAATTTATATTTTCACATGAAACACTAAACTTAAGGGTGGGCGGACATAAGGGCGCGAGCGACTCCGAGCGGTGCTGGAACAGATGTGACCGCGGAGCCGGGTCCGCCGGCTCCATCCGGCACCGTCGTCTACCAGGGCCGCCACACAGCCGATGCTTTGGGCAGTGAGGTGTTCATGCTGCAGTCCAATGGAGTTGCTGTCTGTAGAGGCATCGGTGACGCCGGAGGAGATGGGCTCACGTAACCAGACGATGAAGAAACAGTCGAGAGAGCAGGGCTGGGAGGGCTTGCTGGTGGAGTTTCAGTGCCGGCGGCTGCTCGCTGCATTTCGTTCAGTCTGTGCCCGAGGTGGGTCATTAGTTGAGTGCCCAGCCTCACGTCCACACCAGGAATTGAAGCCAGACAGCGGGAAACTTCGTTGGCGGCGTGAGTAAATCCGGCTCTGAAGCGATCCACATCCACGGTAGGGTTGAGTGACAAGCGACGCTGGCGTCTCAGCTTGTGAAGATGGCGAACGGTCAGTTCCAAGATATCAGCTTTTTCCAATTTGGCTACATTCTCTCCTTCAGATTGTAGAGCGCTGACCATCAGCTCCTTGAGTTCGTCGAGGCAGCGGTTGATGCGAGCGCGCCTCTTGCGCTCAAGCATCGGTTTCATCACTTTGCGATATTGATAAGTGCGCGAGACTGGCTGCGGACCGTCTTCCGCGACCGAATACGCGATCTCGTATGACATGTTGAATGTATGTGTGTCGTGAGTAAGAGCGTACGTTTGCGAAGAGCGTAGAACGCGGAATGCAGTATGGCGGTCGAGCGGGGGCTTATATAGGGAGTGGAGGGCGCACGATCGTGGGAACGCTGAGAGCCGTCGAGTTCCCACACGCGCCACCTGTGCGGAGCAGCTGCCGCCGGGGCGCGGGGGGACACGCGCCGCGCGTGCGCCTCGTAAACAATCGCCGCCGCGAGCGCACGCCGCGACGCCTCACCTCCCTAATTGACGTACAGATTCGCTTGCTACCGGTCATCTAAGTGTAGCTCAGATCATTCCAGCCACGTCTAGACCTCAAACAGAACTGTGGCTGTTTAAGCAATGATGTACTTACTGTACTTTTGTTGACGAAAAACTGGTTTTATTAACAACGGTGTTCGTTTATCATTTTCGAAATTTATTTCCTATTCTTCGTTAAACATATTAGTAGCCTTTAGCAGTTTTTAAATCGCCATTAATTTATCACCGATTAATTTAATTTATAAATTTATAACTTCACAGTCTGTAAGCAAGGCCAAGGGAAACGACTCCTACTTATGTCGAAAGTAAGTGCCCACTTATTTTATCGTTCCACATGCGTTTATCAATCAACCATTTCTCCATCGAGTTAAGTTTCATTACATCACGCGTGCATTTAATTAAAGTTATATCTAATTAATACTGGGGATTTGTGTACTGTCGCAACATAATATTATCGATCGGTCGGCTTTAGAGAGAGCTGCTTTACAATGGGCCCGCGTCAATTAAACTTCGATCTGGCTACTGTTGGCGTTCATCAATCACGGATTACTCTCCGTAATAATTATTGACAGGCAACAACAGCCGCAGCGCCTTAAATGAGCCGTTGCTTAATGACTTATAGTTCAAATACCTAGTTTTGCAACGGCCTTCTGATTGAGCTTATATTGTATTCAATAAATCAGTTATGTTTGGCTTAGTCGCGAACGCTCCATTTTATTTTTTGCATATGACCACCAAAGTGACCACATTAGTCATGTCGTACAACGTCATTTGTCGATCCAGAAACAAATTATAAAATTTTATCATGGTTATAAAATATTTATACTTATGAAACATATATATTTATGAATTTGACAAAAATGTTGGCTAACAAATATTTGTTGGCTGTATGTCATTTTGATATAATGTTTATTAGAGCAAATATTATTTTACCGCTTTATGTAAAAGTCTGAAAAAAATTAAATTTGTATTTTGGAATATCTAATAATTTGTTAATACGGAACTTGTATAATGATGTGTTAAGCCAGAAATGCGCTCCATCGTATTTCATTGAATTTCTCTTAACAAGTAGGTACCTACTCACTTCGAAGGCATGGTCTGCTGATGGAGCCGGAAGCCATAAACCGAGATAGCTCTATTTTTGTTCTTTTTTAAATTCAAATAAATTATTTTGAATAAATCAAAACAACGTGATTCGGTAAACCTTCAACAGTGTTTAGGTATTAGATGTTTTTTTTTGGTAGACTCTGCTTGTGTGAAGCGAACGCACACACGGGCCGGCGTAGAACTTCTGTCGAGTGTCGGTATATAAAAAGTATTGAATGAATTTCTTCTGCCCTACTCTGGAACCTGTTAGCACGCAGAAATAGGTCGTTCTCAGACCGAGGTCAACCAGCTTACGATAATAATATTATTATGACAATGTATTGCGTATATTTGTTGGCTTTTAATGAAATCTTTTGATGTATCGTCTTTTCGCATTAAAAGTGTACCTACAATTTCCAAAAATATTCGAAATTGAGTTAATATGCGGAATCATTTAGTATCACCAGTATTTTTCTCATAAATGAGTCGTCTATTATCAAAGGTGGCAATCTGTGCATTTGGACAAAAAAAAATATTGATATGTCAATACAGATTGATTTGAATATAATCGTCTCCTTCAAAGAATACGGTTCAAAACCTGCATTAAATAAAGGTTAATAGTTAACCTGTTATTTATCTAAGATGTCGTTCCGAAGAGTTTTGTGACTGCCAATGGAATACAAAGTCAATAATTCGTTTTTCTGATTTACCAATCATTGTCCAAAAGTTAGATTGCCGNTTATTGATATGTCAATACAGATTGATTTGAATATAATCGTCTCCTTCAAAGAATACGGTTCAAAACCTGCATTAAATAAAGGTTAATAGTTAACCTGTTATTTATCTAAGATGTCGTTCCGAAGAGTTTTGTGACTGCCAATGGAATACAAAGTCAATAATTCGTTTTTCTGATTTACCAATCATTGTCCAAAAGTTAGATTGCCGGCTTTGATAATAGTCGACTCAAATACTATAGAAAAGAGAGTAGTTTAGTTTTAGTTTTTTTTTTTTTAGTTTACCTATATTTTGACTACTATTAACAAAGTTAATACATAACTTTATCTTACTTTAAAAGACAGATAATGTAACTGGTAAAAGATAAAAAATAAACGTTGCAAAGATGATTAATATTAAAAATATCACAATATGTTAAATCTTTAAAACACTCTCCTGTAAAATTAGTAGGTAAGTTTTGAGATTATACAGTTTTAATGCGAGAAGACGATAAATGTATAGGTATTAAGAAAGACCTAAGTGATTTTAGTAAATTTTGATAATTCACAAGTATTATTTTAAGGTTCTTTTTCTTCTATTTTATTTTCTCAATTTTGTTATATTACTTAACTTAGCTCGGACTGACTTATAATGATTGTGTTTTGTTATTATTATACTGTGTCTTGATGTACTTGTATTTCTGCCTCCAGTCCCAGCATGGGGCCTTTTAATGGTGATAATCAAATGGTTTTACTTCACACAAAGGATACCTTCATAATACGTATTTACGAGACGACCTTCGTATCCTCATTCGTTCAAACAACTCATTAGCATTTCTCAGTAAAAATAAAAGGGCTCTCAAATTCCGTATCAAATATTCGAACATCCTTTTATTATCAAGAATGTGTATTTTTTTGTGGTTAGTGTAGCGGTGGCGTGCTGTGGGTGTGCGTCCCACGCGCGGAATCTCTGGGAACCATCCGACACGAGTTCATTATCGCCATCATATGTACTTAGTTTGCTTTCTCCAAACACCCACTTACAGACAAAATATTGCATCGCACCGGGACTCGTTTCGAATACACTGCCGGCCATTCCCCTTTCGTGAATCGAATAGCCGATTCAAAACACTTTGACGGTGTAAAAGTGACAGCAAATAAACAAATTGTCAGAGAATGATTAATTAACGAGTCATTCAAAGATGAAGTTTTTTATAAGTTTTTTATAATATTATAACTATGCACTGCACAAAAATTCGCATGTCAAATAATGACAAAGCATACACGCTGCTTTTAATTTATGTAATAACTCATTTTCACTATGCTTGGCGAATAAATGATTTCTTTCTTTCTTTCTTTCTTTCTTTCTTTAAAATTGCAAATGAACGTCTAAGTCTACGAAATTATATTATAAAAGGTCGGGAGTTGACAAATGTTAATGCAACGCGAAATGTGGAGGGGAGAAGTAACTAGTACCTTCTTGTTTAGAGGACAAGTTAGATGAATTTAGTTAAGTAAGTAAGACGAAAGTTACAAGAATAAGTGTCTACCTGTAAACCACAGATACCTTAGAATGTATGTTAGGAATACTATTGAAGACGTGAGTGGATGAAGGGGTTAAGTGGCATTTTGAAGATTTTTGTATTTTTACATATCTAAGGTGAAAATAAAGGTGCTATGTGCCTATAAACCATATTAGACTTTAACGTTCCGGGATTTAAGGCTATTTTTAGGAGGTGCAAGTGATGTAGGAGTTACGTACGAAGAAAAAGTACATAGTAGTAACAAAAGTTTGTTGCCTGTTTTCTCATAATTAACAAATTGTATTATATTCCCTTCATCCTCCCATATATTATTATTGATAAAGTGTTCATAGATTTCACGCAAACGATTGAAGAATTTATATAACGGGGTTATGTCGCGTTTATCTCGCACTGCGATCACGGAAGAGTTCGGAAATTCAGTTGTTACAAAATAACGCGTACTATACACGATATAATATTAGAAAAAAAACGTTGTTAAACGAAACAAGTTAGCAGTCTCCGTATATTGTGTTACGAATCACTGTAACGTTTAAGTTCAGTTAGCGAAGTATTGATAAACCGTGAGATTGGAATGAATGGCTAAACGTAATTGAAATATTTTGATTATTATTAATTTTACACTTTCACAGAAGCTGGTCGTTTAGACTTGGAATAACAGGGCCGATTTAAATGTAGGTACTAGAGGTCCCGCAGTAGTCGAAATTCGACTATAATTAATTGGAATTTTTAATTTGTACACTATTATGATTGTATTTTATACTTTTATAATCACAAATTTCGCCAAGACTACACTATAAAAAATATTAACAAAGACACAATATTTAATCTATGCTCAATTTGACAACAGACGTCAAGAACAAAAATTTGACAATAAATAGTATGCATGCGTGTGTGCGTCAAATACATGATATGTAGTGTGTGTAATGTTTTCTTTATTGATTTAATGTATCTTTTATGCATTATTTTAACAAAATATTAGTTAGCATTGTGCACTTCTTCTCTACCTATATATTCTCTATAAGTGTGAAAAATTTCATACTCCTCCGTCCGCGCAATTTTCGTAAAAAGGGATACTAAGTTTTTGCTTCACGTTTATATAGATTTACCGACACCATTAGCGACATTATTATTCTCATACAGATTCAAGGTATTATTATCGAGAAATATTACATAGTATTATTCTCCTCATACAGATTCAAGTTATCGAGAAATATTACGTCAAACGTTCGAAGCCAAATCCTTTGCGTATTTCGTTGTAAGCTTATAATTTGTTAGACGATTTGTATTATATTTAAGGGAATTCTTATCCACAAGTCCCGATTTTCCCCCTGTAAAATTTTAGTCATTTGATTGCCTGCCATATTTTTGTGTTTCTTGTATGATTCATGTTCTTCATTTTAATCTGCATCTGCAAATTTTATCCTTTATAATGGTTATTTTGGAATGCGTTGGTAAAATAATAGTTGTAGTTTAAAATTGTTTTTGATTTTTATGGAAGCTTAGCGTTGGGAAGTGCATTCATCGTGAATGTCTCTATCCACTTCAAAACATATATGAATGCTACATGCTATAAAAATGCACGACTACTTCGCGGCAGAAGTTAACAAAATGGTAATACCTATCGATGTAAATCCGCACATCTCATTAGCAATATTAAAAAAGATACATTTATATATACATATACCTATTATATTTTTCAATAATTTTCATTTTCAGCTGTAACATTGTTGGGTTGTCCTTGGTAATGCTTGACTCATCTTTAACCTTCTACGAACGTTTCGATGACACAGCTGTGACCTTTTTTTTTCAATTAATTACAATACTGTTTCTGAAAACGTATTGTACAAACCGTAAATTCCATATGATGTCATAATTATTTTGTGACGAAAATATTTTTTTTTATTGCGTAGATAGATGAAAGAGCTCTCAGCCTAAAATCATCACATGAATGATCACTTTGAGACTTGAGGTCGATGCTGTCCGTGCCGCCTAAATCTCTGTGTGCTTGGCTTATGCGTGAGCCGGAGTCGGGGAGTAGTCAGCGGCGGCCACTGAGGCGATCTTCATGACGCATCGCCTTATCGAGGTACCGTTCTGACTTCAGATTTTTTCTGATGGAATCGAGGTCCAGATCGTCGTGAAGGTCGACGTTCCTTACGAACCACGGTGCTCTAACGGCTTTCTTGGAATAACGGAATTTAAGAGTATGTGGTTACCGTCCGTGTGTGTGAATACCACACTCGCGTGCAAGTTTTGACAAGGGTTGCCTTTTTACGAAGGAGCATTTTACCCCGTTTGTAGATCATGAGGTAATGTCTGCCGAGGATAAAAGAGGCGCGGTCGCGGACGGAATTAATGTGTGGGCAAAACGTTATGGGTTTATAAAGGATGACTCTCAGATCTTTCTGGCCCCTTCCCCCCGGTGATTGGGGGCGTAAGGTTCCCCCCTTAGAAAGACCAGGCGGTGCTTTTCGCTGGGACAACACTGGAAACTAAGCCGTTCACCGTCAATCCGCAAATCGCATATTATCTAATAATAGGAACATAAATAACCATATATCAAATGACTATTGATGCTTCATAAAAACGTAACCAATAAATAAGATCTTTGTACTATACTTGTTTATTTCTTATTAAATATCTATAAAAATTCCATTGCCACTAATGTGATTAGGCAAACGGAAAAATGTCGATTTGTGACAAATGATTGTGATTACGTCACACTCGGCACGCGTGAATGACTGGTTCCAGTCGGAAAGTTTACATAATTATACTGGAACTATTATAAAACATTTAAATGTATAATGCCTTTAATTTGGGACCTAATGTATGTCAGTTGCGTAAGAGCTCGCAGACCTATACCTACGTTATTCTTTGATTAGCAGAGAAGCATGGGAACAATTAATTTTTTATGTCTTCTTGGCTTAAAGGATAAGACTTCCAGTGTATATCCAGCGATGTGATTGTGTCGGTGTTCAAACTCCGCAGAAGAGGGGCACTAAGTTTTAAAATTAAATATGTACTTATTATCCCGTAAATGATTTCCATAGTTGAGCCATAATATCGGGCATGCAACAACTAGTCTGTCATACCTTCCGGCTTGAAGAGTGGGACAGCAATACAAATTCAATTCTGACTTCGACCTCATGCCTCATGGTGTTGGACGACGTTCTGAAGTCTGTGGACCGTAACACCGTTCATCCTATTTGGGATAAAAGGGGGTAAATTACCAGTAATGACAATAGTTAAAGTATTGATGTTAAATTAGCCAAAATACATTTTTAGTTTAAATTTATTACTATTATTTAATGGCTACCTTTTGCAGTTAGCGGGCTTAGGGTCCTGGATTCGATTCCCACATCCTCTTCGTCTGTGAAATGAAATGAAATTGTCTGTCTTTTTAATATGAAAAAAGAAAGAATCATTATGTCAAATCACCCTATGACAGCTTTGGATTGTTTTTTTTTTCTTACCTAATTACAAGTAGCCTTATAGGGCTATTCTGGCTTCAATATGACTTTTGGGCGTTTTTTAAAGAAGTTTGCTAATATCTGCTCTAGCAATAGCAGTATCCACTGTATCTATCACCGAATCGGAAACGCGACCCACTGAGAAGATCTGGCGAGAAACTCAGTGGGCTGTGTTTATGGGTTAATTTACTCGTCGAGCCCTTCGTCGCAAGCGACGTGTTAGGCGACGACGGTGAGCGGTGCTTGAGGTACCTAAAAGCACCGTTAATGGATCGGGAGGATCCGTAATTACGTGCTTAGGGCGACGTCGACTGTTTACCATTCGGTCCACATAATCGGGTATGAATCTCGAAGACGACTGAGCGAATAAACTACCTACACGGAAAGTGGTTACCAAGGTTCATGGACTCATTAGGTGAAGGCCGCGCAACCTTCCTTAAGTCATCAGGTCTAAGTCTTCATTGCACAATAAAACGGCTGTTCCGAAACAGGAATCCATGACTGCTTCGCGATAGAAATAGGGCCGGTAGTGGTGCCCTCTCATGCGGGCTCAGAAGACGCACTCCAACCAGTCATTACGGGAATTCTCAGTCGTGGAAGTCAGTAGTAAACATGAGTTACGTAAGTATCACGCATTTCAATACAAAATATTGTATCTGCTTGGGGGATTTGAGCATAGGCGCAGTTACATCGCTCGATACGAGTAAATTGGGTTTCTTATGCTTTTAGGTCACGACTTCCAAGGAGCTTTTGAAATTTTCAAGATTTTATTAGGTATTGATACTATCCTTAATGTTATAATTCTAGCAATTTCTAGTAGTTATAATGATAAAAAATCAGAAGTACACAATTTTAGATTCTTAAACATATATTTTATTTAAAATCGATGTTGTAATATTTGTAAGATATGCAATTACATAATACAGTGAAAATATATTTTAATCCTTATCCCATAGGTCAGAGGAATTTTTATTGAATAACAACAAATATCAAAGGAAGTTTCGCTAAATTTTCCTTTCGTTGGAAACGGTAACGATTTATGAAATTAAAATGTCATTTGCGATATTGCTCCACCGATAGACTATTCAGGTTAATGGCTGGAGTCATGTTCCGTAGTTATCTGTACTTGAGTATAATAATAGGAATTTTCCCATTTATAAATCAAGTCTTTGTTTGTTGTGCAAGTTCTGAGAGCACGCGTTCGCGATTACTCATCAACGCTTATTTAAATATCAGATAAGGGGCGCTTGGGTCGAGACTCGACAGATATAAAACCAAAAAAATATTTGTACATATCGTGCGAAACCCTAATTTTTGTTTATATTAAAGGACAAAATTCAAATTGGCTTATCCAACGGAGATACCACTTTTTGATTCTCCAGTGCTAAGGACATACCTAGTTAAACTGGTGCTTGTCCAGAAGGACTTTTTAGAACAAGAGAAGGAAAGATGAAGGGGAGAGTACGTTCCAAAATGTGGAGAAAAACAAATGTACGGATGAACATAAATGTTCCTCGCAGTAAGTCATTTCTATACTAAGGGATAATTTCTAAAGTATCGTTAGAGCTCCCCCGCGGAACTTACAATGCCTACTCGAAGTGGTAGATGTAGGTTGAAAGGTGACTATTAATTATTTGTGGAATCGGATTAGTAAAGTTCATACTAATTAAATAATTACAATAATAAAACTGCTGTTTCACGATATTAATCGGAATTAATAACATTTTGCATAGTAAGGTATGTATATATGAATTTCTTTGAATACATTCAAACTGTAAATCTTCTTCTTCTCAACCGTGTCACTCTTGACAGAGTGGTCGTGATCGTCATGTAGTGTTGGAAGGGGCAGACTTGATGCGTCTCACCATGTAAATATTTCGTTTCTTATTCAAAATGAAAGTTGATATTATTTTTGCGATAGCTCAGATTGACAGACGAAATTCACGACCTTCGAGATTTTAAATTGTTCTTCGGAGCCATCTTAAGTTTAGTCTATGGTCTAAGGTTGGCTTAAATCTCAAATCGGAGCCTGTGTTTAATTGGCACCAAGAATTTACAAAATGGTGGTTTTTATCCGTTTGGGTTGGTGTTATAAATTAGTTTTAATACTACAGTTCTGAAGTTTAGAATCAGTCTTGTCTCTGTTTAGTCCGCAATCGTGTGGTAAGCGTGATTATAGCGTGTTGTTTACAATGCCCGCTTGGCGTAATATCACATCACTTCAAGTCGGTCTGTGTACAATGATTGATAATGTGTGACACGCTGTCGAACACGTGCTATTGTTTGCTGTACAATAATGAACGTTTACAATTTATTTCACCGAAACGCTATTGAGATAATTGAAAAAGAACAAATACATAAGAACTGTTTTTGTTTAGAGCGATATTGTTTAGCAACGTCTATCAAGATTTGTATTCGTGAGCTACAAAATAAAACGCAGAGTTCAAATCCCCCACTATTTTTTCCACTGTATCTAAACATTTAGGTACTACTTCCACGGTAAAGATAACAAGGAATATTGCTTAATAAAAAATGAAATTGCAAATGCACGAGTAATTGTCGCGTTTGTTTTTGCCGCGAAACTGTCATGTGTTAGGATTTGTCAAGCAATTTGACCTTTGACCTTTGGTATCAAGCCGTGGCGAAATTCACGTTGTTATTACAATGAGCTTAGTAATCTATTTAACACCAGACAATCCGTTGCTGCTATCACTATTTTGCAAACTAATAAAGAGTTTTTTTTTCAAATGTACACTAAGATATACGACGCAGTATTGTGTTCTGTGTTTTCTGCCGCTAAAACGCGAACTTGAAATGTTGCTTACATCATATTTCTTGTTTATTAAAGCAGCACTTTAATTCGTTGTTAACGCTAAAACGGTCACGTACTTTTAATAATTTCAGTAGTTCTGCGGTTTTCCTGTTCCGTCAATATTATGTGGACGTGAGAAATAATGCGTACGCCCAACTTACTCATAGATGCGACTGATTTGACATTAAATGTCGGACAATTTATCAGGGCACCGGAATCGTGCGATTTGGTTTGAAGGTTAAAACAAGTTTTGATGATCGTAGATGATACGACCATCTTGAGATATTAATAAAAATTGTTTCAATGCAATTGATATCTCGACCTTGTACTTCAACGGCTTTAATATATTTGTGCTGTAAAAATTGAAACCTTACAACTCATATCTCAAGGTAGGTGGCGGCACTTACGTTATAGATGTCTACACCAGTGATTCTGAACCTTTTTTTTGTTGCGGCACATATTTAACGATTTCAAAATTTGGCGGCACACAAAAAAAAAGATAAAAATTATTTACTTACTACAACACACTGCATAAATAATTTATCAAAAAATTTTAATATACGAAAGAAACTAAAATATACTAAAAAATTTTTTTTGTGCATTTTAATATATATTCATGTTTAAAATATTTTTCTTTTAAAATGATATAATTTAATAATATTAACATTATTATATATTCGCAAAATTTGGGGGCACACTTTTGAAATTTGGCGGCACACAAAAGTGCCGCGGAACAGTGGTTGAGAATCACTGGTCTACACCCATATAAGTAATAAATAAATAAATAAATGGATCAGGAACGCAAAATATTTTCGTGTAAGGAATAATATTGTTGAGAAAATTTAAGAAATAAAATAGGAGTCTAGGAAGCATTGAACAAGGTAATGAGATATACGAGAAATTGCCGAGTTATTGATAGAGAAGTAATAGCATTAACTCAGAACCGGGGCTGTACGCCACTATTTTTTGGTAATGTCCACGGCGAGTATTACCACTAAGATCCTCTGATCTAAAATTCCGAACTATATACTTATATTAAGCGGAATCAACGCACACGTGTCAACCAACGGGTTCTACTTTACTCATCTGATGCAAAATAAACCTTGAATGCTGTCGCGTGTCGCAGACAAGAAGTAATTAAAACAAAATGAGCTTGTTTCTGTTTTCGGTGAACTGAATTTTAAAGAGCGTTTTCCTGTGCAGTTTAGTATTGTGGCATTCTCTAGATACGCAAAACGAAAAGGCGATGATCCAATCGAGCAGTTAAGAGTACACAATAAAAGGTACCAAACCACGCGGCAGATCTCCTGTAAGACGGACTGAGTGTAAAACTAACCACTGAACACATTGCGTGCCCACGCTGACTTTGCTAAGACTGTAACGACGTTGAAAAAAATGGATTTGTTTTATCCAATTTTCGATGATGTTGCTCATTATTTTTTTGCCTTTCTAACATAAATAAATGATCGACTCAACGGTAATTAAATAACTTAAAAAAATCAGTCGTACATCTAAGGAATACATCTACTTGAAACTTTAACAATAATAAAGTTAAATTGAAATCACTAAAAATGATTCCGTCATGTTACGTCACGGATACACTTTAAACCAAAGCAATCGAAAAAATTCCATTACACATCAAAAATATACAACATTTTGTTTTTTCTATTTAAAATTGGCAACGAATAAAAACGACACAGATTTTATCTCTTGTTTCTATCCGAAACTGACTACAGATAAAGTGTCCGTGGCCCACGAATAAGTTCCTACAAGTAGGCACGTAATTTTAACGAAAATAACAATCGATATAGATATTGAATCTTTGCACGAATTAGACATCGCTTTTAATTATCGATAGGTAGATACGACTGCGGCTTTTCATATATCCAGGCGATTAAATTTTAAAACCGAAAATGTGTTTTTTCGTTTATCCTAATTTATAAGTTTTTTTTTTTTTAATGCTTAGATGGTTGGACAAGCTCACAGCCCACCTGGTGTTAAGTGGTTACTGGAGCCCATAGACATCTAAAACGCTATATGGAGGCTCATTCTGTTCTGTTTCACGACTAACATCCAGTAATAGAATTAATATTCAACAATACATTTTTACTGGTTCTCTTATGACTCTAATCTGGCAGCCTTTGACATTGAGATTTTTTCTAAGAAAAACCGTACTTAACAAATGTTCACGATTAACCTCCACGGTGAGGGAATAGCATCGTGTAATAAAAATCAAACCCGCAAAATACGACTCTCCTGATGGTCTACCATATGTAGTCACCATCGCTAATGGATATCAGCAATACCGGGCTGAGCCAAGACGCTGCATAATGATAAACCTAACAAACCTAACATTGCTTTGACTGTAGATCTGATATTGGTGATATCCATGTGGTCACTTATTATAAATTGAACTGTTAGCTTGTCTGCCTTTACTGGTGGTAGGACCTCTTGTGAGTTCGCACAGGTAGGTACCACCGCCCCGCCTATTTCTGCCGTGAAGCAGTAATGCGTTTCGGCTTGAAGGGTGGGGCAGCCGTTGTGACTATACTGAGACCTTAGAACTTACTGGTGGTAGGACCTCTTGTGAGTCCGCATGGGTAGGTACCACCGCCCCGCCTATTTCGGCCGTGAAGCAGTAATGCGTTTCGGTTTGAAGGGTGGGGCAGCCGTTGTGACTATACTGAGACCTTAGAACTATATCTCAAGGTGTGTGGCGCATTTACGCTGTAGATGTCTATGGGCTCCAGTAACCACTTAACACCAGGTGGGCTGTGAGCACGTCCACACATCTAAGCAAAAAAAAGGTATAAAAACATAGAAAGGCTGCAGGCATCCTAATTATGTACTACTAAATCTATATTTTGTCTATTTTTTACTACCATCTCACCTAATATATCTATTAGCATATTGTCGAATTATATCTCGAAGCAATCGTGTGTTCGAATTAAACTAATTATAGTACATATTAGTCAAATGGAAACTTCTAGAAGGGTGACGGCGTTCTATGAGCTCTAGTAATCAACCACTAAGTTGGGCGTGGTTCCTTTGCCTATCCTAGTAAAAAAAAAAATTAAATAAAGAACATGTCTGCTCCACATTAAGATTACGTCGCAGCTATGGATATTACGTAATAGCTTAATAAATAAAAATAATGATGTCATTCTAGTAATGACGTACCCGGATCTTGTGCGTGACGCGATCGAAGCGGTGGACGATGACGCCATAAACTTCAACAAGCGCAGAGGTTTGCTAGAAAATCATAACACGTTTTTTCCACATCACATAGTAATTACGTTGTAACTAACGTTGGAACTATACTGAGAACTTAAAACTTATATCTCAAGGTGGGTGGCGCATTTACGTTGTAGATGTCTATAGGCTCCAGTAACCACTTAACACCAGGTGGGCTGTGAGCTCGTCCATCCATCTAAGCAATAAATAAAAAAAACCTGATTTATATTCATTACTTGTCAATACTGGGTAGTACTAATACCATATCGAGAGGTTGAAAAGTCGTCCAACCATTTAACAAATAAAAAAATAAAAAAAAGTATTAACGTATTGACTAAGTTGCAACAACAAAATATTGTAGCTATCGTATTGATATAAATGGCCAATATAAGCGATATTTTTATAACTATAACAACTTTTGATATCGCGTTTTTTATTCGTCGTTACAATATTATCGACTTTACGACGTGACCACTGACTTTAACTGTCTGTAACGTAAAAGCAGTTTTGATTATATTTATTAATCGCAAAAACCGAATAAAATACGCCATTTTTTAGTTAGTTACCGTATCTAATTTTTTTTATCTTACTCTTTGATGTACATACCTATAGTTTATGTCAATAGATTTTATTCTAGTCTAGACATTGAATACTTCTATACTTCTGGACATTTCTAATGTTGATCACCTTTGCTTTGCAGAAAACTCTCTCATGAATCAAGCAGTCTTCGTATTTATTTAAGACGTATTTTATCTGATTGCTCTTTCTGTGCCCAACAAAGAATAATTACTTAATATTAGTGCCAGCGGTTCATAAACCAGATTAATAACAATATACCTTATGGCTTTTTTTATGATTGAAAGATTACTGGTGGCTCGCCTTTCCAGCTTCACCAGGACAGGTGGGCGAGCAAAGGCTCAGCCAGGAGGGGTAGGATTTGCTAACAACTGCCCGAGCGCCTCCGAAGGAGACCTAACAACTCAAGAGCAATTGCTTCGCGAATGAATCTACTACCGGATCGGAATCGCGACCCGCTGAGAAGATCCGGCGAGAAACTCAGCGAGCTGATGCATGGGTTAGGTTGCACGTCGACCTCTTTGTCGAGTTCGACGAGTACGGTTACCGGGGTTCCTCAGCCTGCTCCTAGTGTTAGAGCTGAAGGTATCTAATGTATGGCTTTATATAAACGTGTACCGGTAAATAGTTATTCTGTTTTTCTTTTAAAAACGTTGTTTTGTAAAATCCAATAAAACAATTTACTGTACAAACCAAAGTGGTATTAACGTATATTTTAATTAACGACGCACGTACCTACTAAGTCATCGTGGATTCCTTCGCAAGATCCTTTCACTAATTATCATAAGGTAGTGACGTATCCCGGATCTTAGTTGAGTCGACAGTGACGCATTGAAATAACCTTAATCGTGACGATATTCGCAAAAGTGTGACGTGGGAGTTGATCGCCGTGATTAACTTCGTAAAAACCTTTCATTTTCTCGCTAAGCGGAACTATAAATATAGATCTTTTATTATCTTTTTATAAATGTTTTTGCAATAAAGCAAACGTAAAATAGCCGTGTGATTAGAAGTCACGTGTGAAGCTATGACTGTTGAGAATCGGAAACCAGTTTCGTTACAACAATTTTATATTTATGACGTTGGTGCTTCTTGCAAGCCATGACGTACGTATTGCGGATTGACGTGATGTTATTCGAAATGGCTGCGCAAAAAACTTTCATTATTTTTCACTGGGATCGACAAACTATGTGAATTCCAGTTTATGATTCAGAGGAGATTAACAAGGTGGGAATTTATCATTGCTTAGTATTCATCGGATCGGGGACTTTTTGTGTTTCAGTGCACTAAATCGGATTACTGATATGGATTTGATAATAATAATTGTGATATCGTAAACGTCAAGGGTTTTTGTTCGTAAACAAGGCTTAGTCTAGAAATTGGTTCTGGTTTGATCTCTTTCTGTCGCATTCGCACTTGGGTGGATCCGAAAAAGACAAACACAGTCTATATGTATCATCATCTACTATGTGGTACACTATCATACCACCACTTTTATTTTACTACGTTATTTTTCAGGTGAGTTTATTTATGGTAATTCGAAACGAATTTCGTTTCCTCAGTGGAATCAATTTTGCATGAGGCAAATATGCATGCATTTGCATGAACATTATCTTATCACTAAAAATTTTATGTCCCCATTTTTTTTTGGATGGACGCTACTGAAAATCTCGGATTTTAACTGTGTATTGTTTCCATATTTGTCATGTAGAATAGGCATGCCCGTTGACTGCTTCATCAATTCTATTCATGACTATTGTTCCTTTTAGTCATAGCGTTTATTTTAACTTTCAGCACTTTATGTGACATTTGGTTGAATAAAACGATAAAGATAATTTAAACATTTTTGTAAACCTAGGTACGTAATTCCATCACTTAGATGTATATAATTTACAATGCTCTGATTTGTTCATATTGTGATTGTGACAGTGACTTGGTATAGAATAATAAAATGTCTTATGTAGCCTGCCTCCATTAACATTCTGAAGCACGAGGAAGCTGTAACATAATATTTTACTTGTTAATCCGTGTTAGCCTATGTTTACTCAAGCACTGGCCGAGTCTCGTGTTAGTCCAGCTTGATGTGTAATCCCACGGTAATTTGTGTTCATTCGCCATCTCTATAAATATTATGTTAGCTGCCGTTCTTTGGAAGCGTCACTTGGCGGCACCGGCAAAGGCGGCGGTGACTTGTTTGTCGACCCCGTGGCGCCGAGATTTGCAAGCTCCGCCTAATGTATAAACCTGACACGGCGTTGAAACTAATGACTAACATGTGCGTTATGTGTTTTTTTTTCTTTCTATTTCTTTGAATTCCGCGGTACAGATAAGATTGCGAAAACGGCAGATATGTTCCAGATAAATTTATTTTAGTTTCACGTATGTCACTTTGTACACGGTAGAGCTCGGTAAGTAGCATTGACGATAAGTACTTCTACTGTTCGCGTTATGGGAGATGCTGCTGCCCGTAGGAGAGGAGACAGGAAATGGAAGCACACCAGCACCAGCACCAGATAATGATAATCCAGAAAACACCCTTGCCTTGTAAGGCAGCGAGCCTACACCTGAGCAGATTGCTCTGGATTGCCCTGGATTGCCCCGAGGCCCATGCTCCAGGCTCCACGGCACCATTAGTATACTTTTTCATTTGGTTATTTCTAAAAATGTTTCTACTATCATCAGTGGTGTTAAATAGATACTGGAGCATTAAGTCATTCCTGGTCTGACTCAGTGATGCAGTAGCTCGTGACCGCTAGACCAAGGAGCTGGATTTTAGTTTCGGGTAGCCATTCGTGTACTGAACAAATTTCTTTGGTCTTTATCTGGGTATTTAATATCTATATATGCATATATTTGTACAAATATGTGTGTATATAATTAGTTTTTTTTCCTTACCTATTCGCTGGTAACTTAAGGGGCTATTCCAGCTTCTAAGCCAGCCGGATGGATAGCTGACGTACGGGCTAATGATTAATAGCTGGAAAGATGTGTTAAACTTACAATCATAAATAAATTAGTTGTAAATTATTAAACTGGGGACAAACAAGGAAATTTAAAAAATACGTCTCCTTTGAGGAGGTTTAGAGATAATACGGTAACACCATTGAATTATCTGAGTTTAAGTATTCCACGAAACACGACAAAGGCACTCGACAGAGCAGCGCTTCGTCCATAAAGGATTTTAGTTCTTATGCGCGCAATCAGCGGGCAGTTTGAATGACGTCAAAAGATAATTAAAATAGATTGTATAAAGTGAATTTAAATGCATAAATGCGTGATCAACATGCCTTGAGCAATTAAAACGTGTAAATTGACTGGCGCATGTTTTGTTGAAGATAGTAATAATGTTAGTCACTTCTAGATTAAGTGATATTAGATTCGCTTTCCGGTGGTAGATTCTGCGATGCACGGCTCTTGCTAGGGTTCGTGTTAGCAACTTCGTCAGGTTTGAGCCCCGTGAGCTCACCTACTAGTTAAGGTTCCGCTGAAATAGCCTCTCAAGGCTATCAGCTTAGGAAGGAAAAAAAAAACGACTAGATAAGAGTTGTCATAAAATAAAGAGATTTATTTAAAAAACGTTACTTTAATTAAAGTTTCTAGAAGCGAGAGCTTCAAAAGGTTAAGGTGATCACCCGAGACGTCCAGTAATAGTTTCTGGGGTTTAAGAGAAAAAAAAATCAAAAGTGTATATATCTCACCATACAAATGTACCGTTCCCTCAAACTATAAACTGACAGCATTGATGGTGCCTTTCAAAACCAAGTACCACTTGAGTGAAACAATTGCAGACAATAGATTCAAGACAATAAGTCACTTGTCTAGCACGCGTCCGAGAGACCGCAGGTAGTTCTTCTAAGAAATAAACGCGAGGAGATCTTGTAAAAACCGGGACGGAGGCTGTAATAAACAAAAGGCTGCACTTGAAACAGTAACCGTCCCCAGGAGAACGAAAAAATCTCTTGATAACACAATACGGCGCCAAATTTTTTTGGTCTTTAGACAGTCGTCGCTATGAGGTGTCGTTACAAATGTGAAATGTCTGGGTTGCGTACTTCAAGCAGACGAGTGTTCACAGACAAGGTTTTTGAGTGAGAAGCATTATCAACGCCAAATTCAAAAATAGACGTCTGTCTTCTCTCTTGACTTTAATGTTCAATTTCCTAAACGCGTTTCATTCGTCTTTAAAATGGACCGCCGCTGACTACTCCCCGAATCCTGATCATGCAGGAGCCAGTCACCGTCGACGCCCTAGACACGTCCTTACGGATCCATCAGATCCAATAACCTTTGCACTAGACGCCTTCAGCTCTAGGAGCAGGCTTAGGGACCTCGGTAACCGTACTCGTCGAACTCGACAAAGAGTTCGCCGTGCAACCTAACCCATGAATCAGCTCGCTGAGTTTCTCGCCGGATCTTCTCAGCGGGTCGCGATTCCGATCCGGTAGTAGATTCATTCGCGAAGCAGCTACTCTTGAGTTGTTAGGTCTCCTTCGGAGGCGCTCGGGTGTTAGCAAATCCCACCCCTCTTGGCTGAGCCTTTGCTCGCCCACCTGTCCTGGTGAAACTGGAAAGGCCTCGGGCCACCAGTAAACTTTCAATCATAAAAAAAAAAAAAAAAAAAAAATGGACATAAGTCATATTCTGTTCTGTGTAACTAACAAACCATTGTGGCATGGCGTGACGTGAATTCTTAGAATACGCATTATTGATTAGAAAACCCTTTTCTTGTTATAGACGCGAAATATCCACGTGCTCGGGCCGACAAAGGCCACAGAGCCCTTATAATTTTGAAGGACGCTCCAGAAATAATAAAATATCTTTTTGTGTAGCGGCCCGAGGCTGTATAGTAAATGATGTTTACGAATCAGAGAGTCATATTTTTTCCCTATGCTGAATTTTATGGTCGATTTTATTTTTATAATCTTACGAGTTTCCGAAGATTTTAAAGGTCTTTGTGTCACAACGGTTTTATGGTTGGTATAATGGTAATTATTACGGGTAGATACGAGTTTAATGTGACTTGTAATGGAGGCTTTTAGAGTGTTAATGACGTTGAATGTTTTTCATTAAGCCGCGTTTTTATATTCAGTCTTTAATATTAATGGTATTTTATATTGCCTAGGTGCTTATAAAGTCCTTTGTATTCGTTTTGATGAAAATACCTTTCTTGGAATCTTTTTATTTTCAAATTCTATGGATACATTGTATGTATGACATGACTATGTGATGTGGGCATAGAATAGCACCATCGCATTTATTCTCCGTTACTGCTTGATACAAGGTAGGCAGCTCAGTAGTAAAAATGTTCTTAGAAATCTAAGTGATACTATTTTTGGCTACTATATGCGTAATACGTCGACGTAGTCTTATTTCTAGACGAGTACACGAGTTCCTGGTACACCTGATGACCCACTCTGAAGTCCATCTATATATATTTAACTGCTTATCCTGACTGACAGTCTAATTGATCAACGCAGAGCCTATGCCACTGAGAGTACATACTGGAAATTTTGACAATAAATGGATTTGATTTTGAAATCGTCCACTAGAAAAAAAATATTGCTAATTTAACACCAAAATCGTAAAATAACTGATTAACGGCATTTCAGTTAGTCATTTTCAAACGAAGAAGCGTGGAATTCTGTTGGTTCCTAGTTACGAATAACCATCACCGAATTTTAGCTAACAACTTGACTACTGGTAGATTGTGTTAGTGTATTTAATCTAAGAATATTCATACCTTAAACTACAAAATATGCGTCACATAAAACAACACACTAGTATGAGACCTTACAGTATTCTATGCTTGATGTTTTGTATTTAATAATTACAGCATCCGACGTTGCTTTAAGGCATTTTAGACGTAAATACACCATCAGTATAAAGTCATATGTGCTTCCTTCCAGTTTAACAAAAATATATTTTACTGACATTACAATTAAGATTCATTTACATTTCGCAAAAAAATAACATCTCCCTTGTGGCTACGATGACAAGATTTTCAACCCGCTTTTTAATAATACACGTACCTGCATTATTATTGACTATTCAGGGTTGAATTTATTATCACAAAATGTATGATTAAAGGGAATTCAGTAGCTGTTCTTATTATTGAAAGCGTCAGATCAAAGATTCTATCTAGTAATTGCTAGTAGCAGGTCTTTTGCACTAAGACATATGGAAGGTAATCAGTTAGGTGACTTAGCATATACAGTCGCATGGTTTAATTACACCACGGAATTGTTCCGACGAGTATGCTTACTTATCATGATCTAAATCATTTTTAGATTGCTTATTTGTATGAAAACAATTTGAATACCGAATATTTATAGATATTTAATTAATAGTTGATATTTTATTACATGCTGTCTACAAGATTGTCGGTACACACATTTTACTTGGTTGTTAATTGTAGACAACACGTTGGTTATAAATTATTGTTTTATATTAGTTATGGTAAAGTGTGTTTTCAAACTAATATTTTAATTCGATGATTTAGTTAAGTGTTTAATGTTTGTGTTTAGATGGAGGTAAAATTTAAATTTCGAAATCGTAATTCTTTTTTTTTTTAATGCTCATCCGGCAGCGGTTTTTTATGAATCGAATTTACTAGTTGTTAATGAATACATTTAAAGAGATTCTCGTTTTGCTATTACTGAAATCAAATATACAGATAAGATAAATTTGTATAAGTGTGATATATTTAAAAAAAAATCAATTTATATTTTTAACATTTCAATCCATTAAGTTGTTTATAGAATAAAACTTTGCATTTTAACGAATCTTATCTTACAAAAAAATTATCGCATGAAAACTTGAAAACGTAAATCAGGAATGATATTTCGTTCATGATTTTCGTTGACGTCAAATAATTAATAATAATTAATGTAAAATACCTTTTTTAAACTTCACATTTTAGTGACGAAGCTACGTAGGAATTGATCGAGCCGTTTATACATAGAAATTAGCGGGTATACAGGTTACGCCCATCCGTCTTCGGAAACAAAAATAAAATTTTATCATATTTTAACAAATCCTAATATAATGGTGGTAGGACCTGTTGTGAGTCTGAACGCGTAGGTACCACCACCCTGCCTATTTCTGCCGTGAAGCAGTAATGCGTTTCGGTTTGAAGGGCGGAGTAGCCGTAGTAACTATACTGAGACCTTAGAACGTATATCTCAAGGTGGGTGGCGCATTTACGTTGTAGATTTCTATGGGCTCCAGTAACCACTTAACACCAGGTGGGCTGTGAGCTCGTCCACGCATCTAAGCAATAAAAAATAATCCTGAGCTGAGAATAATTCTAACCGTTTTTGTAAATTAACATTTCTTAAACGTGCAATGTTGATCCGTAAATCAACTGATCGCGGACCACGTGCGTTGACTGACAATCTATTCTTTTTGTTTTCGGGTATGGATATAAGTCACCAGAGATATATTTTTTTTTTTATTGCTTAGATGAGTGGACGAGCTCACAGCCCACCTGGTGTTAAGTGGTTACTGGAGCCCATAGGCATCTACAACGTAAATGCGCCACCCATCTTGAGATATAAGTTCTAAGGTCTCAATTATAGTTACAACGGCTGCCCCGCCCTTCAAACCGAAACGCATTACTGCTTCACGGCAGAAATAGGCAGGGTGGTGGTACCTACCCGTGCGGACTCACAAGAGGTCCTACCACCAGTAGTATCAGAAAGACTCCTATGCTCGCCGAGTGGTCAGAATTCGACCACATTCACCACGGACACCTTAAGATCAAGGTTCATTTTATATGCTGCTGTCATTGACTTTTTATCATGTAAAAGACGCAACATTTATTCATAGCGCTAAACGTCTTTAATGCGTACTAAGCAGAAGAGAAAATAATGTTGATTGGAAAAACAGAGAAGAAAAATGCACTGGACTTTTGTCTGCCTGTCTGCCTATTGATATATAGATACATATTGATATATAGATACATGCTATTGGAAACGCGACTCCATAGATAGATCAACATCAAGATAGATCTTGTCTCACACTTCCCGAGTTACTGATTATTATATAGATAGATTAACACAGCTCTTTTTTTATTTGCTTAAACAATGTTACACTTAGCAGCTGTCTATCAGAGTGATGTAGCTATTGTTTTAAATTAGAAAATAATATAATCTATGCATAATATTATTGATCTGTGAGATATATTAAGTATAATATTAATCTGTGAAATAAGGAAATTCCAGCTAAGCTTAGCAAAGCGAATTTTGTTAAAACTTATTATAATAAAAACCAAATAATGTTTAGTGAACTATGTTCAGTGTGTTAATATTTTTAACCGACTCCAAAAAAAAGGAGGAGGTTCTCAATTCGACTGTATGTTTTTTCTTTTTGTTACTTCATAACTTTCGACTGGGTGAATCGATTTTGATGATTCTTTTTTTATTAGAAAGCTGACGCTTCCCGTGTGGTCAATTTAGTTCAGTTCTGATAATGGTATCCATGAGAAAACCATATCAGTCTTAAATTTGCATTAATTAAGTACGTGCGCCACAAATAGATGAATAACTCAATATCACGCCAACCGATTTCGATAATTTATAATTATTGTTTTTAGTATATATTAATTTGTTTTGGAATATCTTTTTTTTTTCTATTTGAAGTCGGTTTTTGTTAAAGCATGTCTATTTACAATTATTTTTACTCATTAATGCTGATAAATTAATGTTTTTCAATTAAAAATAAACAACAATGTATATTTGAGTTTATATTTTTGTTTGAGTTGTAGAATAAAAATGTTTACATTACAATCTGTGATATTTTTTTTCACTTGAACAATCCTATTAATACTTCATACATGTTTGAAGCGTGACAGTATTGATTAGAACGGCAAACATAATCCAAAGGTCTATAAAAAATCGATTATGTAATTTACTATAATCGGTTCGCCACGACCGGGCGACCGCTACCACACGCCCGCGGCCTAACCAAACATATCATTCGAATCTTAATACGATTAGATAGTGATGCGCTCACGGTATTATGTTTCGATAAATGAATGCTTAAGGCCTCAAATTAGATACATTTGCCATATTATTTGTAGAGTGAGGCTTTTGTAATTTAAAAAATAATAATTGTAATCTGTGGTCATACAAAGAACATAGAAAAAATCGAATTTAGCTGCTTCAATTAAGTGTCTTCACTACATTGTATAAAACAAAGTCGCTTTCTTTGTCCCTATATCCCCATGTATTAAATCTATAAAACTACGCCACTGATTTTGATGCGGTTTTTTTTAATAGATAGAGTGATTGAAGAGGAAGGTTTATATGTATCATCATCATCAGCCTGCGGCAGTCCACTGCTGGACATAGGCCTCCCCCAAAGCTCGCCACTGAACCCGATCTTCGGTTCTACGCATCCAGTTACTGCCAGCTGCCTTGCGCAGGTCGTCGCTCCATCTAGCAGGAGGGCGTCCCACACTACGTTTGCCGGTTCGCGGTCTCCACTCCAGAACACGTCTACCCCAACGGNCGTAATCGCCACGCTTGGCAGGCGGGTTGGCGATCGCAGTGCTCGGTGCCTTGCACCGGTAATGCTGCTGCCCGTTACCGGCCAGGAGATTTCCGCACCGAGTGGTTTTCGTTGATGGTTATTCCGCCATCTATCGGTCACCAGAGCCCTGTTCGTCAATCAGCAGGATGCACCACGTGCAGGTAGGGTTGGCATTTGAGACAGTGTAGTGTTAATTTGCCCCATTACATCCCTTTATATGTATTATAACATCCATTAAATAGTGGAGAAATCCATAATAAATTACAGTTTCCGAAGCGAAGCGAAGGCGGGTCGCTAGTTCTTTATATTACAATGATTCAATAATCTTGTGTAAAATTTATATGTTGTATATTTGTTTCGAAAAGAGCGTCTTTGCGTTTGTTGCCGTTTCTTTTCAGTACTGAAACTGAGTATTGAATCGATTGTAAAATCATAACGAATGTGAAGCGTTTTTTGTTGAGGCCTATTCGCATATAACATGTTTGTGCTTGATTTGACTTTTGTAAAATCAATATCAAATCAAAATCAGAGTAAACATTATCGAAAATATTATTTCTTTATGATGAATAATTGAAATTAACCGTGCCTTACAATTAATTATTATTCATTACAATAGTGTGACTATTATTCGAATTCCTTTCTAAAATATTTTTGTTTCCTTTAAAGTGCCTTTGTACATAATTTTCCTATTACTCTGTACTATGTCTTCCTTTTTGTGTGTACTTAAATAAATAAATAAAGTATCGTAATTTCTAAAAATTAATTGACATGTGATTGACATATTGTATATTAATGAAACCTTTTTTTGCTTAACGATTCAAAAATTCATTGAAATATTTCAAATATACGAACAATGCTTAAATTGCGATTTAAGTTGTACAGATTTATTTTTTTAATTTAAGTACACTTATATATCAAATGGAGGTTAAAATCATACTTGATTAGATCGAGAATTTTAAAAATGTCGTTCCTAATGTTCTCCTTATATAAAGCTTCTTAATTACAGAACGAAAAACATTTTATTTGATACACTACAAAATATAAAAGCTGTTTAAAACTGTCGGCACTTTCAACTTCGTCTAGTACTAGATTATTTCAGATCTTAATCTGATTCATCTAATTAACCGTTCTTAGTCGTTCACAGAATTTTCCCTGCTAATCTTTTAGCGTAATTCAAACTTAAAAGGAATTTGTCATGACTTTTAAATAAATTTTCCTTGGCGGCATTACAAAGGAATGTCGTCGTATTTAATTCTGCCGGTTTTTTTTTAGATAAAAATAAATAATTACATGACCTCACGTGAACTGCTTTAACATACCTGACTTACCGTGTTTTCTCGAACTTTCTGAGAAACCTTATCGAACGGGGTCCATTCGATTCGAGCATTAAATGGCTTTTAGAACTTTTCTTAATAGTTTCATAAAGCCGAAGTGGTTTCGTTTGAAATGAATTGTAATGTAATTTAAGAATATCTTAAGCGACTCAGTCACATGACGTCGTAAGCGAGAAAGTGGTTTTGTCTTAAAAATCATTTTAATATTGTTTTCCTGTGTCATCTTGTGTAGGTGTAACGTACGCTATTTTACTTCAATAATGTTTAGAGTTCTTGCTAATAACAAAAACAACGATAGGAATGTAAATGGATGTGTGAACGAGGTCACGGTTTATCTGGTTTTTATTTATTTATTCCCTACCCATTTGCTAGTAGCCTATTCCAGTTACGCCCGACGAGTAGGTGAGCTCACGGGCTCAACCTGAGAGAATTTGCTAACACTAGTCCTAGTAAGAGCAGCTTCGCAGAATCTACCACCAGATCAGAAACACAATTCAGTGGCCTGTGTCTTTGGGTTAGTTCGTTCGTCGAACTCTTCGTTTTAATCCTCAAGTTCGAAGAGGGCGGTGACCGGTGCTTGAGAGGCCTAAAGACAAGACATGTTTCGGGCGACGGCTGCTTTGCGTTAACCCGACTCCTGGGTCGGATAGGTAATTAGCGGCGGCCACGATAAGAGGATTATCGTGTCGCACCGCTTTGTCGAAGTAGCGTTTTGATGTTACTTTAATTCGAACACCGTTGCATCGCTAGATACGAACGCACCGGACGTCTTATCCTTTAGGCCACGACGACTTATATATCGATTTACAGCCTCAATAATCAAAAGAAAAACACTCATTCAAATGGGTACAACATTTATTTAGAGTGGTACATTAATATATTATAAGTGCCCTTTAATATTAAGCGATACTTACAACGCGCTAGCCAAGCACGAGCCCCGAGGCATAAACGCGGTAGCAACATTATTACTCGACGCGGCTACTTTGTAAGACTTATTCAAGTCTTCTTATTATAAACATTCAATTACTTTTTCTTTTTGCTTGTGAAAATAAATAACCTATTGTTAATACAATAATTGATTTATGACGATTATATATCATATATCAATTATAAGAGAATATGAATGGATGGTACTTTAATTTACCAACTAAAAAGAAAGTTGCACCTAGTGGGTTAATGTATACGATATGCAAAATTATTCAATTTACTTGAATATTCGCTTAGTAAATATTAATAATTAACCCATAGACATAAACCCACTGAGTTTCTTGCTGGATCTTTTCAGTGCGTTGCGATTTCCATGGTAGGTTCTGATGCTGATGGTAGATCCTTGGAAGCATTGCTCTTGCTAGGGCTGGTGTTAGCTAGCTAGCATGTTGAGCCCGCGGCTCACCTATCTGTC
Organism: Bombyx mandarina; assembly: GCF_003987935.1. The sequence goes on along the minus strand of NW_021011521.1, from coordinate 261,619 downwards.
CGTGCCTAGCTGGAATAGCCCCTTAGAAATAGGTAAGAAAAAAAGAAGAAAAAAAGCGAATAATGTAGCCATAGAAAAAATGTATGTAATTATTAAAAACTTGATTAGTAATAATTCAGTGCGCGTGCAGCCTATGATGTTATCAAAATAGAGCTAATAAGTGTTATGTCGTTTTTAAAATTAACAAATAGGTAGGTTTTGTTTTCGGAAAGAATGGCTCTAGTAACTCTGATCTTCTTTTTAAGCTTTTAAAATTAGAATCGGTGAAATTATAGATATTAGAGATCTGTGATTTTAGATTAATATTTCTGTGGATAATGTATTAAACAGTGCTCAATTATCGAATTGAGAACTGCATCGTGGATTCTTATAATTTTTGGACGATTTTTTTCTGATATTGAGAACTATAAAAACTGACATCGTCTGCAAAGCATAGTAGCAAACGTCTCAAAGGTACAAACTAAGTCAAATCAGCACAAGTTGACTCGCACGATTTTGAGAAAGTAATTTTTACTTTTTTTTTTGTAAACGTCAAAATAAAACTCGTAATAAGCGAGCAAGTGTAACGGAAATTGCTAAAAATAATAACATAGAAGAACAGCGTACGCGACGACTTCATACAAAACGCAATCACCATCAATTGACTCGATCTGACTACTAATTCTATAGAGTTATATTCATTTCCTTTTCACGATAGGAAATTAATAGATAGAGATGGTATGTAATAAGGGCGAGTGTTCGGGGGCATTATTATTTTAAGACACGGTTTATTGTAAGTAAGAGAATGCTTTGAAATGTTTATTTTTACACGCCAGATAACTTTTCTTATGTTCTATAATTTAAGGGCAGCTGATAAACAATTTTAATCGGCTATTGTAGCCCACAAAAATCACTATGAGAATGCCATAGAAAATTTGACCCGTGCAAACAAAAGTGCTGTCATTGAAAATTTTACCAACATATCGCGAACAGGGATTCGTGCCCAATCTCGAATCTCTCAAATCCAATCTTTCACACAACATTCATTTTTTTAATTCCATGTCCACTTTTATTTTCTTAGTCCGACCCTGGTCACATACACAAAGTTAATGAACTAACTGTCATTCATATCTTAATACAAGCACTTAGAAATTAATTATAATAACATAAAACTGTACTTTTGAACTGTTTAATACAACTTTAATTATAAAAATGCGGGTCGAACACGTTTTATCTTTCCGATATTTATAACATAATTTTATTGGAATAACTAATCCTATATATCCCACGACAATGTTCATAGTGCTTAAGTAATTTATATTCTTTACTGGTGGTAGGACCTCTTGTGAGTCCGCACGGCTAGGTACCACCGCCCTGCCTATTTCTGCCGTGAAGCAGTAATGCGTTTCGGTTTGAAGGGTAGAGCAGCTGTTGTAACTATACTTGAGACCTTAGAACTTATCTCGAGGTGGGTGGCGCATTTACGTTGTAGATATCTATGGGCTCCAGTAACCACTTAACATCAGGCGGGCTGTGAGCTCGTCCACCCATCTAAGCAATAAATAATAAATATATATATATATGACGGAGGAGAAACGCTGAAGGAATGTTTTTAAAAAGTGTGACGTCACCATTGCTGACGTCACGGTCATTAAGTTCTCGATGATGACTCATGTTTGGGCTTCCAAAACAAAACTTCACGAGAACTGCGTATATTGCACGAGAAGCATAACAACGTTACAGAGAGATCCGTACTGTACTACGGCTCGGACACGAATGAATAAACGCTAGACAGCACGGCCGTATTTATAGGACTTCGTACACGTCAGCGTGTTTACAAGTATTAAACACGTGAGCGTGTTTACAAGATTTTAAAGTATTGAAATTACAATAAAAGGGACTGTTTAACATCAATTTCTTATCACAGAGTAATTAGTTGATGATCAGTAGGTAAATAGTCATATTTGCGCCGACATATATATCTTCGTGGTCATACCATCATAGGTATTAGATAATAAGGCTTTTCGAATTACTCCATCACGTCCTTACCATCATACCCTAACAGTTTTACAGAAGGTACGGAGAATTGTAATACAATTGTGATATCCACTTGAAACTTGAAATGCTGGAAGTTCTTCCAAAGAATCCAAAATCATGGCGTAGTTGTACCCTTTTTTATGTTACTAGGTCTTGGGATAGTTTGGTTAGATCCTAATAGAGGTTCACTCGACTGTTTGCAGACGTCTTTCTTTTTACCTATGCTGATAGCCTTGAGAGGCTATATCAGCTTGACGTGTAGGTGAGCTCACGGGGCTCAAACCGGGTGTGTTGCTAACACTGGCCCTAGCAAGAGCAGTGCTTCGCAGAATCTACCACCGGATCGGAAACGCGACCCACTGAGAAGATCCGGCTAGAAACTCAGTGGCCTGTGTCTATGGGTTAATTCGCTCGTCGAGCCCTTTTTCGGTCTACAGGATCGGGTATGAGCAGACGTCAAGAGGAACAAAAATTCATCTTTGGCCTAATGTATCAATCAAGTTAACATTAAGTACTTACAAAATTGTTCGCTTCCCATTTGGAATAATGCAAACAATTGTAGCAGTCTTTCTTTGCTTCCTAACTATCTTTCTTCCTATCTTGTATACTGAAGGTGGAGGTCATTAGTCATAGTAGCAATTATTCCAGTGCAACAGAATCTACAATCACATGTCTCCAAATGGGTAATATTCGCCTTTAGGTCTTATAGCGAAGTGTAGTCGGCCAGTTTGCACTAGTAATGAATCAAAGAAAGGAAAAATCTTTTAGTTTTTATGTTGTTAAAATTCCCTAATTAATGTATTTTAACAAGCAACTCATTTTTATGCTGCATCAGAAAGAAACGATAATAAATGTATGTTTTTTAATCGCAAATAATATGATGTCTCATTAAATTGACTTTTAAATGTCTCCGGTTCTGTCCAGCTTCATTAAAGTTTGTATTCACTGAATCAATTTTTAATATGAAGGGTCAACGTCTATCAAGACTTCTCAGCGTTGGTAGCTATTATAAACAAAAAATAATATAAAAATATCGTGAATCGACTGTAGGGTCGCAATGGTTTTGTGTATTTCACAAACATTTTCGTCATCTTTTTTATTAAAATACTTTTGAATGTTTTATTTGCGGGTGACGAGCTCACCGTCCGCTCTTCACTGGAATCCATAGACAACACCATTTGAATACCACCTCAAAATGCGATAAAATCTTGATTTTATTGCTCAACTGCTGTCGCTTTAAATAGTAACTTACTTATTTTGATACCACTACCTACTATCTACCTACTTGACTACCTATTTTGTGGCCAAAATAGGAAATGTAATTTAGATTTATAGTTAGAATTAGAACTTCGCGGAAATGCAGAACTTACAACGCATTTTTTTATCGAACATTGTCGGCTTTAATGTGTAATATTTTTTTAAAAGTGAAGTCATATTATCGCGCATTTTACCTGTTATATCGCACCTTTAGACGACCCACCCATAAAATGTGTTTTTGGAAAACATCGAATAAAGTTTTCAAACCGAAAAGACGTAGAGGAAGGGGACGGAGTGAAAGAGACCAATGGATAAGTTTGTCCCTTTCTAAGCTACTTTTTGTCATTTGATTATTAAGAGTCGCTGAAAAAGGTAGTTCTAGGTCCATTTTTGAATTAAATTCGAAATCCGAAAATTTCTAAATGCGTTTCTATAATTCTAAAGGTGCGATTATGCCATTTTACTTGTATTCTTGAGGTGTTGAAAACCTTCTGCAGCTGTGACTTTGATCTTCGAAGCGGGTCACGGTACCACGTCTAAATGTCTCAGCGCTCCGTAAGTTAAAACTAAATGCTTGGCTTACATTGAACGCAGTCCGCGATTACAAAACTTCTCTTGCGCACAGCAACGCATTGTCACCCTAATACCTTACAGATTATTATTCGACTGCACCGAGTTCTCGATATGTGACTGATGGTGGTCTTATTTCAACTCACGATTATCCTCCATTTCATCCGTTGGCATTAATCAGACACAATTTCGTTTACACTTGTACGATTCACAATAATACAAAACAACCGAATCAAGCAATATTGTACTTTATGCGATAATGGATAAGCGTGCACGTTAATGTAAAGGTAAGTATGCAAAATTAAAATTTCAGTGATTGAAAGTTGAATATTAATTTATGTACCAGCGCCATTGATTGAGTATCTCATTTGAGTACGGACGCAACGAAAATTACTTGTCTTATTCAAAATATTAAAGCAATTCAATATATTGCAAAAGTTATTAAAAGTCATTATATTTAGTTTTTTTTTTTTTGATGATCGATCGACGGACCAAGGGTTCGTACGAAATACGTTTTTTTTTTCTTATTTGGCGAAGAATACGTAAACATGCATAATTAATTGATGCCAAGTTAGTTTATTAATTATTTTTTTTGGTTCATTTCCAAGACGGGACCCTAATTCATATATTTTTTTCTCGAATTCTTGCTTTGACTAAACATATTGAGGTCGTAACATAATTACCTAAAATTGTGTTTTTACAATTTATAATTGGAGGTCCGTTCTTGGGTCCTTTACGAGTGTTTTGGCTGTAAAACGTTTTTTTACTTGAATGTTGAATACAGTTTTTTTTATAGTCAATCAGTATTATTTTAGTGACGGTAAGCAGCTAGTAACAACTTGTTGTCCATGTATTAGTGACTCGGACAGAGAATTTTCAGGTAATAAAAGCCTATAAAGAGTTAATGAAAATATGTCTATAGGACCTAGGTCTTATCAAATTGCTTCTAATTTGCCATCATCAGCCCGTAATAGCAGTAATAGCAGCTTTATGCATAGCTTTAAAAGTCGTCGTGGCCTAAAGGCCAACGGTGTTCGAATCCCGCAGGCGGGTACCAATTTTTCTAATAAAATACGTACTAAAAAAATGTTCACGATTAACTTCCGCGGTGAAGGAATAACATCGTGTAATAAAAATCAAACTCGCAAAATTATAATTTGCGTAATTACTGATGGTAGGACCTCTTGTGAGTCCGCACGGGTAGGTACCACCACCCCGCCTTTTTCTACCGTGAAGCAGTTATGCGTTTCGGTTTGAAGGGTGGGACAGCCGCAGTAGATGTCTATGGGCTCCAGTAACCACTTAACGCCTGGTGGGCTGTGAGTTCGTCCATCCATCTAAGTATTAAAAAAAATGCTATTTCCCTACAGAACTACCAACTTCGACCTTTATGTCGCTTAAAAGTATTTGCACGGGATTTTTTCCCGCCAGCGGGAATAATATAATATGAATAACAACGCATGCTTGAATGAATTGCGTAGCACTAGTAGGTATTCAAACAATCACGCGTATCCAAGACGCCGCATTATCCATGCCTAGTTTGCAATTCAAACTATAACATTACGATTAAAATAATTTTCTCATAACTCCATGCATAGTTAAACATCTTTTAACGAAAGAAACTATTCAAAGATACCGTCACACTTCGACAAAAGCGTAGGCGATCCTCTATAAAAATGTAAATAAAAATCAATTAGTCAGTATAAAGCGTCGTATCCCAAAACAATTAACGAAAACTAATCCTGAAGTCGAATTCATGACGTGCGCCCGCCCACACGTTACTTCATAAAAAACACGTCCAGCACTAATCATATCTGTGAGTCACATGCACACGCGCCCGCACACACGCAGCGCGCACGCACACACGCACGCCGCTCCCATTAGTATGTTGGGCGCGACGAAGACGCTGCGCGTGCTCGCCACTCGCTCCACGGCTTCTTATTATTATTATTTATTGTTGAATAATGTGAATGGTAATGCGTGGTTGTTCACGATCCCGCATAACACCTGCCGTATTTTCCCACAGTCGAGCTCTGGCTGGAGGCGCGCGCAGGAAGTGTGCGGGTGCGAGCGAGACGGCACGATCACGTGCTGTGCACGAGCTTGACTCTCTCGCCCTTAAGTCGGTCGTGATAGAGACGGCCAATGGGATAGCGTAGCGCGTAGCCAGCGTAGTTTCGTAGCTCGTAGCGATGCAATGAATCAGGAACGTTTGTAGGAAGTACTTAATTGCACGGCTTTATGTATCAGTATGCAGATTTAAGGTGCTTTTTGTCGAACACCCTGCGTACAGATTCATGAGTTGATAATTATTAGTGTAATATCTTCTTCTTCTCTATAATATATAAAAATGAATTGCTGTTCGTTAGTCTCGCTAAAACTCGAGAACGGCTGAACCGATTTGGCTAATTTTGGTCTTGAATTATTCATGAAAGTCCAGAAAAGGTTTAAAAGGTAGACAAATATGAAAATGCTCGGAATATAAATAAAAATATCAATTTTGTTTTCCCTTTGATGTGTCCCCCGTCGGACGGATTCCTTTTGTTCGTTTTAAGTTTATTTTACACAAAAGCTTAGGTCTTTTATTTATCGATTGAGGTATTACGAAATCTGCCGGGTCAGCTAGTTATTAAATAATTTTCGTAACTAATACGTCTCGGCTGCAGTTCGTTGCTTCTTATAACTCGAACGATTATGAGATGACGCAAAGGCAACGAGAAAAACCGCAAAAGGTCTATTAATCTGTCTCGTGGCGGCGTGATAAATAAGCGTTAATAATACTAGCTGACGTAGTAATATGGAAAATTACCAGATAATTTTATTCTCGAACAAAGTTGAGAAATAAAGGCTAGAAATAATAGTAGAGTTTTACATGGAAATAAATAGTTTCGCATTAATGAAATAAATAGGTTCTAGTGACCATTTAAGGCATAGAGATGTACAATTTTATAATTGGCGTACACCAGGAGAAAAGTTATTTCGTCTCACTTAGTGTGAAATGGTTACCTGAGGTCAGAAATTACAGCATAAATGTGTCTATCATGAGTTCAAAGAATTAAGGAAATCAACTTTTTATTAGTAACTAATATAAATTAATTAATTAATAGGTAGCAACCTAGCTAACATAGTTAATTAAACACCATGGGGGTTACCCGTGACCTCATCTTATTGCATAAGGGTCATTTGTGTCCTTAAGCGGTTTTATTGTTATACATACTTACGGAACCACAAATAAGATCTATTAATAAAAAAAATGCGTACATTTCTTGATAAAATAAGAAAATTTAAAGAGAAATGTTTATTTAAGATAAAGTATTTTTTGTGATGGTGTTGAACGTGTATATTATTAATTTGCGGAATTACTGGTGGTACGTGACATCTTTGAGCGGGTTTGAAAGGTGGGTACCGTAACCCTGCCTATTTCTGCGGTGAAGCAGTAATGCGTTTCTATTTGAAGGGTGGAGTACCCGTTGTACTGTAAAAATTGAGTCTTAGAACTTATGTATCAAGGTAAGGGGCCGCATTTATGACGTTAATGTCTATAGGCCCCGGCAACCACTTAACACCAGGTAAGCCCAAGCTCATCCACCAAACTTAACAATAAAAGCAAAATCAGAAAGGCTTGGCATAATTAGTGGCATAATTAAACTCGGAATGTTAATTACCTTTACAGAAGTTTACGGTCAAATATATACTAATGAAATCCAATACGCAATCAGTCAGAATAAATCCAGCAATCCTTTAATTTTATCTAGACGCTATATTCAAATTGGTGGAAACTTCGAGAAGTATACTTCACACAGAAACAAAATAGCATATCTGTTACGCACATGTGTGAGTTTATAAAAGTTAATGTTTTTTTGATTGTACTTCAGAATTTTCTATTAAAACTACGTTATTTGGCAGTTTCCTTAATGCTGACGTTAAAATTAAATGAGAAACATTTACTTATGGTTCGGGATTCTACGAAGCACTGCTCTTGCTTGCATTAGTGTTAGCAACATCGTCAGGCTAGAGCCCCGTGAGCTCACCAACTAGTTCTATGAATCCAGCATTTTTTACTGATGGTAAAACCTCTTGTGAGTCCGCGCGGGTAGGTACCATCGCCCTGCCTATTTCTGCCGTGAAGCAGTAATGCGTTTCGGTTTGAAGGATGGGGCAGCGGTTGTAACTATACTAGAGACCTTAGAACTTATATCTCAGGGTGGGTGGCGCATTTACGTTGTGGATGTCTATGGGCTCCAGTAATCACTTAACACATATATATATAATGTTTCGGGAAGTATTGAGTATTTACTATGTCAGCAAAAAGTATTCATACATCCTATATTAAGTATACTTGCCAATGTCCATCTCGATTTAATCTAAGGTCACATCGAAGTAAGTCAATGAACCGTCTGCTTGTTTAACAAGTACTTTTCCAATCATAATATCAGATATCGTCCGTTATCATTTCCGAGGAATCTTCAACTATTCATACATCCTCGTGTCGAGTGTGTACTCGACAAAGGAGATAATTTTCCTGTTATCCTCCACATCAATAGATCACCAGATAATAAATTGTGGAATACCCGCCGCTTGAATAGATCTCCCGGATGTTCGCAATTTAGTTTCGTTCAAACCAATGAATGCTTCTATAGATGAATTAACAATAAAACTGCTCATCCCGAGCACGCTTCACTAGGGAGTTCAATTTTAGACTTTACGACTATCTGCATAAGTGCTAAAAGTTTTTTTTTGGTTTGAGGGGCTGTCCACTGCGGCAGTCCATTAAATCGGGTTGCCGTTGACCGGATGCGACGCTCGTGTTTCACTGATTTTAACAAAAACATATGTTACGTCATTCTATATTCTTGTTACGGTCACTTCGAGGGTGGTTCAGTTATTGACTTGGTTATGACGTTGTTATTGTAGAGAGCTTAGCCATAAAAATGGCTTTAAGCTTAGTGCGTTTTATACGAACATTAATTACTTAAAAAATTCAAGCAATGTAAATCTAAAAGTAGAAATGTACAGATATTCATCAGGTGCTTACGATAATTGTTAAGGTTTACGAATATTTTGCAAGCCAATATTACGGTCTTGTTTTTACTTACCTGATCGCCGGTAGCCTAAAAGGCTATTATTAGGCTACTATTAGGGGTAAGGGCGATAGGGGTAGGTGAATTCATGAGTTCAACTTGAGAGAATTTGCTAACACTGCCCCTAGCAAGAGCAGCGGGTTGTGTCTAGGGCTAGTTCGCGCATTGAACCCTTCGTCGTTATCGACAAGTACGACGAGGAAGGTGACCGGTGCTTGAAGAACATAAAAGCACCAGATTGCAGTGTACATACGCACGCACTCAACTGTATTCATTTCTAATCATACGTCACATTTCAAAAAACATTGCGATGCAGCTGAGGCTCTGATAACGTCTGAGAATGCGGCAATCACTTTGCCTCAGTCAATTACTCAAAATAATTTACAGTAACATAATAATAAAAAAGTGAACATATTTTCTGGTGGTAGGACTTCTTGCGAGTCCGCACGGGTAGGTACCACCACCCTACCTATTTCTGTCGTGAAGCAGTAATGCGTTTCGGTTTGAAGGGTGGGGCAGCCGTTGTAACTATACTTGAGACCCTAGAACTTATATTTCAAGGTGGGTGGCGCATTTACATTGTAGATGTCTATGGGCTCCAGTAACCACTTAACATCAGGTGGGCTGTGAGGTAGTCCATCCATTTAAGCGATAAAAAAAAATTGATCTCAGTGTCATGAAAACGACCACCGGCATTTCGGTTGGGTGCCTCCGAGTCAATGGATGAGTTTTTGCAACATTCAGCAGTGTGGCCACCAAATGTGTGACATGTAATCTGACCTCTGCTGTAGTTTCGCCGAGATTCGGCCACATGCTATGGCATATGGTGTGCCGAAGGTCACCCAAGGAGGCATTTTTTATTAGTTTCCTTGTTTACGTCGTATTTGTTTACGATGTGTACTTAAATCATGCATAAGTTTTTTTTTATTGCCATTAGTAGGTCATTTCATTCCCTGGTCCTAAGAAGTTCCGGAGCCCATAACTTAGACCGTAAATAGCGCTATTTGGCCTGAGACATCATAGTCTCAATTGTATTGTATGATAAGGACGACCTCACCATTCAAGCCCATACCCGATCCTGTAGACCGAATGGTAAATAGTCGACATCGCTCAAAAACACATCATTACGGATCCTCCCGATCCATTAACGGTGCTTTTACGTACCACAAGCACCGGTCACCGTCCTCGTCGAGCCCTCGTCTAACGCACAGACACAGTCCACTGAGTTTCTCGCCGGATCTTCTTAGTGGGTCGCGTTTCCGATCCGGTAGTAGATTCTGCGAAACACTGCTCTTGTTAGGGCCAGTGATAACAACACTCCGGTTTGAGCCCCGTGAGCTCACCTACACGTCAAGGCGAAGCTGACATAGCCTCTCAAGGCTATCAGCATAGGTAGAAAAAAAAGCATTCAAGCCAGACATATAACAGCTTCGCCGTAGAGATAGGCAGGATGGAACACCCGAATTCTAATACGCCTATGACTGATAAAAACGAACATTTGTTGCGACGGATACCAGTCACCATTTGTGGCAATAAAGAAAGACATGTAACCACAATTATACTTCACGTCACATTAAATAATCTAAATGCTGAATTGCGAGTTATAAAAGCGGTTAATAGCCGACTGACGATGAATTAATTCCATTATAAATTGCAATCTCCGACATCCGATTGTGAAACAAACGGTAGTTAAGTACGGTAGCTCTTGGCGAAACGTCTCGGAATTAAATAAAAAAATCTTCATTATGAATTTATTTGTTCTTTAGAACAACCTTTCACGATGTTGTTACAGATCTAACATTATGCATTTACGTTTAAGCATAAATGAATGTATTCTATCATTTTAACCGAAACATTAAGTATGGGATCAATACTAATATTATAAATGTCAAAGTGTGTTCGTTTGTCTTTCTTTCTCGTCGAAAAGTAGCAACGGATTAACTTGTTTTTGATCTGGACTGTGATACTAGATAGGTTTTATCCAGAGAAATCATCTCATTCCCAAGGATTTGCTTTTTATCTTTGGAAAAATTACGCTTAGAAAAAATAATTCTCAGTTTTCCCTGATCACAAGGGCAAAGCCGCGCGTAACAGGTAGTGATATACAAACATAATTATTCGTGTTTTTTATGTAAATTTGGTTAATATTTAAACGGAATAATTACTAGTGTTCTACGGTTTCCGGATCCCATTCCCGGTCGTAATAGTTGATGTTGTCTCGTGTGTTTTTATTGATCTCAACCAAATCATGGGAGGTAATCAGCCTGGGATGTCAATTCTGGAATTCTTAAAACATAGTTTATACTGTAAGTAGTTTTTGGTTTTGAATCGAATCGATTTTTGGTTTGTGTTTTATGTAAAAAGGAGCTAGTTCTATATGGATTTATGAATAAGTTTGTTAATAAATGGCGTCGAGATTTCAGACAAAAATAAAATGCTAGTCATATACTAATGTATTTGAAAATTTACTTTGCCCAATATAAGTTAATATTATAGAAACGCGTATCATCTTTTTTTATTTAAAATTATCCCTATTGTTGCAATACCAACGCTTGTAGCGCACACATATGTACCTGTTCATTCTATATGACCTCTTAGAGATGTCAAAGTCAAACAATTTTAGAAGCACGTGCTATATTTATCTTGAGTGTCATCTATTCATTCCTTATTTAAGACGCGTTTGTCCTCCGTATCAAAACCACGTGCCTTTTATTCAATTCTTAGTGTGGATGAGCTCATAACTCGTCTAGTGCTGATTGGTTATTGAAATAATGCCGCTCGCCTCTTCTTTTTCTTTGTCTCCACTTTATCCCACTAGGCTTACGGTAGGCAGTGGCTTGGCACTGCCCCTGGCATTGCTGAAGTCTACGCATCACATGTCCATACCACGCTACCGTCCGTCTCTTTAATTAATCAATCACCGAGTCTACTTTTACAGTACTTCTGATATACTCATTCCTTATCTTGTCCATTCTCATCACTCCGCACATCCATCTCAACATTTGCATCTCTGCCGCATGTACTCCTCTTTCATGCTTTACTTTCGTCACCCAACATTTAGACCCATATAACACGACAGGACTAATGATCGTTTTGTAAATTTTTTTTAAAATAATGTCGCCCGCCGCACCCTTTATAACAAGAAATTAACCTTTGTATTTGAATAGAGAGTGTTGTTTTTTTTAAATAGGCAAGTCATTAGGAAAAGTCGAATAGTAACTAACTAGTTTCTAAATTCTACAAGTTTGATCTTTCGAAAACGATTCATTCGTGTTCCAGGTAAATGATATTCGATATAAATATGTCTGGATTATTGCCTCATAAAAAGCAAGTGCTCGTTTATGTTTGTTTTTTACTCAATTATCATCCAATTAAACGTATTACGTTAATATCAATTCTTGGTCAATTAAATACGACAATCTCTGAAAACGCACTCGCCCTATTAAATGGCCTGCCTATTTCGGCCGTGAAGCAGTAATGCGTTTCGGTTTGAAGAGTGGGGCAGCCGTTCTAACTATACTTGAGACCTTAGAACTTATATCTCTTAGATATCTATGGGCTTTAGTAACCACTTAACACCAGGTGGGCTGTGAGCTCGTCCACCCATCTAAGAAATAAAAATAGAATACTGCGGTACCTACACTTCTGCATTTCCTCCGAGAAACCCTTCATACTTCAATCAGTTATTGCTTGTCGCAAAAAGAACTTTCGTAGTAATACAATAAGGTTGCGATCTGCATAAACAAATCTTCTTGTGTTTAGCTGTTTGCGAAACTTTAACACAAAACTACAATTTTATTAAATTAAATCCTGTACTTTATTAGATAAGCATAATTTAATCTAAATAAGTATTATGTTTGGTGTTTTAAGCTTGTTCATTAAACTGTACAAAAAAGTAAAGCAATTACTTTGATCGTACCTACTAATATATTTAATTAACCTTCACAGGCAACCTGATAGTCGATTTAGTCTATAACTATGATGTTGTGAAAAGCGGAGAAAACAAACAAACAGTACTCTATTTGTATATAATATCTAAATAAATGCTTATGTAACCTTCTATGGGAGTTATCTTCAAGTATCTCATCTCTACGTCTAGTAAGAGGTAAGTTTCTGAACACGTGCTGCGGTAAATCTTTGATACAAAAAACGACCTCAGATTTTGGTTTTACAATTTTTCCTTTTCCTCGTCCTCTCAAAAATCGGACATTCTCGTTCTGATTATAAGCGCCAGTAACCGCTTAATATCAGACGAAACGTGAGCACGTCTGTCCGAAATTGCCAATAAAAAAAAAACCAGAATGTCTTTGTACAACAAACAAACACATGAATAGTGTACAGATTCATTATAGAGCTAATCTTCAAGTACGATCTGTGAGACGGCGAGGTCGTGCCGTTCTGAGCACGTGCTGAGGTAAAGGCACATCGTTCCCACGGTCGGCCTGCGCCCCACCGCCGCGCGTGAGCCGACTTAACTCGTGCCCGACTGATGGCGACATACCACGTTCAGCATACTGTTTCGTATATTTAACTTTCGTTGTATAACTAAATAAATTTTAAACGGAAAGGTAATTCGAACGTGTTTCGGTTTTCAAACGTTGCTCGTTTATTTGATCTATAAACTTTTTCAGTGTATGTATGCTTGAGAGATCTTTTACTAGGGACGGTTGATAGCTTAGATTTAACGCGAAGAAAAAGTAAACTAAAAAAGATTGTGGATTGAAAATTATATGTTTTTTTCTTTTCTTTCTTTTTCCTATTACCCTCTGCTAGGGTATAGGGCTCGAATCAAATCCTTCTATTTACATCGGTCTTGGGCAGTCTGTTCTAGCTCCTCCCACATCATGCCCAAGACGCCTAGCTTCTGCTCCATCGAGCGACGCCAAGTCGGTCTGGGACGGTCACTCTTCTTTCTGCCAGACACTTTCCAGGTCAGTGCTCTCTTGGATAGATGGGTATCGGGCTTTCTCAATATGTGACCAATCCAATGCCACTTTCGCGTAAGGATCTCCTTCTCCATTGGTGTCTGCTTGGTGATCCTCCACAGCTTAATTTCACAGCACAGCAAAATTATATCAGTCTCTTTTAATCACAACATGCACTTTGTGAGTTTACACATGTACCCCCATTATATTCGAATAGGCAGTAATCTGCACGATAAATACTTTGAGACAGCCATTACAGCGAAACAAAAATTAAGGCTTTTTCTTGTGAATGAATGATTGCTTTAGAATCGCATTTACTTTTGTCAATTACAAACAGACGATAATTTGGTTGCATCTTATCACGTTTGCTTGCGTCATCGATTATAATCGGCATTAAAGTGCCCTGTTTATTTACTCATATAAATACAGGGTGTCTTGGAAATCTTCACATAAATTATAACAAAAAAAAAACGTTCGTTAAACTTAACTCGCTTTTTTTAATTGGTTTTACTTGTATCTATCTATGTAACGGTATCTTTCAACGAAATTGGCACAAACATCAAGACGGCCAATTGACTTTAAAATTGGGAGACATGTCAAGGGTCGACGACAATACAACAATTTTATTATTTTAGCCATATTAATATAAGGACCATCAGCATAAGAAAACATGACTTTTTGGTTCGGCTTACGATTTTAATACGATTTTACGGCTACGAAATTTGCACGTAATGTAATTCAATTTAAAATAAGCTGACATGTTGAAATTGTGGCCTCGGCGTACGTTTATAAGTTGCATTCATGTTCCATTTGTGGTTCATAATATGAAAAACAAAAACAATTTAGTCTTAGCCTAGTTAATGATTTCACTTTAGTATCGCAGTTCAATCCGCATCGCAAATCCTTTGCTAATACTCTGTGGAGGCTACTAAGCTACACGTTTTATTTGTAGGAAGATTTTGACCGCTAATTTTCAGTAGCTCCGCTAGCCGTCTAGAAGCGTTCGCTGGCAATCTAATTTTCGTAATATAATTTCAACGTGCCAAGTTTATAGAGTGATGATATATAATTATATGAAGTAGGAAAGTGGCGGAAACGGTGCTCTTTCACGACCCGTCCGGTTGTGTAACGGCGTCACTCTTTACATCACAGATGCTGACTGTACCGAACTAGAAAGTATTGAATTCGTCGTCGCCTGTGTGAAATATTTCTCTATGATTCACTAATAGAGCATTAGAAAAGTGATTTGCAGTTTGCCGTGTCTATTCCCAAATGTGTTTCTGTATCTGGGATTGGTAAGAATGGAACATATGAAAAGAGTGTGGAACGAAGCGTTGTGTGGGAAAAAGAGAATGACAGAGAAAATAAAGATGGTGAAGACAATTGAATGAGTAAGATATGAAAAAGGTATCAGTTAGTTTTTAATTACAATACCGGAGAAGATTCTGGAAGAGAACAATAAATTACAACAGTGGAATAGATTTATTTTATGCGCCACGATCCCAATTCTACATATTATTATCTATTATGGCCCAAGTCAAGCCAAGTATTTCGGCACAAGCGCTCAAGAAAGTCGTGGATTCACAATCTACACCGGAGTTGACACTGGACAAGTTGACGTCAATATTAATTAATGTTTTTTTTTGTTTATTGAATCTGAATTTAATATTGACATATCTTTCGTGTAAACGTTGGTATGGTGTTGATGGTGCAGGGTTACAATGAACAGAATAGAAGTAGTAGATATTAGCCACAAATTCAATGTTTTTGTTGCTTAGTGAAGGTGTAGGGACCGCAAATGTCCCCTTAGCAACTAACAATTATATGTAGGTATGCGTTAGCGGTAATTATAATGCAATGATGATACGTCAGTCTCGGGATTGTCGGACGTTAGGTTGTAATCCCAATATACGTTAGTCACTTAACTGAACACGTGTCTTATTAATCCTTGCCCGTTATAGAGACTCAACAAAGGTTTATAAAATTAAAGATCAACTATGTAATTAATATGTTTGATATTTTTGTAGTCCTAAATGCAAGTAATTAAATATGTATAGATTTTATTCTTGACGAACATGAGACAAGAGACCTCGCGTTTATTATAAACAGTTTACGATTTTTGAAGTTCCGAATACCTTAATTTTCGTGGTCACAGACAAGATTAAGCCGTAAAAGTAGTTTTAATCACATTTACGAGTCGCAAACACCGAAGAAGATAGTTAATAAGAAATAAACTGCAACATGTAAATGTCAAGAAACGAGCTCGTGAATAAATTTGAATAAATACCTATGTATCTTGACAATTGATATGTGAATATCGATAAGTAAATACGTTGTTTCTTTGAGTGACGAGCTATTGCGAGATCATCGGTCACCAGATCAACGTTTATACTATGCGATCAAAATAAGGTATGTTGAAATGGACTGATGCTCAGACACAAAGATTCAATTATTATTTTATTAAATTCTTTTTTTTTATTGTCCCTGTGGGCAGACGTGCATACGGCCCACCTGATGGTGAGTAGTTACCGTCGCCCATGGACTTCAGCAATGCCAGGGGCAGAGCCAAGCCGCTGCCTACCGCTTAATACTCTCCACACGCCTCTTTTGAAGAAGGACATGTCATAGTTCTCGGGAAACACCGTGGAGGGGAGCTTATTCCATAGCCGGATGGAACGTGACAAAAAAGACCTCTGGAAACGCACTGTCGATGAACGCAGCGGTTCCAGATAATATGGATGAACTCTGCTCCGATAGTGGGAGGTGCGATGATAAAAAAGAGATGAGGGGATCATCTCAAAATATTCCTCAGAGCACTCCCTTTGGAACATACAATTATTATTTTAAGACTAATGAAATATTTTCAAAGCAAAATGTATCTTATTCCTTTATCTATTTTTTATTTAATTTGCTCATATATACTGAGAAAAAGTTTTTCTTAAATATTTTAGACACTCTTGGCCAAAACACTTGTGCGATAATAAAATTAATTCATATGTCTGCAAGCTCTATTAGCTTTGAACTTAAATAACAGACCTTACTTGACTCAGTACACACTAACATCCACAGATCATAGAAACAAGTGTTGTTGTGTTTCTATGATCTGTGCTAACATCACATCACATCACACTGATTTCAATTGATCTCAAATATCGTAGGAAAGTGGATATTATGTTTATAAAGCATATTTTTATTGGTACAGAAAATGTTATGAAATAATTCGTTACTATTGTTTTCTTATTCCAAATTGTTTCTAAATCAAATTATTTAGAACTCGATAAGTTTGTCTTCGAGTGCTTAGATTATATTCTTATCTCACAGAGTTATTTCATCGGCTTTTGGAGTATATTCCTTCAATTTCTATCGCCGACTGTACAATTTGAACAATGATTACGCAAGTCCAAATGAGAGTCGCGTCACAATAGACCTCTCGTGTTTTGTTATTCCGGTCGTATCTCTTGTTGAACTGTCAGGAATATTATATTATTCGTCTGGTATAGGGCGTATATCTGTTGCAGCTATGAACGTTTATGCTGTATAATTTCGATTAGCTACTTATAGTTCTGTATGAGCTTGGAATTTTTAATTACGCTATTGAAGTTTACGGAATGACGCTGACCACGTTGTATCCGCGAGTTCTGTTTTAGGTTTGTTTTATTGCTGATACGGAAGGCAGCCTTTTTACTTTGCGATTTGGTTTTAGCAACGTACGACAGGGATTAGTGTTATGTTTTTCAAACACGCGGATACTGTTTTACTTTCACTATAAGGTCGCAGGGTATTCCGGTTCGTCTTTAAAAACTATTTGTTAACACAATGAATATTTTCTCTAGATTTGCTTTGTTGGAATAGAAGGCGACTGGAACCCAGCCCACTATATCGTTAATAATAAGGTAATAATTCCTAGCGGGTTGCTATTAGTGAATACTGATATTTATTTTTATTTAACTTATAAATACATTCTTAATTTTTAAACAATGACCACTTGTAGGTATTATGAGTAAGGGAACAGTGTAGGTTTTTTTTTTTTTTCATAAGTAAAATATAGTTTTTATAGAGTAATGCTATGGTTTAGTTAGTCGTTATTTTCAGATTTCTCAGTGTGACTATAAAAAATGACTCTTATTTTATAGCCATGTATTCTATGAGGGTGTAACACAGAAGCATCGTGGGAACAGAAGTTATTTCGGGACTCGAAACGAATTCAATCAGTATGAACAGGATGCGAAAGAAATTAGCATCCGACTGCATCACTGTCAGTGGAAGTCCAACAGACTCAATTTGAGCATCCTGCGATCTGATCTAAATCAGATCCAGGGTTGTCGCGATCGATTCAACTCATATTCTAGTGAGCTGCTCTACTCTTTGCTGCGATAACTTAAATATACGCTAAGTGGTGGCAACAGGACAATGTT
Organism: Bombyx mandarina; assembly: GCF_003987935.1. The sequence goes on along the minus strand of NW_021011521.1, from coordinate 243,355 downwards.
TAAATTCAACTATTTATAGACGCGAGAACAAAGTTTTTATTGCCGTTATAGGCAGACGAGCATACCACCCACCTGATGTTAATGTTAAAAATGACAGGGGCAGAGCTAAGCTGTTGCTCACCCCTAAGTACTCTGCAAGACAAGTTTGAAGAAAGACGTGTCATAGCGCTCGGAAAACACCGTGTAGTGGATGTCATTCCAAAGCGAGATGGCACGTGTCAGAAAAGATCTCTGGAAACGCAATGTGGATGAACGCAATGGTTCTAGGTCGTAGGGATGAACTCTGCCCCGGTGGAGGGTGATGCGATGGTCAAAACGAGATGACGGGACCATCTCAAACAATTCCTCAGTGCTCTCCCATTACTATTAAGCTTTATATATTAGACTAGAGGAAATACGCACTCCAGTCGGATAATGTGGGACGAAACATATGAACGATTTTGTTGCAGATAATTATTCATAGCAGTGTCCGCATTTGGTACCGACTTTCTAGACGTTCGTCTAGACATTTCATACTGTTAGTGTTTATGGTTCAGTTCGAATAAATTCAACATAAATTTCTGGTTAACGTTTGCGTGGGCGCAAATCAATTCAAATACCTCTATAGAATATTCTTTAATGTTCGTAGTTTTTTTGTTTTGTTTTATGTGTTATTGGATTTTAATGTATAAGATCATAGGTTAAAGTGATACAAAGTTATCTAAAATAGTTTTGATATATAGTATATTTGCATGCAATTTTGCAATGGGAACGCACTTTCAACTTTTTTTTCTCTACCTATTAGTCGGTAGCCCAGGGCGCTGTTCCAACTACGCCCGGACGGGTAGAAGAGCTCACGGGCTCATCCTGAGAGAATTTGCTAACACTAGCCCTAGAAGAGCAGTGCTTCGCAGAATCTACCACCAGATCAGAAACACGAGCCACTGAGAAGATCCGACAAGCCGGCAAAAAACTGGTTATATGGGTTAAGTTGCTCGTCGAACTCTTGCACTGGATAAGTGCTCGAAATGCCTAAAAACAACGAGAATGGATCGGGCATATTTAAAATGACTTGTTTTTTTGTGATTGGCGCATTACTGGTGGCTCTGAGGCCTTTTCAGTTTCACCAGGACAGGTGAGCGAGCAAAGGCTCAACCAGGAGGGGGGCTCAGCCAGGGGGGAAAACAATGACTTGTCTAGCGGTCACAGCGGCTATTCATTGCTCCACCGTTGACCCGTTAGATTTATTCATAAGCATTTTACTAAGTAACGCTGCAGCACTGTAGCATGAATATTAAAGCTATTTTCCTGTAAGCATCCCATCGAACGTATTTATGTAGGTACATTATGCGCACGTTTGACATTGCAACGTACGCGACCCGACCACTGCGCGTGCCAGATACGCAACTTGTCCGTACACTGGCGCCCATTCAACGGTATAAGATGTTTCTAGAAATAAATAAAACTACCTCTTTTTGGTTTTACGTTTCTTATTTCTATTTACCAAGAAATTATTGCTATTAGAAACTTAGATAGGATCTATCCGGACCTACAGATTCTGTTGGTTCGTTTTGTGTTAAATGAAATGTAACAGCCCACTACTGAGTTTCTCGCCGGATCTTCTCAATGGGTCGCGTTTACGATCCGGTGGTAGATTCAGCGAAGCACTGCTCTTGCTAGGGCCAGTGTTAGCAACACTCCGGTTTGGGCCCCGTGAGCTCACCTACATGTTAGAGCGAAGCTGAAATAGCCTCTCAAGGCTATCAGCATAGCAAGGAAAAAGAAGAAGAAACAAGAAACGTAAAAATCTAGAAATAGTTTCTATAGAATTTTAGACGGTATTGCCATTACTTGCGGTATACAAATAAGGCTTTAGTCGTCGGTGCCAGATAAAATTGTTAAATGTTATATATAGATCGGATATAACATAAAAGATAAAGTAAAAATAGTTTCAAGTATGTTTACGAATGAAATTATTTCCGACTTTTGTATAGTTTGTATTTGTAAAGAATCGACAGGCTCAGAATCGTGTTGTATCTTAGGGAGCTATCGTATTATTATATTTTCATTATTTTGATGTTAAAAATATATCACGGAACTTTTAAAAATGGACACGTGATTACTTTAAAGCACAATGAACAGCGTATGTTGCATTACTTAAAAAAAAAACACCGACTTCCTATTATTTTATTATTAATGACAATTTATGTTAAAATCCTTTTTCAATCATTAAGTAATGTTTCGTATCAAAAGTAAGATCCAACTGTAATTATGTATTTAAAACATTTTTTTAAATGTGCCAATCCATTGAACTGTTTGAATGTGAAACTTGCAAACAAAAGATTCCCAGATAAATTTCATTAATTAGAATTTCTTTTAATAATGAACTTGTAATTGTAATTATTGTCTACAAAAAACAAACAGCTACTAAACACATAAACGCTATTAATCGGTAGAAGTTTCTATGGGAAGGTTTTTTTAAAAACTAAATAGAAAAATTGTATGGAAAAAAAAAACCGTAGACCGATTATCATTTTCATACAATCGTATATCTTTTAAAGGTCACGCGTGATACCATTCAATGTACACACACCGTGCATTATTCAATATTGAAGAAACTCTTCGTTATTGCATTCCGTAAAGACGTAAACGACGCGCAATATACACGAAAAAATACAGCTCAACGCCTTAAAAATAAGGCTTCAATTACCTTGTCGGTAATGACGAAAAATAAGACATTTACAAAACTTAGTAATAAAGGAGCTGGCTACAGTAATGTGGCACTTTTGTTATGAACGTTAAGGACTATAATAAATTTTAGGCGTAGCGTGTATCGTAAGCCAGGAAGCGCATTGTTAGGTCACGTTCTCACAGCTCCCCTTTTCTTTGAGGGGGGAATAAATAATTGTAGTTTTTTTTCTGTCGCATATGGCCAAGGAAGCGTATTTTGTGCGATTCGGTTCCCACGGCTCGCCCCTCGCCTATCGAGGTCAAGAAAAAATACGTGCCAGTATAATAATGTGGGGGTTTCTTTTGTAAAAGCAGATGCACGCAACTAGGTTTAAGTATGGACTTGTGAAAAGTGAGGTTGTTGTTGAGACGTTTTTTTTTTGTTGATGATAATTCGATTTCGCTGCTTGTGGAATCTAATAGATTTAAAAAATATATATATCATTATATTTAATTCTACGAAAGAAATCAACGTTTATGATTCATTATCTTAATGCTAATCAACTATTTGTGAAATAGTTCGTTGAAGATTTAGATTTTAATTATTTCACAGAATTATCAATTACTTAATTTTGGACTAGGTTAATAATACTGTTTTTAACACTACAAGTCCGACTGGCGGGCTTTTGTGAGTTTTCGTGAGTTCGTTGTTCCGGGCTGTTGGCGAAGATGATATATAAATAATGTTTACACTGATTTGGTATGAGGTTTAATATAAAAAAAACGACACAATGACTAACAAAATACAAAATGAGTTGAGAATCGTACAGTTACACTAAGACTCGCAATATCTTACTGGTCGTCGTCGCGCGCGCTGAGGGCGTGTGTTTTCGCGCTCAGAGAGCTCTGTCTCAGCGGGCGGTAAGGCGGCGGCGGGGGCGGTATCGCACGTTCGGAAATTACGTTCCGTTATATCCTCCCCCTCCGAGTCACTAGAACGCCTCGTTAGTGGCTCGGCAGAAACAACAAGACGGGGCCGTCCACGCAGGCGTCGAGGCTGTACTGGAGCTGAGACCTGACCGGTTTGATTATGATACGGCTTCAAATGAGAAGCATGAAATTTCCCTAAAACCTGCGAATTCAAATCAGTAACCTCATAGGTAGTAGGACTAACGATATTGCTAATCTGGTAGGGTCCGTCACGCTTAGGCATGAACTTCTTCGTTCTACCTTTGGCGGCATCACTTAACAAGTGCGTAGAGAGAAGGACTAGATCACCTACTTGGTAACTGGGACCAGAGAACTGAATTTTGTCGGTTTGCTACTTCCTATCATCCTGATGATGTTCAGCGTAAGGCATTGGGGCTCCCCCTGGTCTGAAGACATCCTCGTTGCACTGCAGAAGAGAAGCTAGGCNAAAAAAAAAAAAAAAAAAAAAGGTACCCGTACCTAATGTGTGTGCTTTATTATTATAAAACGAATATTTCAAATAGGTTTGTGGTTTATTTTGCAGTATATCTACGCAGTAGTGTGTTGTCAGTTTAAATGGATAAGTGTTTTTAATCAATTGTTTTTAAGCTATTGCATAGCTTTTATCGCGGGGTTTGAGCGCGGCAACCGAATCAAGAAATTCCGTAACGAAAATAAAACCTGACACCCCCGCATTCCGCCTACCATGTAGCTCGCATTCAACACATTCACACGCTGCACTTGTGTAGTGTTTGTGAATAAGCGCGCGGCGTGACGTCGCACTGCATGCGCATCATGAAAGGTCTCTCTCTCGCGCGGTCTAGCTTATGAGTGTGAAGGGGACAGTTAATGTTTTGCTTTTGTTAATGTTTATAAATATGGCGTGGTCGTATTTTTTATTGTTTTAATATTAAATTATTATTGTCTAATTATAATTGCATAAATTGATAAAAAATGCTATGCAATAGTTTTACCGTTGCAGTCCCCGAGTGCCACACGCGTTTTTTACATTAGGGAGAAAGTTTCGGGCGTAGTACCATAAAAGTACGACAGGTGGCGCACGATTAGATTTAACACAGGTATTTGTTGTCATTTGTTATCGTTTGTAAAACTTCAAATCAAGAACCTAAAATCATTTTCCGATATTTTACTACTAGATAATTTTTTAACTACTTCAATAGCACGTCTGGGTATAGTTGAAGTCAAGTAAAATATGAACAGTTTCTGTCTTCTGCTCTTTGATGATAAGAAAAAAGAGGATCATTCAGTATGCTTAATGAATTTTAGTATAATAGTACAATGTGCCGTCTCCTAGTTTTAATGAGTGAGACGGCAATCAATCTGTTATTGTGTATTTTCTATAATTTCTTTGGTTTTCGCGTGTCCCAGATATAATTTAAACTAAGTTTACAAAAAAGATATTAGCTACTTAAAAAATTAAAAATTTTATTGTTTCATCACAAACCTTAAAAGTAATTTTAAATAATATATGTTTTATGACTCATTTTAATTGTAAATTTAATGTGACGAAAGGTGTTTTCTTAAAATTAGGCGAAGTGTTAAGCGTTAAAAGTACTAGAGGTTAAAAGTGACGATTACGAAAACGAATTAGCGTATTTTATTTAGTATTGTCGGCAGTTTTAAACGTTTGTAATATAGTCAGATGGGTTTATTGAATTCAACTGGTAATCCCTCGCAATGACTATACAGAAAGTCAACAAAGATACTTGCGAGTACACACGAAAAGTGATTCACAATAATTTATTCAAACCATGAAACAATACAAAGAAGGCGTTAAAGCTATTCCTTTAAGTTAAATCTATGACTCACACGAAAATACGCGTCTGTCTTTGTTTATATTAAATTCCAGAGAACGCGACGGAAAGAACAGCTTTCCTTGAAAATCCTCGAGCAACATAAGCAGTAATCACTCCAATTTAGTATTACTTGTGTCTTTCAAAGCACAAGTTCGGCCTCGCGTGGAATACTAATCCATTCTCTGACTCCCGAATACCAGCCACTTCTATTTGACTCTGCTACTGCAACGGCCGCAACGCACAATCGCGGTTAGGGTCATCTGTGGTAATCGCACTATCTCCATTGAGGCGGTGTGGGTACTGGCTGGGACGCCGCATTGGGTCCTGGAGGCGGAGGCGCTCGCCGCTGACTATCAGTAGCGGGCTGACCTTCGTGCCCGGGGCGTGGCGGGTCAGAGGGCGCCTCACTTTCTGGCCCTCTAAATGCTTCGGGTCCCCCTCACATGTCAGTCTGGAGACCGGCGAGGGGGGCCTAAGAAGACGACGTGCAAGCTGCTCTCCACGCGTTTTGCGCAAGAGCGTCCGGGTGATGAAAGGCCGGCTATCCTCGACCTACGCCTCCTGGTTCTGACCCAGTGAGGTATTCCAGGCGATAAAATCAATTGAATTTTCAAGTGAGTTTTAAAAATTTGAAATTTAAGTATGTAATTACATTTATAATAATTTACAAAAAATCCAAAAAATTGTATTAGTCACATAGCTGATTTATCGTCGTCCTACATTTGTCCACGGGAACCGGCCCAATAAATAGCAAACAATTCGAGAAAAAAAAATCATTTGCAATAAATATAATACATAAAAGATAATTGAGAAAATTTCTAAACAAAAAAACAAAAGCTGCATAAAACAAATTGACACACTCGATTGTGTTTAATCGTAACCTAATTTTGTTATTGTGGTTACTCAAACAATTAAAATGACATCATTTCTCTCGTAATTGAACAAGTATTGACAATAAGAATGTCAATTATTATTGTATTCTTCTAACACGAATGCTGAGAGAAGTATTCATAAAGTCACAGTCTGACGAATGTACGGATGTATTTGAAAATGAGGGTACTAGAACAAGATAACCGCTACGCAATTAATAAAAAAAAAACGCGATGGAACAAATACAGACCAATATAAGTTTTTCACCTATAGACACAGCGCACTGAGTTTCTCGCCGGATCTTCTCAACGGGTCGCGATTCCGATCCGGTAGTAGATTCTGCAAAGCACTGCTCTTGCTAGGGCTAGTATTACAAATTCTCTCAGGTTAAGTCCATTAGCTCACCTACTCGTCCGGGCCTAATTGGAATAGCCCCTTAGGCTACCAGCAAATAAGTTCGGATTTCAAAACAAAATTGCAGTTGCACAAAATATAAACTTAGTTCAATTTTTTACTGGTGGTAGGACCTCTTGTGAGTCCACGCGGGCAGGTACCACCACCCTACCTATTTCTGCCATGAAGCAGAAATGCGTTTCGGTTTGGAGGGTGTGGGGCAGCCGTTGTAACTACACCGAGACCTTAGAACTTATATCTCAAGGTGGGTGGCGCATTTACGTCGTAGATGTCTATGGGATTCACTAACCACTTAACACCAGGTGGGCTGTGAGCTCGTCCACCCATCCAAGCAATAAAAAAAAAAAAAATCCAAACGAGAAACATACTCTGGAAAATATTTTTCGAGTATGTTATAAATTTCAAGTATTTGTGCTTAGCTGTTTTTAGCTGGTTGAAGTCGGTTTTCTCCTTTTTTTGTTGGTCGATTTGTGCAGTCATTTAAAATTCGAAATCAATGTATCTCGCCGTCTCTGGACGTTTGCAACCGTTTGTTTTTCTCCATTGCTTTTCGTCATGAATGTGGCACGATTCTTTATGATTTCATGAGATGCCCAATTTCAAATTATTCAAGCTTGTCTACTCTTAACAACTAACGTATTGTTGAATAGATTTGGTTTTACAATGGAAAAATGAAACAGTTAAATGAGCTATCAGTCATGTATATTATGTGTTACACTTGTTTTTGTGGGATCTGAACAATCCGCAAAAACATTGTATTTTGTTACTGTTCACGACGTTCAGGGCGAGAGAGGGGACGGGGGAAGGCAGCGCGAGGAAGATGCGCCCGCGGACTAAGATTCGTGTTCGTCGACCAGCAGCGTGACACGCGTCAACATCTTTGTTAATAAAATAATGTATTTAAAAGTAAATAAATAAAACTATCATAATTCTGTCATGCGTGGTTTCTTGTTCACCATCGTCATGAACAGAAAATGGTGACCCCGACGTGATCGTAAATTGAAGATGAAACTTTCTGACCGGACGGATTGGACGTGATATGACGTAAAGGCGAAAAGAAAAATAGCCCATTAATGTTGGTTGTTGGATTGCTCGTACCTGACGACTGCACAGCTGTTGGATCGTCATATCTACTGCTGCATTGAGCTCGTTCAAGGAAGTAGCCAATTTTCAATTATACTTTCATTAATTAAGGGAATTTTGCCTCATTTTGTCGCAGAACGCTTGCTTGTGTAATTCAAATATACCCACATTGTTATTGTTTGTCGACGCAATATGCGATCGTAATCAATATGTAATTAATTTGATTTACTAATAATTTATTGTATTAATTTGCTATTTTAATGATATATTTTTGCATAATTTTCGTAAGTTTTTCTTGATGCTTTGCTGATTGCTACTTGGGAATGAAATTGTATCTACCCACACACGCAAACATTTTTTGCTACGAATCTTCGCACTATGTGTCATTACTGTTATTTTTTGTAAAATATTATTTCGTATGCTAATTGTTGGAAAAAGTTACGGCTTTTTATTCAATAGCTTTTTTGCACTATTTGTGATTTATGTATAAAATATATAGGTTCATGAAAAGTGATTGTATACACAGCTATTTCATTAGTTTTTTGCCGACTATTCCAGCTATCCGAGCTGCCAAGGAAGCCCCTGGATCCCAACCAAAGCACCTACGCGTATATTTATCGTGGAACAAAGAGAGCGTAAGACGGGATCAGTGACGGACTGGACTAAGCGACTTGGCTGCCGCTGTTGAACACTTACAGCGGCCTTTATGGTTTGGTTTCTTAATTTAACATTTATTAACTTCGTTTCTGGTAATTGTTTTTGATTTATTATTCGCCCATTTAGTTGCAACTTTAAATTATGGCGGAATTGAAATCATTAATTCAGGAACGTGGTACGATTAAGGGAAGAGTAACTGCCTTTCAAAAGTATATGAAAATTATAGAAGCAATTGATTCTAAAGTAATGTCTAAGGTTCAGCTTAATGAGCTTCAATTTAAACTAGAAAGATTTCAAAACTTATTGAACGTTTTTGATGAAGTTCAACGAAAAATTGAATTATTGAGCGACGATACTCTAGAACAAGAAAGGCAATTACAAGAAAGGGAAACAATGGAAAATCATTTTTGTTCCTTAATCGTACAAGCGCAGAACATTATTGAGAGCTGTATAGATGCTCAAAAACCGAATGAAACTAATCGTAGCGATGGTTCTTTAAATTCATTTGAATCCAAATCTAAATCTCTTAATATTAATTTGCCAACAATAAATTTGCCTAGTTTTGACGGCAATTATTTGAAGTGGTTGGAATTTCGAGATACTTTTCGTTCTATGGTAAACGAAAATGAGTCAATTCCGAAAATTAATAAATTTCATTATTTACGGTCCGTGTTAGAAGGTAGTGCCGCGGTAGTGATAAAATCAATTGAGTTTTCGTCGGAAAATTATGACGTAGCATGGGACCTACTTTGCCAACGATATGACAATACAAGACTTCTTGTTAACAATCATTTAAGGGCATTGTTTTCGTTTCAACCTATTGCTAGAGAGTCCCATCAGTCACTGCGTTATATGATTGATTATTTCACAAAACACTTGCGAGCTCTAGGTACCCTAAAGGAACCTACTTCCTTCTGGGACACTTTGATCATTTTTATGATGACAACCAAACTAGATGGCGCCACAAGTCGCAAATGGGAGGAGCACAGGAATTCTTTGACTAAGCCGCCTTCTCTTGAATCTTTTTGTGAATTTTTACGTAATCGTGCTGATGTTTTGGAAACTGTACACTTTTGCAAAACTGAACAACCAAAGACAGATAAACACATTCAAAGTAGAGAACCAAAGTATACTCAATCTTTTGTTGCTGCAAATTCATCGTCGAAATCGTGTATTATTTGTTCAAAAAATCATTTTCTTTATGAGTGCGATATATTTAAAAATATGAATGTAGATGCAAGGTTGAGCCTAGTTAATAAACATAAATTGTGTTCCAATTGTCTTAAATCTGGTCATCGTCCCTCTCGTTGCTTCAGGAAAGGCTGCCGGATATGTAATGCGANTTGTGGTCAAAGGCCGGTCAGGCTTCACAGACTCTGGCGAAACCCGGGTTAACTCGCAACAAGGTGATGCTGTGTGTGTGGTGGGATTGGAAGGGCATTATACATTATGAGCTGTTACCACCAGGCAGGACCATCGATTCTGAACTCTACTGCGAACAACTGATGAGATTAAAGCAAGAAGTTGAGAGAAAGCGGCCGGAAGTAATCAACAGAGGGGGTGTGGTTTTTCATCACAATAACGCTAGACCTCACACACCTTTAGCCACTCAGCAAAAATTAAGAGAGCTTGGCTGGGAGGTGTTAATGCATCCGCCGTATAGCTCTGACCTTGCACCTTCAGATTGTACCTGTTTCGGTCTCTTCAGAATTATTTAGGCAGTGTCAGGTTAACATCACGAGAGGACTGCCAAAACCAATTGTCGCAAAAGCCCCAAAATTTCTATAGCAATGGGATCATGTCCCTACCTACAAGATGGCAAAAAGTTATCAAACAAAATGGTACCGACATACTTTAGTTAAATGTGAATATACTATATTAGAAAATGTTGTGAATTTTCTTAAAAAATGCGAAGAAACTTATTCCCCAACCTATTATTATATAGAAATAAAACAATGTGAAATAATAACAGTAGTATGAAATAGTAAACAATGTTTACAATAAGTGAGCTGTTTAGGCTTACTATACTATTTGACATTGGACGGTAATGGGTAAATTGTAAAAAATAATAATCTAAGACAAGTTTTTAAACAATAATTGTAACATCTTCCTCATCACATTCTTACATCAGTAATTTCTTATAAAATGCTAGGAAAGTGCTGTAAAATGCCCTTTTGTTAAAAACAAGAAAGAAAGTAAAGAAAACCTCAATTTGTGTTAGTTTACGTATGTGCAATATTTTAAAACTCTGCATGGTAGTTTTTTTTCTAATGTTTAAAATAATTTCTGGTGCAATGTAATAAAGGTAAAATTGCTCTAATTTTTTAACTATCATCGATCATGTTCCGCAGAAACTTGTTACAACTTGATTGCGTACGGTGTGTGGGCTATCCTACGAAATCTATGTTAATTATTTTAAGTTTTTATAACATCATACAGGGTAGAAATATACTAAGACCCTAATTATTCGTTATTATGTAGTAGGTGAGTTTTAATTTTAGTGAAATTTAAAATACTAGTAAATGAATTTACAAATTTTACAGCGCCCCCCTAACCCACATCAACGCCCCCCATTTTTTCCTGGGCCCCTTAACGCCCCCCTCTAGGTTTCAAACGCCCCCAAGGGGGCGTTATCGCCCACTTTGAGAAAGACTGGTCTATGGGTTAATTTACTCACCGAGCCCTTCGTCGCAGCGGGTTCGACGAGAACGATGACTGGTTAGGCGATGGGACCCGTAGACATCACGCAGAATTATCAACTGGTAGCAATTTCTATTTTGCAAAGGCTGTTTCTTCAATATGGGTCCTACAGACTCTTTTTCGGAGGACCATACCTCTTCAAGACGATCTCGATTTGGAGCTGATTCAGCTTCAGACCGCAGGACGAAAAAATGGCGCGACACGATAACTCTCATCGTTGCCGCCTCTAATTAGGTATCGTCGCCCTAAGCACATCCTATAGGATCCTCCCGATCCACTCACGGTGTTTATTGGCATTCCAAGTACCAGTCACCGTTCTTGCCGAACTCGACGAGCAACCTAGGCCATAAAATAAAATAAAAATAAAATAAAATAGACACCCGACCAGATCTGCTCTATATGCGGTAGTAGATTCAGCGAAGCTCTTGCTATTGGCTAGTGTTAGCAATTCCTCGTTCAGCACCCTGAGCTCACCTACCAAATTGTGCATAGTTGGAAAAGCCCCTTAGGCTACCAACGATTAGGTAGAGACAAAAACTTTTCTTTTTCTCACCCTTATCTCACATTATAGTGAGTGGTTACCATTGTCCCTGGACGTCAGCAATGCCAGGGGCAGAACCAAGCCGCTGCCTAGCGTTAAGTACTCTCCGCAAGCCTCGTTTGAAGAAGAAAATGTCATAGCACCCGGGAAACACCGTGGAGGGGAGCCCATTGCAAAGCCGGATGGTATGTGGCAAAAAAGGTCTCTGGGAACGCACTATGTAATATCACGTCATCTTTGCACTCACACTCTGCTATCTCATATCCTCTTTCACACATTCCATCCAAGTCTTTTTAAGACGCATCCATGCGTTAATCGTGAAATTCCATAACAATGTATAAAGGTTGTGGTTTTAATGCTCAATGCTTTCACTTCCAGAACATGATCGCTTCGGAAGACGCTAGCCAACAACAGCTGCACTACATGCAGAGCTGTGGCTTTGGGGGCCTCTGGAGGTTCGCCGGCCCCTTCACCAAGGTACTCGCAAGGGAGCTGCGCCCTCCTGTCGCGGAGCGGGCACGCCTATACTGTTAAGACTCGGACCTCATGTCTCAACGTCAGTGACGATAGTAATATTAGTGGTGGTAGGACGTCTTGTGAGGCCGCACGGATAGGTAACACCACGCTGCCTATTTCGGATGTGAAGCAGTAATGCGTTTCGGTTTGAAAAGCGGGGCAGCCGTTGTAACTATACTGAGACTTAGAACTAATATCTCAGGATGGGTGGCGGTGGCATTTACGTTGTAGATGTCTATGGGCACCAGTAACCACTTAACACCAGATAGGGCACTCGTCCACCCATCTAAGCTATAGGACTAAGCACAATATTGCGATATCCAACCTTATGATCGTAATGACTTGTGTGTTACAGAAACAGTGCACGGCGGAGAGCGCGGAGCTGTTCGTGAACTGGCTGGAGGCGCTGGTGGAGACCTGCCTCCCGGGGGGCGAGGACCCGCACCGCCTGCCGCCGCCCGACCCCGACCACGCCGACCCCGGTAACTGTACTATACTCTGCGCATTAGTAAACGTCACGCTACGACACGACAAAACACGACAAGACGTTGGTTTTTGTAAGAGCTGAAGTCTGTACTAGGTTCAAAGACCTGTATTACTGATCTCCAGGCTCCCTCTTTCTCGGGATAGATCAGGTTAGGCTAAGTCGTGAGCAGATGTCGCGGACTAGTGTTGGAGATCATTGAGCGTTATTCTATAAGTAGAGCACTATGCGTTTTATTAGAGAAATAAATAAATTTAAAAAAACTGCATTACTAATACATTGTGGTAAATCTTATGAATAAATTTGATATCATGTTTGAGTTTCGGACGAATGAGGTTGGTAAGAGAGTTTTAACTATGAATGTGGAAGGCTTTGGAGGAAGAGATAGACCTAAGAAAAAATGGATGAATTGCGTTTTTATTCCCGTTTTTTTTCTACTTATGCTGATAGCCTTGAGAGGCTCAAACTGGCCTTAGCAAGAGCCGTGCTTCGCAGAACTACCACCGGATCGGAAACGCGACCCACTGAGAAGATCCGGCGAGAAACTCAGTGGACTGTGAATTGCGTGAAAGACGTTATGTGTAAGAGAGGAGTGAGCAAGCAAATGGTATATGATAGAGGAGTATGGAAGGACCCCAGGTGACTGGTAGAAGGGCAGGAGAATGATGACGATGATGTTTGAGTTTCGGTTGGCGTGCCGTATTAAAGAGCTCTGTTTCATCCGCAGCTGTGGTCCACAGACCAACTACATTGTTCTGCTCTAGTCAAGACGCGTAGATTTAGTCTTTAGGTGAGTCTATTTTATATAATAATTACTGTCTATTTCCATTAATCCTCTCTCTTTTTCTGCACCTTATCCCACTAGGTGGGATCAGCACAGCAAATTTTTCTCTTCCATTCTCTTCTATCAGCCGTCATCTCAAGACTAACCCCTCTCTCTCTCATATCGTCATTCACACACTCCATCCATGTCTTCTTCGGTCGACCTCTTCCCCCTCTACCTTGCACTACCATATCCATACATCTCCTAGTCACATGCGTCTTCTTTCTACGCATCCATCCATACCGTGCTAACCGTTGTATGTGAAGACAAGTTTATTATATTCGCGTTACACTCAGTAAGAGAGGTCATTTAGTAAAATAGTTTGGACATATTTGTGGTCACCGTGGTCTCTAGTGGGGGTCACGTGGGGACCTCCTGTGGAGACGGGGCGTTGGTGCATGGACACAAGTGACATCTACGGTGAAGGAATAAGGTGTAATTACAAATCAGTACAGTTTAACAAATTGCAGGGCGTGCACGAATAGACGCCATCTTTCTGCCTATATCTATCACGAATCAGTTTGGATAGCACACTTTTTTTTTTTTTTTTATTGCTTAGATGGGTGGACGAGCTTACAGCCAAGTGGTCTGTTAAGTGGTTACCGGAGCCCATAGACATCTACAACGTAAACGCCGCCACCCAACTTGAGATATGAGTTCTAAGGTCTCAGTATAATTACAACGGCTGCACCGCCCTTCAAACCGAAACGCATTACTGCTTCACGGCAAAAATAGGCAGGGTGGTGGTACCCACCCGCGCGTACCCGGACGTCCTACCACCAGTAACTACACAAATTATAATTTTGCAGGTTTGATTTTTATTACACGATGCTATTCCTTCCGAATGCGCGACAGCACTGATGTCTATGAGCCATTAACGATTAGAATCGTGTAAGCTCTGAGCTCTTTCACTCGTCAGTAAATAAGTTCAAACTAATCATGGCTGTTTCTTTTTAGATCATAGACAAACCTAGGACCCCGAGAAGACGGACCCCGAAGAAGAAAACTAATTACCTCTTATTATATTGTTAATAATAAATTAGTATTTTAAGAGAATATAAAATCGCTATTAGATTAATTAAATCATTTCATCATTTTTTGGTCATTTGGGGGGCAGGAGGGACTGATTATTTGCCTCTTAACAAACTTAATTAACTTAGAATTAACAAGCTTATAACGATAATATCTCAGATCTGAATAGTAATAAATTTTAAATTCAAAGGAATCTATTTGTTACGAAGATATTTTGTTATTGGTTTACACAGTACCGCGTAAAAAAAAAGAAATGTAATGTAAACTTTATTCCATTGACATAAATATATATTTTACATGCAAACGGACTCATATAAGACATTTGGCTGCGAAATTGTATATTTTCATCGCAAATATATGATTCTATTCAATGTTGGAGAATTTGCACGTAGACTAGACAAGTAGTTTTTAATAAAATCTTATTTCAGTGTAACGCGGGCCTAATTATATGGCTCTGATTTTGAAATCATTATGTATAAATGTATTACTTGCCTAAAAATGGTAGTGTCAAGGGATTGCCAGGACATCTGAATTCATGAAACGGCTCAGCGGAGTGGAGGCAAAACTCTGAGACAAGATCTACAAACAAAAGTCAGATCCACAGACTGCCCACAACATAAAAATACAGATATCATAGTAGCTATCTTAACGTAGAAATCTATGGACCGTCTATCGGGTCAACTGACATTTTTCATACAGGCGAGCAATGTTCGAAACTCCTTAGTGTCCTGTTGAAGATAGGCATATCATCTATATAAGAGTAGCAAAAGTTTAAATTTCTAGTCGGCACAAATTTGAAAACCATAAACCTTTAAAAAATTTGAAAGAACCGCGTTTCTAAATCCGAAAGACGCATGAGATTTGTATAAACTTCACGGCCTTATTACATCAATCTTCGATATATTCTCTGTCCCTGGAATTTGATTATACGCTTTGACTAAATCGACACCTGAAAATTTTTATACAACCATAATGACGAGATGACAAATCTTGTATAAACATTCTAATTGGATTGGATTGACATGTTTTGTAATCTTCACGTGGACTCCAACTTTAATCTTGGAAATCGACATGCTTGGTTTCCATTAAATACTATGGCATCGAAGCCTATTTTGGCTGTATTTCACTTCTCGAGACTACACTTGCACTATACAAGTGGTGGTTACACGTATGTTGGGTGTGAAGCTATGTTTAGGGATATTCTGAGTACTAGCGCGGCGTCGTAGCGTCAAATATCGGATCTTTTGGTACTTACAGTCGCAGTCTGTCAGTCGGAACTTTTAAACTTAAAAATCAGACTTGATTCACGATAACAGTCATGCTTTCCGATTCCAAGAGTGGAAGATCAAAACAAAGATTAAAAAAGACGGTATCCGCCTGCAGGATTCGAACATCGGTACAGTCGCATCGCTCGATACGAATGCCCGGCTGTTTTATCCTTTAAGCCACGACGACTTCAAAGGGAAATTGTAGGTCGTTTCTCCTTGTTTTTCATTAACAATATAATTTAAACCGCGTCAAGTATATCTCAAGGTGGGTGGCGCATTTTACGTTGTAAATGTCCATGGGCTCCAGTAACCGCTTAACACCAGGTGGGCTGTGAGATCGTCCACCAATCTAAGCAATAAAAAAAAATGCTTCACTATACCTTCGTCACTGTCGACTAAGTTATATTGCATCTGGTTCAAATGCACATCAGACTTTGGTCCTTTCAACTCGGATATCCAGACTTTTTAAGTATCTTATGCTTACAAATATCCCAATCGCCTACCGTCAAAACCAATCGTGTTAAAGTCACAGTAGAATAAATCATGTATCGAATTTACAGAAATACCAATTTTTAGAGCCTAATGTATTAATTAAACATTGTTAAATTTTTGTTTACTCTAAAAATGTTTTTGTAGTCAAATTATTTATGATGTTAGTGTGAATGTGCCGTAAATAAATGTTTTAGTATGCAGAGTGATGGTTGTTTTATTTAATATTAACAAAGACGCGTCCACTTCTTGCTTCCGCGCAGAAACCACGTTCTTTCCTTAGAACGCCACGTGAACGCATTACAGAAAGCTTATAATGGCAAGATAATAAGACAATCGATTTACCGATCTATATCACTGTTGCGATTACACGATCATAGTTTGCGTGGATCCTGGGATATGTGCAAGTTAGTGTCTGACCGCAACACATATGCTTGTAATACTTAACGAAAGGGGGTCTTCCCGTCACCATCCTCGTCGAACCCGTCGCTTGCGACGAAGGGCTCGAGCGAATTAACCCACAGACACGGCCCACTGAGTTTCTCGCCGGATCTTCTCAGTGGGTCGCGCTTCCGATCCGATGGTAGATTCTGCGAAGCACTGCTCTTGCTAGGGTCAGTGTGAGCAATTCTCCGGTTTGAGCCTCGTGAGCTCACCTACAAACGTTAGGGTGAAGCTGAAAGCCTCTCAAGGCTATCAGCATAGGTAGGAAAAAAAAGGGGGTCTTTAGTCTCTAGACATCGTTTTATATATCCATTAAATATACAGGCCAAATAATCATACAGTCAATTATATTTTTAATATCATTTATCGAAGAAAAAATGACACATTTTTATTTCAAACTAGCGACCCGCTCACACTTCGCTTCGGGAAATTATTATTGATTATGAAAATAAGATGGCAGATTTTTTCTCAATCTCTTCTTCAAGCATTTGCCCGTCTACCTGTCTTGTTGAAAGCGAAAAGGTCTCCGGGCCACCAATAATGTTCCAACACAAAGAAAACAATTCGTTTCATTAATAAATTACCCTCACCTCGTGATTTCTCCCGCGTAAAAGTCGTTATTACGAACGCCTTAACTGGAAAATTTTTCATTAAAAAAAACAGTTTTATGTATTGAAAACCTTTATTTTCATTAAAAAACACCATTTCGTGATACAAATAAAAATTAAAAAGAATAATAATAATATATTAAAATTCGAGATATAATTCCACCCAATCTTGGCAACTTTGATTCCTTTTATTATGGCAATACTGACAGGACGAGACTTGCGAGCTAGGCAGCGATGTTTTGAATCTTCGAACCCAATTCACAACAACAATTAGGGTCATATTCCGTTACATTTTTATTATTGGCCTTATAAACAGACGCGCATACGGCCCACACGATGGTGAGTGGTTACCATCGCCCATGGACGTCATCAATGGCAGAGGCACAGCCAACCTGCTGCCTACCCTTAAAATACATTAATACCGTAGAGGTTTTAAGACCAAAATGGTCCGAACATCAACTGAAAAATCTAGTGGAGACAGTATTGTAACTTCATTGTCGAGACTTCGTTGCTAGCACCAACAAACTATACATAGACATAGTATTAAAGTCAGAGATCCTTAGACTAATATAGAAGTGATAACTTAAACAAATCTAAGTTGAACTATTTAAATATTGAAATTGTTTTACTCGAGAAAAGCTTAGGTTGTTACTCAAATTTAATGCATACTAGCTGGCCCGGCAGACTTCGTAGTGCCTTAATCGATAAATAAATTGTATAAAATTAACTTAAAACAAACAAAAGGAATCGGTCCGACGGGGGACACGTCAAAGGAAAAACAAAATTGTCATTTTTATTTAATTCCGAGCATTTTCATATTTATCTACCTTATAAACCTTCTTTGGACTTCCACAAATAATTCAAGATCAAAATTAGCCAAATCGGTTTAGCCGTTCTCGAGTTTTAGCGAGACTAACGAACAGCAATTCATTATTATTATATATTATAGAGATTAAAGATTAATATGATAATGTAAGGAAAATTATAACATAAATTACAAAAGATATATAAATTGTTAGGAATTACATAGGTTCTTAGTACCGCTGCCGTATGCGTGAGAGAAAGAGACGGCAGACAGACTGGCGCCGTAACGCGTTGCGTTACGAATCGGTTTATCCTCACATAAGAAGTTATCACTTAAAACAATCCGATGCGTTTTATCGGTTTTAATTTGACCCTCAATGAAGTTATTATGTTTTTCAAGCAAGAACAATATTATTATATTTTATGTATATCTTAGTACAATTAAAGGAATTAAATTTACTATAATTGAGTGTACAACAATTACATGATATAATCATGAAACTCAAAAGAAAATGTCAATATTGGAATTGTTTTATTTATTTTCGTGTCCGGTGGCGCCCTCTGGTGTTGGAGGTGCGGTCCGCATCGGGAAGCTGTGCCGGCTAGATGTAACACATCTAGTTCAATACAATTCAATTGTTTGGAATTGGATGTAACGTCTTCGACAACCGATTGAGATGTATTTTGTTGATGGTTTTTTTGGTTGATTTTTTAATTTCATTATCAGATTTTTGTTGGCCAAAGTGTTGTACGCCACCACCACATCTACGCACAGGGGGCGCTGGCGGCGGGAATTTTTATCTTTTGAAACAAACATCGTGTAATTCGTTTCCTAATGATTCTTGTCTACCTGATGGTTGTCTGGAATAAATCGCTCTTAGCGATAAGACCGCCAATTGTACTTTTTTTGTATTTCATCTTCCGAATGTTCTTTTTTGTGTACAATAAAGAATACTCTTCTCGAATCTCTCTCTTTCTCTCTCTCTTAAACGTCGAATTTGTATGAATTTTTCTATATATGCTTTTCGCTGCATTGGAACATCAACTAATATGGTTTATAGATGAAGCGAAGCGCACCGGACACCAGCTAAATTACACCCAATTGATTTTATGTACACAATATACACATCCCATATAAGTCCGATCAACGAGCACGCAGCACGCCCGATGTTAAGCGGAGAGATCCTTTTTTTTTTATTGCCTTTGTAGGCAGACGGGCATACGGCCCACCTGATGGTGAGTGGTTACCGTCGCCCATGGACTTCAGCAATGCCAGGGGCAGAGCCAAGCCGCTGCCTACCGCGAATCCTCCAGACATGAGGTTCAAGGCCCAATGAATCGGCCAATAAAGTCGTTACTTTTCAAAAATCCCCGTAAACGATTTAAATATTGGTTGATTTTGATAACAAAAAAAAACATTTTTCTATAAATGTATTTAGTGAACTGACAGCCCATCTGATATTGTACGGAACCCGCAGATATCTATTTCATCGCTCATTTCGGGCGCTGAGATAAAAATTCATCTCGTATTGAATCAACTCTTCCCTTCAAAATGTAATTCATATTTGTTTAGTGTCCATAGTGTAACTAGTGGCGCCCTTGTACATTGAGCAGGCAATATAAGTTGGCGATTTAAGTAATTACATATAAAAAAAACACATAGTCCCATAATTGAAATCAAATTACACGGCTTTAAGGTAAAATTCACGCAAATACATTTATAAAAAAAAATTCAAATTGATTAAATATTTTTTTCCATTAAAAATATTATTTGATTAATCAATACAATTTAATGTAATCTGTGGTTTTATTTTAACCGGCATCAGAAAATGATGTAACCTTATTTATATTTTTATGGTCACTGTAGCCCATAGACATCTACAACGTAATTGCGCCACCCACCTCGAGATTACAACGGCTGCCCCACCCTTGAAACCGAAACGCCTTCTTCACGGCAGAAATAGGCAGGGCGGTGGTATCTACCCGCGCGGACTCACAAGACGTCCTACCACCAGTAATTGCCTGAGTTCAAACTATTCATCAACTAAATTCACTTTTCTTTAGTTGTGTACAGATGGCGCTACACGCTACACAGTTGTAGACATTTTAAAACGAAATCCTTGCTTGCTTCGTCCAATCAGGATAGCCTCTATGTTTAAGTTTTTCTTAAAGATGATATCGACCATCCGATGCGCAGTGGTCACCATCGCCAACCATCATCAGCGAAGCCGGACGCCGCCCCTCAACTTCCTGTAGAACCTTCTCCTTGAGCCTCATTTGAAGGATACTGAGCAAAGGTTCAGCCCAGACAAATCCATTCATCAATTGTATCATTAAAATATCGTCGTTGTCAAACCAAAATCTGCAATGTGCAAAATCACAATTTTGAATTAACGAGTAAAAACAAAATTTCATATAAAATTTTATATGAAGGTGAACTTATAAGAACTATATCAAATGAAAGCTATAGATAAATATTAAAGCTATAGACGCATAACAGTTTTTTTTTATACGGTAGATAGGGCTGTGAACTATACGAAAAGGTCAAAAAGTAAAAATCTGAAAAGTGCTCAAAGCAGATTTTAGTTTGACAACGACTATATGTATTTATTTCTATGTAAATGTATAATAATGCTAATATCCATTCCTAGCGTACCGATCCCGTACGAAAAGTCTTTCGTTACAATCTGAAAACAAAAAAATTGACATTATCATTATGGTGTCAACGATTAATGCATATTTTGATAACAGGAACAGTCTGTTGAGGAACCGGCTCACAAAATGGAAAATGTTTTAATTAAATAATTTTCATTATTAATGTTGATACAGATATTCTAATAAATTTAAGACTGTTTTATTCAATATAATAAAAGTTTTCAATAAATTTAAACTATAATAATATCTACTTATTTTTTAATTTCTTTTCATGAATAATATTAACAGAGTAAGATGGGAAGTATTCTTATATGATTATTACATGTAAATAATTTTCAATGAAAGCCCTTTGGTGTTCAATTTATAATTTATTTGAATATCGTCAAACATATCTCTCTTATGGGATTTTCAACTTCAAATCAAGGCCAGTGTGTACTTTTGCAAAACCTCACATTTTCTATATAAATCTATCTATATATAAATCTCTACAATCTGTCAACAAAATAATTTAAGTTACATACCTTATTTATATATTTAAAGCTAAGTTGCATTTCTTATCGATAGTTTTGGACTGTCATTCTTATCCAATGGATCCTGAAAAGAATATAGAATTAAATATACATGTACAAGAGCTTAGGTAGTCTTCATACTCCTGACTTGACTCTCAATCCAAAAGTATAATGGAAGCAAAACGAACATGTTGCCACTCACAGCATTTTTCTTTTTTTTTGTTGCTTAGATGGGTGGACGAGCTCACAGCCACCCTAATGTTAAGTGGCCACTGGAGCCCATAGATATCTACAACGCAAATCCCGCCACCCACCCATATGAGTTATAAGGTCTCAGTATAGTTACAATGGCTGCCCCACCCTTCAAAACGAAACGAGCAGACAAGAGGTTCTACCACCAGTAAAACCTTAAAACTACTTGAATTGTTTGTGCAACCTTAGCCGTCCTTCAATTAGCTTTGGAAGTGTAGTTTTAAATGAAGGCCTGTTACGTCCATCCTACACATTACTGCTGTAAGGCACTCCTTCTTTTGTATTTAATATTTTTAATTTACCGGATCTTTCGTGTTCCTAGTGTGCTTGAGGGTGGTGAAATATCCGGCTACACATCTGGGCTCCCCGAGACAATCAGCAAATCCACTATCTTATCAGATGATATAGAACAGTTATAATAAAATCCCTACCGCCGAAAAACCCACAAAATATTACTGGATTATTCTTATCCTGTGTATTCAAAATACTGAAGGAAAAATTGATTCTTTTTTTTTTTTTTTTTTTATTGCCTTTATAGGTAGACGGGCATACGGCCCACCTGATGGTGAGTGGTTACCGTCGCCCATGGACTTCAGCAATGCCAGGGGCAGAGCCAAGCCGCTGCCTACCGCTTAATACTCTCCATAAGCCTCGTTTGAAGAAGGACATGTCATAGCGCTCGGGAAACACCGTGGAGGGGAGCTCATTCCATAGCCGGATGGTACGTGGCAAAAAAGATCTCTGGAAACGCACTGTGGATGACCGCAGTGGCTCCAGGTAGTATGGATGAACTCTACTCCGGTGGCGGGCGGTGCGATGGTAAAAACGAGATGCTGGTATCATCTCGAACAATTCCTCAGAGCACTCCCCATGGAACATACGGTACAAAATACAGAGGGAACCGAAGTCCCTCCGCAGACCCAGAGGCTCCAAACGCATTCAAACTTAGACCAATATAAATTTGAACTGCTTTAAAAATTTTGACCGGTCTTTGTGGCGAGGCTTGGGGGAGGTCTATGTCCAGCAGTGGACGTCTGTGGGCTGATTTCTTATCAAAACTTTTGCTCACAACATATCTACATACCTCTTCCAAATTAGCCATGAGACCATTTCTAATGGATGCTCTCAATGTGTCATCATCCTCATCATCATCATCCGTGTGAACATCATAGAACTCCTCACTGTCCATCTCAGCATCGGTTCCTTAAACAAACATAAAAGTGCAATACGGAAATTAAGAAATTGCTTCCAAAACGAAATTGATAGTATTAATTGACCAAGCTGTAAGCATACTGGCGGTAGAACCTCTTGTGAGTCCGCGCGGGTAGGTACCACCGCCCTGCCTATTTTTGGCGTGAAGCAGTAATGCGTTTCAGTTTGAAGGGCGGGGCAGCCGTTGTGACTATACTGAGACCTCAGAACTTATAATATCTCAGGATGGGTGGCGCATTTACGTTGTAGATGTCTATGGGCTCCAGTAACCACTTAAAACCAGGTGGGCTATGAGCTCGTTCGCCCATCTAAGCAATAAAAAAAAAAGTAGCCCATGCATTGCAGATGACATGTCTTTCTTCAAACAAAGATTGTAAAGAGTACTTAACGGTTTGCAATGGCTTGGCTCTGCCCCCAGTAATGCTGAAGTCCATGGGCGACAGTAACTACTCACCATCAGGCGAGCCATATGGTTGTCTGCCTACAAGGGCAATGTAAAAAAAAAGGTGGTCTTAAAAGATCAGGTAATAAAAAACCACCACTTGAATAATCATTACACCTGGTGAGAGAGCAATGACATTCAGCTCAAAACATATATCTGACAACAGAATATGAAGCCTCCTGAAATATTAGTTACATCAGTTGATTACCCTATAATATTTATACGCGAATATAATTGTATTGTATGAAACAAATAATACGATCATACCAATTTGTCTAGATTGACTAAACACCCTTACGGCCTAAGGTAGGAATCAACAAAAAGTGAGTAACAGGAGACAGAAGGTATTTTATAACATTATTATGAAAGCTTTGACCGAGAAGTTGCTGTGTTTTATGTGAAATTCAATTATATTTCATTTCTTCACTAACTCAATTTATAAATGCTTTATCATCTATTTACTTACCACCTATAGATTGGTAATCGGTGTAATATTCAGAGTCCGATGCATAGCTCTGTTCCGGTGCATCAACAACATCTCCACTTGGTGCAGACTTCTTTGGAGCCCTTTCAGGTCGAGGTCTGCCAGATTTTTTTTGTTTCACTCGCCGAAGGTGTCTGCATTAAAAATGAAACTAGATTACAGGACATTCTGATGTTACTGTTGTTAATAAATTTATGGCAATAATCCAGACAACCACTAGCAGTCAGCTTCAAACACAATATATATTTTTTTTATCATATTTGAGTTCAATGTTTCAATGACGTAGAATGGCTGCGCAATATGGTTACAAGGAGAAGCACAAAACAACTTTGCAAGTAATAGGCAGCTTGGTCATTTGTGTCATAGCAGGCTTTTAATAGACTCTAAAAAAATTTTTAGCTTCAATATTAGTAGCCTAATGGGCTATTCCATGTGCAAACAAGTGGGTCAGCTCTCAGGGACGCACCTGACTGCACTTCTAATACTCGCTCAACAAAGACTAGTCATTGTACCCGTGACTGGATCAAAATCGTGACCCACTTAGAAGTTCCGGCAAGAAACTCGGTCTCTACAGTATATACTGAGCTCCTTAAATTGAATCTCGATACTGCCAATACTATACAGGGTAAATGAACATTGGTGACAGACTGATGGAGAATAATACATAGAAAATTATATTATTGAACCTAAATATGATATTTACGTTTCTTTCTGCAGTTCTCTTAAACTCTCGAGTTCCGTCCTCATTGATGCGATCTGGTTATCTAATCTTGCTACTTCTCGCACTGGAATGTAAGCAATCATTTAATAGCTAAATACGGTAGCGTTAGGCAGCGGCTTGGCTCTGCCCCTGGCATTGCTGAAGTTCATGGACGACGATAACCACTCACCATCAGATGGGTCGTATGCTCGTCTGCCTACAAGGGCAATAAAAAAAGATAAAAATTATAGTAATAACTTTATAATATGAGCATGAAATTGATTTTCAAAACGGTTGTAATGGAACAGATTTCTAAAAGGTAATTTAAATTCTATTAGAATGGTTCCCTTCATGGTTCCTGATCCCCAATTGAATATTTGTGGTAGAAATATACTGAAAAATATGAAAACCAATATTTTTTATTTAAATTTATTAGAATTTATTGTCTGTTTTTAGTTTGATTTTCTATAAAAGCGTATTTTGTTAGTTTTTTAAACTATTATTTGAATCTTGGTTAAGACTTGGTTGACTAAGGATAGTTCAAATTGAAATCAATAATTTGAAATAAATTAATCTCTTTTTTAGATCAATTATCTAATCTGTCGGAGCTTAAACATTTACATATAAATGTAGAAAGCTGATTTCTGGCTTAATTCATACCAACGTTCTCTAGTAGTATTATATACATCAACTAACTATATCGTATCCAAATTATATATATCCCATTTTTATTTTAACATAAAATTATACATTTTGCTTTATTTATAGAGGTAGAGAAGTGAATATATCTTCTTTTTCTAATTAATCCCAAGACCAACAGAGTTCAATAAATTCCATGAGTGTTTGGTTCGATATAAATATTGATATGCAGGAAATTTAAAACTCTGCTAAAAGCTTCATTTCGGTATTTCCTTATTTTAATGACTAAAATGTTTATTTCAATTTTACTAACCTAGCATGGCTCTTCGTTTTTCCGCATACATCTGTTCATATATGAAGACGCCAGCAGCGCCTACGATGCCGACAATTGCCGCTCCAACAATCATACGTGACGAAAACACATTATTTAATGAATTCATTGTATTATGCAAATAAATGCAAGATACAAGCAGTAATAATTTTATTTCAGGTTTACACTGCGTTTTCTATTGCGAAATTAAAGTCTCCCTTAAATTAACGATAGAATTTTGTCTTTAATTTCTATTGCGTTAACGAGAAAATCCAAGTAAAAGCAATGTTTTTTTTTTGCCCGGCAAATTTTTGCTTGATTGAATATTTTTAGAATTACTATAGTGCTATATTTATGATTAATTGTATTATTCATTTACAATAATCAATAGTCGTAAATAATTAATACTTCGCTGATTAAAATCAGAAAAAAGGTACAAGTACAAACTAACAATTTGTGCAATTTCAACGTTTTGAATTTTATTTTTGACTTTGACAGTAGTAGTAGTTCTATTTTTCCAACTGGAAAGGCAAAGGTATCATACCATATGACTTAATTTTTTCTATATTTATTTATGAAAAATGACAATAATTATGAAGTGAAATGAAATGAAGTCGATTAATTTGTAACATTAATCAATTGGCATGAAATTAAATAAAATGAGATGAGAAGATATGGTATGAAATATAATCTCAGTAAAATAGTGGTTATTTACTGAGAGTTTTTCAGTGGACTGATAGCCTTGAGAGGCTATTGCAGCGTAACCTTAACTAGTAGGTGAGCTCACAGGGCTAAAACTCAATGACGTTGCTAACACGAACTTGGTAGGGACCAAGAGCCGTGTTTCGCAGTATCTTCCACCGGATTGGAAACGCGACCCACTGAGAAGAACCGGCGAGAAACTCAGTGAGCTGTGTCTGTGGATTAATTTACTCGTCGAGCCCTTCGTCGCAAGCGACGGGTTCGACGAGAACGATGATCGGTGCTTGAGGTACCTAAAAGCACCATTAGTGGGTCGGGAGGCTCCGAAAATCCGAAATGATGTGTGTTGGGTGACGTCGCGTCGACTGCTTTCCATTCTATCCGCAGGATCGGGAATGTAGTTACCGGCGGCCACGATGAGAAGGTTCTCGTCTCATGCCGCTTTAACGGACTGATGGACTGTAATTCCAGGTCATCATGGTGGTTGATGTTCCTGACGAACCACAGGGCTCCGATGGCTATCCTGCAAAAACGTGATCTTGGACTGGTTATAAGTTAGTGCGGGCCGTGCGAGCGAACACTACACTTGCATAGGTCGAGACGGGGGAAGATCCCGAGAAGCTACGTCCAGCGGCTTTGTTTAATTTTTCCATGTTTATGAACTTTCACAAGAGTAAAGTTGTGTGAATTGTTTTATTTTGTGTATTTTGTGTTTCTTCCCGGTTGAGTGTACATTAGCGGTAGTTTATTAACTGTTTAGTATCCGTGAAAGTTTATAAATACGGAGAAATGAAATAAAACCGCTGGACGTAGCTCCTTAGGATCTTCCAAAAAGTCTCAGTAAATAATTATATTTTATCCCATATCATTTCATCTCATTTCATTTAATTTCATGCCATACTTGCTTTATTTGATTTTGCATTAAATTATTTTTCATTAAAAAAGAATGTACAAAAGACTAGGCTGTATCGTACGATACCTTTGCCTTTGCAGTTGGAAAATTATAACTACTCACTCGAACAGCGTGTGCCGTCAATCAAAATAAAAACTTGTTTTGCATTTAATAGATGTTTTCGATGATTGAATGTTATTATAATCATCCTAAGCGCCACTGAAAACTTATGGTTGAAATAAACACACAACTATAAATAACGAGTAGGCCCTTACATGTTACTTCAAACCAGTATTCGCATATATACCATTATTCGCGATCCGTAAACTATGTTTCGCTTATTTCCAACCAATTGAATGCTCAATATTGTTGTTGTGGGACCTAAATTCTCTCAACAACTCACTGAAAGATGGAGACGGGTGACGAAAACGTTGGGAACACTTCAACGAAAGGTATACTATCAATTATATGTTGAAATATAATTCATAATCATCGCGGCTGAGAAGCGGCAGATTTCTTGTAATGTTGATGTGGCTGTAAATTGTCGTTCATAATATACCACATTACGCCTTCGTTAACTATCATTGTGATTGATTTGCTAGCGTCATCCTGTTTTAATTCCGACAGGTCTTCAAGTTACCGACAGCCGGGAAGGATGAGTTCTGTAAACCTAGGTCTGAATGCTGCTAGATGGTGGTGACGACACCACCTGTCAGCTCACTTATTGTTTCAATTGGAATAGTAATTGGGATACAGGAACCACTCTTTCCTGAAAGGCTACTGTGTATCAGCATCATCAGACTTTTATTTTTGTATTATGACAGTTGTATCTGTACTTGTACTACAATTCTTAATTGAGTGCTGGCCAAGAGTTTCAAATTTGGCCTGTTATATAGTTCTCAACCTAACTTAATCAACTAAACTTTTCAACCAATCAAATTTTTCACTGGTGGTAGGACCTCTTGTGAGTCCGCACGGGTAGGTACCACCACCCTGCCTATTTCTGCTGTGAAGCAGTAATGCGTTTCGGTTTGAAGGGTGGGGTAGCCGTAGTAACTATATTGAGACCATAGAACTTATATCTAAAGGTGGGTGGCGGATTTACATTGTAGATGTCTATGGGCTCCAGTAACCACTTAAAACCAGGTGGATTGTGAGCTCGTCCACCCATCAAAGCAATAAAATAAAAAAACCTCCAATTTTGCCAATTTACCTTAACAGATGGACATTGTGATGTCAAACTACTAGCTACTGTAATTACACCAAATGAACAATCTAATAAATCTGAAATGTATTTCCTTACAGATGATAAACCTGATGTAAGCTCAGTTCTGGAGAAGGGAAATGAGCCAAGTACTGCAGATCAAGAAGACACCCAAGAAAAAATAAAATCACAATCAATTGACATTGAACCAGTTAATGAAAATGAAAAACATCTAAATTCAAAATGGAACACTGAAGAAGAAGTCACAACTGATATTGATCTTCAAGAAGAGGAACTCTTGTTGAGATGGGATGAGAATGATGAGATATCTAGTGTAGAACTGATGAATATTGAGGATATTGATGAAGAATACAATTTAGAGTTTTCTGAAATTAAGGATGATGATATCAACAAATCAACAGTCCAAGAAGTTAGTTTGATAAAGTCAAAAGCTGGAGTCCACCCACCTCTTGTAGAAACTGGCACAGGAAGTAAAGTTGAACAGAAAGTACTTGAATCATACAGTAGTCGNGAGATATCTGGTGTAGAACTGATGAATATTGAGGATATTGATGAAGAATACAATTTAGAGTTTTCTGAAATTAAGGATGATGATATCAACAAATCAACAGTCCAAGAAGTTAGTTTGATAAAGTCAAAAGCTGGAGTCCACCCACCTCTTGTAGAAACTGGCACAGGAAGTAAAGTTGAACAGAAAGTACTTGAATCATACAGTAGTCGAGAATCAGGTGATGTCACTTCTAATTTGTCTACTGGGAATACTAATCCCACAAAAGAGGAGAACGACTCTGAGAATCTGAAAAATGTCCAAGCTCTTAAAGATCAAAGAAATAGTAGTGTTATTGAATATAATGAAATGGCATCAGATGTAGACAATTCGAATTCAGAAACTACAAGTGAATTGTTGGACTGTGTTACTGACATAAGTGGATCACAAATTGTGAGGAAAATTGATGAAACCGTAGCAGCTGTAAGTGAACCAGTAGGCGATAGTCGCGATAACCCCGATAATATTTCAGTCAACAAATCAAATCAACAACATACAGAAAAAAAATTTGTAACAAACAATGAAAATATAAAAATATCCGCTAATAGTCAAGCAGATAGTCCGATAATTGGGATTGAGGAAGAGAGTACTGATGGACCTTGGACATCAATAGAAGAATCAGATTTGGCAAATATTCATGAAACTCAAGAAAAAACTACAAAGATAGTCGTCAACCTAGGTGAAAGTCAATCTGATAATTCTGATATGGATATAACAGGTAATGTTAGTGATTTGGCTAATTCGACTAAAATGGTACAAGTTGAAGATGATCTTGATAAAGTCAGAACTACTGAAAACATTTATGAACTAAATAAAGTATCAATGGCAGAAGACAGGAGTCAAATTGAAACCAAACTTGAAGTTATATCTCAAACTCAAACCACAGAGACCGCAAATTCTCTAAGGATGATAACTAATAATGAAAAAGCAGAGGCTATTCAAAAGACTGATGTTATTGGTGACATTGATAATTTTATTATTGATTCAGTTTCAAGTGAAATATCAAATACAGCGAATATGGTCCTGAGTGATGTAACAGACGAAAGTGATATCCTTGCAAATAGTAAAATTACCATTGCTGAAGGAACTAATGATGAAATCAATGTACCACAAGGTGAATCAGTTTCAGATAGCAGTGAAGTTATAACCACATATGACGAGATCTTAAGCTCAAGCTTAGGTAAAAGTCAAGTTAAAAATATTACTAACTACACTAATATTGCATTTGATGCTTCAAACGATAAATCTAGAGAGACTCCAGACAACAGTCAAATCGAAATTGTCGAAGATAATGATCTACCTGCAACTACGGAACAAAGTATTTTGAAAGAATCTAGATATAAAGCTTGTGGCATTAATCTCGCAGACGAAGCTTTATCAAACGAATCTGCTGATATAAAAGCTGTTAACAATGTAGTTGGTATAAGCTCTACAGGTACTGATCATGACAAATCCATTGAACAAAGTAGTATTGTAATATACGCTGAAAATAAAGAACTCACTTTAACGGATGAAACTAATAAAATTACGGTCACTGGTTTTGCTAATGATATTGAAATGGAGTTATGTGAAACTGAAGTTTCTATGGGAAAGTCAGCACAGGAGAATCTAGTTAAAAATGAAAATATAAGCAGTGAAAGTGTTGTAGATTCACCACAAATTCCTGAAGATAATCAAATGAAAATTATTGAAGCGAATATCGCCGAAGGTGTGGTTTCAGATACAGCACAACACACACATCAAGTATTTCAATCTGAAGCGAAAACTGATGAAAATACACTAATTTCAAGTGAAAATCCAAAGGGTAATCAATATGATAGTAACGTTGAGAGAGGTAACTTTACTGTAAACATTTCAAATGAAGCACAGAGCCCTAAAAACATGACTCAAGATGAAATCGAAATTGTTGCAGATTCAAATAATACTTCAAATGAAAATGTATTAGAGCCAACTGGAGTTAGTAGTGCTATGGGTGAAAATTTTAGCCAAAAAGCTGACTTGGATCTTGTGGTGTCTAGTGAGATTTCGAATAAAGATGATAAAATAGTACCAATCGTTAGTGAAGACCAAAGCCAAGTGATTACGACTGCAATTGTCAATGAGGATCCCGAAGAGAATGTCAACGCTTCTAATGATAAACTCACTAGTCTGGGTGCTCATTTGACTTCCCTCGCAGATGTATCTACAACTCTGCCAATCGGGGCAAATTTGGAACATGGTTTGAACCGTCCAAATGCCATGCTGGAGATACCGACCCAAGAGTTGATAGACATCGATGATGCCGAAGACAGCAGTCAAGCGGCATCTGATGATGGGAATCTCAATAATACAATGAATATCACTCAAGAAATTAATGATAGACTTGATTATAGGGATACAGATAATAAAGNATCTACAACTCTGCCAATCGGGGCAAATTTGGAACATGGTTTGAACCGTCCAAATGCCATGCTGGAGATACCGACCCAAGAGTTGATAGACATCGATGATGCCGAAGACAGCAGTCAAGCGGCATCTGATGATGGGAATCTCAATAATACAATGAATATCACTCAAGAAATTAATGATAGACTTGATTATAGGGATACAGATAATAAAGGTCCTATAGCAGAAATACTTACTATAGATACGACTGAGATTTCAGATAATCCCATGTGCACTAAGACTTCTGGTCTTACACGAAATACAGAAAAAGCTGAAAATCGGTCTGATAAAGATGTCTCTAATGAAAATGTCACTTCCGATTTTAAAGCTGATTTTAAAAATAGCGATAGTGAAAATTCTAAAAATACTGATGATCATATGGATGTTGATATGCCTCTAGAAATAAATAATGCTGAACCCATATTGACTATATCAAAGAACTTAAACCCTGTAGGAAATGTGTCGGAAATGAATCCAAATGTAGACACGATATCTACTCGTGATTTACATATAAATAAAACATCTTTGGGCGCTGTGAAAGATGTTCTTATATCAGAAACAGTAGAGCCTAAACCGTCGACTTCAAGAGCAGCAATGGAACCGGCGGGTAGTCCAGAACTGGAACAATTGGCTCCTTGTACACCAATGAAGCAGGACGAACAAAGTGTTCTTGAACCTAAACCATCAACTTCCAAGGTCATGGTTGAATCAGTGTTATCGGAGGCGACGGACAGTCTGGGGTTGTTGGCAGAGTCATCGAGGATGGACGAAGATGAAGAAGAGCCGGATGATGAAGACGACGTGGAGGATGAGGACGATTTTGATAATGATGGTAAGAAAATAGCCATTTTTTTATTACTGGCGCAATAGTGAAAAATTAACATGATTTGGTTTTATCTAAAATACATACGACAGAAGTCTCAGCTGTATTACAAATACGAGATTGATGCCCTCGGGCCACAAGTCCACAAGCGCTTTTGTTTTTTCATTAAACACTTATTTCACCAGAGAGCAGTAATCAAATGACAGCGTATAATTCTGAAGACTCAAACCATCAAAATTCGGACCCCGACTGCGGAAGGGAACAGAACGAGAGCGGCGATACGACTAAAGATGAGAGTGAGAAGGACGGCGTTATCGCGACGAACCTTAACACAGTAGAGTCTGAAGAGGTAACTGTCTTTATTTATGGTGACGTGAGAACAGTTTATGAAGGAATAGCTTTAGAAAAAAAAAAGAGTCATATAATAAATTTGCGTAATTAGTGGTGGGAGAAGGTATTGTAAGTCGAAACGAGCAAGTACCACATCTGCCGCTTTTCCTCGTACCCTGGTTTGAAGGAAGAGGCAGGCTTTAGAAAATACAATTGAAACTTCAACCTCAGGTGTCTAGGTGAATGACGTCATCCGATAACTAAACAAACAACTATGTGACAAACACACCGTCAGATTTGGATCGTTTGTAACTATGAGGTGAATAGTGCGTAGACAATGTTTGATGTCGCAACGTACGGGATATATCTGTACTATGTAATCTGTAGTGTGTGTGTTGGTGTGTGCATATTTTTTCCTCTAACTATTCGCTGTTAGCCTAAGAGTCTATTCCAGTTACCCGGAGAGGTGAGCTCACGGGATCAACCTGTGATAGTTTGCTAACAATGGCCTCAGCAAGAGCAGTGCTTCGCAACGTTGATTCGTCACTGCAAAGAGCTCTTTAAGAACGCATAATTTTCATTTCAATTAAAGACCAGTCATATGTTCGCCGGAACATAAAAGTTAATTATTTATTACAATAAGGAATAATAATCACGTTCCTAAAAAATTCTTCTGTCTCTGGGATCACCGATGATGGTGCCGCTTATCCTTTATATTTCTAATGTCAGATCGAAATACAAGCTGACTCCGATGAGAATGTCAGCGATGAAAAGTGCACGCAAGAGGCAGAGGGCATCAGCCAAAAAAATATCGAGGTATATTTAATCTTCTGTAGTGTAGATATTAAGCAATGTTGCATATTGCAATATGACGTGTATGTATGCGCGATATCGGACGACGCTCCTGCGAGGGCACTCGTTCGCCTACCGCCAGTTAAGCAAGGTGTGCACTAAATGCCTAATATTGTCATCGGTATTTTATTGAAGAACCCAACCAATTGTTACTAAATTGCACGTCATATTGCACTATGCAACATTGCATATTATCTAAAATACAGGTCGGATTGCGAAATTTTTGCAGTAAAATTGTTTTGTCTTTGCTTGAACTAACACAGCCAAACACATCATGGCGTATCCAGCCCACGCATAGTTGAAGCGATGGGCTGGATATCGTAGAACCTCGTTGGAGTAAACCGGTTTTTGAGTGGAGA
This sequence comes from Bombyx mandarina, assembly GCF_003987935.1. The sequence goes on along the minus strand of NW_021011521.1, from coordinate 209,830 downwards.
CCCTGCAAATGTAATTTGGGACGCCCCCCCGGCTAGGTGGTGCGATGACTTCCCCAGGGTGGCCGATAAGAGGTCGGGGGGAGCCAAAGACCGGGTTCAGTGGGGGGAATTGGGTGAGGCTTATGTCCAGCATTACACGACTATCTTGGTGTCATGGCGATCAAACATCGTGTAAGGAATTACGGCAGCAATAACTGTATTGTGGATGAACGCAGACGATAAAAATGAAGTCTGCTCGTGGTGGATGGAGCACTGATAATGATTTAGAGCGTCGCGTGAAGTTTATGACCATGGGCTCCATCATAACATCACGCTCAAGTATACTGTCGAATGAAATACATGAATTTGCAATACAAACTCTGCGATTAACCCATGTACTGTCTTAGTGAATCTAGCTGCATTTGAAAAGACTTCATTTTAAGCGGCCTGTTTGTGGAAGTCGCGTTGGCTGATGTCCATAGGCACGTTCACAGTAATCGTCATGTTCTAGGAGACTGTCGCGGCGGTCCAGTCGATCAATGAAAACAAAGAAGTTAATGTAAGTACATACATTCCTAAATACCAAGTATGTTCTTACCATTGTAAGCTTGCAATAAAGCTTTTGTGCGGTTGCCTCGTTAGTCAGGTGGCTAGTGATGCGGGCTACTGTACTACTTGGTGTCGGTTTGATTACCAATCGGAATCATTAAATTTAAAGGGTCAGTAAATGATATTTGGTAAGCACAAAAGTTAAAGTTATTAAAATCGGTCTGAAGGGTATGCCAACCGTGTTATTATTATTAGGTGCGAATGCAAGGGGATTCGTTTAGTGGGTAGGGCCTTAAAAACATTCTTGGACCGTTGCCTGCTCCTGGCTTGCATACCCTCAAGCTCCACATACCACGCACAACCTCCAAGAGGGGGGGGGGCATCTTGTTGGGATCCCTGCCTAGAAAAGGCCATTCGTACTACTATTGGGGCTTTCGTCTCGCGTCTCAACCTGGATTACGACGTTCAGGTTGTGATCTCTGTGCTCCGGTCCACTCGACATCAAGCGGAGGACCGTAAGCACGTCTGCTTGTGTCGGACATAGAAAAAAAAACCAGCTGACGTGACGAAACACCGTCAGATTTGAAACGCTAATAACAACGAAATTAATGATGCCTGAACAATGATTGTAGTCATCCAAGATAGACCATCTATCTATCTATGTATCTATGTGCCTACACTCCTTTTTTTTATTCCGTTATGTCGTACTGTCAACATGAAAGATTTGGCGGTAGTTGCTACCTTCTTGTTTTTGGGCGTCATTAATTTGTTGCTAAAACACTCATCGATTCTGTAGACGCGGACTGGCAATGTATATATCAGTCAAGATGTAATGTATAAACGGATTAGGGATCTTTCTACAGGACGGTTCAGGTTATATCGAGACAGTAAAGCTATCGGATACGTCGGACAATGAGCTCGATGGAGCTTCGAAGGAGATCGAGAGCGGTGTGGACGAGGCTTCGGTCGCACGAGGTGAGTCTTTTTTTTATTTTTTATTGCATAGATGGGTGTACGAGCTCACAGCCCACCTGTTGTTAAGTGGTTACTGGAGCCCATGGACATCTACAACGTAAATGCGCCACCCACCTTGAGATATAATTTCTAAGATCTCAGTATAGTTACAACGGCTGTCCTACCCTTCAAACCGAAACGCATCACGGCAGAAATAGGCAGGGCGGTGGTACCTAACCCGCGCGGACTCACAAGAGGTCCTACCACCAGTAATTACGCAAATTATAATTTCGCGGGTTTCATTTTTATTACACGATGTTATTCCTTCACCGTGGCAACTCTCTTCACTTGTGGAGAGTATTAAGCGGTAGGCAACAGCTTGGCTCTGCCCCTGGCATTGCTGAAGTCCATGGGCGACGGTAACCACTCCCCATCGATCGGTTAAGTGATCACCGGAGTCCTTAGACATCTACAACGTAAATGCCACCACCAATCTCGAGACATGAGTTCTAAGGTCTCAGTTTTTACAGTACAACGGCTGCCCCACCCTTCAAATCGAAACGCATTGCTGCTTTATGGCAGAAATAGGCATATTACATACATCACTATCTCATCAGCACGTTGCCGGTGTCGAAGTCAGAATGGAGTGTATCATCGTCAGTCCGTGGTCAGCAGCAAGCTCCGGCTTTGCCACCCAGGTCAATACCGGTCCTAAGTCCGATATCTACATATATAGATCAGATTGTTACACACAGACAAATCTTCGCCGAGTAAGCTGTCCATGGGCAAGAAAAAGAAGCTGGGGATATCTAAAGCTAGACACGTAGTCAATATCGTTGAGGTCGAAGAGAGTTCGTCTGAAGATGGTAAGTTTTAGTATTTAAGTTTTTAAGTTTTTACTGGTGGCAGGACTTTTTTTTCTTTTATTGCTTAGATGAGTGGACGAGCTCACAGCCCACCTGGTGTTAAGTGGTTACTGGAGGCCATAGACATCCACAACGTAAATGCGCCACCAACCTTGAGATATAAGTTCTAAGATCTCAGTATAGTAACAACGGCTGCCCCGCCTGTCAAACTGAAACGCATTACTGCTTCACGGCAGAAATAGGCAGGGCGTTAGTCCGCACGGGTAGGTACCACCACCCCGCCTATTTCTGCCGTGAAGTAGTATGCGTTTCAGTTTGNGATCTCAGTATAGTAACAACGGCTGCCCCGCCTGTCAAACTGAAACGCATTACTGCTTCACGGCAGAAATAGGCAGGGCGTTAGTCCGCACGGGTAGGTACCACCACCCCGCCTATTTCTGCCGTGAAGTAGTATGCGTTTCAGTTTGACAGGCGGGGCAGCCGTTGTAACTATACTGAGTCCTTAGAACTTATATCTCAAGGTGGGTGGCGCATTTACGTCGTAGATGTCTATGGGCGCCGGGAACCACTTAACATCAGCATAGTTAGAAAAAAAAAACTGCCGACTGAGAGGGCTGGTGGTCGTGGCACCGACGACTGCCGGTCCGGCGTCCCGAGGAGGAGGGGATGGGAGATATGTGCTTCGCACTAAACACTTCACTTTCCCCCCTTTGCCTTTTCATGTGTTTTGTCTCATGCGAAACTCGGACGTGGGTTGTTGAGCGACAGGAGGTTTTTGTCGGTTCGACTCCGACATACTCCGCCCGCCATCCCCAGTGGAGGGCGGAAAGTCGACGATTGCACACTGACCAAAAAAAAATTTTTTCTAAGTGTTCAGTTGAGTTTTAATATCTATTTCGGTGAAAATTTTATTTATTCCGAGCCCTGGCGCGTAACAATAAATACATAAATATTATAGGCGGGATGTAACTCTGTGTCATGTCTGTACATAGTTCCTATGGAGTTCCAGTGAGTATTGTTTGCAGATATTCGGCCACCAGAATCGAACGAGGATCCGGATCAGCGATCGGACGTGGCACCGGACGAGGAGGGGGTCACTTCGGTGAACATCCCCAAGGGCATCGAGGTTATGTGCTCCGGGGAAAGTACTTCGGAGCTGGTCGCGAAAGAGGGGGAGATTGTTATAAGCCGTGTTCCGAAACCGCCCCCACATAAACCGGTAAGCGAATGAGTAACGCGGACTGCGCACTGGGCAGCTTGAGAGATGTAGTAGTACTAGCTGTAGTAGTAACAGTAGTAGTGGTAGAACTAGTAATACCAACCGTAGTAGTAGCACTATAGCAATAGTAGTACTAGCAGTAGTAGTAACAGTAGTACTAGTAGTAGTACTAGCAGTAGTAGTAACAGTTGTAGTAGTAGTAGTACTAGCAGTAGTAGTAACAGTAGTAATAGTAGTACTAGTAGTACCAACAGTAGTAGTACTAGTAGCAATAGTAGTAATAGCAGTAGTAGTAGTAATAGCAGTAGTAGTAGTAGTAACAGTAGTAGTAGTAGTAGTAGGTTAGTTAACGGCAGGCAGCGGCTTGGCTCTGCTCCTGGTATTGCTGACGTCCATGAGCAACGGTAACCACTCACCATCAGGTGGGCCGTATGCACGTTTGCCCATACGGGCAATAAAAAGTAGTACCAGCAGCAGCAGCAACAAAAGCAGTGGTAGTATGTTCGCTTCCGTTAAGAAATACCGTTGTTTTGCTAGAAATGAGATGTACAACGAGCAATCATGCGTTCCACTTTGAAGTTTGAGACAACCGCTGTGCTACCTAATTGAGACCACGGCCTCATGCCTCAAACAAGAATAAAAAACTTGTTCTATAGAATTGAAAATTTTAAGTGTCACATTTCAAGCTGTGTTAAAATCGAATCCCCGAATTCAATCCCCGATTCAATTTGCTTGCAACACCGATGTCTCTGTAATGTTCAATCAAAATTCGACCTTAGCCACTTACGTCTCAAAGTTTTGATTTCATTATATACGTATTAAATATTGGAAAACAAAATTATATTTTCATTGATAACACTAAAAAAACCGCTGGTAGAAATAATTTGGGTTTATATATATAGTGCTACGCCCGTACGAATAACGCCATCTATATTATATATAACGTATATTCGAACGAATATCGAAGTATCTGGCAGCACCTAGAAAGCTCGAGAAGTATAACGCCATCTATTGTCAGATAGCGGAAACACAATGCTCGACTTTTGTGGAATATTCTCGAAGATTCTAGGGATTTCGTTTCGACTGTAGTCAGTCAGTCAGTCAGTAATCGGAACTACTCGAAGCGAAACAGCGAACGGATCACCTGAAGCGAACCGGAACAAGGGAATTGAGAGTCTTAAAGTGTTTGTGAAGTGTTCTAAGTGTTGAATACAGTTTTTAGTTGTACTTTGGTGGAACATTTATTTATCTCGAACCCCAGCGCGTAGTAATAGTTTTGTTTTGTTTTGTTACAGGCTCGGTTGAACACCAGTGAAGTTACTATAAAGACGACTTCTGGTTGTGCAGAGTCATCTCTCGTCATACCCGAAACTAAGGTACAGTAGATTACGGGGAGTTGGGACGCTTTCAAATTCCAACAAAAATTTTCAGCGGCTTTTGAAAAATATAAGTACACACACAAAAACTTAAAAAACTAGCTTGACCTGGTCCACCTTGGCTTTTGGGGTGAATCGGGTCACGTATGGGGACAATAGTTTTTCAATAGGGCTGGCACTATTTAGTTTTAAGGTACTTTAGGTAACTTTAGCTACCTTTAGGTGATTAACTTATCAATATCTTTAATTGGTTACAAAACTAGAGACAACGGAGACTAAATTAAATTATTTAATATTCATAAAAACTAAATAAAAGTTCTTTTCAATTCAACAAATTTAAATCTCACAAAAGCATTGTGGTAACCCAGATTTTTCCCTATTCTACCCCTAGGGGTTTTCGTTAAGAGTGCTCGAACTTAAAAATAAAATAAATCATCAAGACCGCCATCTATTGCCAAATAGCGGAAACACATATCGAAACGACTGGTACTACCGGAAAAGCTCTCGATAATTGGTGGTCTCACCTGGTGATAAGTGGTTATCAGAGCCCGTAGACGTCAACAACGTAAATACCGCCACCCACCGTCTTCTTTTTCCCTGCCTGTTCTAGTAACCTCGAGGGGTTATCCTAGATTCACCAAACTAGTAGGTGAGCTCGCTGGGCTCAAACCTGACTATGTTGCTAACACTGGTCCTAGCAAGAGTCGTGCTTCGCAGAATCTACCACTGGATCGGAAACGCGACCCACTGAGAAAATCCGGCGAGAAACTCAGTGGGCTGTGTCTGTGGGTTAATTTACTCGTCGAGCTCTTCGTCGCAAGCGACGGGTTCGACGAGAACGAGGACCGATGCTTGAGATACCTAAAGCACCGTTAGTGGATCGGGAGGATCCGAAATGACGTGCTTTGGGCGACCCACCGTCAGTTATGAGTTCTAAGTCTCCGTTTTTAAAGTACTACAGCTGTCCCATTCTTCGAACCAAAATGAACTGCATCACGGCAGAAATAAGCAGGGGATGGTTCCTACCCTTGCGGCCTCACAAGGTCCCCTGTCACCGCTCCGCCTGCGTCTGACGTGAATGATTCGTGCCTGTTTGCTATCTCACTCGCACGCACGTGCCGCGTCGGTGGTGACGTCACAATCCGCCATGAGCTCCTCGGCTCGACGCGTCGATTCTAATGAGCCTTGCTTTGTTCTTAGTTACAGGAAGCGAAGGAAACAGACGCCGATCTAGAAGTCTTCAATTTGGACTCTGATGATGAAGACGGCTCTGCTAAAGGTAAGGGTATGTCGCGGCATCTGGTTATCAATCTGGACCTGACCTCTGGTTACAACTTGAGCATTGAAACTGGCACCGATCGGCATCGCGGTCCCTAGGGTGGGAGGGTGGTCCCTATTATTGTAACTTGTTTTTTTTTCACTATCTAATAATAATATAATACCTAGGATATTTTTGACGGTGATTTTTAACCACTTGCAATGAGCATTGCAACTGTTCTTCGTCTTTTGTGAGGCATTTATTGTACTCTTCTATCAAACCAAATTCATTTTTCAAAGCTTTCATTCTCAATAAACATGGAAAGTAAAAACGAAAAAAATATGTTGTTTTATGTTTTTAAGCAATTTTTTTGGTAAAAAAGTATAAAAAATTGTGAAAGTCATCATATATTATTTTAGGTTAAACTTTAACTGGGAATAACTTTTAACCGAGTTGACTTAGCAAAAAATTATTTCAGACCTTTTTTGGTAGGCCGTTTAATTCCCTAAAAAAATATGTATTTCTTTTTACTACACGATAATGCGTTGAGATACAATAAAATTCCAAAGAAAAAGAAAAAAACCCGTCTTATTTAAATGGGATATCAAAAATCACGATGCGGCACCTCTAAACATTAATATTAAGAGCTCAAACTTTATTAGATTTTTTTTTTCGTCATCTTGGACGATATTTTCGTAGCACCTAAAGAAAAAAAAAATAAAAGTTTTTTTGGCCCACCCTAGTGGTCCCGCCTATAACTGTTGCGAAGCAATCATGTATGAGGTTAACCCATAGACACAGCCCACTGAGTTTCTCGCCGAATCTTCTCAGTGGGTCGCGTTTCCGATCCGGTGGTAGATTCTGCGAAGCACGGCTCTTGCTAGGGTTCGTGTTAGCAACGTCATCAGATTTGAGCCCCGTGAGCTCACCTACTAGTTAAGGCGACGCTGATATAGCCTCTCAAGGCTATCAGTTTAGGTAGAAAAAAAAAGCTGCGATCCCTATTCTACATAAATGAATCTTCATCGATATTTTGGTATTGCCTTCACAGATAGGCACCGTGGTCCTGCCTATAACTGCTCTCATGTATGAGGGTCTCCTCTTTTCTCTCCATAACGTTCTCAGAGTCGGCATAAATGACTTTACTGGTGGTAGGGCTGTGAGCTCGTCCACTCATCTAAGGAATCAAAAGAAAAATCTTCATTGATATTTCGGTATTGTCTTCACAGAATCGTCGAAGCTGGAGTCCGGTCGCTGCTTGAACCCCGCGTGCCCGGGGCGGGAGGCGGCGCAGCTCCGCGCGGACCGGGCCGCCGTGGCGCACTACTCCGCCAAGACCAGCAGGAACGCCTTCATCTGTCGCCCCTGCTACGAGGTGGTGGCCGTCAGGACAGAGGTCAGTAAGATGCACTATGTAGTATTTATTGCTTAGGTGAGTGGACTTGCTCATGGCCCATCTGGTGTTAAGTGGTTTCCGGTGCCCATAGACATCTACAACTTAAATACCGCCACCCACCTTGAAACATGAGTTCTTAGGTCTCAGTTTTTACAGTACAACGGCTGCCGAAATAGGCAGGGTGGTAGTACCTACCCGTGCGGACCCACAAAACGCCACCAGCAGTGATTAAGCAAATTATAATTTTACGAATTTGATTTAGAAATTAGAAGAATTAGTGAAAAATTCGATTAGAATTTAGTTATTAGAATTTAGAATTTAGAAAAATTGGTACCCGCCTACGGGATTCGAACACCGATGCATCGCTACATACGGATAGACCGGACGTCTTATACTTTAGGCCACGACGACTTCGAATCTTCCATCTCATTATTATACATTATCACAATGATGTTCATTGTCATACCAGAAAAAATAACAGTCTCCATCCAAACCAGGGTCTCGTGAACGGTCTGAAGAATTTCACTCCGCTGTTCGAAATGAAAATGGAGAAGCAGTCCTTGAACCTGGTGGAGATATCGGATTCCGACTCCGAAGACGAATCCAGCGCGCCGGAGCAAGCCAAGGAGGTTGTCGGCGACGAGGGAGCCAAGTGAGTACACTGCTCGTTGGTGTTGGTACCGGCCTACCCGGACAGGACCTGTAGGCTCCGGGAAAGGAAGATCATCCACCGAGAGGGTGATATTGCTCGGTAGACCGACGGTCCCAATGTTGTTGTTCGGAACTTGTATATATGCAAGCTTATCTTGATAATGTCGTAAGCGAGATTCAGGCGTCTGTCAAATATCTTGTAGTGTATTTTTGATTTGGTAACTAAGACCTTTAGGTCAAGTCTTATTTTAATTTATATTGTTATTTTTATGAAAAATGATAATATGGCGGGCGCCTGGCCCCACATCACAACTCGTAACGGGGCAACGAGACTGTAGTTAAATTAATAAAATCTAAATTGAAACCTAGAATTGATATTGCGATATAACTCTTAAAAGCCATATCCGTGCTTTAGGAGCTTGTCAACAGAGCAATAAAATAATATCTCTCTGTCTCTCTCTCTCTCCTCTCTCTCTCTCTCCTCTCTCTCTCTCTCCTCTCTCTCTCTCTCTCTCTCTCTCTGTCACCCACTCACTCACTCACTCTTACTCTCTCTCACTTCGACAGTCCGTCACATGGATACACAGAGACATGAAAAACAGATAAATGTACATATGTGTTAACAGGTTACTGGAAGAGCATCTAGCGAATTTGATAAACGAAACTTGGAGTAAATACAAGATGGACGCCAGGATGAACGAGGCTCGCAGCTTCGTGGACCTGGAGGTTCAGAAGTTGGAAAGTGAGTTCACGAAACAGACGAGCAGGCTTCAGAGGATCCCTCGCTGATGCTAGGCGACTGATGCTCAACCCGTCTCCCGACGTCTTAATTAACCTCCTCGCAAATTGTCCGCGATATTTATTACAAGCTTGTACCGAAACTTCACCGTACGCAAAGTGGTCAACCGAAAATAGGGTAATGTAAAGAACTTACCAAATTTTAGTGACTGTAGAAGAAGAACCTTCTCTAAATTAACCGCTGCTAAGACCTTTAGGGTGGGTAGATATGATGTGGTACTCGCTCACCACTTAATTGTGAGTGGTTACTGTCGTGGACCTTAGGGCCTTACCTTAGTACCAGGAGCACTCGTCATGTCCCGAGTAACTTCGTGGAGCTCATTCGAGGGCTGGACGGAGGACCGGTGCGTGGGTGATTTTATTTTAAGGGATTTTATGGCCTGGTAACTAAGACCTTTAGGTCATATCTTATTTTAATTTAAATTCTTATTTCTATGAAAAATGATATTATGGAGTGAAATGAAATGAAATGAAGATTATTAATTTGAGACATTAATAAACTGGGATGAAATTAAATGAAATAAGATGAGATGATATGGAATGAAATATAATCTCAGTAAAGTGATGATAAAATGGTGGTCATTTAATGAGATTTTTTTCAGTGGACTTTTTGGAGGATCCCGAGAAGTTACGTCCAGCGACTTTGTTTCATTTTGCCACATTTGTGCACTTTCACAGTTGTACTAAATACAAAATAAAATAAAATAAATCACACAACTTCACTCCTCGCGTTCCCGCCAAAAAGTCGGTGCGTGGGTGAGCTCCGCTCGTGGTGGGGCGGGGGGGGGTGGCGTTAGTGCTAATGTAACCCGTCGTTGATGTTCCCACAGAACAAAGCAAGGAGATCGACCAGATGCTGAACGAGTGTCAGGTGGCCACGGACAAGCTGCGCGACTCGCTGTACAAGACCTTCGAGCCGACCAAGCACGACCTGCCCCCCATTTGCATCGTGGACATCGTCGGCTGCTACGTAAGCGTCTCGCTGTCTAGGGGACCAGCTCGCCACCCGGGGGACCGCCCGCCGTCCTGGATTCAGAACCGGGGGCCGAAGTAGTAGAACTTACGAGACCAAACAAATAATGCTTAACAAGCACGGTCCCCCGTGATTTTCTCCTGTGTTATAGACGACCGAATTGGAACTCGCCACTTGCAATACACCTTTCCACCTGTGTGGGCAGATGAGCGTACGGTCCACGCGATGGCGGGTGGTTCCCGGAGTATGGCCAAGCTGCAGCTCATTGTGGACTCTTCGAACCTCGCTCGGGAAGTTCTGTCAAGAGTCCGATGTGTTTTTCTTTTTTTTAATGCCTTTGTAGGCAGCCGAGCATAGGCCCAGTGTTAGCAACGAGTCAGGTTTGAGCCCCGTGAGCTCATCTACACGCTAGGGTAACGCTGATATAGCCTCTCAAGGCTATCAGCATAGGCTTAGAAAAAGAAAGCGCATCGGAAACCTTGGAAACTGTGGGCTGTACACATTAGATACGTCTGCCGTGCTGTGCGCTATTGTACACTTACCTTTATATTGAGTTACTTAAGTGCTAATCTTTTTTTTTTATTGTCCTTGTAGTCAGACGAGCATATGGCCCACCTGATGGTGAGTGGTTACTGGAGCCCATAGACATCTACAACGTAAATGCGCCACCCACCTTGAGATATAAGTTCTAAGGTCTCATGTTTTAGTTACAACGGCTGCCCCACCCTTCAAACCGAAACGCATTACTGCTTCACGGCAGAAATAGGCAGGGCGGTGGTACCCACCCGCGCGGACTCACAAGAGGTCCTACCACCAGTAATTACGCAAATTATAATTTTGCGGGTTTGATTTTTATTACACGATGTTATTCCTTCACCGTGGAAGTCAATCGTGAACATTTGTTGAGTACGTATTTCATTAGAAAAATTGATACCCGCCTGAGATTCGAACACCGGTGCATCGCTCAGCACGAATGCATCGGACGTCTTATCCGTTAGGCCACGACGACGACCTTAGAACTCATGTCTCGAGTTGGGTGGTGGCATGTGCTTTGTAGATGTCTATGGGATTAACACCAGGTGGAACCCTTGGTTAAGGTAGACTGGAGTTCATCCATCGAACTAAGCAATAAACAAAACTTAATTTCATACACAAGTACGGAAAGAGCTGATGGTTAATTGTTTTGATTTTCAGTACGAGGGTACGGAGCAGTCCCTGGATGAAGTGAGTTCCTTTTCTTAATAGTCATATTCATGGACAAGCATAGACCATAGATCATAGACCTAGTAATGCGAGGTCTATATAGTCAACCAGATACCATAATCGAGGTTTAGAATTAATGTCCGAAATGTGGGCGTGTTCACGTTGTTGATTTCCACGGGCTCCATTACCGATGCAACGTCGGAGCGTCTGTGGACTTGTAAACCGAATTAAACAATAAAAAAAATACATGTGTGCAATTCACACGTGGTAGAAGTGAAACCTTCCAAAATTAAAATACAATTATCCTAAACGTCTTAAGTATATGTAAAATTTTGTCATTAGTAAATAATTGTAAGGTAGCGCCCTCTGTGAATTGATATTTTAATTTCCGTATAATCCTAAATTAAAATTCACTACTAGAGCTTTCATACACACGTTAATATTAAAAAATCTCACAGATGGCGCTGTATTAAATAGTATGTATATTTCTGTCTCATTCTTTGCTGGCTTCATCCTACACATTTTTGTATTTGTGTCTCTTACCTGTCGTTTTTTCCGTTGCATCCGGTTTGAAATCACAACGATTCTAAAGAAGTTTTCACTTCAAAAATTATTGAATAAATAATTGTAGTATTATCTTATAATATTATCGAGGGGTGGAAAGGCTATTTGGTATAAGCGACATTTTTGTAACATTACAGAAGTTTAAGATTTGCATAAATATCATAACAACAAAACTTCTTCAGATATTTGATTTTTTTTATTGCTAGTTGGGTGGACGAGCTCACAGCCCACCTGGTGTTAAGTGGTTACTGGAGCCCATAGACATCTACGACGTAAATGCGTCACCCACCTTGAGACATAAGTTCTAAGGTCTCAAGTATAGTTACAACGGCTGCCCCACCCTTCAAACCGAAACGCATTACTGCTTCACGGCAGAAATAGGCATGGCGGTGGTACCTACCCGCGCGGACTCACAAGAGGTCCTACCACCAGTAAAAAATGTTGAATGGAGTAAACTTAATTGAAGCTCAGTTATAAAAAAAGAAACATCGAATTGTTGATGCTATTACCGAAGCCTCGCTACCTTAGAACTTATATATCAAGGTGGGTGGCGCATTTACGTCATAGATGTCCATGAGCTCTAGTAACCACTTAACACCAGGTGGGCTGTGAGATAATCCACCCATCTAAGCAATAAAAAAATAATTGAACAGTGAATGTGAGTATTAGTGGTGTGTTCGTCTCGTTACACAGGCGAAACAGCGTGCGAACAAACGCAAGCGCACGGAGCCGCTTTGCTCGCAGCCGAAGAAGGCGGCCATAGCGCTCGGGTACGCCCCGCTCGACGGAGACCACGCGCAGCCGGACGTGACCCAGGTATGAGGCCCGCAACACAGGGGAACGCGTCTGTGTGACACAACGCAGAAGTCAAACTTCTTTGTGTGACACAACGTTGAAGTCAAACTTCTCTAGGCACATTGAGATTTCCCCCCCCTACCTATTCGTTGGTAGCTTAAGGAACTATTCAACAGTCAATAGTATCTTAATAATAGTAGTAGTCAATCGTGAACATTTGTTAAGTACGTATTTGATTTAAAAAAATTAGTACCCGCCTACGGGATTCGAACACCGGTGCATCCCTACATACGAATGCACCGGACGACTTATCCTTTAGGCCACGACGACTTCACGAACATTTCGACTTCTGTGGTTCACATTTGTAGACCCAAACTTCACGAGTACTTCATGGACACTCTACATATCTCTTTTGTTCATAGGAGAAGACCCCAATAGAAACAGCACCCAACGAGTCGAAGGAAGATGACGTGAGTATGGAATAAATATTATATTGTCACGCGCTAAAGTTCTAAAAAAAGAATGAATATAAAACTTTCACCGAAGTACAAATTAGAACTCTATTTAACACTTACTTAAGGTACACTTCACAATTCGCTTCCTCCATTTCGCTTCGATAATATTCTATTCTATATAAATTTTCTACAATTATTAAAATTTATTATATGCTCAGATATGCGAAACGCAACTTTCTCTTTCTATCTTATATATATCCAAGTATATATGTGGCCATCAGCGCAAAACTGGCCTAAGCTTATCATTGTTAGTATGGAGGTAATTAGGTTTGAATTTTCATGAATTTAAATTTGAGTAAACAAAAAACAATCCGCGCAAAAATAATGTTTACAAAGCTATCTGTTATATATGGATGAAGCTATCGATAGGCCGGTTTTGCATCAAAATTTATTATATTTTAAATAAATTCCAATTTACGTCATATGAGCTTGAATATAAAAAAATGTGGGTTAGGCCACTTTTGCGCTAATGGCCTCATATATATATATATATCTCTCTGTCCCTCTCAACTTCCGTGCGCTTCGTCCGATCACACTTTTCGTAACGCTCTCGTCACGCACTCACCAGCTTATCTCCGTGCGTAAAGAAGTTTTAATGGCTCAGGAGCCGGACTCGGAATTTCAGCTTTGACGTTTGCGAATGTCACAGAGTTGACAAATAAGTCTCGTTCGCAGAGGGAGGTGTCTGTCGTTCAGTTGTCGGCGGAGGTGGCGCCGCCGGACCTCCCCCCGCCCGGGGAGCTCGTGCGGCCGCCCCTCAAGCCGGGCATGGTCGTGTGGGCTATGAAGAACGTCTTCTCCCCCTGGGTGAAGGTCAGGATACAGGACATCGCGCCAAAGTCGGTAAGTTTCGAGAAGTACTTTTTTTTTAAAGGGATTTTATGTTCTGGGAACTAAGACCTTTAAGTCATGTCTTATTTTAATTTTATTGTTATTTTTATGAAAAATGATAATATGGGGAGAAATGAAATGAAATGAGATGCAATGATATGGGATGAAATATAATCTCAGTAAAATGGTGGTCCCCTTTACTGAGATTTTTTTAGTAGACTTTTTGGAGGATCCCGAGAAGTTACGCCCAGCGGCTTTGTTTCGTTTTCCCACATTTGTACACGTTCACAGTTATACTAAACAGTTAATGAACCACCGTTATTACGCATTTAAACCTGAAGAAACACTAAATAGACAAAATAAAACAAATCACACAACTTCACTCATCGCGTTCCCGCCAAAAAGTCTCTCCGAGAAATACCTCGACTAACTTCAAAGCCGAAGTTAGTCGAGGTATTTCTCGGAGAGAATCTACGGTCTACAATAACCTTCGGTTTTCGGAGGTGTATGTAGGATGTATCTGTAGGAGGAGGTCCTGGGAGATCCTAGATCTCAGAGCGGTATCAGACCTTCATTATCCTGTCCTCAGACCACAAGCGCGTACACGACCTGTACTGTCAAGTTCGACACGAAAACGAAGAACCCGTTCAGGACCCTGAGTGCGAGGTGCCTCGCGCATTCGGAGCCGCCAAACGCGAGACTCACTATAGGTGAGTGCCTGGTGGAATCCACTAAGCCGTCGTAAATAAAGAAGAATCAAATCACGCCCGGTCATTGGAGCCCCGGCGAGTTAATTAACCCACAAACACAGCTCATTGAGTTCCTCGTCAGATCTTCTCAGTGGGTCGCGTTTCCGATCTGGTGGTAGATTTTTTTTTATTGCTTAGATGGGTGGACGAGTTCACAGCCCACCACAGTTAAGTGTTTACTGGAGCCCATAGACATCTACAACGCAAATGCGCCACCCACGTTGAGATATAAGTTCTAAGGTCTCAAGTATAGTTACAACGGCTGCCCCACCCTTCAAACCGAAACGCATTACTGCTTCACGGCAGAAATAGGTAGGGTGGTGGTACCTACCCGCTTTTTTTTTATCCTACAAAAGCTGGTAGCCTTGAGAGGCTATTCCAGCGTAACCTTAACTAGGGACCTACCCTCGCGGACTCACAAGAGGCCCTACCACCAGTAAGAAGCGCTGAAGCACGGCTTTTGCTAGGGCCAGTGTTAGCAACGTTGTCAGGTTTGAGCCCCGTGAGCTCACCTACACGCTAAGGTAACGCTGATATAGCCTCTTAAAGCTATCAGAATAGGTAGGAAAAGAGAAAAAGGAGGGTAAATAAAAAAGTTTATACTGAACTTAAGTACCATGAGTTCTCAGTTTCTCAGGTCATTTAGTGCTAACAAAAGTGACAGAAATCGACATAATTACTTCAGTGCGCCGCGTAGGACACCGGTGACCTACACGATAGTCAAAGGGTTATAAAAAATGTAATTTCCTTTTAAGTCAGACCTTCAGAGCTTGTCAACCCTTGTTTGATGTAATAATTCAGGTGTCTTATCAATTATCTTGTGTTCGACGTTAATTAAATATCATAATTAATTAAAATCTTTAATTAATTTGATTTATATCGTATCGCACACCAGGTACGCGAATAATAGCTCTATTCAAGAATACCACTAAGAGCAAAATGGAGAATTACTACTCGGGTGTCGTTGCCGAAATACCGAATCCAGTTAATAATTACCGGTGAGTACTTAGAGTTTATTATTATTTTTCACGACCCATCTGACGGTGAGTGGTTGTCGTCGCCCATGGACCTCAGCAATGCCAGGGGCAGAGCCAAGCCGCTGCCTACCGTTTAATATTTTGCCTTTTTTTTTATTGGTTAGATGGGTGGACGAGCTCACAGCCCACCCGGTGCTAAGTGGTTATCGGAGCCCATAGATATCTACAACGTAAATGCGCCACCCACCTTGAGATATAAGTTCTAAGGTCTCAGTATAGTTACAACGGCTGCCCCACCCTTCCAACCGAAACGCATTACTGCTTCACGGCAGAAATAGGCAGGGTGGTGGTACCTACCCGTGAGGTCCTACCACCAGTAAAAACCAGCTTCCACCTTATCCCACTAGGTGGGGTCGGCACAGCGTATTTTTCTCTTCCATTCTCCTCTATAAGCTGTCATCTCAACACTCACTCTTCTCTCTCATATCGTCATTCACACACTCCATCCATGTCTACCTCCCCCTTCTACCTTCTGCCTTCCCCTTCTACCTTGCACAACCATTTCCATACATCTCCTAGTAATTATTCATTATAATTGATAATGAAAAAAATATCACTTTTCAGGTACCTAGTATTCTTCGACGACGGATACGCCCAGTACGTGGCCCATCCCGATACTAGGGTAGTATGTGAGTGCTCGAACCTGGTCTGGGAGGAAGTGCACGCGTTCTCAAGGGAATTCGTCAAGCAGTACCTCCTGAGCTATCCCGAGAGGCCGATGGTGAGGCTGCATGCCGGACAGAGCCTCAAGACCGAATGGAACGGTGAGCTTTAAAGTTTCTTCATATATTTCAGACACACATGATAATCTTGTGGTTAGTGAAATGTCGAATACCTTTGATTCGCTTGCGACGTAGTGTATTAACCCATAGACACAGCCCACTGAGTTCCTCGCCGGATCTTCTCGCGTGGGTCGCGTTCCCTAAAGGTGGTAGATTCTACGGAGCACTGCTCTTGCTAGGGCCAGTGTTAGCAACACTCCCGGTTTGAGCCCCGTGAGCTCACCTATACGTCAAGGAGAAGCTGAAATAGCCTCTCTAGGCTAGGCTATCAGCTTAGAAAAAAAAAACCTTTGAACTTTACTGCCGTGAAGCAGTCCAGGAGGGTGGCGGAATTTACGTTGTAGATGTCTATTGGCTCCAATAACCACCTAACACCAGGTGGGCTGTGAGCTCGTGCACCCATGTAAGCAATAAAAAACAAAAAGTTAAACTAACTACCCCCCTCTTTTCACAGGAAAGTGGTGGATATCGACAATTCTAAAAGTGGACGCGTCCCTAGCTCACGTGTACTTCCAGAAGATAAACAGGACCGAATGGATATACCGCGGCTCCACGCGCCTGGCGCCGCTCTACCTGGAGCTGCAGGCGGCCGAGCGGCAGAGGACCAGGCCGCTGCCCCGGAGCATGGCACAGAGCAAAGTGAGTACTGCACTCCAAGCGGACGAAGTGAATGCCGCCACTGACTCGGGGATAATTTTTTTTTAAGGGATTATATGACCTGGTAACTTAGGACAAGTCATTTTTTTTAAATTTATATTCTTATTTTTATGAAAAATAAATTTTTTTTTATTAAAAATAAGAATATGAAATGAATGTTCCATGGGGAGTGCTCTGAGGAATTGTTCGAGATGATACCTTCATCTCGTTTTTACCATCGCACCGCCCGCCACCGGAGTAGAGTTCATTCATACTACCTGGAGCCACTGCGGTCATCCACAGTACGCTTCCAGAGGTCTTTTTTGCTATGGAATGAGCTCCCCTCCACGGTGTTTCCCGAGCGCTATGACATGTCCTTCTTCAAACGAGGCTTGTGGAGAATATTAAGCAGTAGGCAGCGGCTTGGCTCTGCCCCTGGCATTGTTGATGTCTATGGGCGACGGTAACCACTCACCCTCAGGTGGGCCGTATGCTCATCTGCTTACAAGAGTAATAAAAAAAGAGATGAGATGATATGGTATGAAATATAATCTCAGTAAAATCGTGGTCATTTGCTGACACTTTTTCAATGGACTTTTTAGAGGATCCCGAGAAGTTACGTTCAGCGGCTTTGTTTCATTTTCCCACATTTGTGCACTTTCACAGTTATATTAAACAGTTAATAAACCACCGGTATCCGCACTTAAACCTGAAGAAACATTAAATAGACAAAATAAAACAAATCACACAACTTCACTCATCGCGGTCCCGCCAAAAAGTCCCTGACTCTGTGACGCCCTCCTCATCCTCCCGAGGCGGGGTGTCCACTCTACCACTAGCGAGAGTATGAGTGGTATTCAAGTTTCGCTTCGCTTCCAATCGTAGTTACCAAAGATCACCGCCTATTTCTGACGTGAAACAGTAATGCGTTTCGGTTTGAAGGGCGGGGCAGCCGTTGTAACTATACTGAGACCTTAGAAGTTATATCTCAAGGTGGGTGGCGCATTTACGTTATAGATGTCTATGGGCTCCGGTAACCACTTAACACCAGCTGGGCTGTGTTTTTTTATTTGCATATATCGGTGGACGAGCTCATGGGTCAAATGGGTAAAAAAAGAGAGCCGCTGACTTTTTTTGTGGTAATGAGATAATCTATGTCTTTGTATTTCCTCAGGTGAACATGCCGTACGTCGAGTACACGCGCTCAGATGAACAAACAAACGAGAAGCAGAAAGAGACAACCGATCAACCTGATGTGAGTGTTACCTCTTCTATCTTAAGATAAATCACTTAACATTTGAAGTACTTTGGTGACAGAGTACCTTTTTATATGTATATACTTAAAAAAAAAAACAGTTTCTACGGTTTACTTCTACGGTTTATTTATAACTTTAAATAAATAAGTTTGATTCTATGGCAAGATTCACTGATGCTATTATGAAGTTATAGTTTATTTATTTATTCATATTATACTATATTATATTATTATACTATAGTCTCTAATTTATATTATACTTCTCCATGCTCCATTCTGTATATACACATACAGGGTTGAGTTATGTTAAATTATTTTGATTTGACTTTTTGTTAATAAACTGTGATCGATAAAAAAAGCTAACATTTTAAATTTGAGGTTGGATGAAGAAATAAATAATTTAACATACAGGGTGTAATTTACGAGACGCCATGACTGGAAACATTTATTTGTGCTCTTGTACTTTTTAATGTTTAGGATAAGAGACATAAACGACATAGACGTAAATGTGTGTGTGTGCGTGTGTGTGTACGTGTGTTTTCTATACTTTAAAATACACCCTGTATATATATAAAAAAATTATATATATGACCGATTCGGCTGGTAAAATGATGACGTCATTCCGTTACATAGTGACTAGTAATTAAAACTCACTTTTCCAATGAATTCCATTTATTTCATTTTTAGGATATACGCAAACAGCGGGCTGTGGCAAAGAAATCGACCGCGCAGCCGCAGAGCGCGCCTCCAGTCGAACAACAAGCCAATTTGGACTCTGTCATCAGCCGTGTAGTGGTGAGATTTAATTTTTATTGTTAGGGCAAGATGTGTTAGAAGCTTTTGAGAGATTTTGGGCGTTACCAGTTAAATAATTTATTATTATTTTTATTATTAATTCAACAGATTAATTTTGTCGGTAATTTAATGCTTTCATTGAATTATATTGAAGTATCTCCCAGTACATTTTAGAAGATTCTTATCTTTATTAAGGATAAGTCTAGTGGCCCGTGTTGGTTGAGTATCGGAACCGGTGGATATCACAACACCAATGCTGTGAGACTCCTTGAGGCGTGAGGTCTATGTCTCCATGATACTGTGCAAGAGCTCGCCCCACCCTTAAAAACGGGACGCGTGGCTGATTCGCGGTGGAAGTGGTAGTTAGCCGCGCGGTCACACCACGCCCCCTCTCCCCACCCCCTCTGAATCCTGCATCTCGTTCCACAGTACTACACCCCGAAGAACGCAGTGAAACCTCTCAGGATGACGTCACATACGTGCGGTCCGAAGTGCAAGAGAACCGACGTTCTGGCTCTGAAAGACCTCAGGACCTACAATCCGCTCGCGAAGCCTCTGCTCAGCGGCTGGGAGAGGTGAGTCGGTGATACTGAGTCTGTTTGGGAGACTGAAGTGAATGTCGAATTTTGAAGTCGTCGCGGCCTAAAGGATAAGACGTCCGGTGCATTCGTATGTAGCGATGCACCGGTGTTCGAATCCCGCAGGCGGGTACCAATTTTTCTAATGAAATACGTACTTAATAAATGTTCACGGTTGACTTCCATGGTGAAAGAATAAGTAGCCTGTGGACATCACGACGCAAATGTGGCCGTATTGAGGCTTAAGGTCTCAATTGCTTAATGATTATGCATAATCACTGGTCTAGTCTTATCTTCTATGCCGAAATACTATGATAGTAGTATTATTGAAAGTAAAATTTGGGAGCCACTGGTCTACAGTCTCGTCTCGTATGCCTAAATACTATGATAGAGTAATATTGAACGTAAAATTTGAGAGCCACTGGTCTACAGTTTCGTTTTCTACGCTTAAATACTATGATAGAAGTAATATTGAGCGTAAAATTTGAGATCCACTTGGTCTACAGTCTCGTCTTCTATGTCTAAATACTATGATAGTAGTAATATTGAAAATAAAATTTGAGTGCCACTGGTCCTCAACGGTCTCGTCTTCTATGTCTAAATACTATGATAGTATTAATATTGAACGTAAAATTGGAGAGTCACTGGTCTACAGTCTCGTCTTCTATGCCTAAAAACTGTGGTAGTAGTATTATTGAAAGTAAAATTTGAGAGCCACTGGTCTATAGTATAGTACTTCGACTGCTCGTTACGAGATGGCTCTGTCGGCGACAATAATGATTTATTGATGATCGTGCGCCAGACAAATAGTCCGGTACAAAGGAGTCCGTGACGTGATGTACCGGGCGCCGTGCGGGCGCCGCGTGCGTGACATCCGCGAGCTGCACGCCTACCTCACCGCCACCGACAGTGACATGCCCGTCGACCTGTTCGACTTCCATCCGGCGACGCACTGCCTCGCCGAGTTCGTCATCAACAAGTGCATCGTCGGCAAGAAGGTATGATATTGTTGAATTAATATTATTTAGAAGTGCAACTTCTCTGATAGTATGTTTGAAGGTAACGACAAAAGGAGGATCTTACATCGAGCCGGTGAAACTGTTCGGTAGACCGACGGCTCGAAATATACGTAAGCTTACTTTAAAGATGTCGTAGGCAAGATTCAAGTATCTGTTAAATATCCTACAGTCTATGAATGCCTATGAACCTATGTCTATGAACAGCCACAGTATTGTGAACAGAAGTTTTACTTCTTATAGATGATTTTAAACTATCGCGTCTGATGTGTCGAAGCACATATAAAATCAGTTCAACGAGGTCAACAGCCCTAAAGTTTTCAAGACGAAACAAAAGATTTGAAAAACAAAAAAATGAAAATGCTTAATTAAAGATTCTAAGACAGAAGTGTCACTTCTGTCGCGCTTCATTTTTCAGTGATCTTCATTTTTAAAATACTTTCGCTATCTCGTATCTACGTACTTTACCAATGGTGCAGGGTGGGGACGCTGGACCCGGCACTCTTAATGAACCTGTTACATTCGTACCTATTCTATTTTGACCGCGCGCTTACTAGAGGGCGCTAGGGAACATCTTAGCGCTCTTAACGCTCGATATCGACACGAGAATTAAATAACCCACAGACACAGCCCACTGAGTTTCTCGACGGATCTCAGTGGGTCACGTTTCTAATCCGGTGGTAGATTCTGCGAAGCACGGCTCTTGCTAGAGTCCGTGTTAGCAACACCGTAAAGTTTGAGCCCCGTGAGCTCACCTATTAACCCGGTGACACTGACATGATCTTTCTAGATCAAGGGTTCCCAAACTTATTTTCTCTACTGCCCACTTTGAGAATAAAATATTTTTTAACGCCCCCATTTTTTCACCTACTTAAAAACCACTATAGCGAGAGCTTAGTCGGTGTCTAAGAATCCTCCTAAATTAAATTATAAATCGCTTCTCAAGTCTATACAACACCCCCCTTTTAGGCCTGCAGCGCCCACGAAGGGGCGCTATCGCCCACTTTGGGAAAGGCTGCTCTAGACCATCAGCTTAGGTAAAAAAAAAGAGAATTAACTTCCCAACCCGTTTTCCAGGATCTCTCTCACGGCAAGGAGAACGTGCCCGTGCCGTGCGTGAACTACTACGACGAGACGCTCCCGGAGTTCTGCTCGTACAACACCGAGCGGACGCCGACGGCGGGCGTGCCCCTCAACCTCGACCCGGACTTCCTCTGCGGCTGCGACTGCACCGACGACTGTCAGGTCAGTGGAGAGCTTTATAACCGGCAATGGAACCGGTGAACCAAGACCCCACTTAACGAGTGCGCCAAGACTCTTTGGAAGGCTTAACTTGGCTCTGACTCCAGACCAGAAGGTAGCGTGTTCAAATCACGTCGGGGTCACCAGTTTGGGAGGCTTACACGACAAAGGGAAGATCTTCCACCGAGCGGGTGATATTTGCTCGGTAGACCTGCCATCAAAGAAGCCGGGATTTGGCTCTAGTTACTCATACTTGTCATTATTAAATTGGTTCCTTTTTCCCGTCAGGACAAAGCGAAGTGCGCTTGCTGGCAGTTGACCCTGGAGGGCGCTCGGACCATCGGGCTGGACGGCCACAACGTGGGCTACGACTACAAGCGGCTGCTGGAGCCGCTGCCCTCGGGCATATACGAGTGCAATTCGAGGTGCCTTAATTATTAACTACCCTACAACACGTCCTTACGGATCCATCAGATCCAATAACCTCTGCATTCAGCTCTAACACTAGGAGCAGGCTTAGGGACCCCGGTAACCGTACTCGGCGAACTCGAAAAAGGGTCGACGTGCAACCTAACACATGTATCAGCCCGCTGAGTTTCTCGCCAGATCTTCTCAACGCGATTCCGATCCGGTAGTGGATTCATTCGCGAAGCAGAGTTGTTAGGTCTCCTTCGGAGGCGGTTGGGCAGCTGTTAGCAAATCCCCCCCTCCTAGCTGAGCCTTTGCTCGCCCACCTGTCCTGGTGAAACTAGAAAGGCCTCCGGGCCACCGGTAATCTTTCAATCATAAAAAAAAAACTACCCTACAAACGCATTCTTCTTCTTAGTCGCATACTTCATTGCTGAAGGTCGTGTCCCTGAAAGCCCTTCGTGGCTCTTTGTACCATATTCCTTCCATATCGTTCGGTTTTCGGCTTCTCTCAGGGCGGTCGCAACAGAGTCCGGTGAGTGCGGTTACCTGATCCGACCAACGGTTTGGTGGCCGGTGGATTTTTTCCTTTCTACCTTGCCCACCATAGCCAATAATTGTGTTTAAATAATAATTTACTGGTGGTAGGAACTCTTGTGAGTCCGCACGGGTAGGTACTACCGCCCTGCCTATTTCTGCCGTGAAGCAGTAATGCGTTTCGGTTTGAAGAGTGGGGCAACTGTTCTAACTATACTGAGACCTTAGAACTTATATCTCAAGGTGTGTGGTGGTATTTACGTTGTAGATGTCTATGGGCCACAGGTACCACTTAACACCAGGTGGGCTGTGAGTTCGAAAACGAGGCGAGCCGTGTCCTCGTTCACCCATCTGTCCAATGAAAAACGATTTTGTGGCGCGGGAGACGATTGATTACCTCATGGCGGCTATAGACTCAATATCTCTTTACTTTATGCTTTCAGATGTAAATGCAAACAGACTTGCCTGAACCGGGTGGCCCAGCATCCTTTGCAATTGAAGTTACAAGTGAGCTAATGTTTTTCTTTATTATTCGTTTTTTTTTTTATATGGGATTTTATGACCTGGTAACTTACACCTTTAGGTCAAGTCTTATTAATACGCTTTTATTAGCTACAGACATATGTATGTTTGTAACGGAATCTTTGGACATGATTTTGCTTTTTTACACGCTTTTTTACAGTAAAATCATTTTTTCTTTCACTATTTTTAATTCAAATTTATTTTTTATTTTTTAGTTGGATTTTCTATAAAAGCGTATTTTATTAGTTTATTTAAACTATTATTTATTTTTTAACTATTATATATTTTACTACTTTAAACTATTATATATTTATAATATTTTTTTATATGAAATATAATGAAATGAAGTTGATTAATATGAAAACGAAATGAAATGAAATGAGATGAGATGACATGGGATGAACTATAATCTCAGTAAAATGGGGTTAATTTACTGAGACTTTTTCAGTGGACTCTTTGGAGGATCCCGAGAAGTTACGACCAGCGGCTTTGTTTGATTTTCCCACATTTGTGCACATTCACAGTTGTACTAAACAGTTAATAAACCACCGTTATTACACATTTAAATCTGAAGAAGCACTAAATAGACAAAATAAAACAAATCACACAACATTACTCGCGTTCCCGCCAATAAGTCCCTCTATAATATTCGGTTTTGATTCGTACGTCGGAAATGCAAAGGAATCATGGTACAAACAGCCGAATCATTTGCGATTTAAGATTGAAGCCGTGACTGTTGTATCGGTGGTGAAATGAAATGGAGTTCAATGAGCTAACCTCTTAGTAAAATTGGGAGTTTGGGCTGACGGGTATGTACCACCGCTCTGACTATTTCTGCCGTGAAGCAGTAATGCGTTTCGATTTAAAGGGTGGGGCAGCCATTGTATTGTAAAAACTGAGACCTTAGAACTCATGTCTCAAGGCAGTATTTTTTATTAATTTATTGCTTAGATGGGTGGACGAGCTCACAGCCCACCTAGCGTTAAGTGGTTACTGGAGCCCATAGACATCTACGACCGAAAATGCGCCACCCACCTTGAGATACAAGTTCTAAGGTCTCAGTATAGTTACAATTTGTAATAGAAGTGTTCGTTTTAGGTGTTCAAAACTCAGAACCGCGGCTGGGGCATCCGGGCGCTCAACGACGTGCCCAAGGGCTCCTTTCTGTGCGTGTACGCGGGGAACCTGCTCACCGATGCCACCGCTAACTTGGTTAGTGCGCGCTCACGAACGCTCACCGATACAATACCCCGTCAACTCGTTTCTACCATCACTGTGTCGCCACCGGAGTATAAATTCACGCTGCCTACCTCCACGATGACATCACGGCATTTCTGATGGCACTACTGATGATAAAGGAGCCGTATATGTCGGCGTTACGCCAGGGTATTCACACATAAGATCCATTACAAGGTGCCCGTAGGGTCAACCAAAATTTTTTATTGCTTGGATGGGTGCATGAGCTCACAACCCACCTGGTGTTAAGTGGTTACTGGATCCCATAGACATCCACTACGTAAATGCGCCACCCACCTTGAGATATAAGTTCTAATGTCTCAAGTGTAGTTACAACGGTTATATATATACACCTTCAATGGTTAAAGCCATGCTCCCCCTAGTGTTATATAGACATGTCTATATCCAGCTTGTCTTGCAGGACGGACTCAACGAAGGCGACGAGTACCTCGCCGAGCTGGACTACATCGAGGTGGTGGAGCAGATGAAGGAGGGCTACGAGGAGGACATCTCGGAGGCTGACAAGAAGCTGGGCGCGGTACGTGCACGCCGGCCCTCCGTGGCTGCTGGTGGTGTGAAGGTAGAACAGTGGGCATAACGGGCGCGTGGTGACGGTTCAGCGTCGGGCGGGTCGCGCGTTCGACACCCAACTATGCACTGATTTATTGAATTAGTCCAGAGCTAGTGTGGATTGTAGTCAGAACATGAGACTTCCTCATCGTTTGACAACTTTTTTTTTCCTACCTAAGCTGATGGTCTTGAGAGACCATGCGTCACCGGGCGGGTAGGTTATACTGTTGTACTGACGTGCTTTGGGCACAAGCTTAGCTCACGGGGCTCAAACCTGACATTGTTGCTAACGCTAACCTTAGCAAGAACAGTGCTCCACAAAACCTACCACCGGATCGGAAACGCGACCCACTGAGAAGATCCGGCGAGAAACTCAGTGTGCTGTGTCTGTGGGTTAATTTACTCAACGAGCCCTTCGTCGCAAGCGATGGGTTCGATGATAACGGTGCTTGAGGTGCCTAAAAACACCGTTAGTGGATCGGGAGGATCCATAATGACGTGTTTAGGGCTTGACAACTGAATAATGTTCCGCAGCAGGAATCCGGTGCGAAGGGGGCCAGCTCCGACGAGCACGAGGAGTCCTCGTCAGACGACTACGATTTCGAAGCCGCCTCCAAGGACGAGTCCGAGGACTGCGACTTCCAGCCGGGGTGCCTGGGGCTGCCCGTCACCAAGTTCAGGTGAGTGGTCGTACCCCCCAAACCCAAACCGAAATTTAGATTAAGATAATGACCAGAATTTATTTTTATTTCTGTCTTTATAGTTATTAAACTATTGCATAGCTTTTATCGTGGACTTTGAGCGCAGCGACCCAATCTAGAAATTCCGTAACGAAAATAAAACCTAACACCCCACTCCGTCTACCATGTAGCTCGCGTTCAACACATTCACACGTTGCGCTCGGGTAGTGTTTGTGAATAAGCGCGCGGCGTGACGTCACACTACATGCGCATCATGAAAAGTCTGTCTCTCTCTCTCTCTCGCGCGGTCTAGCTTATGAGTGTGAAGGGGACATTTAATGTTTTGCTTTTGTTAATGTATATAAATATAGCGTGGTCTTATTTTATTATTGTTTTTATATTAAATTATTATTGTCTAATTATAATTGTATACGTTGATAAAAAAAAGCAATGCAATAGCTTTCCCGCGGCAGTCCCCGAGTGCCACACGTGTTTTTTTTTTCTATAAAATGTATAAAATTGTGTAATAGCAATAATGTATAAATCGAGAGGTGAAAGAATGTGTGGTTTAACCGACATTTTTGCAACTTTGCAGGAGAGCCGTTTGAAGTTTTAAATTTAGAAAAAAATATTATAACAACAAAAATACTTATTCATCTATTTGAATGGAGTAAACTTAATTAAAGTTAAATTAAAAACATCGAACTGTTGACGCTGATACTAAATAAAACGGACTTTTAATTGCAAAGATAGCTGTCGCGTGATAAGCGAAATGTCCCCTAAACCAAATAGCCTTTGACCTGTTGAAATGTAAATTATTTGATGCTATTTAAACATATGGAACTAGTCAAATTCCTGAAAAAAAAGAATTTAATTTTAATTACTTAATGTTTACACGTGAACGTATTGTTACGTCCTTAGACGATAACGATTCGGGTTATATTAATTATTAAGTTGCTTCCGCAGTAAGAGGTTAAGACAGCGTGCCAAAAAGAAACAAGACGAGGATAAAGAGAAGTCTTCGAAAGAGAAGGAGAAGGAGAAAGAGAGAGACAAGGACAAGGACAAGGACAAGACCAAAGAACCGGCTCCCGGGGAAGATTGCATCACCATAAGCGACGACGACGAGGGTGAGGGTTTAGTGTGGTCGTATTAATGTGTCCATGGACACGTCCAGCCCTCAGCCGTAGACATGAAAAACCATTGACGAAGAAATTTTGTTGTATTTTTTCTTTAAACCAAATTTTCATTATTAGTGTATATTTAACCCTTTGATTGCCATGTAGGTCACCGGTGCCCTACGCGGCGCATTCAACTCACTTCTCTCTTCAATTATCTATCTCACTAAGGCGCCGGAATATCTAGTAGGCTCTGGGAAAGACGAATCCGAACAACGTAAATGCGGCCATCTACCTTGAGACATGAGTTGTGAGGTCTCAGTTTGAGCTAGTTTAAATTTCAGACTGTAGAGTGATAGTTCCGTATAGTTTAGTCAGCGTGTAGTACTCACTGACCCGGGTCCGTCCTCTGTTGCAGTCCGGGAGCCGTCCAGGTTCACGGCGCAGGCCGGGATGGGCGCCAACGAGTTCGTGCCTAAACACAGGTGAGACGTGCGGGGGGTTGGGGGGGGGCACCTTCAAATGATTATTGATGTCAGTGGACGATCTTGAAACGACCGATGCACCGATTTGTGTAGTAAGGCAGTATATTATATGTGTATGTGTGTGTGTGTTGAGCGAGCGTGTGTTGTTGAGCGAATGTGTGTGTGTCTGTGTGTGTGTGTGTGGGTGTGGGTGTGTGTGTTTGAGCGAGTATGTGTGTGTGTGTGTGGGCGTGTGTGTGCATGTGTGTTTGAGCGCGCGTGTTGTTTTTTAAAACAAACCGCCGTACTGATGTCGTGTCGCGCAGGTCGGTGCGTCAGCTGTACGGCGCCGACGAGGCCTGCTACATCATGGACGCGAAGGTGCAGGGGAACATCGGCCGGTACCTCAACGTGAGTACACAAGCCCATATAAATAAATAAAAATATTGTCAGGCGCTAACACTGAGTGTAAAGCTTAAATGTCATATTAAGTTCATGTTAAGTTCTACATCTTTTGCTTAGACGATTGTACCGAGCTAACAATACATCCAGCGTTGAGCAGTCACAGTGGTCCGTGGACATCACAACGCGAATCATACTATAGAAAGGAGAAAGAAAGAAAGAAAGAAAGAAATCATTTATTCGCCAAGCATAGTGAAAATGAGTTATTACATAAATTAAAAGCAGCGTGTATGCTTTGTCATTATTTGACATGCGAATTTTAGTGCAGTGCATAGTTTTAATATTATATAATTTACCATTCATTCATCCATAATTCAACTCATATCATCATCATTCTGCTTATTTCTGCTATGGAGGGTGGGGTAACCGTTGTAACTATACTGAGACCTTAGAGCTTATATCTCAAGGTGGGTAGCGCATTTACGTTGTAGATGTCTATGGACTCCACTATGCAATAAAAAAATGATTTTTTTATTTTTTTTATTGTCCTTGTAGGCAGACGAGCATACGATCCACCTGATGGTAAGTGGTTATCGTCGCCCATGGACTTCAGCAATGCCAGGGGCAGAGCCAAGCCGCTGCTTACCTTCACATATATATGGGATCGGATGACAGAATTTTTTTCCCCTTACATTGCCTTATATTTATGTATTTATTATTAAAATGGCCCATTTGCGTCGCGCACAGCACTCGTGCTCCCCGAACGTGTTCGTGCAGAACGTGTTCGTGGACACGCACGACCCGCGGTTCCCGTGGGTGGCGTTCTTCGCGCTGTGCCACGTGCGCGCCGGGACCGAGCTCACCTGGAACTACAACTACGACGTGGGCTCGGTCCCCGGGAAGGTCCTCTACTGCCACTGCGGCGCGCCCAACTGCAGGGGGCGCCTGCTCTAATCGGACCCCCCGCCGACTATACGATCATCAGTGGTGTGCTCAATAAATAATACTAAAATTAGCGTCTTGGGGGGAGGGGGGTAAAACAATCTCAAAAACGCCTCACGTAATTAATGGACACCCTCTTAACCCTTTGACTGCCATGTAGGTAACCGGTGCCCTAGGCGGCGCACTGAAGTCATTATGTCAATTTCTCTCTTCGATCTTCTTACTAAGACGCCGGTTTTTTTTTATTGCTTAGATAGGTGGACGAACTCACAGCCCACCTGGTGTTAAGTGGTTACTGGAGCCCATAGACAACGTAAAACGCATTACTGCTTCACGGCAGAAATAGGCAAAGCGGTGGTATCTACCCGCGCGGACTCACAAGAAGTCCTACCATCAGTAGTCTCTGGGAAATCGAGTAGATCTAGTAGACTCTGGGAAAGACGAATCCGAACGATACTGAGAAAGAATCTATTTCTTGGAAAAATAAAAGACTAATACATTAACAAACAAAAGAAGGCGCAGTTAGGCAATCCAGACCAGGCCTTAGTAACAGAAATCCACATAATTAGTTCAGTGCGCCGCGTAGGACACCGGTGACCTACATAGCTGTAAATCTGTTAAAACGAAGCTTTTATAGTACGGCCAGCGAAATTAGAACACTTGTTTATAATTAAAGACTTATTTTACGATTTAATATCGCGTTTTTTTGAAGTGAAAACTTCTTTAGAATCGTTGTGATTTCAAACCGGATGCAACGGAAAAAACGACAGGTAAGAGACACAAATACAAAAATGTGTAGGATGAAGCCAGCAAAGAATGAGACAGAAATATACATACTATTTAATACAGCGCATCTGTGAGATTTTTTAATACTAACGTGTGTATGAAAGCTCTTGTAGTGAATTTTAATTTAGGATTATACGTGAAATTAAAATATCAATTCACAGAGGGCGCTACCTTACAATTATTTACTAATGACAACATTTTACATATACTTAAGACGTTTAGGATAATTGTATTTCAATTTTGGAAGGTTTCACTTCTACCACGTGTGAAGTGCACACATGTAATTTTTTTTACTATCATTATTTCCAATGCTTCGAATTCTTTACATTTTCCTTTGTAGCAAACGCCTAAAGTCGTTGAGTCGATACGACGCAAGATTAAACCGTAAAATTGGTTTTTCATGTATATACACGATTTAGGAAAATCGCAGAAAATAGAAAGAGAGAGAGAGAGAGAGAGAGAATGAGAGAATGAGAATACACTTTATTGCACACCAATACACAATTTACATTCAAAAACAATCAACAAGCAGATACATTTGTACAATAGGCGGTCTTATCGCTAAAAGCGATGTCTTCCAGACAACCCTTTATGCTAATCCTTATCTACTACTACTAATACTTATCGTTTATCTTTTTGTTTATTTGTGATGTTCTCCGTGTTCACATGAACACTTAAAACAAAGTCTCCATGTCATTCTATAGATGTTCACAGCCTGTAGCATTTTCTGCTGTGGCCCAGTGGCTCTTTAGTTTATTTGGAGTATAATTCGGCTCCAATAGCACGCCGGTACCAATGTATCTGTTAATATTACGATAAGTCATAAAATTGTAAATCTCATTCGTATTTAAGTAGTTTAAAGTTGTAATTAAGTTTATAAGATACTATTAGGTATAGTTTAGTGTATTATTGTGTTTGTGAGTATATGAATAAAGTTTGTAAATTTTACTGCCGTTTTGTAGTTTTTGTTTTGTTTATAACATGACCTTTTTATCTCGTTAATAAATCGATGAACTCCGGCTGCACGCACGAAAAAGTGTCACGTTTGCCTGAGCGTGCAAGCGAGAGCGTTGAACAAGTGATAGAGAGGCACGATCAGCCCCAGCGTTGGCTTGTGACACATTTATCTCTCTTCTCGCGTGACGTCAGAGCTAGCAGTTCGAATAGTTCTGCTACTGACGTTATCACGTAAAACTATCGTCCGTAAACCGACTTTACGGACAACCTTTTTTTTACGACAGTGCCCGTGTAGCAGTAATGCGGTTTGAAGGGTGGGGTAGCCGTTGTAACTATACTGAGACCTTATATCTCAAGGTAGGTGGCGCATTTATGTTGTAGATGTCTATGGGTTCCAGTAACCACTTAACACGAGGTGGGCTGTGAGCTCTTCCACCCATCTAATCTATATAAATAATATTATACTTAAACGAATATTTAAAACCACATTAAGAGGTCCTTTTGTTTAGATTTTTATGGCCCGGTAATGAGACCTTTAAGCCAACTAGTAGGTTACTATCAAATCTAACTAGACAGGGAAAGGAATGCATCGATAGGCGTCTTTGAACCTAGAATAGGGTCAAGAGTCCACTGGCGTTCTTCAAGTCCTCCCTCAGCAGCACGATGTATCCTCACACGAATCCTTAGATTATTAAGATATTCATATCTTGATTTATTTTTTATTGCTTAGATGGGTGGACGAGCTCACAGCCCACCTGGTGTTAAGTGGTTACTGGAGCCCATAGACATCTACAACGTAAATGCGCCACCCACCTCGAGATATAAGTTCCAAGGTCTCAGTATAGTTACAACGGCTGCCCCACCCTTCGAACCGAAACGCATTACTGCTTCACGGCGGAAATAGGCAGGGTGGTGGTACCTACCCGTGCGGACACCCAAGAGGTCCTACCACCAGTGATTACGCAAATTATAATTTTGCGGGTTTGATTTTTATTACACGATGTTATTCCTTCACCGTGGAAGTCAATCGTGAACATTTGTTAAGTAGGTATTTCATTAGAAAAATTGGTACCCGCCTGCGGGATTCGAACACCGGTGCATCGCTACATACGAATGCACCGGACGTCTTATCCTTTAGGCCACGACGACTTCATTCTTCATTCACGATTCTAACCAAGAATCAAATTCCTGCTCGTGGTACAGCAGTGTATCGTATTAACGAGAGGATTTAATGCAAGCCTAACTTTACACCTAAAATTCTCGTTCATTGACAACGATTAACGCTCCCATTTTTGTTTCTTTTTTTTTGGCGGGAACGCGAGCAGTGAACTTGTATGTTTTGTTTTATTTTGTCTGTTTAGTGTTTCTTCAGATTTAAATGTGTAATAACGGTGGTATATTAACTGTTTAATATCTGTGAAAGCGCACAAATGTGAGAAAATGAAATAAGGCCGCTGGACGTAACTTCTATGGATCCTCCAAAAAGTCCACTGAAAAAATCTCAGTTAATGACTACCATTTTACTGAGATTATATTTTTTTTATATTTCATTTTATATTATCTTATCTTCATTTCATTTCACTCCAGATTATAATTTTTCAGAAAAATAAGTATATAAATTAAAATAAGACATGACTTAAAGGTCTTCGTTACCGGGTCATAAAATCCCTTAAAAAAAGCTCCCATCATTTTAAATAATCAATCAATTAATAAACAAAAAAACCAAATTCGTATTATTTATTCATAAAAAAAAACACCTAATTACAGTTTAACAAAACTTGAGAACGTGGATCGTTTGTGATCGGGGAAGTCCTGGGTCTTCTTAGAGTCCCGGCATGATGTAGGCGATGTTGTGCAGCGTGTCCTGCAGCAGCGCGGGCGGCGGCGCCACGCCGGGCAGCGCGCGGGTCAGCGCCGCCAGCGGACCCAGCGCGCACACCAGCGTGTCCAGCAACACCGACACCGAGCCCGACACCGCGATCTGACCCTGGGGGGAACGGACCGCAGAGACTTACAGGGGCATTCGTATGTAGCGATGCAACGGTGTTTTTAATAGCTTCAGACATTTTTTTAATCCTACCTATGCTGATAGCCTTAAGGCTTTTTTGTTGTGGCCCTTGTGGGCAGACGAGCACACGGCCCACCTGATGGTGAGTGGTTACCGTCGCCCATGGACTGCAGCAATGCCAGGGGCAGAGACAAGCCGCTGCCTACCGCTTAATACTCTCCACAAGCCTCGTTTGCAGGGCATGTCATAGCGCTCGGGAAACACCGTGGAGAGAAACTCATTCCATAGCCGGCTATTTCAGGTTCGCCCTAACGTGTGTAGGTGAACTCACGGGGCACGGCCCTAGCAAGAGCCGTGCTTCGCAGAATCTACCACCGGATCGGAAACGCGACCCACTGAGAAGATCCGGCGAAAAACTGAGTGGGCTGTGTCTGAGGGTTAATTCGCTCGCCGAGCCCTTCGCCGCAAGCGACGGGTTCGACGAGGACGGTGACCGGTGCTTGAGGTACCTAAAAGCACCGTTAATGGATCGGGAGGATCCGTAATTACGTGCTTTGGGCGACGTCGACTGTTTACCATTCGGTCTACAGAATCGGGTATGCTTCAGACGTATGTATGTTTGTAATCTTTGAACATGCCCGTTGCGTTTCGGTTTGAAGGGTGGGGCAGCCGTTGTAACTATACTTGAGACCTTAGAACTTATATCTCGAGGTGGGTGGCGCATTTACGTTGTAGATGTCTATGGGCTCCAGTAACCATTTAACACCAGGTGAACTGACTTCGTCCACCCATCTATGATGACTGACCTTGACTCCACTGACAGAACACTACGCAAGTTCTCACAGTCCGGTCACAATAACAGCTCAACTAACTACCTCGTGCTCCTTGAGCCTGGCGCCGATGATGGCGAGGCTCTCCCCCAGCAGCCGCAGGTGGGCCGCCACGTCGACCGGCGCGCAGCCCGTCACGCGGTAAAGGGCCGCGGTGCTACACGACGATGAGGCCTAACGTAAAATATTAAAGCATTATAATTCAAACACAATTTTATTACTTACTAGCGACGCGCCGTCCCTTCGCTTCGGAAACTGTAATTTACTATTGCCTTACAATCACATCTAGACAATAAAAATAATACATGTGTGCAATTCACACGTGGTAGAATCCATCAGATCCAATAACCTTTGCATTAGATGCCTTCAGCTCTAATACTAGGAGCAGGCTTAGGGACCCCAGTAACCGTACTCGTCGAACTCGACAAAGAGGTCGACGTGCAACCTAGCCCATGCATCAGCTCGCTGAGTTTCTCGCCGGATCTTCTCAGCGGGTCGCGATTCCGATCCGGTAGTGGATTCATTCGCGAAGCAATTGCTCTTGAGTTGTTAGGTCTCCTTCGGAGGCACTCGGGCAGCTGTTAGCAAATCCCACCCCTCCTGGCTGAGCCTTTGCTCGCCCACCTGTCCTGGTGAAACTGGAAAGGCCTTCGGGCCACCAGTAATCTCTCAATCATAAAAAAAAAAAGTGTGTGTGTCCGCTCCGACGCACGACTGGAGTTTACTGGATATAAAAAATTAAACGAAACAATACGAGAAATAGTTCTATATTACGACAACACGATACACTACAGATTATTAACAAATTAACGAGACACAAAACAAACGACTAACAAATATATGAAAATACAATAATGAGAGAAACGCGCGATNATGAGGTAGCGCCCTCTGTGAATTGATATTTTTACTTCACGTATAATCCTAAATTAAAATTCATTACCAGAGGTTTCATACACGCGTTAGTGTTAAAAAATTTCATAGATGGCGCTGTATTAAAAAAACACCACTGAGAAAGTCTAATGTGTTCTATTTCGTTCTCTCGCCGGCTGAATCCTATACATTTATGTGTTTGTGTCTCTATGGACTTATTTTTTCTGGTTTATCGAGTTTGAAATCACGATTCTAAAGAAGTTTCACTACACTAGCTACTCATACGATTTACTGGATATTCCTTAGTACATATAGTCCATGTAGAATATTATAACACCAAAAAGCCTATGGATTTCATTTATTTGGAATGGTATGGAAAATATGAACTTTTTTAAAATACCTAATTTGGGTACTATCTGAGATTTTTTTTTGTGTCCTCAATAGCTCTACTATGGGGTGTTTGAGGATTATTAATTCTTTCTGGGACACCCTGTATACAATATACGTTAAGTAAACGATATAACAATATCCATTCTCTCTGTGTTACCTAGCCTCAAGTGTCAATGCCTAGACAATCTAGTTAGTTGAAGCAGCTTAACTACTACTGCCCCTACAAGATCAATAACAAATTATAGTTACCGAAGCGAAGCGAGGGCGGATCGCTAGTCATGTACACTTCACAAAAACCCTCAGCGAATCAAAACCCTCTTTCGATCTTCCAGTCACCGATGTCAGATTGAAGGTTAATTACTCTGACCTCGACTGCCGAGGTATGTATGTGATGTCCATAAGCTCTAGTAATGGCTCGGTTCCAAATATTTGCTCAACGAGTAAGTTTGGTGTAGTTACCGTGATGGCGAGCTGGGGGGGTGCGGGGGGTGCGGCGGCGGGGGTACGCGGGGGGCGCCCGACGGATGGACGGCCCGGCCCGGGGTTCGCCGGCCTCACACCTGCGGGAGAAGTTAGACTTCTATAAATGTTACTTAGAACTCAGGTCTCAAGGCCGGTCATCGTCCTCATCGAACCCGTCGCTTGCGACGAAGGGCTCGACGAGTAAATTAACCCTCAGACACAGCCCACTGAGTTTCTCGCCGGATCTTCTCAGTGGGTCGCGTTCCGATCCGGTGGTAGATTCTGCGAAGCACAGCTCTTGCTAGGGTCAGTGTTAGCAACGTCATCAGGTTTGAGCCCCGTGAGCTCACCTACTAGTTAAGGCTACGTTGATATAGCCTCTCAAGGCTCTCAGCTTAGGTAGGAAAAAAAAATGTCTCAAGGTGGGTGGCGCCATTTACGTAGTAGATGTCTATGGGCTTCGGTAACCCTTCAACACCAGGCGGGTCGTGAGATCGTCCACCCATATAAACAATAAAAAATAAAGTGGCCACGAACTACTTCCAAGATGAATGAATAATGGCGTAACAGTAACACGTTCCAGTTTAAAGAGTGGGGCACAAACATTTTAATATTATAATTTATTACAATTTCAGACTTGCCGCCCGACTTCATGTCACAAGACGACATTTACGTCGTGATATCTATGGGGCTGTGACATCACGACGTAAATGTCGCCTCGTCACGCCTTGTGTGTAAGAAGTCAGTCTTCTCAAAGGCAAACAATAAGTCTATAAAGTGTAAACTTACTCGGATTGGATATGATTTTGTTGATAACTTGATTGTTTTGCTCCTTCTGTATGGCGAATCTCTTAGCTTTGCGCTTCCACAAGTATCTCTCGTTGTAATTCACCTGAAACATTCATTAGGAATTCACGAATACTTCAACTACTTCATACAGAAGAATACTCTGAATATTTTTTATTAAAGTGGGCCTTTTTTAAACTATAACGACCACAGCAGACCCGACAAAAAGACTTAAAACTTATTTTTTTCTGATACATCATACATAACTACTACAACTCCTCCTCGCAGCGTTTCCTCACTGCTGATGGTCGTGACCTAATGGTCAGTTAATACATACAGCGATCAGCGATATAGAAAAATGGAATAGTATAGAAATAGAAAACATGCGTGGCCCTCGGGGAGTACCACGGTAAAGCTATTGCATAGCATTTTTTATCAACTTATGCAATTATAATTAGACAATAATAATTTCATATTAAAACAATAATAAGATAAGACCACGCTATATTTATAAACATTAACAAAAGCAAAACATTAACTGTCCCCTTCACACTCATAAGCTAGACCGCGCGAGAGAGAGAGATGGGCAGACTTTACATGATGCGTAAACAGTGCGACGTCACGTCGTCGCGCTTATCGACAAACACTATACTTACAAGCGTAACGTGTGAATGTGTTAAACGCGAGCTATATGGTGGGCGGAGTGGGGGGTGTTAGGTTTTATTTTCGTTACGGAATTTCTTGATTCTGTCGCCGCTTTCAGAACCCGCCATTAAAGCTATGCAATAGTTTAATAAGACCATCCGACGAAAACTTTCTTTTTTTAAAACCCAAAACTTTTCTCTAGTTATTACAATATACTCACATTAGACCACATTTCTCCAAGCCGTTTTGATATAGCCGAGAAATCCATGTCGGGATGTTTCTTAAGCAGTTCATTGCGGGCTTCTTTCGCCCACATCATATAGGCTGTAATGCGTGTTTTTCCTGTGAAGGTACAGTAATTTGGTACACATTGTATTACAGTGGTATCAATATGTTTAGTAATTTTTTTTTTTTTTTCTTGCTTAGATGGGTGGACGAGCTCACAGCCAACCTGGTGTAAGTGGTTACTGAAGCCCATAGACATCTACAGCGTAAATGTCACCACTCGCCTTAAGATATGAGTTCTAAGGTCTCATATAGTTACAATGGCTGCCCAACTCTTCAAACCGAAACGCATTATCGCTTCACAGCAGAAATAGGAAGCGTGGTGGTACCTACCTCAGGTGGTACCTGGACTCACAAGAAGTACCAGTAATTGTGAATGTCATCTACTATTGTAAAACATGTGTGAGCTATCACAGCTTCAACTGTATGAACTATAGTTCATTAGAGGCCATCCATATATTAGGTCACACGAATTTTAGGACTTTTGAACCCTTCCCTCTCGTCCTTGTCACAAGTTGTCACATTTTTATAACCCCCCCCCCCATGTGACGTCACACATTTTTTCAATTTATACTTGTAAGTTAAATTATAAGTTAAATGAGGTTGCATGAGAGATAATCTCATAGCGAGAATGCTAAATTATTAATAACTATAAGTCAAGTTCGTAGATTTTTAAAGTTTTTTATTCACATCTAAACTTCGCGTTTTAATATTTTAAATTTTAACATGTTTTTGACGTCACAAAACTATTGACCCCCCCCATGCCCACTACGTCACACTATATCACATTTCGGTAATAGCCCCCTCCCCATCAACGTGTGAGGTAACTTATGGATGACCCCTTATATAGGTAGATAAAGCCAAACTATTTCTATACAGAATTTTGTCAAAATCGGTTCATTAAATTGAATTTAGAAACCTAACAGACAGACTTATTTTCGTATTTACAATATTAATTTGTATAGCATTGTTTTGCAGCAGATATAAGCAAGTTGCTGTCATATTATATTCATTAAATCCATCAACATAAGACCATAACGTAACGACGAGTGAAATGCTATTTGGTATAAGCGGCATATTCCTACATAACATTACAGTAGAATCATTTAAAGTTCAAAGTTTGGAAGTTCAAAGTTTATACTAATATCAAATAAAACAGATCTTTAATTACAAATATAAACGTCACATATTAATCGAAATGACGCCATTAAACCACATAACCTTTCACTTCTTGATAAGAAGACCTATTGTATGTACTAAATATACTTCAGGGATGGTTTTTTCATGGTTAGTTTCAAATGAATATGATGGCATACATCAGGGCTTGGCCAGATTGCACTAGTAGGAACTTTGAAAATGTTTATAAAATTTCATCTCGTACATAGTTTAAGCAATTTCTCATCATACCAATATACTTAGTTAGGAACTGTTTGTCTATGTTTTTTTGTATATAATACAAGTTTAACAAAGGGCAATAAGAGAGCTTTCCCATAGACACAACCCACTGAGTTTCTCACTGGATCTTCTCAGTCTGTGGCTATTCCGATCTAGTGGTAGATTCAGGAAAGCACCACTCTAGCTAAGGTCTGTGTTAGCAATTCTCTCAAGTTAAGCCCGTGATCTCACCTATCGGTCTGTTTGAAGTTGCAAAAGCTCCTTAGGCTACCAACGATTAGGTGGGGGAAAAAAGATACCTTTATCTTTTCTCTGAGCTTTAGCCCTGCCAATGACTCGGCCATCCTTCACAATTAGCTTCTTCTTACTATTCTTCTCCATCATGTACAATGAGTTAGCCGGAGTACGGGCCGATCCCTCTTCAGAAGCCGAACTGTCTGATTCCAAGCTAGAGGTAAAATTCATTACTGTGAATTTAAGCGGCACTGAGTTTTTAATATATTATGCGAAATTTGTCTTTCCACTTTTGATAATTTGTCAGATAATTACCTTGACATGCAGTACAGCTATCGCATTAATCAGACTACAAAACTATTTTTCAATATATCTGTAAGTTCAATTAACAAACAATATAACCATAGCAGTTATATTATAACAAATACACAGCTATTAAACTAATTATATATTAAGAGAACATTGCTAGTTTTTAGGTAACCTAAAGATGAAAACCTAAAGGTGGACGGACATTATCAAGGAGGCCACAAACACCAGAGTCCCGGGCGCCATTAAGCAGGCCGAATGCAGGCAACATTGGAGGAAGCTGGTGCAAAAACTGGACCAAGGTGGTCACGACCCTCAGGAATGAGGAAACGACAAAGAAGAAGAAGAAAGAAAGATGAATAAGAATTAGAGTATTATACATTTCATGTAAATAATAAATTTTATGTTTTTATGTTTTTCAGAGATTATTTACTTATGTTTAAAACAGATTTATTCAACTCAACTTGAATGTTGTAACATAATGTGTATACAGTTTTTTTTTGTTTAATATAGAATAAGGAGGTGTTTAAGTGAATAATGCTAAGAAGTTACTCAAGGGACTATTTTCTGGCTGCCAGTGGTGAAACTTTACCTATCAGCGTTTTCAGCATTATTCTCATAATAATCAGATTCGCTTCCCGATGCAGTGTTCACCTCCTCGACCGGCCTCTGAGGTGTTTCCTGGATACTGTAGTCAGGTTCCTCCTGACGACTTGTGGTGTATGTCTTGACGGGTGTCTGGCGCCTGAACCTAGTCTCGATATCGTCGGGCGACTCAAAGTCCATTAGCTTGGAACTCTTCTTTCTAACCCGACCACTCCTCGATATACCGGTGACTTCTAAATCTGAAAAAACATTTCATTTCTTAAATACGTACGATCCATAATTTGGTTGCGACAGAGTCCCAGTATAGGGCTAGACGACCGTGATTTGCCCTTGATCACTTATTGATTACTTAACAAAACAATACCACTAATCAAAATGATGTTAAAGTACTATATCATTTTACGTGTTATTAAACACGTTTAAAACTTATATTGACTTGAATTCCATACAGTAAATGTATTGTATTTATTAGTTACCTTCCTGCATCTCTTTATTCACGTCTTTTCTACAGTTGTATTAAAAGAGTTAATAAAAATCAATAAATAATAAAACCCAAGCATAAGTGTTAGAAATGACAGATGGCAGTTTATTTTCATTTTATTTTTCGTTTGTTTGATTTATATGATAAGCAAAAGAAACCGAGGTTAAGAGCCAAGCCTTTTGGAACAAGACGAAACATACTAAACAAAGATCGGAATGTAAAGAGAACGAAATGATGAGTGTGGAATGGACACAACTAAAAAGCAGAATAAAAGTGTTCGATGAGATAAAAATACTCCGAGGAGAAATTCACTAGGAGTACAATAGGCCTTTTAGAAGAACACGAGAAGCCAGTAATTTAAGCTTTTAGGAGTTTAATGACAAAGGCAAAATCTACCGTCGAATGGGTGTAATTGCTGCGTAGACTGATGGTCCCAATGCTGTTGTTTGGATCTTCTATAGATTCAAACTTATTTTGAAAATGTCGTTAGCGAGATTCAGGCATCTGTCAATGAATCTTGTGTTGTATTGTGGCTGCCGCCGGACATATGCGAATTTTGATCGGATGTACAAACTTTTTGGCGGGAACCGAATATTCCAATCAACTGGCAACAAGTATATTGTGTCAACTAAATATATTCTCTTAAATATCCCCTTAGTTTATATAGTTACCTGGCCGTTTCAGAAATGAGAAATTTACAGTGAAGCCACACACGTTTTATACATGCTTTAGAATCCCTAAGAACACTATACGAAATTCAACTCTTATATTCAATTATAAATACTTTCCAAAAATGTGAAAGTTCAATTTTCTTTTTTAAGTTACTATACATTTGTACCAAGAATATAAAGGGTACCCGGGTATCGGTTGCTAATTTTTAATCGGTCAGATGATGGTATTGTACGGGGAGAGGTTTACTCTTAGTATAGATCCGGCTTTATTTTCGGGCCGAATTCCGAGCCTCCTGTGCGTGGTTTGCGCAGGGCATGTTGAACTAAATGGTCGAAGATGTTCAAGGCCCACCCATTAAACGACTCCTCTGCACTCTCGCTCGTCGCCCGAGACAGAACCCGGGTGATATAGGGGAGATTTCACCGTCAACACTATAACTAGACGCGCAACTCTCCCCAATGTCCCAGCGCCGGAGTCGTCGACGACTTCGCGTTGGTCCCAAAGCGGATCAGGTCGCTTCAAGCGGTTGGGCTGGTGTCCCAGAATACCCTAACGGACTAGAACCAGCTGCTCGGAACGCGTTCGAATCTCGGGCGCTCCTCAGGCGCGGGACATCGCTGAAGGTTCGGCCCCCCACGCAAGAAAAATACTTGGGGAATTAAAAAAAAATTTAAATGAATCGCTGTTCGTTATTTTCGCTAAAACTCGAGAACGGCTGGACCGATTTGGCTAATTTTGGTCTTGAATTATTTGTGGAAGTCAGTCGTCCGGTGCATTCGTATGTAGCGATGCACCGGTGTTCGAATCCCGTAGGCTAGGCGGGTACCAATTTTTCTAATGAAATACGTACTCAACAAATGTTCACGATTGACTTCCACGGTGAAGGAATAACATCGTGTAATAAA
Organism: Bombyx mandarina; assembly: GCF_003987935.1. The sequence goes on along the minus strand of NW_021011521.1, from coordinate 168,316 downwards.
AACCAAACCCCCAAAATTATAATTTGCGTAATCACTGGTGGTAGGACCTCTTGTGAGTCCGCACGGGTAGGTACAACCACCCCGCCTATTTCCGCCGTGAAGCAGTAATGCGTTTCGGTTCGAAGGATGGGGCAGCCGTTGTAACTATACTGAGAGATACTGAGACCTTAGAACTTATATCTCGAGGTGGGTGGCGCATTTACGTTGTAGATTTCTATGGGCTCCAGTAACCACTTAATACCAGGTGGACTGTGAGCTCGTCCATCCATCTAAGCAAAAAAAAAATTCCAGAGAAGGTTAAAAAGATAAATATGAAAATGCTCGGAATTAAATAAAAATAACAATTTTGTTTTTCCTTTGCTGTGTCCCCGGTCGGACGGATTCCTTTTGTTTGTTTTAAGTTTATTTTATACAAAAGTTTAGGTCTTTCATTTTTCGATTGAGGCACTACGTAGTCTGCCGGGTCAGCTAGTCATTAATAAATAATTTACAGGCCGCGTGCTTTCAAATCAAACGAAACGAATGCAACAATCAATATTATATTTCGCTTCAACACCGTTTTCATAAAAAACATTAAATTACACGTACATTTTATTGTTTTACAAAAAAAAAACACAAGACATACATTCATAAGTAAACAAGTGTTATAAAAACCAAATTTAATAGCCATCTATAAATCAGACTTTATACATTACATCTTTAAGTTTATTTTCTAAACACAGACCGGGAAACAGCTTGGGTCCTTGGGACCCGTTCATAGACAATTTGAATCATTGATGCAACTTTTTAAGAACTTCAAATTAACAATATAATATATGAACCGACCATAGAAGCCAGAATTCTAACCTATTGAGGGTAGACGTAAGGAGTACTGTCACATATGGGGCGGGGGGCAAGTTTTTTTTAAAAGGGATTTTACGACCTGGTAACTAAGACCTTTAGGTCAAGTCTTATTTTATGAAATGAGATGAGATGATACGGGATGAAATATAATCTCAGTAATATGGTGGTCATTTACTGAGACTTTTTCAGTGGACTTTTTGGAAGATCCGGAGAAGTTACGTCCAGTGGCTTTGTTTTATTTTCCCACATTTGTGCACTTTCACAGATACTAAGCAGTTAATAAACCACCGTTGTTACAAATTTAAACCTGAAGAAACACTAAATAAGACAAAATAAAACAAATCACACAACTTCACTCCTCGCGTTCCCGCCAAAAAGTCGGGCAAATTTAATAGTGTCCACCTGTGGGTAGCGAATTACCATTCGGAAGATCACCAGTGGACTGCGAGCGTAGCAAGTGGTGTGTATATATAAACGGTAATTCAACGGTAGGCAGTGGCTTGGCTCTGCCCCTGGCATTGCTGAAGTCTATGGGCGACGGTAACCACTCACCATCAATCAGGTGGGCCGTTTGCTCGTCTGCCTACAAGGGCAATAAAAAATAAAAATAAAATGTAACAGTTGTACGCGGAGCGATGTGTGCAGAGTTGAACGATTTAATGATTTTAACATTTGACGTTATTTTTTAAATGACACCTCTTGGTACGGTGGCGCCATCTTAATTGGTTACCGTTCGACGGAAAAGTTTTTATACACAGAGACTGTGCTCCTTAATTCCACCTTCTATTTTGTATCCAAGGAATCCTTACCCTTTTTTACCGTAAATTACGGAAAACGACTTCGAAGATGGCAACACTAAATTAAACGTCACTACAAACAAATTCGACAGTTACGCAGATCAAAAGAAGAAACCGATTATGATTACAAATGAAGTTCGTTATTAAAATAAAATATATTAATTTTACTTTTTTTCGCAATTTAGTCAATCTGATTTGATTTACAGCCAGTCGCGCTAGGAGCAAAGCCAGGACCATTGGTGGAAGGCAGTGTACCCTCACGGCTCGGTACCACCACCCTGCCTATTTCTGCCACAAAGCAGTGTTACGTTCGGAATTGAAGGGTGGAGCAGCTGTTATAGTATACAATTGACACTTAGACCTCATGTTACAAGGTGGGTGGCAGTATGCAAGAGGTCTACAGGCTGCGCTAATCATTTAATAACAGGTCGGTTCCCCCAACAATGCAATAAAAAATCTATGGCTGGCAACATTTTTTAAATCTTATTTAAACATGACACGTCATAGCAGAAAGAAAAATACAAATTTACCTAAAATCCTGATTAAACAACTCTATAATGCCTCGATATTATGCTAATATGTTTTACAACTAAAGTATAAAAGACTTAAAAAGGCAAAACCGTTTATCGAAATAAATAAATAAAAAATGTGACCGGATTCCAAAATCAAACTTCCCGAGTCCGGGCTGAATATTGACATCTCAACTGACTCTGCCCAGAATGTTGCCGAATATTATCGCGAAGCACACTATTATGCCGATGCCGGTTAGGATTTGATTTGGCTCCAGCGACACCTTGGCCGGTTCCAGGTCGCGGTCCTTGTCAGCCTCGTCGAGATCTTGGTGCACGACTGAGAGGGCCTTCGCTATTTCCGCGTCCGACTTGGCGCTCGACTGCGAGGCGGTGACTATCAATCGTTTGAGATCCTTCATTTGAGTTTCTACTAAATGCTCCTGATTGTGCATGTGTTCTGGAAAAAAAAAACATTTTTTTAAATGTTTTTTTATTGCTTAGATGAGGGACGAGCTCACAGCCCACCTGATGTTAAGTGGTTACTGGAGCCCATAGACATCTGCAACGTAAATGCGCCACCCACCTTGAGATATAAGTTCTAAGGTCTCAGTATAGTTACAACGGCTGCCCCGCCCTTCAAACCGAAACGCATTACTGCTTCACGGCTGAAATAGGCAGGGTGATGGTACCTACCTGCGCGGACTCACAAGAGGTCCTGCCACCAGTAATTACGCAAAATATAAATTTGCGGGTTTTGATTTTTATTACACGATGTTATTCCTTCACCGTGGAAGTCAATCGTGAACATTTGTTAAGTACGTATTTGATTGGAAAAATTAGTACCCGTCTGTGGGATTCGACCACCGTTGCATCGCTACATACGAATGCACCGGACGTCTTATCCCTTAGGCCACGACGACTTTTTCCTTTTTTTAAATCTCCAACTTTTTATCAATAATTGAATTGGTTGTGCATGTTTTTGCAGGGTAGCCGTCGGAGCTCCCTGGCATGTGAGGAGCTTGGACTTCCACGACGACCTGGACCTAGAGTCCATCAGTAAGTATCTACAGTCGGTATCAGTGCGCCATTTCGATAAAGCGGCACGACATGAGAACCATCTCAACGTGGCCGCCGGTAACTACATTCCCGATATTGCGGACCGAATGGTAAACAGTCGACATCGCCCCAAACACGTCATTACGGATCCTCCCGATCCATCAACGGTGCTTTTAGGTACCTCAAGCACCGGTCACCGTCCTCGTCGAACCCGTCGCTTGCGACGAAGGGCTCGGCGAGCGAATTGACCCACAGACACAGCCCACTGAGTTTCTCGCCGGATCTTCTCAGTGGGTCGCGTTTCCGATCCGGTGGTAGATTCTGCGAAGCACGGCTCTTGCTAGGGCTGGTGTTAACGTCGTCAGATTTGAGCCCCGTGAGCTCACCTACTCATTCGACAAATCTACTATGACATATATACTAAGCTTATAAAAGTGTTTTTAAAAAACTAACCGATAAGGGAAGTTTGCTTGCTGACAAGATGATTTATATTCTCCTGCATCAACTTCAAATTTTGGGCTAATTGTTCCTGTTGAATTAAAACATCTTTATTAGTAATAGTGAATTTAATATACAGGAAAACGACAGTAAGAAGACTTGTCAATGGAGCTGGGTATCAGTGTTTGGAGCTATTAGTCCAACTAATATTATAAACACGGCAGTTTGTAAGAATATATGGATGTATTTTTTGTTTTTTTTTATTGCTTAGATGGGTGGATGAGCTCACAGGCCACCTGGTGTTAAGTGGTTACCGGAACCCTTAGACATCTACAACATAAGTGCGCTTGAGATATAAGTTCTAAGGTCTCCGTATAGTTACAACGGCTGCTCCGCGCTTCAAACCGAAATGCGTTACTGCTTCACGGCAGAAATAGGCAGGGCGGTGGTACACCAGAACATACAGTAATATTAAACAATCGAACAATCAATTTTACAACCCAACAATCGGATTGTCAACCTAACAATCGGATTGTCAACCTAACAATCGGATTGTCAACCCAACAATCGATTTCGCAGCCCGACTCGCCTGGTAAGCGAACTCGGTCTTCATCGCCTCCGTGATGTCGGCCCGGCTGGCGGTCCCGCCCCCCGCGATGGTGTACAGGACGCTCGCGCTCCGGGCCATCTGCTGCTCCATCATGTCCCTGAACTCGGCCATCTTCAGGTGATTGTTTATCGTCGAACCGGCTATACCGAGCACCGTGCCTGCGAGATCAACAATAAACCAGGTAGTATAAGGTTTAAATTTCTAAAATTAATATTACTACTACTACTACTACTACTACTGCCCTGGCGCTATGACCCCGAAGTGGGTCTTGGCCTCCGGCAATAAACTGCCATTCATCCCGTAATATTATTTAAGATGTATTAATATTATATAAAATGGGTGGACGAGCTCACAGCCCACCTGGTTTTAAGTGGTTACTGGAGCCCATAGACATCTACAACGTAAATGCGCCACCCACCTTGAGATATAAGTTCTAAGGTCTCAAGTAAGTTACAACGGCTGCCCCACCCTTCAAACCGAAACGCATTATTGCTTCACGGCAGAAATAGGCAGGGTGGTGGTACACATCCGCGCGGACTCACAAGAGGTCCTGCCACCAGTAATTACGCAAATTATAATTTTGTAATTACGCAAATTATAACATATATGTACTAGTAATCCCCTGGTAGTCCAAATTCGATTATAATTAATTGAAATTATAAGTTTGTATACTATTATGATTGCATTGTCAAATTCTGTTTCACAGATTTCACCAACACTACACTTTAGACAAATAATAAAGACAAACAATATTTAATCTATTTTTTTAATGGATTTTATGACCTTGTAAGTAGGACCTTTAGGTCATGTCTTATTTTAATTTATATTCTTATTTTTATGAAAAATGATAATATGGAGTGAAATGAAATGAAGATGAATAATTTGAGACATTAATCAAGTGGGATGAAATAAAATAAAATAAGATGAGATGATATGAGATGAAATATAATCTTAGTAAAATGATGGTCATTTCCTAAGATTTTTTCAGTGGACTTTTTGGAGGATCCACAGAAGTTACGTCCAGCGACATTGTTTCATTTTCCCACATTTGTGCACTTTCACAGATATTAAACAGTTAATAAACCACCGCTATTACACATTTAAACCTGAAGAAACACTAAATAGACAAAATAAAACAAATCACACAACTTCACTCCTCGCGTTCCCGCCAAAAAGTCCATATTTAATCTATTCTCAATTTCACCACAGACTATAAACAATAAGAAAAGTGTACGAGCACACGGCCGACTTGATGGTAAGTGGTCACCGTCGCTCATGTCGTCAGCAATGCCAAGGGCAGAGCCCAGCCGCTGCCTACCATTAAGTACTCTCCGCAAGCCTCGTTTGAAGAAGCATATGTCATAGCGCTCGGAAAACACCGTGGAGCGGAGTTCATTCCAAAGCCGGATGGTACGTGGCAAAAATCTTTGGAAACACACTATCGATGAACGCAGCGGTTCCAGATAATATGGATGAACTCTGCTCCGATGGCGGGAGGTGCGATGATAAAAAGGAGATGAGGGGATCATCTCGAATAATTCCTCCAGTGCATTCCCCATGGAACATACGGTACAAAACACAGAGAGAACCGAAGTCCCTCCGTAGACCAAGGGGTTCCAAGCGATCCGTGAGGGCGGGACTATCGACCATCCGAACAGCCTGTTTCTGTATAGAGTCCAATGGAAGTAGTTGATATTTAAAAAAAATAAGGATAATAACCCTGATAATTCGCTTGGCTGAAACTAGATGAAATGGTAATCGGCTAAATATATCTGTGAAAAAAAAATTGCTCTCTATAATTGTTCAACTGTGCTCACCAAAAATCGAGGCAACGATGTACCAATACTTGTTGCGTTCCGCGTGCGCCCTCTCCCTCTCGTGGCCCAGCTTCACGGCGGCCGACATCGTCGCGAACAGCTCGCGTTCTTCCTTCTCGGCATCGGCGAATAGGGTCCGCAGGGCACGTTCTTGTATTATAAGCTGTGAAATAGGTTTATTGAAGTGAAACTTCTAATGCGACTTCCAATAAGGTTGCGTTAAACGTTTAACGCTACCATGGAATAGAAAGAGACAGAGCGAGAGTGAATGCGTGGCACTCGAACGCATGCGCGTAGTATACCGCAGCGCGAGCCAAAGCCCTGAAACTGCAAAACTTTAAGACAAATATATTTTCTGTATGGAAACTAGCGACATCGTGTATCGGATGCCCCTAAACTTATATGTTGTTAAAGTGAAGGCTTTTAATTATTGTATAACTAAACACAGAAAATAAAAAAATAAAAAATCATAAAAGTCTTTATTTGTAATAGACAAAAAGATTAACTTTTATTAATTTATGGTTTCTGAAAATTTACAAAATTCTTCATTGAAAATAAAAATATAGGGTAGGTAATATGTTACTGCCATCTACAGGAGCAATGAGAAAGTAATCAAAGCGAAGCCATCTAAAATAAAATATAGGGTAGGTAATATGTTACTGCCATCTACAGGAGCAATGAGAAAGTAATCAAAGCGAAGTCATCTAGTGGCCGACACCCGTAAATATTTTTGTTGAGTGCTTGAGTTGCATATCTATAACTAATTTATGTGTATTATCAATGGAACGAGTGTTAGAAACGAGAGGTATTTAAAAAAAATATATATTTATCTATCTATAATTTAAAATATAATATAAACGTCGAAGATGTCGCACCTCTTATACACAGCATACCCTGTTACAAGAGCAATCTGATTTAAGGATGAAAAATGAAGAAAACCACAATACTACACATTGGATTGGCAATAGCCGACAGCTGCAAGCCATATTTTGCAAAGCATAAACTTTTTACCCTTCCTTGTCTATATATATATACGAAGTTGCATCTTTTGTTAAAACTTGTCCCAATAGATTCACCAAGATGTCTAATGTGGCAAACAAAAATCGACGCGACGATAAACTATGTTTTCCAAAATCCAAAACTACATTAAAGAATAATAGTATACTAGGTATGAGCATTAGGATATTTAATAAACTACCAAAGACATTAAGAGACTTAGACGATTTTAATTTTAAGAAAAAACTAAAAGATAATCTTGTAAGTGGAAATTATTATCACATAAATGATTTTCTTAGAGACGACATTGAAAATAAATGGAATTTTTAATTTCAGTTTAATTATGGATGAATAAATGGTAAATTATATAATAATATTATAATATCTTGCACTGCACTAAAATTCGCATGTCAAATAATGACAAAGCATACACGCTGCTTTTAACTTATACTAATAACTAATTTTCACTATGCTTGGCGATTAAATGATTTCTTTCTTTCTTTCTTTCTTTCTTGAAAAAGAAGTTTCACTTCATTCACGTGCGCCCAGTTGTAAGCGCACTTTTTTTTTAAAGTGAACCACTTCACTTCAAATTCAAATGTGTTATGCATCATTATGGTATAATTATAGAGCCCATTATGTTGACTATGTGTTCCTAACAGCTAACAGCAGAGATGGAATGCCCATCTCATTCTGTGGGTGTTGTAAAAGATGACTATTTTATCAACCATACAATGGGCAAAAACATTATCTGACTTAATAATAGCATTAATTAAAAGTAATTGCTGTATACTTGTATAATTACAAGAATACTGCTATCAGTAACAGACTTTTGCAAGTAGTAGGGTGTTATGTAAATGATAGTATCATACCTATCTTATCGTATCATCATAGCTGTTTCTATCTCAAGTTGTCACGGACTCCGGTTTAAGGAGTGAGACTGTTACAGTACTATTTAAATTTCAACTTGATGTTCCATGGGGGGTGGAGGCATTCACATTGTTATGTCAATCCAACTCAGGAAATCACTTAAGATCAGACAGACAATGAGAACATTGAATCACATAGGCAATAAATAAAAATGCATCTAATATGTGTATTTTCATCTCGAAATCAAAGACTTGTTTGTCTCTAGATAACTCAGGATAAGATAAATGAGATGTTTAATAATTTATCAAGTTATTCTGATGTCATATCACACATACATTACAACTACAATATAATATTATATTCGATATAGAATATTTGAATTGACTATATTTAATTAACTTTGATGGAAATTAACTGGATTTAAATCCACAGTTCTAGTTGTTCTTAAAAGTTATATATGTTAAATCTGCATGTAATGATCATTATCAATTTATGAGTTTTTGTTATTATATTTTCTGCAATTAGGATAATGTGCTGTGAGATATGGCAGTCTGTGACTTTCAATGAAGACAGGCCCTTGTCAGGTGGTTGTACGGAGAACATACTTTCTTTTTTGAAAGTAGGACATGGACTCCGAGCCCATATTATAAGTTTCAATTATTTATATGAGAATTGTTCTTTAACTATAAAAGTGATTATTAAACATATAGTATCAAACCTTGTGCTCTTCTGTGCAGAGCTGCAAGTATTTTTCATCACCCTTCATAGTATTTTGCATTTCAGCATGTAATTCTTTCAGTCTAGATTCTATGTTGGCTAACTGACGACCAACGTCACGGCGACGATCTTGGGCACCAATGAATTTGTCCTGTGAAATTATTTGAAAATTAATTTTACTTGTGGTACGATGTCTTGTGAGTCTGCATGGGTAGGTACTGCAATCCTGCCTATTTCAGCCGTGAAACAGTAATCATCCGCCCATCTAAGCAATGAAATTAGAACTTAGAATTAATTTAAAATTTTTAATTATTTTAGCACATTATTCTGTTTTAGTTCTCAACATACAGACAGACATTTATTTTCTTTTCAATTCTAATAGGGTTCTAGTTTGAAAATTTGTATAGGGATCTTCAGAAAACAAATTTTATTACGTATACAAAAAAGGGGAAGTAATAACTTCCTTTTTAAGTCTTATCTCAGAACTTTTCTTTAGATGAAATCAATTTGAAGATTCCTCTTTATTTTCAAAGCTGTTGCTTCTCATATCGAGATCTAATCAGTAGTTTTTAATTTATCGTTATTATTAATGTTATTCCCATTTTATTTCGTTGAAATCTATATTTTTTATTATTATTTCTATTATAGTTAAATATTTCAAAACACGCACTGACTAATGAATAATTAAAGAACAATGAAAACTATATATAATCTAGGAATTATAAACAGGGGTGACCTTGGCAATCGAAATAAATTAAAAATATTTTCATTCAGGTACCTGCGCGTCGATCACCGTGTTTTGTATCGCCATAATTTCTTCGACTCCCGTGAATTTTTCATATTTGGTGACTAAATCTTGTACTTTTTTAGTTAAATTATCGTATTTAAATCTCTCCGCTACTTCCGAAACTTTCGTAGCCGGTACGTATTTGGTAATAAGTTGATCGACCTTTTCGCGATTCGTTACATTCAATTGCGCTAAGTTTATTTTGTCCTTTAGTCGCTGCGCGATTATACGGAGGCGGTCTGCCATTTTCGCATATTATTTTTAGGTGGAAAAAGACTTTTTATGCATTTTAAATTCACTATTCCCTTCTTATGAAGTCATCCTCGCAATAAAGTGCGGCCAGAACTTGACAGCAATGACAGCTGATTTAGAATGACATTGACAAATGATGGTTGTCAGTTCCTAGCCGTTCAGAAACCTAATTTTTTTTTATTTTAGAAATAATAACAATGCAAAAATGTTTTTTAAAAATCATGATTCGTTCAATTGATAGCGAAACGTAACCATGAAATGAGGTACGAATTTTAGCTGGNTCGCAATAAAGTGCGGCCAGAACTTGACAGCAATGACAGCTGATTTAGAATGACATTGACAAATGATGGTTGTCAGTTCCTAGCCGTTCAGAAACCTAATTTTTTTTTATTTTAGAAATAATAACAATGCAAAAATGTTTTTTAAAAATCATGATTCGTTCAATTGATAGCGAAACGTAACCATGAAATGAGGTACGAATTTTAGCTGGGCCCCAAGAATAAAGCAAGGAATAAAGAAGTAAATTGCTTAACTTTGTTAATGTCATGTTTTTTCGTAGAAATCCTGTAGATATGGAGACTTAATAAGCCTTCGAATCTATGAATGTTTAGAGTAACTCTGGGAGAATTAAACAGTATCGCTGGATATGGCTTCTAAGATTCGCCAATATGATCTGAAGTCTCAGAAATATTTTTTTATTTTACTAGTAAGTTGTTTCATTAAATCTAATTTCAGCTTATCTCGTCTCGTAAAGCTTGACGACTTGAGTTGTTCGTGACCACAAAACATGCCAATTTTTTAAAAATTCGGCATCATAGAATGGGAGATTAAACCCTTAAAAAACTTTTAATTGCATCTACGATTCGTGAATTCGAAAGGAAATATTTTCAATTGAATTCCATTCCAATTAATTACAATTTAATGCATTCATTTCAATGCGCTCTGTTAAATTTTTTATAAAACGTTTATTTTAGGTATCTATCTCGTTCTATCTTTCAGCCCATAGACGTTTAATGAAAAACATAGGCTTCCCTCAATCCTCGCCACAACACATTTTAATGTCTATACGTGTAAATAAAATTGATGATTTAAAAAGTCGACTCCGGCAACATCGCAACAAGCTAATGTCACACAGATAAAAGGAAAAAGTCACCTGCAATCGATAAAGAAGTACAATCGATAAGTTATCTTTCACTGGGCATTGTTATGTCTAATTAATCATTCAAGATAGGCAACGCTAAATAAACTTTTCTTTACTTAAAAAAGCGGTAATGTGGCTACGTTTGCCCCTAGGTGCGCTGTTGCAACTTACCTACGTGTAGGCAAACGTTCCAACTCCATAAAAAATTGAGTAAACTTTTACGCTATCGAAAACGTTAAAAAACTCGCACACAATTTGTGTAATTATCGGTGGTAAGACGTCTTATGTGAGTCCGCACGGGTATGTACAACCGCGCCGCTTATTTCTGCCGTGAAGCAATAATGCGTTTTGGTTCGAAGGGCGGGGCAGCCGTATATATACTATAAGCTGAGACCTTAGAACTCATGTCTTAAAGAAGATGGCGGCGTTTACGTTGTAGATGTTTATGGGCTCCCGTAACTACATAACACCTATCTGTAAATTTTTTGTTCTATTCTGCAACTTAGCAATCTGTTTCTTAAAAAAAAAAAAATCTAATTTAATTTTGATGTCAGTTATTCATCAGGAAAAGGTGAGTTAGCTGAGTTGTGTCCCCAGTGGTACCATTCTCATCTCCTATCTGTAAATCTTTTTGCTAGGTCTGGTATACTACTCCTTTTCAAGCGAGAGTATCTTAGACTGTCCTCCCCCAGTTCTGCAGTTAGCTGATTAGTGTGTTGGTCAAGTCGTGTTTGGTAATTCTTGCTGTATGTTTCAATTTCTTCCTTCACCGTTCTCTGACTCAAATCCACATTTACATATTTGTTGCTTATGTATGAGTGGAATTATCTGTAAAATAAATAAATAAACTTTCGTAATAAACTTGTTCCTACGACCTTTGTGCTCTTCTTTCGGCTAAATTAAGATTAACTTTAATGATAATCATTTACAGGACGTTTTTGTCATAATGTAGTCACGTTTATTCATCACGTATATGCTACGTGCGTCCTTCGCGTACGGGCTCCGTTGATTGACAGCTGAGATCTATTACGCTAGTCTGTAGTCATGTTTGTTACGTGGCAAAACTAAGAAAAGCAATGCAAGGCATTACGGAATGCGTTACCCTGTGCCTCTGAGATGGTTACCTACCTTAAAAAATTGAAGTCAAGCAATAGCCATATTTTTTTCTCCTACCTATGCTGATAGCCTTGAGGGCTATTTCAGCTTCTCCTTGACGTGTAGGTGAGCTCACGGGGCTCAAACCGGGAGTGTTGCTAACACTGGCCCTAGCAGTGCTTCGCAGAATCTACCACCGGATCGGAAATGCGACCCACTGAGGAGATCCGGCGAGAAACTCAGTGGGCTGTGTCTATGGGTTAAGTTGCTCGCCAAGCCTTTCGTCCTAAGCGACGGGTTCGGCGAGGACGGTGACCGATGCTTGAGGTACCTAAAAGCACCGTTAATGGATCGGGAGGATCCGTAATGACGTGTTTAGGGCAATAGCCATAGTGGAATAGCGTCATTTATATTTATGCTTTTTTTTGTTTTAAAATTCATTTATTTTTTATGTTTTATTTACTTATATGTAATTATTAACTGTTTTGATTTGCTTAGATGGGCGGACAATATTAAGTAGTTGCCGAAGCCCATAGACATCTACAACGAAATACCGCTACCCACCTTGAGAGAAGAGTTCTAAGATCTCAGTTTTTACAAGACACCGGCTGCCCCCCCTGCAAACCGCAAACCGAAACGCATTCCACGCATCTGCGGCTGAGTTTCTCGCCGGATCTTCTCAGCGGGTCGCGATCCTGATCCGGTGGTAGACGCATTCGCAAAGCAGCTGCCTTCGAAGTCTCGATTAGGGCCGCTCGGGTGAATGTTAACAAATCCTACTGGCTAACCGCGTGCTCACCCACGTGGCCTGGTAGAGCTGTAAAAGCCTTCGGGCTATCCTTAATCCTTCCTTCATAAAAAAAAACAAGGACCTTGTAAGTCGTCGTCTATCAGTGTGCTTAATGCGAGTTTTTTAACGTTCTCGATAGCGTAAAAGTTAACTTTTATTTGTATGCAGTGGGAACAGCGCCCCTAGCGGCAAGTGTAGGCAAACTTTCCAACTCCATGCAAATTAGAGTTAACTTTTACGCTATCGAGAACGTTAACGAACTCGCACTAAGCAAACTGCACAGATAAATTGTATGACGTATCATTAAGTGCGTAATAACACTACGCGCAGTGGCACGTCGCTGTCTGACACTAGTGTCCTTCTAGCTGTATTCGAGTAATACATACGACATTTGAGATCGGTTAAACTATAAATAAAATAACTAGTTTAAATCAATCATCGGTTATTAACTGGGCTGTGTGTTAAACCCTGTTTGTTTTTGATCAGCGACTCTCAAACTTTTTTGCTCGGTGAAGCACTGATATATACTCTTGAAGAATTCCCGACACACTTTACATATTTGAATGCATTTTTGAAGTGAAACTTCTTTGGACGCGTTGAGAGTAAAATTTAACTGGTGACAGATTCGTTACGACTGGAGAGAAAAGATACAATTTTGGAAGAGCGAGAGTGAGAAAGTAGACAGAGCGTCTCGCGAACCACTCGGCCTTGGAGAGAGGAAGAAAGCGATCTTCTCTTATACATATTCTGTTAACGGGCGTCCAAACACAATACTACACATAACAAAAGAAGTTTCACTTCTTTCACGTGCACCAAGTTGCAAGCGCCCCATATTTTTTTTACGCGTGACGTGCAATCATCCTCTTGTCATCTCTGGTCATCACAAAGTAAGGCCCACCCACCTTGAGACTTAAGGTCTATGTATTAATTGTTTCGCAATTACGCATAGGTATTCTATGTTCTGCATTTTTAAATTTTTATACACGATTTCATGTCGTCGCCGTGGAAGTTTTTTAATTTTTTTATTGCTTGGGTGGGTGGACGAGCTCACAGCCCACCTGGTTACTGTTTACTGGTGGTCATTTATAAACAAAAATTGAATTGTTTTAAATTAAAGATGTTTTCACAAAATTGCTTTTATTGTAAACAATAGTATGGTTTGTACTTTAATTTGAAAATCATCATCTTTTTTTAATTTATTTTTATTACTTAGATGGGTGGACGAGCTCACAGGCCATCTAGTTGTTAAGTGGTTACTGGAGCCCATAGACATCTACAACGTAAATGCGCCACCCACCTTGAGATATAAGTTCTAAGGTCTCAGTATAGTTACAACGGCTGCCCCGCCCTTCAAACCGAAACGCATTACTGCTTCAAGGCAGAAATAGGCAGGGTGGTGGTATCTACCCGTGCGGACTTACAAGAGGTCCTACCATAATATAATACTTATAATCTTGCTTCCGAATGAGATAGTATGCTCTGCGGTCTTGTTAATATAATTTCTTAGCTTCATTCGAAGTTAATGTTCAATCTCACGATAAGTGATGGGTAGTATAATCATGAAGAACTAACTTAGCAAAAAAAAATAATCGCAAAAACACACTTCTTACATAGTTTTCCTACCCGAGTTATTCATTGAAATAATACGGAGAAGGTTTAAGGACAAACAAACAAACAAAAATAGTTAATGTAACATTTTCGCAACGAGCGCAAAATAACGTAACGGTAAGAAAATTTAAATTAAAAATTAAAATATGTTAATTTATTTGACGAGCAGCGCAATCGTAACCCGGTCAAGGATATTGTTTTTACTTTTATTTTAATTATACATGAAAAAAAAAATTAATAATGCATAAACATTAAACATTTGAATTAATTACGTTAGGTTGAGTTCTTTTTAGTGAACACATAAAGAAAGTGCATATCATTATGTGCTTTTTTAGGGTTAGATGATGACAATTATTTGCTATTAATGTGGATGGACCGTCTTTATATCGAGGGGTAAAAGGTTATTTGTTTTAAGCGGCATTTCGCTTAACACGCGACATTTATCTTTGTAATTAAAGGTCCGTTTTATTCGGTATGAGAATCTACAGTTCGATGTTTTTAATTGAATATCAATTAAGTTTACTTTTATTGCTTAGATGGGTGGACGAGCTCACAGCCCACCTGGTGTTAAGTAGCTACTGGAGCCCATAGACATCTACAACGTAAATGCGCCACACACCTTGAGATATGAGTTCCAAGGTATCAAGTATAGTTACAACGGCTGCCCCACCCTTCAAACCGAAATGCATTACCGCATTAATGCTTCACGGCAGAAATAGGCATTTAAGTTCACTCCATTCAAATAGTTGAAGAAGATTTGTTGTTATGATATTTTTGCAAATTTTAAAATTCTGTAATGTTGCAAAAATGTCGCTTAAACGAATTTGCCTTTCGCTCCTCGATATGAAGTAGCTAGAGAATAACAAGCCTAGGAGCTAAAGGAGCTAGATGTAAAAGCCTCCCAGGTTGAGCCCGTGAGCTCACCCATCAAACCACGGGTAGAATAATAGCCCCGTATTAACTACTAACGCTTTCCTTTGTCGTATCGCTCTTGTCAGAGTGGTCGTGGTCGTCAGTATGTATCATTGCTGTGGGCAGATGTTGTGGACCTCACGAGCAATCGCCACTCCTCCCGGTTTGTTGTGAGTCTGGTACACTCATGCGAACAGCCGCCAACTGCCGACTTGATCTGGTCGGTCCATCGCATGGGCAACTAACGATTAGATAGTAGTACCTAGTAGTTTTATTTTTCCAACTGGAAAGCCAAAGGTGTCATACCATTCAGCCTAATCATTTATATGTATATTATATAAAACATGACATGAAATGAAATGAAAAGAGATGAGATGATATGGGATGACACATAATCTCAGTAAAATGGTGGTCATTTACTGAGACTTTTTCAGTGGACTTTTTGAAGGATCCCGAAAAGCTATGTCCAGCAGCTTTGTTTTATTTTCCCACATTTGTGACCTTACACAGTTATACTAAACAGTTAATAAACCACCGTTATTACGCATTTAAACCTGAAGAAACAATAAATAGACAAAATAAAACAAATCACACAACTTCACTCCTCGCGTTCCCGCCAAAAGGGAAAAATGTCAGTTCTACATTAACATACATACGAACCTGTATATTTCTGCCTAGGTGCTGATTTTATGTATCATTTTAAGGAGTTCCCGCAATCACATTTTAAGGTAGTATTTAAATAGAACGCTTTCGCAAATGCACCTTTAGTTTTGGAGGTGTTTTTGACGTTAATGACAAATGAAAGATCTTCCACTCAACTGCTGTTTTTTTTCGGTAGACCGATGCTCCGAATGACCTTAGAAAATTGCAAAAATATGTCATAAATTAATTTTGAAAACACTTTTAGCTAAACCATACATTTGAAATTTATTTGTCTCAAGTTCAAAGTCAAGAACGGAATTATCTTACAAATTTATCTCTAGCCGACTCAAAGCTGGATAATTTGTATCACTGAGCAAAAATCGTCCAACCCAGCCCGATTATTTACATCGTAAGCGTTAAACAATCAAACAATGCTTAATGGATTTCAATCAATGATTAGTAAATAAATATTGTTAAACCCGACGCACTGATTTATCTATCCAATCAGAATTCGTGTCGCGTTGACACAAATCAATCCGTGAAATAAATACTGAAATGTCATCCTTGTTTTAATTTACGTTTTATTTTCATGTGGTTTTCGTCACGTTAAGCGTATTTAGTGAATAATAATAGACACGAGCCGCTTAAAGCATAGTGGTGGACTGCGCGGTGACGGATTTACGCCTACGCTATTTTACTGGTGGTAGGACCTCTTGTGAGTCCGCACGGGTAGGTACCACCACCTTGCCTATTTCTGCCGTGAAGCAGTAATGCGTTTCGGTTGGAAGGGTGGGGCAGCATTTGTAACTATACTGAGACCTTAGAACTTATATCTCAAGGTGGGAGGCGCATTTACGTTGTAGATGTCTATGGGCTCCAGTAACCACTTAACACCAGGTGGGCTGTGAGCTCGTCTACCCATCTAAGCAATAATAAAAATTAAAAAATAGGCCTGTAAGGTACTCACTCTAACCGGCGCCATCAAGGCGGGCTTCGGATAGCCTGCCGACCGAGAGGGCTGGTGGTCGTGGCGCCGACGACCGCCGTTCCGGCGTCCCGAGGGGGAGGGTGATGGGAGAGATGTGCTCCGCACTAAGCGCTTCACTTTCCCCCCTTTGCCTTTTAATGAGTTCTGTCTGATTGGGCTTGATTGTTGAGTGTTGGCAATGGCTTGGGCGTTGGTTGTTGAGTGACAGGAGGTTTTAGTCGGTTCGACTCCGACTTTCCCCGCCCTCCATCCCCAGCCTGTGAGGTCCGCGCCCAGGGCGACAAGGTTTGAGGGGCGATAAAATGTTTGAAATGCCAAAATATCAGAGACGACAAAAAGGAAAGACAGTAGTCTCCTTTCAAAATGAGTTCAGAAAGTTATTTTAATATACAAATATTCGACCAAAATTAATAATATTTATTCTATTATTAGCCTTTTAACTGATATGTAGGTCACCGGTGCCCTACGTGACGCACTGAAGTAATTATGTCGATTTTTGTTACTAAGGCGCCGGAATATCTAGTAGACACCGAAGATACTGGAAAAGGTATATGTTTCTAAGAGACCTAAAAGACAGACATACATTAACAAACAAAAGAAGGCAAAGTTAGGCAAATCAGGCGCTTAGTAACAGAATACAACAAATACTTCAGCGGGCCGCGTAGGGCACCGGTGACCTACATGGCAATCAATGTGTTAAGGACGGCGCGATAAACAGGGTCTAAGGCGCCATCAAGTCTAAATCCATCACAGGACATACAAGCCTCTCCAATAGCACGCCACTGCACACAATGCTCGCCTTTTCTTATTGCTTAGATGGGTGGACGAGCTCACAGCCTACCTGGTGTTAAGTGGTTACTGGAGCCCTTAGACATCTAGAACGCGAATGCGCCACTCACCTTGAGATATAAGTTCTAAGATCTCAGTATAGTTACAACGGCTGCCCCACCCTTCAAACCGAAACGCATTACTGCTTCACGGCAGAAATAGACGGGGTGGTGGTACCTACCCGTGCGGAGTCACAAGAAGTCCTATCACCAGTTTATGTCAGTATATACCTCTGGATTTAATTAATTCAACTCTACTTGTCATAGTTCGCAATTTTATTTAAGCCTCCGATAATTTTGCTCCGATTTCATTACCCGACGTTCCACCGTGGCCCATCTCCATGATGACCTGGACTTAGAGTCCATCAGTAAATATGTTTACTTATTATTTTTCTATGGTTGATGATATATTTTATTACAAAGTGCATACCTATGTAATTTATGTATGAAGCATTAACGTAGTGAATGTATCATTTTGTGTCAAGTTTCAAGTGGGGGTCAAGTGTTTTATATTGGCAAATACCGGTTCGTTAGCCCTTGGTCATAGATAAATGTTGCCACTTAAGTCTGGACAATAGACACAACTTTTACAGAATCGCACAGAATACCGTAGGCAACTTTTTTTTAGGTATATGGAAATACTAGCACAGGATTCCTTACTGTATTGTTGTTTTTTTTTTTTTATTTTTTTTTTTACACACCATGTTAACTTGTCCCTTGATAAGTTCGTAAAGAACTTGTGTTACAAGTACCAGATAACGGAAATAAATATAAGATTTTTATTATACACATACATATAGTTTTTTAAAATACATCCATAACCCTGGAAAAGACATTTATATTTATCATACAAATATCTTTCCCTTAGCGGGATTTGAACCCGCGACCCCCGTATGTAGTGACCATGTCACTTACCACTACACCGGACGGCCGTTTGAATACCGATACCCGAATTAAAACGAGAGTCTCAATTGACTTTACGAGGACGATAAAGAGGAGGGATCTTCCACCGAGCGGGTGCTTGTTCTGTAGACCGACGAAGGGCGGAACTTAATGTTACGAATGTTTTGTAATTTGCTGTTTACAACTGCACACTTATCTCCAACTCTACCCTTCATAATTTAACAGATTACTACGATCATCAATATACTGGCGGCTGGACATATTGCACCACCTAATAGTGCAACATCGACCTGCCAATCTCTGATGTGAAGTAATCACAGTCTGGTGTGAATAATTGAATATCTAATTATACAATTGAGCTTTCAACCTAATATCCCAAATTGGCGGCAAACATTTTGTATTATCTGTGGGTTCTAACTTAATAACGGTTGAACTGTGATTTAGTTTACCAATCCAAAAAGTTAGCAGATTCGTTTAAGCCATAATAAAACTCAGCCAATTTTGACTCCGCTTGAAAAAATAAAATAAAAAAAAAGCATAAATATGATGGCAACATTACAGGTTTTAAAAGAACTAGTTCATTCACTATATTAAGGGTTGCAATATTTTACACATTACTATTATATGTTTATATGGTATACCCTAGTTTAGCGGTCGGCAACATGCGTCTCTTTGAGTCCTGGACTATGTCTCTTCCGCGAAATGCTTAGTTCAAGCAACGAATAACACTTATTGTCTTGCCTTATTAGAGACGAGTGAACATTTAGAAATATATCGAGGGGTGGTTTAAGCGAGATTTCGCTGAACACGCGACATTTATCTTTCAAATTAAAGGTGGATTTTATTTGGTATCAGCATCAACAGTTCGATGTTTTTAATTGAACTTCAATTAAGCTTACTCCATTCAAATAGCTGACGAATTGTTTTTAGTAGTATTTTTTTTCAAAATTTTAAAATTTTTAACGAATCCCCTGTAAAGTTGCAAAAATTTCGCTTGAATCAAATAGTGAATCAATGAATAATATCGACGCTTGAAAGGCAAACATGACTAAGCGACAATAACTGCTTTGTACATAAATGATAGGCAATAATCTTATTCGATGCGCAAAAAATATATATATCTAAGTCTATTAAAATTATTTCAATCCTACAGCTACTACTTAACTAGATTCTACTACAGCTAGATTCTTTAAAATAAATTTTGTTTTCAGGTATTTCAACTTTAAATTGGTCTACTGTAAAGATCACGCATTGTCGCTTAGTCACGTTTGCCTTTCAAGCGTCGATATATTTAAGAAAAGTGGCTCTTTAAATAAATGTTCAATTGTGTGTTAGCTATATTTGGCTCTTTGGTTGACGAGTTTGCCGACCACTGCTCTAGTATATCGCTCTAAAAACACATTGCTTACTTAAAAAAAAAAACATTAGGCAATCGTTTTAGGAAGCAATCAAAAATTATTTGTCTCGATAGATAAAAAGGTCGGTGACCCTTTGACAATCCACGGAAAACGTTTTAGATGGTTTCTTATCATTAGTTCCTTCAAGTTAGTAACCTTTTTTATCTGTGGTCGAAAAAAAAAAACAATTTATGTAATGACTTTCAAAATCGTGTTTTATTGCGTCGTGTACGTGCATCTTTTCTTTTTTTGAAGTGAGCTCTCGGGACTCAAACCAGGAGGCGTTGCTAACGCAAGCCCTAGCAAGAGCAGTGAGTGTGCTTACTTAGTACGAGTTTTTGAACATTCACGATAGCGTAAAAGTTAACTAAAATTTGTATGGAGTGGCCTGAAAGCTTTTACAGCTCTACCAGGCCACGTGGGTGAGCGCGCGGTTAGCCAGTAGGATTTGCTAACATTCACCCGAGCGGCCCTAATCGAGACCTCGAAGCCAGCTGCTTTGCGAATGCGTCTACCACCGGATCAGGATCGCGACCCGCTGAGAAGATCCTGCGAGAAACTCAGCGGGCAGATGTTTCGGTTTGAAGGGGGGGAAGGGGGGGGGGGGGCAGCCGTCGTCTTGTAAAAACTGAGATCTTAGAACTCTTCTCTCAAGGTGGGTAGTGGCATTTCGTTGTAGATGTCTATGGGCTTCGACAACCACTTAATATTGTCCGCCCATCTAAGCAAAAAAAAACAGTTAATAATAACATATAAATAAATTAAAAGTTGTTACAGATACTAAACTTACTATACAGATACACTTAGGAACTACCTGATTTAACAATTATAATTATAAAAAAGAACACAATATTCCTAATAAATTAAACTAACTAACTACATAAATTAAACATAAACACTATTGTTATTATTGCTTGACTTCAATTTTTTAACGTAACCACCTCAGAAGCACAGGGTAATGCATTCTTTTTCTTTTCTTTTTCTTTCTTTTTCATTTTTTTTTCAACTTTAGAACATTAAAAAGCTCGCACAGTACTTCGCAGAATCTACCGCCGGATCGGAAAAGCGACCCACCGAGAAGATCCGGCTAGAAACTCCGCGGTCGACAACGTTATCGTTATGAACACCCGCTATCGAATTTACCAGAAGCTCGAATAGCCGATTTATCACTGAAATAGTTTGTTTTTTTCAAATAAATCAAATATTTTCATAAACATCTTCGCTGATACATCAAGACTTTAATTTATATTTATGTATTAAAATTTTTTTTTTGTTTGTTTCTGGAACATCTGTTATCTCTCTCTTTATCTATATAATAATATTTTGTTTGGGTTTCGCCAATCTTAGACATAGTTAACACTACTTTACCTGTTCAATATATTTGTCTGACGTTTTGAATACTCAGTATTTAATACGTCGTGGCCTAAAGGATAAGACGTCCGGTGCATTCGTGTTAAGCGATGCACCGGTGTTCGAATCCCGCAGGCGGGTACCAATTTTTCTAATGAAATACGTACTTACGAACGTTCACGATTGACTTCCACGGTGAAGGAATAACATCGTGTATTAAAAATCAAGCCCACAAAATTATAATTTGCGTAATTACTGGTAGTAGGACGTCTTGTGAGTTCGCACGGGTAGGTATGATCGCCCTATCTATTTCTGCCGTGAAGCAGTAATGCGTTTCCGTTTGAAGGGTGGGGCAGCCGTTTTAACTATACTGAGAGCTCATATCTCAAGGTGGGTGGCGGCATTTACGTCGTAGATGCCTATGGGCTCCGGTAACCACTTAACACCATGTGGGCTGTGAGCTGGTCCACCCATATAAGCAATTAAAAAAGGAGCAACTTTTTTTATTATCGCCATATTAAATAACATTTGTCCGATTTATCAAATACTCAATAATGCGATAACATTGCGTTTGATTTATATTACACGATGTTATTCCTACACCGTGGAAGTCAATCGTGAACATTTGTTGAGTAGGTACGTATTTCATTAGAAAAGTAATTAATATTTAGTTAAAACTGAGTTATTTTTTTTTTATTTTTTTTATTGCATAGATGTATGGACGAGCTCACAGTCCACCTGGTGTTAAGTGGTTACCGGAGCCCATGGACATCTACAACGTAAATGCGCCACCCACCTGCACGTTTTGCACTCATTTTTTTCTTGTTACTCCAAAAATATATTTAGCTCGCTGTGTTTGAGAAAAAAGGAAATAAAAGTGGTAATTCATTACGCGACATTTATAGATACAAGCGGCAGAAATTTACCAATTTGTTTACAATAAAATTCACTTTAGTTTTATAATGATTTTGAAATTGACTGAAAGTAACTAGCGTTTCTCCTTTTCTAATATTAAAGATCTATGTTTTATTATTCCAATATCAAAAACCTTTAAAAAAAAAACAATTGCAAAGAAGAATAAAAAAAAAATGTAGTTTTACCGCCAATTTCTACGAGTCAAAGTTCCGGTCAGCACCTAATACTTCGGATCTTCAAGGCAAAGGCTTCTAAAACACTTATTCGTGGATTATAATTATATGAAGGAGAGGCCATAGATGACAGATGAATGGTAGCGCGCTAAGGTTAAAAGTTTCGCAATAGTACGACTCGAGCCTTACCCGTACGACGTACGAGAATGCGCGCGCGCTTATTTCGAATATTTAAAAAAAGTTTTTAGTGAAAATAAAATTTGTTTTGAGGATTTGCTGTGCACGAAAAAATTTAGCGTTCTATTTTTGGATTCCGTGGTTTGTATTTTTTCTATTTTCTTTCTATAGCCTATATTTATGAAACTTTTTAAGCTTACTATTAAAATGTATATTAATTTCATTGATGTATCGATACAAACACCTTTGCCTATAAATTGGTAAAATATATCTTAACATAAATATTTTTATTTAAAGTTTGATAATTACATTACTAATTTATAATTTAATGAAATTTTTTAAATAAAAAAAATATATATAAATTTTAGAACTCAAATGCCATTGCCATTTGCCATCTTTAAGTTTTAAACTAAATTTAAAATCAATTCAGAATTGATAGCAATCCTATTAACATCTTTATTAACTTTAACTGACTCCGTGGTGCAGTAGTTAGCGGTACTGACTGTTGCGCCGGGGGTCGTGGGTTCGGTTCCCACATCGGCTAAACATTGTCTGATGAACAGATTTGTTTGTTCTTCGTCTGGGTGTTTATTATCTATATATATATATAAACAAATATTGTTCAATTTCTGAACGTGAAAGTGTCAATGAGCGAAGTCCGCCATGACACCAACTCTCTTTCAAATTCAACCGCCAAGAGCAACGCATCAATTTTATATTTCTCTTATATTAAATCTTTAAATATGTCTTAAAAGGACAACTAAATATCTCAAAACAATAAATACAAGTCACGCTCAATTACCATAACGAAACAAATATATTTATCTATTTGTATTTATCTATGTATATATTTAAACAATATTACGTAATTTTATGTATATGTATGTACTGGTGGTAAGAACTCTTGTAAGTCCGCACAGGTAGGTACTACCCCCTGCCTATTTCTGCCGTGAAGCAGTAATGCGTTTCGGTTTGAAGGGTGGGGTAGCCGTTGTAATTATACTGAGACCTTAGAACTTATATCTCAAGGTGGGTGGCGCAATTACGTTGTAGATGTATATGGTCTCCAGTAACCACTTAACACCGAGTGGGCTGTGAGCTCGTCCACCCATCGAAGCGATAAAAAAATAAAAAAAATATATGTTTATCAGTCTCCGGTACCAATAATATAGTATATACTAAATTGCTATGACCTTGCGTGATTTGTTCCCAGCTAATTAGGTATATTTATTAATGTTTCTGTATTTATTTATTTTTTATCAAAACTACAAAATGAATATTTCCAGTTATCAATTATATGTAGGTAATTAGTTTCCAGTTATCAATTATATGTAGTTACTAGCTGGCCCGGCAAACGTTGTTTTGCCATATAAATAATTTCTAGGAAAGATAAATAACTTAGATACCGACTGCAGCGCCATCTGTCGAGCTGATTTGTAAATCTAAACCATTCCCGAATCCACCTGAAGGTACACAGAAAATGTCATTAAAATCAGTCCAGCCGTTTAGGAGGAGTTCAATGTCAAACACACGCACAGAAGAAATATATACTTAGTCTGGCCATAAATATACTGTTACAATTAAAAATTTAAAAAAATCTATTGCAAATAACATTTATTACTTTTCCAGTGTGTTAGTTTAATACATAAATATAAAACAATTTAAAGTATAAAAAGCTTATTCGAAGTGGTCTCCATTAGCTGCAATATAGTCCTTTAAACGTTGAGGCCAGTTATCAATAGAAGCACGCACTCTTTCCATGAGAAAAATTTTCACTGCCAATCATACGGATTGTTTTAGGGACTCCAAATTATCATGGCGTTTAGAGCAAGCCGTACTCTCTAAAACTGACTATAAATCATAATCCAGCGGATTAAGATCGGGACTAGACGACGGCCAGTCTTCAGCTCTGATGAAGTCCGAAACGTTCGTTTCCAACCAAGACTACGTAGACTGAGCTTTATGACCTGGCGCCGAGTCTAGCTGGAAGGACCATTCTTGATTATTGAACATGGTGTTAAGGGGCTTTACTACCTTCTCAAGAATGGTATATTGATACACTTGTGCCGATGTTTTGATACCTTTTTGACAAAAGTATGGCTCAGTCACTCCTTCATACCTAATACCCCATCAAACCATCACTGAAGTCGGATAGTGGCCACGTTGCACTCTGTCGACTAATTGGGAAGGTTCCTTAGAGTTTGGAGCATAAATACAGTCATTTTGTTTGTTAAAATGTTGCGCAATTGTAAAAATTTTCTCATGCGTAAACAAAATTTTTCTATGACCTCCCTTTGCATACCGCTTCAGTAGTTGTTTCGATTTTACCACCCTATTCTCTTTTAAGTTATCAGTTAAGAAATGACCAGTACGTCTCTTATAGGCTTCAAGTCCTAAGTCATCTTTTAAAATACGCGACATGGTTCTAGGTGCTATCTTCATCTCCCGAGATAAAATCTTTTGCTTTCGGACAGGATTTCTTCGAATTATTTCCCTTACTGGTTTAACCACCTTATTCATACGAACACTACGTGGATGGCCAGATATTTTTCTGTCACAAACAGAGGAGGTCTCATTGCACCTATTAATAGCCCGGTACACAAACATTTTACTAATACCAAGCGTATGGAGAGTTGTAAAAATTGCATTTGGCTCCATACCTACTTTGTGTAATGCAATCACAGCGATTCGGTTCTCTTTATCACCCCACTCCATTTTAATACCGCAAAATATTGTACAATGTATTGGCGCCAAAATGAGAAAACTCAATGAGCAATCATATAAAAATGACAGATTCCAAATTCAAATGTAATATTTTGTTTATTTTTAATTGTAACAGTATTTATGGCCAGACTAAGTATAGATTAATGTTTCTGATTTTAAAAGCAGAAACAAAACCACTATATTATGAGTAATGTTTTAGAACTAAATATCTTCGACTGCGCAATTTGTAGTGCAGTTATGACCATGAACCGTCTCTTAAAATTTTAAATCGATAATAAAAATCGTAACGCGAATATGTAACTTCTTTACTGAGAGTTATTTATCATATAACAGTCCTTGGATTGTAGTAGCCATTTTTGTACGTGTTTTATTTATTTATTACGTAGATGGGTGGACGAGCTCACAGCCGACCTAGTTACTGGAGCCCATAGACATCTAGAACATAAATGCCGCCACCCACCTTAAGATGTAAGTTCTAAGGTCTCAAGTATAGTTACAACGGCTGCCTCACCCTTCAAACCGAAACGCATTACTGCTTCACGGCAGAAATATGCAGGGTGGTGGTACCTACCCGTGCGGACTCACGCTCACAAGACGTCAGTAATTACGCAAATTATAATTTTGCGGGTTTCATTTTTATTACACGATGTTATTCTTTCACCTTGGGAGTCAATCGTGAACATTTGTTAAGTACGTATTTCATTAGAAAAATTGACACCCGCTTGCGGGATTCGAACACCGTTGCATCGCTACATACGAATGCACCGGACGTCTTATCCTTTAGGCCACGACGTGTTTGTCTGTTATACTGTTCTATATTATAAAATTTTATTTTCGATTGAAGCTAGTTGTTAAAGGTTACATTAATAAATTACTACGGTCATCCGTGACCATGAAAACTGGCGTTCGAAATTTCGGAAACAATATCGAGTTTTTTTATTTTTTATTTATTGCTTATGTGTGTGGACGAGCTCACAGCCCACCTGATGTTAAGTGGTTACTGGAGCCCATAGACATCTACAATGTAAATGCGCCACACACCTTGAGATATAAGTTCTAAGGTCTCACTCAGAATAGTCACAACGGCTGCCCCACCCTTCAAACCGAAAAGCATTACTACTTCACGGCAGAAATAGGCGGGGTGGTGGTACCTACCCGTGCGGACTCACAAGAGGTCCTACCACCAGTGGTCAAAGGCTAGCTATTTGGTTTAAGGGACATTTTTGCAACTCACACGAGAGCCATTTAAGGTTTGGAAAAAATATCATAAGAAAAATACTTCTTTAGCTATTCGAATGGAGTAAGCCTAATTGAAGTTCAATTAAAAACATCGAGCCGTTGATGCTAATGCCAAACAAAACGCACCTTTAATTACAAAAATAAATGTAGCGTGTTAAGCGAAATATCACTTTAATCTAATAATAAATCGCCTTTCTCCCCTCGATACAATGACGACAGTAACAAAACACGGTAAACAGTCGACGTCGCCCCAAACACGTCATTACGGATCCTCCCGATCCACTAACGGTGCTTTTAGGTACCACAAGCACCGGTCATCGTTCTGGTCGAATCCCCACTTTTTACCAAACAACTAACCCACAGACACAGCCCGCTGAGTTCCTCGCCGTATCTTCTCAATGTGTCGCGATTCCGATTCGGTGGTAGATTCTGTGAAGCGCTGCTCTTGCTAGGGTTCGCGTTAGCAACAACGTCAGATTTGAACCCCGTGAGCTTAACTAATCGCTCGCTTACGCTAGCATAGCCTCTCAAGGCTACCAGCTTTGGTAGGAAAGAAAAATACACTAGATCAAACCGTAAAAGCTGTTTCTAACCAAAAATTAATATTAATTAATTTAAATCATTAATTTATTAGTAAACGGAGAACATAAAACACACACACATAGGTACACAAACACACACAAATGAACATACACGGAAAAAACCACATGAACCCGTGAACCCTGTAATCGAAACGCTTTGTAAAAGTTCCATTGTAACTTGCAATAATCACTTGTTTACTTTCTTCGTATCGTCAGTTCAATCTGTAAATGAAGCTAATGGAACACGATCAATAATTCTTATTTGTAATTTTGTTTTCAATAGCCAAAGCTATGTACATTAATAGGGGTTTGCTGAGTGCACAAATCATTTTGATTGCAATCCAGATTAGATCTAGGCACTACTTGTACGATTTAGCTAATATGTACTGTAATGATTGGAATTGGTTTTGTGCATAAATAAATAAATAAAAAAATACAAAAAAAAATGTATCTTTTTTAATTGCGTAGCGTTGGAACTCTTGATTAATGAGGTTGAGGTTTATATCTCAATTGCTAAAGTACAGAGGCTGTCTTAACCTTAAATTCGCTTATCAATGCTTCTTCAAGGTGTGTGGCGCCTTTACATTGTAGATGTCTATGGGTTCCAGTAACCACTTAACACCAGGTGGGCTGTGAGCTCGTCCACACAACTAGGCAATAAAAAAAAAATTATAAAAAAAATCATTGATCCACGAGCTATTTACGAGCGGGTTTGATTTTTGTTCCACAATGCTATTCTTTCATCTCCAAGTCACTCGGGAATTTTTCTTCCAGTACGTATTTAATTTAAAAAAAAAACTTAAATTAATAATAATCTTACGCGCTGGGGTTCGGGATAAATAAAAATTCTACCGAAGTACAAATTGCAGCTGTTTTAACGCTTAGAACACTTTAAAATTCTTAATTCACTTCTTCCGCTTCGCTTCAGGTGATCCGTTCGCTGTTTCGCTTCGAGTAGATCCGATTACTAACTGACTTCGTGTCATTTCTGCAACGCTTTTATAGTCGATACGACATCCCTAGAATTATCGAGAGTATTCCTGACAAGTCGAGTAGTTCCAATATTTATTTCTGCCATTTGACAATAGACGGCGTTGTACTTCTCAAGCGCTCTCAATTTTACTAATTCTTTTAATATTCATTTCTCGTATTCGACGATAGATGATGTTGCTCTTACTGCGGCGTAACAAATTTTTTTTTATTCCTTACATGGTTGGACGAGCTCACAACCCACCTGGTGTTAAGTGGTTACTGATTACTGGAGTCCATAGACATCTACAACGTTAATGCGCCACCCACCTTGAGATAATATAAGTTCTAATGTCTCTCTAAGACCTCTTGTGTCGGCACGGGTAGGTACCATCACCCTGCCTATTTCTGCCGTGAAGCAGTAATGCGTTTCGGTTTGAAGGATGGGGCAGCCGCTGTCACTATACTTGAGACTTTAGAACTTATATCTCAAGATGAGTTGCGCATTTACATTGTAGATGTATTTGGCCTCCAAAACCACTTAAGACCAGATGGGCTGTGAGCTCGTTCACCCATCTAAGCAATAAAAAAACAATAAAAAAACAATAAATAATACTTATTAAAGAAGCAATATTGTCATACACTTTTATGTCACGATAATGTCTATAACAATACAATTAATCGCAATAGTTCTGTTTATTGTACTACAGTAAGATTATCGGCGGGACATGGATAGCCCGACACTTCTGCGGTTAAAGATATGACAATCCATACTAAGGTCTATGATTATGACAATCCATACTAAGCTCTTACAAAGAACCTGCAAGACAGGTCACCAGCTAACCAAACCAACCCGTGTGTATGGCTGTGTTTTGTTTGTGTTTTAATTTTATTTATCTTCAGCCCTTTCATAGCCACCGCTAGGCATAGGCTCTCCCTTTTTTATGCCATAATGTTCGATCACCCGCTACCCGCTTCGTTATATTGAATGTTGGAACACTAACGGGAAAGACAAAGGAACTTGCTTCACTCAAATGCAATGTTGCTGACGAGCATGTCGAAGACAAAGCGAAGTGAAGGAGTAGAATAGCGAAAGCCAACCCTACCACAATGTGGGATAAGTAGTGGAGAGTTCGATTACCCGCCAATCTCGTCCAGGTCAGCCCGTCCTGACTATCCCATCGGTCCACCGTGTCTTTTATTTATTTATTTTTTATTCCTTAGTCCGCACGAGTAGGTACCCTGCTATTTCTGTCGTGAAGCAGTAATGCGTTTCGGCTTGAAGGATGGGACAGCCGCTGTAACTATACTTGAGACATTAGAACTTATATCTCAAGGTATAGTTATACTTATATCTCAAGGCGCATTTACATCGTAGGTGTCTATGGGCTCCAGTAACCACTTAACACCAGGTAGGCTGTGGGCTCGTCCACCCATCTAAGTAATAAAAAATAAAACTTCGGGCTACCAATTAAACCCGCTTAAAGGATCTCCCGTTGAAACACGAAACGTAAACGGTACAAAAAGGGTCTTTGAACTGGTCTTTCGTTTTGTCCCTATTAGCAATTTAGAAGCAGTTTGAATTGATCACGGTCAAATATAAAATTTTGGTACTTAAGTATTAACACCACCGCGGCAAAAATTTAATTGTTAGCAAGTGTGGACAACTCGAAAAATATGGAAAAGCGAATCAGAGCACCCCACTTTCCACCTGGTCTTGTCTGCCCTACCCCTAGCTAGAGTGTATTTAAAAAACCGGAAGCGCGGAGGGAGAGCAGTCCTCGCACGCAAGGGCGGAAAGGTTGCTCTTCCTGCAGCGCCGGAGATAAGGCGGATTCAAACTTAAGCTCACTTCGAGTTTGACTAAATAATGCAATTTTAATCAAAAAAATTAACCGTAGATATCTTCATAAGCATGGGGTTCCGCGGGGTGGGATTGGTGGGGGTAATCCTTATCCCCCCATCCCGACCCAAAATCGACGGACAATAGAGGAAAGTTTAACCGAATTTTCGCCGCGATGGCGTTAATATGTAAGTACCAAAATTTCTTGCGATAAAACTAGATCAGACTTTATTTATCAATCTCTGACCTAATGAACGACTATACGTTCTCTTTGTGACCGGCGAGCGAGCGAGCGAAGACTGGACTAGCTCTGGTTCCAACTTAATGTATCAATACTAAATGACCTGAATAGATATTGATTAACGGTTCATTGAAAGTGAATTGGGTCCGTCAACCGCTATCAATATATGAACGAATTTATTGTTTCGTAATGAATTCGCAAGGAATTGTTTTCACTATCAAATACACAATAAAGTATTATTGGGCGATTATTTTCGGTTGGGGATGTTTAAGGGAGTGGAATTTAAAAAAAGCACCTGTGTTGTCGTTTCCATGTGTTAGGGTCGTTTTCAAATTTGGGCCCAAAAGCGAGTTATTTGATTTAATTCTCATAACCATAATGTTACCGTAATTATAAGTACAGTTTTGTTGTCATGACAACAGGCACGTGGTCCTTTAACTATATATTATAAATACCGTTAAATTAGGAGTTATACATTAAAAACTACCCCAAATCTCATTCGTATCACTGGGTCGAAATTCAAATTCTAACTTGTTTGCTATTTTTCCAGTAATGCGTGTTGAAATTCGGCAATTCTATTTAATCAGTATATTAATACAATAATAAAGGAAAACAAACTAGATATTAGAACATTATTAAAAACAAAATAAGTACGATTTCTAAGCTTTTTAAAAAAGTTCCTATTTAAATTGTCATCCGTGTTGTCGTTATCAAATGCGTAAAATGAAAAATATAAATGATTATTATATTATATTATCAATAAATGAGTGATTGACTGATTGTGATGAAGCATTTTTTTATTCTGAACATGCCTAAATACAAAAAAAGGAAAATTACAGAAAGTTTAAATTCATGAAATCGTTACTTTTTTAAGGCCCCTTAATCGTTGACAGAGTGGCTTTGATTGTTGTGGACCCTTCGAGGGTAAAGCAAGGGGAGGGGGAGAGATTTTGACGCAACATACAATTTCATTACATCTAATTTAAAATCGCAACGGTGTTAAATATTTGGCAGTAATACACAAATACCTAGCCACTAGTAAACTAACTAAACTTCCGAGGACTTTAAAGTGAAGAAAAAAAAAACTACCTCTTAATTTTAAATGACGCCATTACAAGTTTGTTTTATCTGTGGCACCTTTTGTGCTATTTAGATCCCTGTGCTGGGTGCTGTTAAAAACATACCTGATTTATCATTTATTTAGTATTAGAGCTACACATTTGCGGTCTCATACAGATGTAGGTGAGGGGACGACCTCCGAGCGAGTACAGCGGTCAATGACACCTCCCGATGCACATTACGTTACGTCTCTTAGTTTAAAGATTGAAATTAATTTTGTGAGTACGGCTCGATATTTGTTGCTTAGAGATAATTGAGCGAACTCACAGCCCAGTTGACAGCTAAGCGGCTGCAGGAGTCCGTAGACATTATTAAAGTAAAGCCAAGTCCACCTTGAGAAATGCTTACGTACCCGATCCTGGGGACCGAATGGTACACAGTCGACGTCGCCCTAAACACGGCATTACGGATCCTCCCGATCCACTAACGGTGCTTTTAGGTACCACAAGCACCGGTCATCATTCTCCTCGAACCTGTCGCTTGCGACGAAGGGTTCGGCGAGTAACTAATCCATAAACACAGCCTACTAAGTTTCTCGCCGGATCTTCTTAGTGGGTCGCGTTTCCGATCCGGTGGTGGATTCAGCGCGGTACTACTGCTCTTGCTAGGGCTAATGTTAGCAAATTCTCTCAGGTTGAGTCCGTGAGCTCACCCACACGTCCGCGTGTATCTGGAATAACCCCTTAGGCTTCCAACAAATAGATAGGGAAAAAAGGCACCACCACCCTGCTTCTCTCTGAGGCGAGGCTTTAACTTAAATATAGAAGTGAGACTTCGTGAGAGAGAACTCGTGTCTCAAGTAACGTTTACGTAGTTGATGTCTATGGGCTCCGGTAACAACTTAGCACCAGGAAGGGCGTGAGCTCGTCAAAAAAAGTTCGCCAAATTATAGAAGAGATGGCACATTGACCTACACCTGCCTCGCATCTTCGAACCAATGACTACTTTCATTTAGGGTTGTCAGATGACAGGCGCGCGCCAAGGTTGTCCCGGAATTAGAGTCTATAGTAGAATTTTTTTTCCGTGCAGTTTGGGTCATACAATATCGGAGCGGTGAAGCGAGTATTTCGCTCTCTCTTCCACTCACGAGCCTCATGGACGGGCATAGTGATGCGCATTATTGCTGTCGATAAGCGTTATCGATAGTGTATTTAGTTTTGTCATTTTGTGGGTTAGTGATAAAATGAAAGAAAAAATCACTGATCGAACACTTACATCACATATCGCCGTAGAAAGTTAACGAGAACGGCAGAAATTAACACTTTGTAACTTTTCGGGATCTATTTTTATTTCAGTGAAAATTTTTAACACATTGTTGATAGCAGCACGTAAGTGCAAATATAATTTTGAATAAATTCTGCCGTTTTGATACAAAACAAAGGAGTAACCATTGTGTCATTAAAAAAATTCAAAGAACGAATGCATAAATACACATTTCTCTTCGACATAATGTACTATAATTTGCAGGTAAGTACAAATGACTCATAACATAACAATGTCTCACCACCCTTCGTATACCACCCCACCGCCGTGTACCTGCCTTCGACGACTCATTTGTTTTTATAGATAATGGCGTTACGCCCGCGCAACATGTCACCGCCCTAGCTGAGCTATGTTTTATGACCCAAACTGCACGGACAAAATAATTCTACTATAAGTCATTCCTTAACGAAGTAATTGGTGTAGAGTGGCTAAGATTGTTAGTTCATATAGTTAAGACAGTCCCGATCCATCTACAGGTAGATTATCCGTAGACCAGCGATTCCCAACCTGTGGTAGCGTACCGGGACACGCGAGGTCTCATTTGGGGGATACGTGAAATTTATATTGGTAATATCGGAAACACTGAGAAGTCACGGTCAATTTATATAAATATTATTGGATTGTGTAAATAGTGTTGGTATAGTATGTAGTTTGAAAACTCTATAACTAATAACTTAATAGAAATCGACCGACCACTAAACCTTAGGTGTAGGTATGGAGCTATCAGGGGATTGAGTGCTCATATAAGTAATAAATAATAATTAAAAAAAACTAAAGAACACGCTTTATATAAAATTCAACTAAAAAGTAGAAAATAAATTTTAATAAATTTGCATTAAAATAGTGTAAGAAAAATGATTTTATTGTAAAAAAAGAAGCTAATATAAAGCGTGTAAAAATTTTATTAAAGGGGACGGGAACGAAAAAGATTGGGAAGCACTGGACATAAACTAACAAATGCCATACACGTGATTGTCCTATGAGACGCAGGTTGGCAAGAAACCGCTGAATAGTTTTGACAGACATCAATTAATTTCTGTTATAGCAAAGCAAGGAGAAATGTTGAAGTGAAATAAGTTTAAAAAGCCTTGTGTTTTTTTTGTTTGTTACATTCAAATTAAACAAATGATGGATTCGTTGTGGCCTAAAAGGTAAAAGATTGCCGGTTATCGGGCGACACAATCGTGCCAGTGTTCGAATCCCGCAGGCGGATACCAATTTCTCTATTGAAATACGTCCTGAACAAATATTCACGATTGACCTCCACGGTGAACGAATAACATCGTGCAATAAAACTCAAACCCGCAAAATTTTCAATTTGCGTAACCACTGGTGGTAGCACGTCTTGTGAGTCTGCACAGATAGGTACCACCGCCCTGCCTATTTCTGCCGTGAAGCAGTAATGCGTTTCGGTTTGAAGGGTGGGGCAGTTGTTGTAACTATACTTGAGACCTTAGAACTCATATCTCAGAGTAGGGGGTGGCATTTACTTTGTAGATGTCTATGGACTCCGGTAATCACTTAACTCAATTAAGCAATAACAAATAAAGACAAATATTCACGAACGACTACCATGATCGACTCGAAATCAAACCACGATTCACGAAAATCAAACCTGCAAAATATTAAACAAATCCCAGTACCCCGAACTCTCGGAATCTAAGTCTGCAAATCTGGCAATCTACATAAACCCTGACTGTGCGATTGTGATGTTACAAAACACGCTTTTAATATACATTACGAAACTTGACCTTGAAAACGTACATTCTAAGAGTCATATTAAGAAATTCACAAAGCTCTAAAACTGTTTAGTGCTGTTTAGGCTATTCTAATTTATTGAATCAACGCGAATTATTTCTGGAGGGGTGGAAGATTCATATTCACTTAACCTGAACATCAGCCCGCTGAGTTTCTCGCCGGATCTTCTTAGCGGGTCGCTATTCCGATCAGGTAGTAGATTCATTCGCGAAGCATCTACTCTACAGTTGTTAGGTCTCCTTTGAAGGCGATCGAGTAGCTGTTAGCAAATCCCACCCCTTCTAGCTGAGCCCTTGCTCGCCCACCTGTCCTAGTGAAACTGGAAAGGCCTCCGGGCCACCAGTAATGCCACAATCATAGAAAAAATATTTATATTCTTCGGGTGCCGAATCGTCACGTTGTTCTGATGCCTTATTCGTGACCTGCCCCATCCATAGATAACATGCGTCATGTTGTCAATCGAACATTTGCGAGCTGATTTAAGCAAACACGTAGCGCTCGCGTGTTCATTGACGGGGGTTCGTGACGATGAACAAACACTGATTGATTATGGTTATGATCTAGTCGACTATTTGTTGACCATTTGTGCTGCGAATAACGCTTTCTAAAGGACAGCCGTTCCACAGTAGAACTATGAGACATCGATCTGAGATTCCGAATTGTGGCGATATTCGCGTCATGATGATCTTGTATAGACGCAAGGTCTGACGAATCGTTTGAGGTGATAACATCGGCCTATCTAGATACCTAAAGTCACGGCATTCATCCACAGTGCGTTTCCAGAGATCTTTTTTCCACGTACCATCCTGCTCTGGAATGAGCTTACTCTCAACGGTGTTTCCCGAGCGCTGTGATATGTCCTTCTTCAAACGAGGCTTGTGGACAGTACTTAACGGTATGCAGCGGCTTGACTCTGCCCCTGGCATTACTGACGTCTATGGGCGACGGTAACCACTCATCATCATGGGCCGTATGCTCATCTGCCTTCTTTTTCTTCGTCGCTTTCTTTATTACTGAAGTTCATGTCCTTGAAACTTGACCGTAGTCTGTCTCGTAAGCTGTTTCCACTTCGTCCAGTACTCAGCATCTCGTAAAGCGACAGCCCAGTTAGTGTGGTTATTTGGTCACACCAGAGGCTAGGTGATCGGCCGTGGGGTCTATTTTCTTCCACCTTACCCGTCACAATCACTTTGTCTAAGCTATCCGGCTGTCAGCGGACAATGTGATCGAAGTAGCTGAGGATTTGTCTGTTTATAGCAGATTTTACTGGTGGTAGGACCTCTTGTGAGTCCGCATGGGTAGGTACCACCACCCTGCCTATTTCTGCCGTGAAGCAGTAATGCGGTTTGAAGGGCGGGGCAGTCGTTGTAACTATACTGAGACCTTAGCACTTATATCTCAAGGTGGGTGGCGCATTTACGTTGTAGATGTCTATGGGCTCCAGTAACCACTTAACACCAGGGGAGCTGTGGGCTCGTCCGCTCATCTAACCTCTACCTACAAGCGCAATAATAACAAACTTGAAAATACCGTCAGCGCGATTCAACTGGGTTCGGCCTTCACTTTCTTTCCTACTATAGTTCCAATGAATTGCACCTGTGAGCCGTCTGCCCGTGAGCACCGATAACAATAAAGCCTTTGAGAATATTAAACAGTAATCTTTAAAATCCGTTCTCTGTTCGCGGTATATTCGTTTCCTCAGATTAAAATGTGATTGTAAAAGAATTGCTCGATGTGCCACTGACCGTGTTTCCTACGAGAATTCACCTTGGTTCGCAGCATCTTCCGAACGTTCTAAAACCCCGAAAGATGCCTATCTAAGATATTTTTCTTTGTCGTACCACTCTTGGCAGAGAGGTTGAGGTCGTCAGTTAGTATTATTGCTGTGGGCAGATGTTATATTCTGCCTCACGAGCAATTGCCAATCTAAGATATTATGACAACAATAAAAATATTTACCAGATTTTATTTCTTTTGAATTCAAGAACGCCCGTGGACATAGCAAGAACATAGCTTTTTTTATTGCTTAGATGTGTGGACGAGCTCACAGCCCACCTGGTGTTAAGTGGTTACTGGAGCTCATAGACATTTACAACGTACATGCGCTACACACCTTGAGATATAAGGTCTAAGGTCTCATTATAGTTACAACGACTGCCCCACCCGTCAAACCGAAACACATTACTGCTTCACGGCAAAAATGGGCGGGGCGGTGGTACCTACCCGTGCGGACTCACAAGAGGTCCTGCCACCAGTAATTACGCAAATTATAATTTTGCGTGTTTGATTTTTATTACACGATGTTATTCCTTCACCGTGGAAGTCAATCGTGAACATTTGTTAAGTACGTATTTCATTAGAAAAATTGGTACCCGCCTGCGGGATTCGAACACCGGTGCACCGCTACATACGAATGCACCGGAGGTCTTATCCTTTAGACCACGACGCATTACGACTTACAACGACGAGCAGTTACATAAAACTAGCACTATTTTCAATCCTCGTCTGAAGAAGTTTTTGTTATATCGGAAAGACTGCGAGGTAGACATGATACCCATCCAAGCAGAGGGTCCAACTTCATACAAGCATGCAGAGTATGTGGGTCTGCAAACGTTGGGAGTAGACCACGGGTCAAAGGATCTTTTAGAGCCCTACCCACTAAAATATTCCCTTTGTACTCGCTCATATATCCGCCGTCAGAGACTGGGTAAAGTAGAGGGGTTCTCGCGGTCAGCCCTATATTACATACTAGCGACCCGCCCTCGCTTCGCTTAGACTGTAATTTATTATTGATAATAGATTTTCTCCCCTATTTAATGGGTGTTATTATACATATAAACTTTCCTCTTCAATCACTCTATCTATTAAAAAAATTAGCAATATATGATTTCGCAATCAGCGAGGTGGTGTGTTGCACTGCATTTCAATGACACTGAGGAAACGATCTCATTTATCTCAAAGATGACATTGTTCTGTCTCAAACAACACAATTCCGAGTTCGTTGACGGTAGCGATATGAAGTTACGTTTCGTTCAACGAATAACTCGCATAAATAAAATCAATTAGCTATTAATAGGTAGTGCATTGAGAATATTCGAGAAGCGTTCGTTAAAAACGTGTGATCGATTTTAATAATTTTATGCGGCGGGTCACAAATGTATTAGAATGGAAACTTGGTACTGGACGCCGTAACCTGAGCAGACAATCAATGAGGTTGAACTGGTCAAAATAGTTGGTTAGGACTGGATGCGAAAGGAAAGAGACCTAAAAGAATGGAGTGCATGTGAAGAGAATGAGAAGACACTTTTTTTTATTGCTTAGATGAGTGGACGAGCTCACAGCCCACCTGATGTTAAGTGGTTACTGGAGCCCATAGACATCTACAGCGTAAATGCGCCACCCACCTTGAGATATAAGTTCTAAAGTCTCAAGTATAGTTACAACGGCTGCCCCACCCTTCGAACCGCAAACGCATTATTTCTTCACGGCAGTAAGAGGCAGAGTGGTGGTACCTACCCGTGCGGACTCACAAGAGGTCCTACCACCAGTAATAAAGCAAATTATAATTTTTCGGGTTTGATTTTTATTACACGATGTTATTCCTTCACCGTGGAAGTCAATCCTGAACATTCTACAAAAACACACAAACACAAATATTCTACAAGAACACAAAAATCAGCAATGTTTTTTTAAAAAAAATGGGCGATAGAATAAAAACTTCTGGTAAGGGTGCAGTCAAAGCGCCTCGAGTTTTTCTATTGTATTCACACCTCGACTGTCGATGCACGGACATCGACGATCGCGCGGCGCGGGCGCCGGGAGGAGGACAGCGGCGCGGGGCAGCGGATGGACACCGGCTTCGTCACTTCGTGCAGCAACGCCGCCCGCGACACTTACTTGTTTATCTTGTTTTACTTTTTTATAAACTTACCAAATACTACAGTCCACTCTTTTATTTTATACATCACCGGTCTACCCCAGAGCAGTTCGAAACATGGTCCTTCGAGGCGCTAAACACGTCCTTACGGATCCATCAGATCCAATAACTCTTGCATTAGACGCCTTCAACTCTAACACTAGGAGCAGGCTTAGGGAATCTGGTAACCGTATTCGTCGAGCTCGGCAAAGACTTCGACGTGCAACCTAACCCATACATCAACTGAGTTTCTCGCTGGATCTTCTCAGCGGGTCTAGATTGCAATCCAGTAGTAAATTAACTGGCGAAGCAGCTGCCCTTGAGTTCTTGGGTCTCCTCTGGAGGCGCTCGGCAGCTGTAAGCAAATCCCTTCTCTCCTGGCTGAACCTTTTCTCGCCCACTTGTCCTGGTGAAACTGGAAAGGCCTCCGGGCCACCAATAATCCTTTATTCCAAAAAACCTCGACTGAGGAGAAATGAAGGCGTATTTTATCTAAATTAACCGATTTCCTTGAATTCGTTAGAGTGGGTTCCAGGAGGATTCCAGCTTATAGTCAGCATTCGTCGTGTTTGTTTGAACCATAAACGCTAACGAATTGATTTTCTTGTGGTCAGCTATCGAAATGTCGGCGGAAGCCATCCTGCCGGCGGTTGGCGGTGAGTCTTCCGGGGCGACCTCCGTCAGATCCGAGGACAGCGATTCGGGAGACAGCGAGACGACGCCCGAGACGAGCTGCCACAACTTAGACACCGCCGACTTTAAGATATGCGCCGCGAGCCGCTCTGATGGCAAAAGAAGACAGACCAATTACTGCGGTGAGCTTTGTACTACCTTGATTGATTGAATGATTCTTGTTGGCTTCGTAGCGGACTCGGTGGCGGAGTAGTTAGCGCCGCTGACTGTTGTGCCGAGGGTCGTGGGTTCGATTCCCACATCGGATAAACATTCGTGTGATGAACAGGTTTGTTTGCTCTTCGTCTGGACGTTTATTATCTTGTACATATTTAAACGTATATAAGTATGTATGTCAGTCTCTGGTGGCCATAACATAGGGAATTTCAAATTGGGGCTGAATGACCGTGCGTGATTTGTTCCCAGTTATTATTATAATGCTTCGCTCGTGCGTTGACACGAAAAACATTAGTTTCTGAATTAATTCGGGTAAAGAACACGGTAGTGCCCTACGACGCGGCTACTGCCGGTGTTTTATAATATTAACATTGCCTGAGATGGCCTGAGATTTTTTTTTCTCTTTTCTTACCTAATCCTCGAGGGGCGAGCCAGCTTCGCCGACCAAGTAGGAGAGCTCACGGCGCTCTAACCCGGTGACGTTATCATTACCCCTAGTAAGAGAGTGCTTCTCTAAATGTACCACCGAATCCGGAATGCGACCCACCGAGAAGATCCGGCGAGAGACTCAGTGGGCGGTGTCTGAGGGTTTAAACCCTTAATAATATCCCCTTAAAACCATTATTAAGTTTTTATTTTGAAAGACGGCGTCCTTGACCTAATGTGTAAGGCTTGGCGTTTCTGTCGTATGAAGGTGAAATACCAAATCTAGGCTGTGAATATAACCGAACTATTGTCTGTTAGGCTACCAAAAATCGCTTTTGTTATCTTATCCAGGGGCTTGTTGCCATTTACTCACGTCACTAGAATCTCTGAGGTGTTCAGAGACCTGATTAT
This sequence comes from Bombyx mandarina, assembly GCF_003987935.1. Next base: position 128,364 of record NW_021011521.1, on the reverse strand, counting down.
TTATAGAAGAAACTTAGCACGATCCTATGTTACGATCATCACGAACGAATTCTAAATGCAAAATTTGTATTCAGTCGACGCGTGATAACTATTTATGTAATCAGTTCCTAGGTCACTTATAGCCTGTTTAAGCCGCTCGTGTGTTGTCACAAGCGATAGCGGATTGAACAGTTTCGCAAAGTTTATTCGCGGTCGCATAAAATACACATAGAATGTGGCAAATGACAAATGCAACTGCAACAAAAAACAAAGCAGCAATATTAAAGATCTTAATTACATTTAAACAATATTTCATTTCTAAAATATAAACAATTAAAAACATTAAAATCATTTAAATTGTTCGTAACAAATGACGTCATATGTGTCTAAAGGTTGTGTCTTAATGTATGTTTTATGAATAGCTCATATGTTTTGAGTCAACAAGACGTCTACATCATAACTTCAAAATGGAACTTTCTTGGAAATGGATAATGCTGAGCGAATTAAAAAAAATTACCAATCGTAATCGTTTACAATTTTGAGGCAGATGTATTTTTTGTTTATTGCTCAGATGGGTGGACGAGCTCACAGCCCACCTGGTGTTAAGTGGTTACTGGAACCCATAGACATCTATAAACGTAAATGCGCCACCTACCTTGAGATATAAGTTCTAATATCTCAGTATAGTTACAACGGCTGCCTCACCCTTCAAACCGAAACGCATTACTGCTTCACGGCAGAAATAGGCCGCTTGGTGGTACCTACCCGTGCGGACTCACAAGAGGTCCTACCACCAGTAAAAAGTTGTCTTGTAAGACTTGTCTTGTCCGCTCCGCTCGTCAACAAGACCTCTGTCATTCATAATTAGGCCCATAGATTCTTTTGTTACAGAACATTAAAACAGCGTACGTTATTTTATAGTTCTCCCTACGTTTATAGAATAAGTGAGGTCAGAAAAGACAAAAGACTTTGTTGTTTCCTTGGTTTTTTTTTATTCATTAGATGAGCAGAGAAGCTCGCGGTGCACAAAGCCTTAAATGGAATCGGAAATAAATAAACGAGATAAGAAAATCCATAGTGACTATTTCGGTACGTGTCGATGAATAATTGGGCAAATTAATCCACTGAGTTTCTTGCCGGATCTCCTCAAGTCGCGATTCTAATCCGATTGTAGAAGAAGCACTTTTATTGCTAGGGTCAATGTCAGCAAGCTCGTTCATGCTGAGAACCGTGGGCTCACACAACAATCATGATGGATGGTTTGTTTTTAAGAGATTTTATGACCCGGTAACTAAGACCTTTAAGTCATGTCTTATTTTAATTTATAAATACTCTTACTTTTATGAAAAATTATAATATGAAGTGAAATGAAATGAAATGAACTATAGATGATTAATTTGAGACATTAATCAACTGGGATGAAATTAAATGAAATGAGAGAAGAGAGAAATATAATCTCAGTACCTAGTATTAGCATTCTTAAAGTCAAATCTCGATCTCTGTCAGCAGTGTCTATGGACTATACTGGCTTTACCATCCATCATGGGCTTTTTGGCGGGAACGCGAGGAGTGAAGTTGTGTAATTTGTTTTATTTTGTCTATTTAGTGTTTCCTCAGGCTTAAATGTGTAATAGCGGTGGTTTATTAACCGTTTAATATCTGTGAAAGTGCACAAATGTGGGAAAATGAAAAAAGGCGCTGGACGTAGCTTCTCGAGATCCTCCAAAAATTCCATTAAAAAAATCTCAGTAAATGATCACCTGAGATTTCTGAGATTATATTTCATCCCATATCATCACATCTCATATCATTTAATTTCATCCCAGTTGATTAATGTCTCAAATTAATCATCTTCATTTCATTTCTCCCCATATTATAATTTTTCATAAAAAAATGAATATAAATTAAAATAAGATATGACTTAAAAGTCTAAGTTACCAGGACATAAAATCCCTTAAAAAAAAGCAAGCAATAAAACCTCAAAGCGATACCAGCAAATCTTTGATCGAGAAAGTTCGACGTGTTCCATTCTGACGCTGATGAAGCCGCGGGCCAAGTGTATCTATTACCTATTTATTTTAAATATATATTTCTTAACATGTTGACTGCCGTGTAGGTCACCGGTGCCCTACGCGGCGCAATGAAGTAATTATGTCGATGTCTCTCTTCGATCTTTTTACTTAGGTGCCATAATTTCTAGTAGTTTCTGAGAAAGATGAATCTAAGGATACTGAGAATGAATCTATTTCTAAGTGATCTAAACTACTATAACACACATTAACATACAAAAGAAGGAGAAGTTACGTCTCGTTTCATCGCACCGCCCGCCACCGAAGTAGAGTTCATCCATACTACCTGGAGCCACTGCGGTTATCCACAGTGCGTTTCCAGAGGTCTTTTTTACCACGTACCATTCGGCCATGGAATGAGCTCCCCTCCACGGTGTTTCCCGAGCGCTATGACATGTCCTTCTTCAAACGAGGCTTTTGGAGAGTATTAAGCGGTAGTCAGCTGCTTGGCTTTGCCCCTGGCATTGCTGAAGTCCATGGGCGAGGGTAACCAATCACCATCAGGCTGCATGCTCGTCTGCCTACAAAGGCAATAAAAAAAAATACTAAAAAAATGTTAGGTAATTACTAAGGCAGTAACTGAAATCGACACAATTACTTCAGTGCGCCGCGTAGGGCACCGGTGACCTACACGGCAGTCAATGTGTTAAACAAGTTCACTCACTTGTCATTCGATGAATAATTCAATCTTACGTAACACAATAATATTGTTTAAAATATTAATTTCAATAGAGCCACGAAGGACGTTAAATGTTATTTTCGTATTTATATTACAGTTGAGTGAATATTTTGTTAGATTAATTTATTATGGTTTTTTTTCCTACCTATGCTGATAGCCTGAGAGGCTATTTCAGCTTCGCCCTAACATATAGGTGAGCTCACGGGGCTCAAACCGGAGTGTTGCTAACACTGGCCCTAGTAAGGGCAGTGCTTCACAGATCCACCGGATCCACCGGATCGGAAACGCAACCCACTGAGAAGATCCGGCGAGAAATTCAGTGGGCTGTGTCTGTGGGTTAATTCGCTCGTCGAGCCCTCCTTCGCAAGCGACGGGTTCGACGAGGACGGTGACCGGTGCTTGTGGTACCTAAAAGTACCGTTAATGGATCGGGAGGATCCGTAATGACGTGTTTTGGGCGACGTCGACTATTGTCGATTTAATTTTATATGGTCAATACGCTTAGCGTGGTATGGACATGTAATGCGTAGAGAGGAGATGCATGCGACTAGGAGATGGAAATGGTAGTGCAAGGTAGAGGGGGAAGAGGTCGACCGAAAAAGACATTTTTATTTATTTATGGCATAGTGGGGTGGACGAGCTCCCAGACCACCTGGTTTTAAGTGGTTACCGGAGCCTATAGACATCTACAACGTAAATGCCACCATCCACCTTGAGATATAAGTTCTAAGGTCTAAGTATAGCTACAACGGCTGCCCCACCTTTCAAACAGAAACGCATTGCTGCTTCACAGCAGAAATAGGCAGGGCGGCAGTACCTACCTGTGCGGACTCACAAGAGGTCCTTCCACCAGAGAATGGAGTGTGTGAATGACGATATGAGAGAGAGAGAGAGAGAGGAGTGAGTGTTGAGCTGACGGCTGATAGAGGAAAATGTAGTAGACAATTCGCTGTGCCGACCCTACCTAGTGGGATGAGGAGGACATAAAGAAGAAGATCGTTAATACATTCATATTTATATTTACAGAAAGCGCAATTAGGTCTCTCACTGTCTGGAGTATTTGATATCATTATAATGATAGCAAAATGAACTGCTACGAAGGCTTCTAATTGTAATTCCATAGAGACGACCCTTTGTTTGAAGATGGCGACTGAAGTGACGTCATTATATTGTTCGGAATGATTTTAAAAAATAGGGCAATAGGTCGTTGTGTTGTTACGGATCTATTCTAATATGGTTTACGATTTGCGTATCTATTACGTCATATTGATATTGTCTACAAGTGATAAGCTGGCCCAGGATAATATAGGGAAAATTTATTAAAGAAGGCCATGACATGACGGTTGATTGGATTGATTCGAACGAAGGTTGGATAAGATCAAGATTTTTTCGAACATGATTTTGTAACTTAGTTTACAAAATAATCGGTGTTAAATCACATAGACTCTTTTTTTTATGATTGAAGGATTATTGGTGGCCTGGAGGTATTTCCAGTTTCACCAGGACAGATGGGCGAGCAAAGGCTCAGCCAAGAGGGGTGGGATTTGCTAACAGCTGCCCGAGCGCCTCCGAAGGAGACCTAACAGCTCAAGAGCAGCTGCTTCGCGAATGAATCGACTACCGGATCGGAATCGCGACCCGCTGAGAAGATCCGGCTAGAAACTCAGCGAGCTAATTCGTGGGTTAGGTTCCACGTCGAACTCTTTATCGAGTTCGACGAGTACGGTTACCAGGGTCTCTAAGCCTGCTCCTAGTGTTAGAGCTGAAGGCGTCTAATGCAAAGGTTATTGGATCTGATGGATCCGTAAGGACGTGCACATAGACTCATTACGCATCAAATTAGATTTTTGGGGCTAGAAGTACGTTACTATTTTTCCTACCTACTCGTTGAGAGCCTAAGAGGCCTTTCAACTACGCCCGGACGGGTGGGTGAGCATATGAGAGAATGAACACTAGCCCTAGCAAGATCAGTGCTTCGCTAAATCTACTACCGGATCTAACTCCATCCATGTCTTCATCGGTCGACCTCTTCCCCCTCTACCTTGCACTACCATTTCCATACTTATCCTAGTCACAAGCATCTTCTCTCTACGCATCACACGTCCATACCACGCTAACCGTCCGCTCTTTAATTTGTTGATTACCGGGGCTACTTTCACACTTCCTGTGATATACTCATTTATAATGTTTATAATACCAAGTTAAAAATATTTGTAATACCAAGCATTTGTTAAATATTATAAATTATTTTTATGAAATGTATCTTTTGTTCCCAGGGCCCAAGGTTCAGTGTGTATTGGGCATCACCTTCATAGTGTTGTCCGTGATGGGGCTTATCTTCACGCCCCTGGATTTTATGCTGTGGGAGAAGCTTAACATGAGACCAGGTGCGTTCAATCATGAATACGTTGTAAGCGATCCACTGGTGGTAGGACCTCTTGTGAGTCCGCGCGGGTAGGTACCACCGCCCTGCCTATTTCTGCCGTGAAGCAGTAATGCGCTTCGGTTCGAAGGGCGAGGTAGCCATTGTAGTGATTTAAAAACTGATACATTAGAACTTAGACAAATATTTTTTGTGTACGGAAACTAGCAACATCTTGTAGCGGATGCCCCTTAACTTATATGTTGTTAAAGTTAAGACATTTCATTATTGTTTAACTAAACATAGAAAAAAAAAAACATGAAAGTCTTTATTTGTTATAGACAAATTGATTAAATTTTATCAATTTGTGGTTTCTGAAAATTTAGAAAATCGTTCATTAAATATAAAATGTAGGAAAGGTAATATTTTACTGCTATCTACAGGAGCGCTGAGAATCTAATCGAAGCGAAGCCATCTAGTGGCCGACGCTCGTAAACCTTTTGTTGAGCGTTTGAGTTGCCTATCTATAACTAATTCATGTGTATTATCTATGGATAGTCGTTGGTGCTCGCCCCGCTGTACCCATTAGATTGCGCGGTCAATATCAGTGTGCTTAGTGCGAGTTTTTTAACGTTCTCGATAGCGTAAAAGTTAACTCAGATTTGTATGGAGTTCGAGCTTTTGCCTACGTTTGCCGCTAGGGGCGCTGTTCCAATTGCATATAAATTCGAGTTAATTTTTACGCTATCGAGAACGTTAAAAAACTCGGATTAAGCACACTGTGTGGTTGTCGATTCTAGGGCTCCCGCCGTACGACTGGTGGGCAGATCCCCCCGATGAAGTGAAGCTCAGGGTGTACGCGTTCAACATCACGAACCACGATCGGTTCATGCAAGGACTGGATCCGAAGCTGAACGTCGAGGAAATAGGACCTATCGTTTATTTGTGAGTAGCTACTGATGGTAGGACCTTTTGTGAGTCCGCGCGGGTAGGTACCACCACCCGGCCTATTTCTGCCGTGTAGCAGTAATGCGTTTCGGTTTGACAAATGGGGCAGCCGTTGTAACTATACTGAGACCTTAGATCTTATATCTCAAGGTGGGTGGCGCATTTACATTGTAGATGTCTATGGGCTTCAGTAACCACTTAGCACCAGGTGGGCTGTGGGCTCGTCCACCCATCTAAGGAATAAAAAAAAGCTGTATAATATTATAGTTTTAAGCAGATAATTACGTTTCTTCAATCAGCATGGTATATGTCATCATCATAGTCGGTTACTCTTGGCAGAGCAGTCGTGGTCATGTGGAATCCTTGTTTATTATAGCCTTGGCAGCTGTTCTTCATAGTTCGCGAACTGAAGCTTGTCTTACGCTCTCTCTCTCCTTGCGTCGGTTTCCTTATTACTGAGGGTCGTGGTCATGGCCTTGAAACAGAATGTTTTTTATAGTGCACCGCCATCTGTTCCTATCTGCAGCTGAGTGCAGAGCATCGTGCACTGTGGTATCTTATGTTGTCTTACGCAGTCATTAGTTATATGTATGTAAATGTTTAAATTTTGACACTAATATTACCTGCATTTTTAATGTGACTTAAGTTGATTGATATTCAAATAGAAACGATGGCGCACACTAAAGAAGATCAAGTTTGATTTATATTTTAGTTGTTTTCATGCACAGCGCAATGTAAAACAATTATTAATGCGCGGGTGAACGACCTCGAGTGAACGCGCGAGGGGGGGGGGGCACTATTATCTACATTCGCGATAGTTGACGGGCTATGATATTTTATATGCTTAGTTCGGTAAACGCATGCTTACTACCTTTACAATTAACTTTAACACTAACCATACTAACACTTACTGGTACCTATTTCTACCACAGCGGGTAGATAATGGTATACGACAAGTATCACCCAAAATAAACAAAACAAAAAAAAAAAAAAAGTATAATAATTGTAGATTAATTGGTAAGAAATAGTCATGAAGTCAAATGTGCAAAAGCAATAAGATGATACCTGCATTTTGCTATACAAAAGTTCAAAGTGGATCATTTCGACCCGTTATGGCATGTTTCCTGATTACTATTTCAGCACAATTATCAAGTCTCTTTAAATTCTGCTTAAAATTTTTAAAGTTCACAAAAAAGAAAAACATTAGCTAGCTTGGTTTTGAACTTTAGCCCATTTTAATTATAAACAGGATGCAATATTGTAGATAATAATTATCCCGAGACAAATAAATCTTTAGTTTAAGTCGTTGCATCTTAACGACGACTCTAAGGTCAATGATATTACGTACACGACGTGAAAGGCGCAACAGAAGCTAGAAGAGATGCCTTGCTACGCTATTTAATTGATTTCACGTGCTTGTTTTAAAATGACTGGTAATGGATAATTTTAATTATTTTTTATTATTGCTTAGATGGGTGGACGAGCTCACAGCCCACCTGGCGTTAAATGGTTACTGGAGCCCATAGACATCTACAACGTAAATGCGCCACTCACCTTGAGATATAAGTTCTAAGATACTTAGTATAGTTACAACTGCTGCCCCACCCTTCAAACAGAAACTCATTACTACTTCATAATAGCATAGCATAGAATAAGCATTGCCCATTTTTTTTTGTTTTTCACCGATTCATCATCATCATCAGCCTGTAGCAGTCCATTGCTGGACACAGGTCTCTCCAATTGCACGATCCTCAGTGTCTCTCATCCAGCTTTTGTAAGCTACCCTCATAGATTAATTTTAACCGATTACGTGCAACCTAGGAGGGTTCTAGTTTCAACGGCGAAACCGAGTTAGGAGGTTCATAATTTAAACTCTTTGCATCGCTTTCCTCATTACTGTGGGTCATAACTGCATCATTTTCTCACGTGCGATTTCCTTCTGATCCTTGGCTTCGTGGAGGGCATCGTGGAACTTGATGTCTAGGTAAAATCAAATTTGGTCCGACCATCACGTGGGATTACGTCCTCTGGGACGGTTGCCATATATTGCCTTTCACCATCAGATGTTTGAAATTGTGACTGTTTGAAATGTGTCCAAACAATTCCAGTACCCTATAAAGGCTTAATTTATTTTTAATAAGTATTTCAAACTTCTATTATACTATTTGCGAAGTTCAAATTTTTTACTGTTTCTTTAATCGCGAATGACCGCAAATTCCCCTTCAGCATTTAAATATGGTGTTTGCTACATACCCTCTATTTTCCTAATTAAATAATATTTCTAGACTTTTACGTGCTATTTCTATGTAATGACATTGAAAAGAACGAGATTGAATCTTAAAGGTAATTTTTAATTGTGTCTGCTACACGCGAATACTTGAGAGAAGATTGGTACGTTTATTATTTCTGTTGTAGCTACTAATTAATAAGTATTTATTGTATTGAATTGTATTGTTTGAATGGTTCATTAATGTAGCTACCGAAGCTCTTACCACCCCACTGAGTTTCTTGCAGGATCTTCTCAGTGGGTCGCGATTCTGATCCGGTGGTAGATTCTGCGAAGCACTGCTCTTGCTAGGGATAGTGTTAGCAAATTCTCTCAAGTTGAGCCCGTGAACTGACCTACCCACCCGCGCGTAGCTGCAAAAAGCCCCTAGGCTACCAGTGAATAAGGAGGCTAAAAAAAAGAAACTCGTCGCAACTGATACCGCCGTTAAGCTATAAGATCGAAGAGTTTCACGTCCTTACGGATCCATCTGATCCAATAACCTTTTCATTAGACGCCTTCAGCTCTAACACTAGGAGCAGGCTTAGGGACCCCGGTAACCGTGCTCGGCGAATTCGATAAAGAGGTCGACGTGCTACCTAACCCATCCATCAGCTCGCTGAGTTTCTCGCCGGATCTTCTCAGCGGGTCGCGATTCCGATCCGGTAGTAGATTCATTCGCGAAGCAGTTGCTCTTGAGTTGTTAGGTCTCCTTCGGAGGCGCTCGGAAAGCTGTTAGCAAATCCCACCCCTCCTGGCTGAGCCTTTGCTCGCCCACCTGTCCTGGTAAAACTGGAAAGGCCTACGGGCCACCAGTAATCTTTAAATCATAAAAAAAAAGATCGAAAACTCAATCGTATAACGACCTTCAATCGTAATATTTTGAGGCGCAAAAATAGTCAACCCTCAAAAATCTTGTTCCAACAAAATACCTTTGGAGTCCGGAAGGAAACATCTCGCGTCCTTCAAGACACGATGTTAAACACGAAACGACACTCCAATTGTGCTTTGAGACATAACTATAATAACAAGTCGGTGTTAGCGTAACCTTGATGCAAGATAAGTTCATTCAGATGAGATTACATCATTCGCCCTTTGTCTCTTATCTCGCTCGGTCATAAATATCGTTATAAGGAAAATTTTTGTATTCTTGTTTGTTTATTACGTAAAACATTGATTATTACAATGTCCGTTTAATTCGTGATTAGACGTTAAAAATTATAATATTTATTTAACCGGTTTTTACAGCGATTTTTGTTTGTTAATGCTTCGCCCGATATTTTGAATTTGGTGCGATATTCCTTTCGCAGTCGTGTGAAGCACCAATCATTTTGGAGCTTGTAAAGCTATTAAAGTAGATAGCCGCGGAAGCTTTTCTGTTTGCTTAGTGCATGTTTTTTAACATCTCGATCGCGTAAAAGTTAAATTCTTCCTTCCCTTCCTTTGCTGCTAAGGGCGCTGTTCCAACTCCATACAAATTTGAGTTAACTTTTACGTTATCGAGAACATTAAAAAACTTGCACTAAGCACACTGATGGCAGGTGTCTGTCTTGTGAGCCAGCACGGGTATACACCACCTGCCTGCATATTTCTACTATACTGTAGTTGTAACTTAGAACTGATAGAACTCATGTCACGAGGTGGGTGAAGGCATTTACTTTGTTGATGTCTATGGGCGGCGGTAACCACTTTTTAGCGTGGGTCGTGACCGCGTTCACCCATCTAAGCAATAAAAACAAAATTGTCGATGAGGTTTTTAAATGTGACATTTCGAGTTTGATTCTGATANGCCTGCATATTTCTACTATACTGTAGTTGTAACTTAGAACTGATAGAACTCATGTCACGAGGTGGGTGAAGGCATTTACTTTGTTGATGTCTATGGGCGGCGGTAACCACTTTTTAGCGTGGGTCGTGACCGCGTTCACCCATCTAAGCAATAAAAACAAAATTGTCGATGAGGTTTTTAAATGTGACATTTCGAGTTTGATTCTGATATCGGTAGATGTCCTAAAGGTTCAACTATTAGATAGGTTCTTCAGATTCTTGATACGTATAAAATTAGTATAGTCAAGTCGCTCTCATATGAGCATGACCTTTATACATAATTAAGATGTGTTCGAACGCTAGTGTAGGAAGCGCGGTCTAAGACTAACCATTCACAATTCGATGATTATTTCCTCACTAAAAACTTGACTAACATAATCGTTTGACTGCCAAGGTCATATCGCGGTGTTATACTAGTCAAGAAATCCAATAAATAGAAAAAACAAAATGTGTGCAATTCACACGTGGTAGAAGTGAAACCTTCCAAAATTAAAATACAATTATCCTAAACGTCTTAAGTATATGTAAAATTTTGTCATTAGTAAATAATTGTAAGGTAGCGCCCTCTGTGAATTGATATTTTAATTTCACGTATAATCCTAAATTAAAATTCACTACAAGAGCTTTCATACACACGTTAGTATTAAAAAATCTNTTATCCTAAACGTCTTAAGTATATGTAAAATTTTGTCATTAGTAAATAATTGTAAGGTAGCGCCCTCTGTGAATTGATATTTTAATTTCACGTATAATCCTAAATTAAAATTCACTACAAGAGCTTTCATACACACGTTAGTATTAAAAAAATCTCACAGATGGCGCTGTATTAAATAGTATGTATATTTCTGTCTCATTCTTTGCTGGCATCATCCTACACATTTTTGTATTTGTGTCTCTTACCTGTCGTTTTTTCCGTTGCATCCGGTTTGAAATCACAACGATTCTAAAGAAGTTTTCACTTCAATAAATATCGGGTAGTAGATTCTGCGAAGCACTGCTCTTACTAGTGTTAGCAAATTCTCAAGTTGAGCCTGTGAGCCACCTGTCCGCGCGTAGCTAGCTTAACCCACAGACACAGCCCATTGAATTTCTTGCCAGATCTTCTTAGTGGGTCGCGTCTCCGATCCGGTGGTAGATTCTGCGAAGCACGGCTCTTGCTAGGGTTCGTGTTAGCAACATCGTCAGGTTTGAGCTCCATGGGCTCACCTACTAGTTAAGGTTACGCTGATATGGTCTCTGTAGATCAGGGGCTCCCAAACTTATGTTGTATACTGCCCACTTTGAGAATAAATCCTTTTAGCGCTCCCATTTTTTCACTTAGGTATTTAAAAACCACTATAGCGAGAACTGTCTAAGAGTCCTCCTAGATGAAATTACAAATCGCCTCCAATCCTCTATACAACGCCTCCATTTTTTTTCTGGGTCTCTTACCGCCCCCTTACGCCTGCAGCGCCCACGAGGGGGCGTTAGCGACCACTTCGGGAAAGGCTACTCTAGACCATCAGCTTAGGCAGGAAAAAAATAAGAAAAAAATAAGCGTAGCTACAATAGTTTCATCGGCTACCAGTGAATAGGTCAATAGACCAATGTACTGAGCAATGGGACACACCGACTAAACACACCCAGGGATATTGCCCTCCGGGTTCCCGACTCGATTTAATAGTCTATGTAGTATTAAGTATTGCTTAGATGGATGGACGAGCTCACAGGTCATCTGGTGTTAAGCGGTTACTCGAGCCCATAGACATCTACAACGCAAATGCGCCACCCACCTTGAGATATAACTCCTAAGGTCTCAGTATAGTTACAGCGGCTGTACTCACTCAGTAAAATGGTGGTCATTTACTGAGACTTTTTCAGTGGGGTTTTTGGAGGATCCCGAGAAGTTACGTTGGGCGACTTTGGTTCATTTTCCCACATTTGTGCAATTTCACAGATATTAAACAGTTAATAAACTACCGTTATTACACATTTAAGCCTAAAGAAACAGTAAATAGACAAAATAAAATATATCACACAACTTCACTCCTCGCGTTCCCGCCCAAAAGTCCGGGAGAACAACGACCAGTTTCGGAGCATAGATAATAAATACACTTTTACAAAGCCACCACGCGGGCGATCCACATCAAGGTGGCGGCGTTGCCTACATTTTTCCCGGATAAATAGAGCTTACTTAACAATTTATTTTTGTTTTTCTATTCACAGAGAGAAACTCGTCCATACCGGGATAAAGTTTAACGAGAACAGCACTATGACGTATATAGCAAAACGTCACACCATATATTTGCCCGACGAAAACAATGTTGACATGAATGCGACCCTGATAGTGCCAAATCTGGCGGTGCTGGTAAGTTTAACGAAAAAAAAACCCATGACATACCAACTATACTGCCTAGCTCTAGCGAAGCAGTTCACTTTAAAAGCTAGGAATATGTGCAATAAGATTGAGATTTCAATGACAAAACAGATGGAGTGCTATTCTCTGGTAGCCTATGAAACTATTGTAGCTACGCTTATTTTTTTCCTACCTAAGCTGATGGTCTAGAGTAGCCTTTCCCAAAGTGGTCGATAACAGTGTTAAAGATATTGACTGCCCTGTAGGTCACCGGTGCCCTTACAATTTTGCGGGTTTGATTTTTATTACACGATGTTATTCCTTCACCGTGGAGGTTAATCGTGAACACTAGTCAAGTACGTATTTCATTAGAAAAATTGGTACCCGCCTGGAATTCGAACATCGTTGCTTCGCTCAACACGTATGCATCGGACGTCTTATCCTTTAGGCCACGACGACTTATACATAAACTAAAAACTTATACAAAAATACTTATACATAAATAAAATACTTATATCTTAAATATATTTGTTAATATCCTCAAAAAAAGCTTTTAATTCTAACCAAACATCAATCTATTGACGTCAAATGACTGCTGTTTTTTTGGAGGGAAAAACAAATGTCTAAGCGAATAATTTCGAAAATTAATTTACCGCCAGCGTCTGAATCTACAATCCGATTATATCAACATAATATAATAGTTAGATACTAAAATAAATAATATTCTGTAAATCACACCAAGATAAATTGTGTGTCAAGGGTGTTTACATTTAGTGCTGTTAGGAGAGGCAATTGTTTGATTCATAGTAATTTTTATCAATTATTCGCGACGCCATGACACGCAAAGTGACACGCTTAATGAAATATTATGTAGTTTAAATAATAATGTACCTTTACAATAATTAATTTCATCTTTTTTGATGCTGTTGACACTGATCAGGATTTCAGAACGAGGCTATAAATGATTATACTGTCATTGGTCTGTAATGTGGGTGCAAATTTTCAAGTCAAACGCATATCTTGAAGTCGGTGAAAATGACAATCAATGATCCCGTTAACGGTTATATATATATAAGCAAACATATGTACCAATTTAATAAAAGCGTCTTATAAATAACGCGCTATCTATACATTCGGGAGATACCAGCTAGCAACCTAGGTCGTCAGGAACCTACACCTCCACGACGACCTGGACCTAGAGTCCATCAGTAAGTATTTAGAGTCTGCATCAATGCGCTATATCGGGAAAACGGAACGACACAAGAACCCTCTCATCGTGGCGGCCGGTAACTAAATCCCCGATCCTGCGGACCGAATGGTAAGTTAAACAGTCGACGTCGCCCTAAACACGTCATTTCGGTTCCTCCCGATCCACTAACGGAACTTTTAGGTACTCCAAGCACCGGTCATCGTTCTTGCCGAACCCGTCGCTTGCGACGAAGGGCTCGGCGAGTAAATTAACCCACAGACACAGCCCACTGAGCTTCTCGCCAGACCTTCTCAGTGGGTCGCGTTTCCGATCCGCTGGTAGATTCTGCGAAGCACGGCTCTTCCTAGGATTCGTGTTATCAACAACGTCAGGTTTGAGCCCCGTGAGCTCACATACTCGCCCGGTGACGCTGATATGGTCTCTCAAGATCATCAGCTTAGGTAGGAAAAAAAAACAATCTAGGCTTTATTTTTCACTACGTATGAAATCATTAAAACAACAAAGTTTTTGTAAATGAATAATACTGTTAACCGCTAAGTTTAAACAAGTAACACCCCTTTAACACGGCAGATACATTCCTTTTTTATGATTGAAAGATTACTGGTGGCCCGGAGGCCTTTCCAGTCTTACCAGGACAGGTGGGCAAGCAAAGGCTCAGCCAGGAGGGGTGGAGTTTGCTAACAGCTGCCCGAGCGCCTCCGAAGGAGACTTAACAACTCAAGAGCAGCTGCTTCGCAAATGAATCTACTACCGGATCGGAATCGCAACCCGCTGAGAATATCCGGCGAGAAACTCAGCGAGCTGATGCATGGGTTAGGTAGCACGTCGACCTCTTTGTCGAGTTCGCCGAGTACGGTTACCGGGGTCCCTAAGCCTGCTCCTAGTGTTAGAGCTGAAGGCGTCTAATGCAAAGGTTATTGGATTCGTAAGGACGTGCGATACGTTCCTACAAAGCCCTATGTTATACGAAGTCATGTTATACGAGAATATAACAACATCTCAACTATGTATTTATTATAAACTATGTATTTATTATAAATAAAAAACATAAAAAATAAGTAGTAAAATTTTGGCTATTCCTATTCTGTGTTCATGGAATGATATTTTCTAAGTAATTTTAAACAAAAATTTAATTACATAACGCATACTTAACCTGTACTTTATTCTCGCTGAGGCACAGGGAACAGTAACAATACAGCCTGTATTACTAAACCATTTCAGGGCATTGCGTCTTATCTACACAACTCGATGTTTTTTATACAATCGGCTTTTACAATACTGGCCAGTTCATATGGAAGCGAATTATTTGTAAAGAAGACTGTTCACCAATACCTTTGGGATTTTAGAGAACCAGTTTTGGATTTATCCAAGAACCTGGCTCCGGGTCTGGTGCCCGTCAACAATATGGGCATATTGGCTAGGGTGAGTTGAAGATTTAGAATTTGCATTAGTTAGTATGAAATTTCTGTTGTCTAACCTATAAAATGCCTAAATAAAGAAAAAATAAATCTGCATGAATTTGAACGCCGAAATCTCACAGTCCACATTGGACAGTACAACTGACACTTCGACCGAATGTCTCAATGTAGGTAACGTTGTTTCCATGGTATGTCCATGGGCTCCTTTGACTTAGGTACACTAGAATAGACATGTGAGCTAATCTTTTGTATTGAATTGTAGAAAGTAATTTTAGATATAGGTTAGCTAAGTCGCTATCTTCTACTGAGGACTATGATGATATTAGGTTTGGTGCATGTATTTACTACACACCTGACCCAGACGACCGGGCAAAAAAAAGCCTAAAATAGCGCTAATACTCATCATCAAACCTCCATAGACAAAAGCAAGTTCTGACCTATTACAACCTATTATTTCCAGATATACGCCAATTTCCAAGACGAGATGACGGTGAAAATAGGCCCGCGCTGGGGCCACGACGAGTTCTTTCAAATAGACAGGTTCTGGGGGAACCCGCAGCTGCCTGGATACGATCCCGAGGTAAAATCTCATAACGATTGTCGCTTTTACGTGCGTTACCTACGTAGTGATCGAATGGACATTGGTCGATTACTGGTGGTAGGACCTCTTGTGAGTCCGCACGGGTAGGTACCACCACCCTGCTTATTTCTGCCGTGAAGCAGTAATGCGTTTCGGTTTGAAGGGTGGGGTAGCCGTTGTAAGGTGTAGCCGAGACTTTAGAACTTATATCTCAAGGTGGGTGGTTCATTTACGTTGTAGATGTCTATGGGCTCCGATAACCACTTAACACCAGGTGGACTGTGAGCTCGTCCACCCATGTATGCAATAAAAAAATGGTCATTTTAAATTATAATTTTTTTTTAAGCGGCTCTGGGATGGCGCTCTGTTTGTTGTCTATGTCTCGGTAAAAAAATTATAATTATTAAGCTTGAATTTTGACGTTTTCTCAGGTGTGTCCAGATCGAATCGTGGGTTCTACTGAAGGCGTAATGTACCGGCAGCGTCTCACAAAAAACGATACCTTATTATACTGGAGGAAGACTGTCTGCAAAATTATGCCACTTTACTTTGATAGTAAGTTCATGATTCGGGAAGGGGAGAAAAGAGATGATCGAAGAGTGTGAGGGGAAGCGGAGATGGAGAAAAGAGAATTGAGGATACTAATTGCAGTGTATTGTTGACACTCTTATCCCATAGACACAGCCGACTGAGTTCCTCGCCGGATCTTCTCATTGTGTCGCGTTTCCGATCCGGTGGTAGATTCTGCGAAGCACGGCTCTTGCTAGAGCCAGTGTTAGCAACACTCCCGGCTTGAGCCCCGTGAGTTCACCTACTAACTCGGTGAATCTAGATTATCCCCTCGAAGTTACTAGAATCCATCGGCGCGTCACGTCTCAACATACGGAATTCATACAGAACTTAAATAGCTAACGCTTTCATTTTTCTTATGAGGCCTTGTGAGACCGGATAGTTGGATTCCAATCTGAAGGATGAGACAGCCGTTATACTATGTAATTGAGATGTCAAACTCACGCTTTTTTTTTATTGCCTTTGTAGGCAGACAAGTTAGGGGGCATAGTCCCATGCGCTGGTAAGATCAAATTAAGGCGACATTGGACTTCAGCATCGGTGTCGCTATCCACTGGCAAGAGCACAGGAAGGAATGGAGGAACATAGTCCTAACAAAAGTGTTCCGTAAAGGTTATGACCCTCAACATTGAGGAACACGACGTCAGGGGGAGGAGGCAGACAACCATACGGCCCGCCTGATGGTGAGTGGTTACTGTCGCCCATGGACTTCAGCAATGCGAGGGGCAGAACCAAGCCGCTGCCTACCATTAGGCCTCAAGGTTTTCTATGAAATCCGATTTTTTATTTATTGCTTAGATCACAGCCCATCTGGTGTTAAGTAGTTACCGGAGCCTATAAAAATCTACAACGTAAATGCGCCACCCACCTTGAGATATAAGTTCTAAGATAGTACAGTTACAATAGTATAGTTACAACGGCTGCCCAACTCTTCAAGTTGAAATGCATTACTGCTTCAAGGCAGAAATAGGCAGGGCGGTAGTACCCGCCTTGCGGACTCACAAGAGGTCCTACCACCAGTAACAAGTTTATTGCGAGTGTGATGAGTATCGCTTTGGTTGTCAGGCGAAATGACCTTAGAAGGAGTGCCGGTGTACAGATACAACTTGTCGGAGAGTGTGCACGAACGTCTGACGAACGGAACAGACTGTTACGCCAGCAGCCCGACCTTGCCGGACGGCGTCAGTGATGCTTCGAAATGCTATTACAGTAAGTTCTAGAACATATTTTGAGTGACTAGGATTCTCCACTATGTACAGTGCATTTGAATGAAAAGCGTTCGTGATAGGATTTGATCGTGGTATCATCTTCTTTTTTATTCTTGATTGTACACACATTTAATACAAAAAAATAATTGCGAAAAGTTATAAAATGGCGAACTTAACTCAACAATTGAGTTATCTACCAGCTAACCGTTCTTAAAGAGGGAGAGCTTTACGTAAGTGGGTAGAAGAGTACAATCTAATCAATTTACTTATTGATACAATACACAATAGCAATAATAATAATAATAATAATAACGACCTGGCGCACGAGGTGACCGACATGTGGAGGGTGGTATCTACAGAAATAATCTACAGAAGTATCTAGAGATCTAGAGAAGAATCTAGAGAAGTATCTACAGAAAGAAAGTTGTATCGGTGAATGGTTTGGTCCCTAAAAGCCTCTCAAAACATCTCGAGAGGCTTGGTCTCAACAAAAAGTCGGTGGTGGCCCAAAGGCAAAAAGCAGTCTTGCTCGACAATGCCCGTATAGTTCGCCGGTTTCTCTCCCAATAGTCCCTAACGCTCCGGCCGATTGTTGCCCACCTCGCCGGATTATGTCCCGCCGTCTTCCCAGGCGAGGCAGTGCTTAATACACATAATAATAAATAAAACAACACTAATCATCATGAGGAAACTATAAATAAGTTCGTCGTTGAAGTCGTCGTGGCTTAAATGGTAAGACGTCCGGTGCATTCGTGTTGAGCAATGCACCGGTGTTCGTATCTCAGGCGGTAAAAGAGCGACTTGTCTATTCTATTTATTTTTTTATTGCTAGATGAGTGGACGAGCTCACAGCCTACCTGGTGTTAAGTGGTTTCTGGAGCCCATAGACATTTACGACGTAAATGCGCCACCCACCTTGAGATATAAGTTCTAAGGTCTCAAGTATAGTTACAACGGCTGCCCCACCCTTCAAACCGAAACGCATTACTGCTTCACGGCAGAAATAGGCAGGGTGGTGGTACCCACCCGCGCGGACTCACAAAAGGTCCTACCACCTATTCGAGAATCAAACCCGGTATTGAAAAGCATTGAAAAATATCATCGACAATTTTGTTTTTATTGCTTAGATGGGTGAACGCGATCGCGGTCCAAGCTAATAAGAGGTTAACGGAGCCTATAGACATCTACTTTTTTTTTTCTTTTTTTTCATATTCTTTATTGCCCTAGTAGACAGACGAGCAACATCCCACCTGATGAGTGGTTACCGTCGCCCATGGACGTCACCAATGCCAAGGACAGAGCCAAGCCGCTGCCTACCGTTACGTACTCTCCACAAGCCACGCTTAAAGAAGGACATATCACAGCGCTCGGGAAACACCGGTTTTGCGGTTGTCTTAAAAGCTTTTCGGCAATTTTAATACGCCTTAAAACTTACTCGTGAATTCTGTTCTTGCAGATTTCCCAATGGTGTCGTCCTATCCACATTTCTACGCGGGCGGTGTTCTCAAAGACCAGTTTGTGACCGGCCTCAAGCCTGATAGAATTAAGCACAATTCTTACGTGATTGTTGAACCGGTAAGTGCTAAAAGCGTTTGACTTTGCCATGAAACTAAAACAACTATGAAGTCGTCGTGGCTTAAAGGATAAAACGTCCGGTGCATTCGTATTTAGTGATGCAACGGTGTTCGAATCCCGCAGGCAGGTACCAATTTTTCTAATGAAATATGTACTTGACTAATGTTCACGACTAACTTCCACGGTGAAGGAATAACATCATGTTTTATAAATCAAAACCGCAAAATTACTAGTGGTAGGACCTCTTGTGAGTCTGCACGGGTAGGTACCACCACCCTGACTATTTCTGCCATAAAGCAGTAATGCGTTTCGGTTTGAAGGGTGGGGCAGCCGTTGTAACCATACTTGAGACCGGTGGGTGGCGCATTTGCGTTATCGATGTCTATGGGCTCCAGTAACCACTTAACACCAGGTGGGCTGTGAGCTCTTCACCCATCTAAGCAATAAATAAATAAAACTGTAGTAAGAAAAAAATATCTTTTGACAAATTTCTACCATAAGCATGAAAAGCATTTCAAAAAAAATTTTAGTGACTTTTTTTTTAATTTAATTTTTTTTCAGCTAACGGGTACTCCGTTTCACTCTGTGGCGCGAATGCAAAGTAATCTGCACATTAGAGATTTGTCAGGGTTCAGTTACAACTATGACAAGCTCTCGAATTTAATATTACCACTTTTCTGGGCAGAATATGTAAGTTTACTCCGTTTTTTTTTTAAGCCTTTTTATAGGTTTTTCTAATCTGACACTAGGGGAAGTGTGACCATAATTACATTAGCATCTATGGGTGTGACAACTGAATACCACACACCCTTCGATATTTCAACGAAATTTGGATTAAGATACAAAGCTTTTAGTTAGCTATCTAGCTTATAGTGGTTTTAAATTAAATCTATTCTTACAAATTAAACTTATAAACTATTATGCTGTTAGCTTAAAAATATACATCAACTACACGCATTACAGTGGTTATGTTCTCCCTCCTAGATGACCATTCGCCCACATGTCCTGGTGAAGTTGGAAAGGCCTTCGGTCTACCAGTAATCCTTATTTCAGGGTTTAATCATATTTCCATGCTTAGAGTAAATGTCAAACAGTTTGACAGCAGCTGTCATTGTTTTAAAAAGTTTCTAATCCAACTTTTTTGTAAATTTCAGAATCAAGAAAATCTGCCTTCGAAAATAAAAAACGTGATATACTTCATGGTCGTGATATTGCCGCCCCTAACGATCATAGTTTTATCAATAATAATAATATTAGGTTTCTATTTAATAGCGAAAAACGTATACGAAACGAAACTGCGTTACGACAAAATAAAAACGTTATTGCATTTCAATAGTGACGCTTCGAACGTGAAGACGAATACAATATTTAATTACGAGAAAGAAACGTTCTTGAAGAGTCCTAGTTAACCATTGTAGACTTTAGTTATATATTTTTGTTTGTGTTTAAAGAAATGGATGGAAAGCCTGTAGTTAAAATGAGGCTTTAAGATGACTAATCTGTAGCAAAATTTGTTTTTTTTTCCAGATTTATTAATAAAGTAAAAAAAGAGCGTGACAAAGTGTGTATAATATATAATAGATACTGCTCTTTGCATGGAAGGAATAAGTACTACGTAGTACTTATCACTTCCATGGCTCTTTGTAACATTAATTCACATTGTATGAACGCTGCCGCCTTCTTTCCTTCAATGTGACAGCGAAATTTCAATCGTTTCGAAAGAATATTCTATAATAATATACTCTGAGGAATAACTACTATATCACTGTTTAAACTACAAAATTGCTTCCATCAGTGTTCAACTTAGAATGTGTAGTGTGGTCAGGGCTGTTCACGTTTGGTCGCCTCTGCAATACATAAGCGTAACTTTCAGATTGGAATAAATTATTAAAAGTATCTAACTTTTCCACTAATTCCGAAAATTTCCTTTTTTATTCCTCGGTGGGATATTGTCACGAACTACCCTAATTTCGAACGAAAGTCTAGAATTTAGATAATAAATATAAAAAAAGATTTCCCAAAAAGCGTCCCATAGACAATAGTAATGCGCTGCCATTAGAATTTCTTTTTTTTTGTTAAATATTTAGAACTTTGTGCCTCAAATAAAAGACATTCAAAGAAGCTATCAAGTAATACCTATGAACAAACAAGATTGCTAGTTAATTATTTAGTTTTAAGTACAAAAGGAGCCCTTAAATTGTAATGTTTGACAAAAAAAAGACTGAATACATAAAAAATGTGTTATTCATAACATGATATAAAACAGACGTACAGTTAAGACTACCTTCAATATACGATTCAAGACGATATAACGATTGTAATCTTAAAATCCTATAAAAATATGGAGGTACGAGATAAGATGTGAAAATGTTACTAGAAAAAGTTACCATTTACAGTTGCGTCACCGTAGCTAAAGGTATCATTTCAATGATAATTCCAAAAGTTAATATTTGATTTTAAATGTTTTCAACTCTGCTCGTTTAGAACTGCTACGTTCATATAACATCACTAGCCACGCTAGAGTTATTATGGTGGGCATTTTTAGACAGGTTTTTAGACAAAAGACAGTTCTCTTTGCCCTGCCCTGCTCTGGTCTCCGTATATTAAAAACATTTTTGAAAATTCCAAATTTTAAAACTAGAACAATTTGGATTCTATTCTTAGTTTTAGTCCCAGGGGCTAAGCGATAATCTACTTAAAACCCTCACAGCTATGTTTTTTCAGTCATTCCCTTATTGTTTATTTTTGATCCTACGGAGGGTAGAAGTAAGTAGTATCATCTCAGTGTATTAAAGTGTTAAAAGCCAATTAAGGTGGCGCCACAGTAGCAAGTGGAAAGATTTAATCTTCTTCTGAGTCGGTCTCTTCATTACTGAAGGTCGTGTCTAATCTAAAATGTGGACCACTCGATGCACGATGCTTCCCCACGTCTTCCTGTCCTCGGCGGTCTTTATAACCTCGGATATTGGCAGGCTGGTGAGCGTCTTAACCAGATCACACCAGCGGATAGGTGAGCGTCCGCGTGATCTTCTCCCGTCAACCTGACCAACTACCATCAACTTCTCCAAGTTATCGGGGCCTCTACGAGCGATGTTGCCGAAGTACCCGAGAATACGTTGGAAGCAGATAGCGGACAGCCTTGTGGCAATACCGAGTTCCTTCAGAATGGACAGGTTGGTCCGGCGTGCTGTCCATGGAATTCGCAACATCTGTCTCCAACACCACATTTCGAAATCGTCGATCTTTGCTCTCTCACTTCGTCTTATCGTCCAGGATTCGGCGCCATAAAGAAAAATTGAGAAGATCAATGTACGTACCAGCCTCACTTTGGTTTTGCGGGATATATTGCGGTTTTTCCATATCCTAGTGAGCTTAGTCATAGCTCCTTTCGACATTTGGGTTCTTCTAGCTATCTCCTTTTCGCTGCCACCCTCGCCATAAAGAAGAGAGCCAAGATAAACGAACTGGTCAACAAATTCCAAGTCATGCAGTTCATTAGAGCGAATAAGCATACCGGGTCTGTCCACCATCAATACCTTGGTCTTCGCCTTATTAATGGTTAGGCCAACTAATTCACTCTCCTCCGCCACCCTAGTAAAGAGTTGGGCTATTTCTTGCTCGGATGATGCGAATAGTGTGGTGTCATCTGCATAACGGAGGTTGCTGATTTTCCTGCCGCCAATGGATATTCCACCCTCCCAGCCATCTAAGGCTCGTCTCATAATGTATTTCCCATATATGTTGAAGAGAATCGGAGATAATATACATCCTTGCCTAACACCTAAAGATTTAATAAACGGCTCCATAAATTGCAATTCACTTTATGCCGGCACATTTTGCTTAAAACTGCTATATTCATATAAATTCCACTTTCTACACTAACGTTATTTCGCTGAGTCTTCCAATAATAACTTGCTGTTTACAAGTGGACACTTTTTCGACTTGTTCCTTATACAGTATAGTGCTATTTACCTCTACCCTCCATATTACATGTTGTGTGTTAAAATTTTAGGATAGTGTAGAATAGATATGTGTCGTTCGCGAACGAACCAGTCAAAAGACCCGGATCTCAAACTCCGCGCGAACGATAAGGTCACTTCAAAAAATATGAGTTGTTCACTAAATTGACTCGTTTAACACAAAACCTACGAATCAGAAGAAAAGAACCATACGAGTACGACGGTCATTCGGGTCATTTCGGGTTGCCGCGTCTCGCCCCGCGCCCGTCTCGCTTAGTCGTTCGTTCGACTAAACGGGTCGTACGAACCGGATCATTTTGTCAACAGGTCTGTACTGATCTGAATCTCTAAAATTGAACGAACGACACATATCTAGTGTAGAATATAAGCCCTATACCTAATGATCCAGATAGCCAAGAATAGGATGTCATGAAGCAATGACAGTGATCTAATTTCCACGTATACTTGGGGTGTATACACGGCATTGTTCAATAATAATGATGCCATGAAAGTTTTTGAGTTTCCACAAAGAAAGGGTAAATTAGTACATGTATGTTATCGTTCCTAATTATAAGATAGTGAAATATTGTATACATTAAAATTTGCTCATTTTTTATAATGTCTAAGAAAATATTATTTTATTAAAAAGAAAAAATGTTTTAAAGTTTCTGTTCGTTTTTTACTTGCGTGCGTGTGTGTATGTGTGAGTGAGATGACAAAAACCACAAGATGTCCAGCTTTAGTTTAGCTTTTAGTTTCTTCATAAGATCTTCTAAGGGCCTGAATCTCGGCCCCGAGGAAGCATACATTATATCTATATAATTATTTTTATATCTAGTACTACCGAATCCATCCACTGACTCCCTTGTGCTCTCACCCAAAGACCAGTTTACGGGAGACGTAGGAGGGGGTGAACCTGGTGACTAGACACGCGGTCAACCTTAAGTATACTTTTGTCAGCTTTGTTTTTTTGTTTGTTTTTTTTTTTTTTTTATTGCTTAGATGAGTGGACGAGCTCACAGCCCACCTGGTGTTAAGTGGTTACTGGAGCCCATAGACATCTACAAAGTAAATGCGCCATCCACCTTGAGATAGAAGTTGTAAGGTCTCAGTATAGTTACAACGGCTGCCCCATCCTTCAAACCGAAACGCATTACTGCTTCACGGCAGAAATAGGCAGGGCGGTGGTACCTACCCGCGCGGACTCACAACAGGTCCTACCACCAGTAATTACGCAAATTTTAATTTTGCGGGTTTCACTTTTATTACACGATGTTATTCCTTCACCGTGGAAGTCAATCGTGAACATTTGTTGAGTACGTATTTCATTAGAAAAATTGGTACCCGCCTGCGGGATTCGAACACCGGTGCATCGCTTCAACACGAATGCACCGGGACATCTTATCTTTTCGGCCACGACGACTTCAAAGTGGTAGTACTGCTCGTGTTCGGAGATACCCCGCTAAACCAGAACCAGCCTTATATGGCAGTAGGACCTCTTTACTGGTGGTAGGACTGCTTTTCCTGGCGGCAAGACCTCTTGTGAGTCTGCACTGGTAGGTAGCACCACCCTGCCTATTTCTGCCGTGAAGCAGTAATGCGTTTCGGTTTGAAAGGTGGAGTAGTCGTTATAACTATACTGAGACCTTAGAAATTATATCTCAAGATGGGTGGCGCATTTACGTTTTAGATGTCTATGGGCTCCAGTAACCACTTAACACCAGGTGGACTGTGAGCTCGTCCACCCATTTAGGCAATAAAAAAATTAAAAAGCCTGCCAGGTCAGAATACGATACACTGCCAACCCGTCGGGCTACATTTATCATTTGTGCAGCGTGTACGGCTGTAGTTTACATCTATATATACATATTTTACACATAATACGATAGGTTTGACTGTTGTGCGGAGTGATGCCCGTGGACGGTACGCCCCGGCGCCGGCTGCTGTCCTCTGCTTCTTTTTTTTGTTTTTTGTTTCCCTTACAACTAACTAACCTAACTACAAACTAACTAAAACTATCTACAGCTACTAACTACTATTTACAAGGCAGATGGACAACAGTCAGCAAAAAATCCGGGGCCCGCCACCGGCCCCATGCTGCGGCCCCATCTCTACAAAACAGAGGGTGAGCCGCGGCACTACTTTAGGCGCTCACCCGCTCTGGGCTCCCCAGAAGGGGAAGACGGAAGCGGGGAGAGACCGACTTAAAACATTCTCTTGACGGAAGAGTGATCCACCCACGGGGTTGGTGCAATGGGTCTGCATAGAGGGCATCCCAATAAGTGGAGGGAACGATGAGTGTGAACAGCTTAGTCCCATGGGGGCACTCGTTATGAGCACTCCCATATCACTCCGGTTAAGCCTACTATTTTGACATAGAAGGGGGTTCCAGTAGCTCCCTTGGTAGCGCCCGACCATCAGGTGGTCTGGCGTGCAATACGACCGGAGGAGATACATTGCATAGCGGGTGGTCGCTAAAGCCGATATGACGTGGGTGGGCATTTTCAAAGACTATAGGTATTTTCTGACAGAAATTCAATAAGTCTCTCATTGTTTGAGAATTCTCAAACAAATTCTAAAAGGGCATCGATTTCGACTGCTTGATAAAGATATAAGGTTAAAGTCTCATCAGTATTGCTTCTTTACCGTTCCATACATAAACCATAACATTTATAATAAAAGAAACTATATCGGCTGTATGGGTTTAAACCCGAAGAACTACAAAATTCACAAAACAAAAACACAATTTCGCTCCTCACGTTCCCGCCAAAAAGTTTATACAGATTAAAAATCAATGTCAAAAGTCATAGATGAAACAGATTGAATTTTAATGAGAATTCGCGGGTCTAAACAAAATCATGAGTTTTGTTTATTTTAAGATCAGATTACATTCCTATTGTAGTACTTTTTAAGTTTCATGTAATTTTGTAATGGGTTGAATTTTCCAACAAATTATGTACTAAAACATAAATGAATAAGTTGTTAAAATGAATACTAATAATCATGGTTGGACCTTATGCCCTTCCAAAAGATTTCCCGGTAAATTTTATTATTTTAACGTCTTGAATGGTGAAGCAGCTTGGAGTTTGACTGATAATGAAGTAAGTAATCATAATTTATTAAAGTTAACCATCTCTAACCAATGTTGCGTTCTAGAAAAAGCTGTTTAGTAATATTAATGGCTTTTTCTATTTATATTATTCATCCGTAGTTTATCGTAAAAGTCAATCTATACAAATAAAATTTATATTTAACAAAGAATAAATTGCGTACACATTTTCAAAATACCCGAAGTTGCAATTACATGATGCAAACAATAAAATTTGGATCGAAGGGAAAATCTTGACTTTCGTCAAATGATAATTATTAACTCAGTATAATTATTATTAAATCAGCAAATAAAACCAATAATCCTAACATTTCATCGACTATTTACAAGAACATTGTACATGCTAGACTTATTGTATATTTTGGCCGCGAATGACGTCATACACAGTAAAGTTTCGCTCGCTCCCACTGTTTAAATTTAGGCGGTTAATTCGAAAAATGAGTATTCTGAACCCTAATACTAAAGCTACTGTTTCCTGTTACTATCTTAATAACGTTTTTGCTTTATCGAAATTCATGTTCTTTTATGGAATAACAGCAGTGTCTTATCACAATAATATAAGCTTAGCAAATGTTGTCCATTTTAGCTTTGATAATTGTCCATTATAAATACATGTAATGCTAAAAGATAAACAAATAGTTTATTAATTAACTTTCAGGGTACAGCCGTGGAAAAGAATAAAGAAATACATAACATCACAGACAACAAGCATAATTATGCCGAACCAAGCAATCCTCCTGAAAATTCCAGACCAATGACAGGGCCAAAGTATTATCCCAAAATCGTACCAGAATTTGGTCAAGCAGTCTTCCCTAAGTATGTTCAGCCTTCTGTACCAAATATTGTTTGGACACCAATACATTTGCCAACACCTCTGTTTGCTACTTACAATGTCAAGTCCACTGAAGATAAATTGACACAAACCGAGATAGATACACATTTCCAAATCCAAAATACTAGGATTCCTCTAAATGAACGATTCATGAATTATAAAAGACCTGGAATACATTTCAATGAAGACATGAATCTACAAAATAAACCTGTTTTGAATAATGCTCATTCTCCAAATGAAACATTTGGTACATTTAGTCCATTTAGTCCAACAGCTAAATGTTTAATCAAAGAACCAATACTGAAATTAAATACTGACTTTCCTTCATTGACCCCAAAAACACAATCTCAAAACAAATTCCTTCAAGATTTTTCTAAAGTAAACCAAAATGTTTTTTTTAAAGTAAACAATAACATTAAATCCAATAGTGAAAACACTTTTGCAAGACAGGAAAATGGTAACGCTAATAATGAATCATTTAAAAACGAAGAATGTCTGATGATAAATTCACAAGGAGTACAAGATCACAAAGATCTAACGAAGTTAGAAAAACATGATCTGAGGCTATTACTGCTTGCCAAAAAGAGAGGAACATCTGAAAGGGTACATCCTAGTATTGGTAAGTTGATGAAAATTCTGTACACAACTTTAAATCATTACTTGTGGTAGGAAAGGACATGGGCCACTCTCCATACATTGCACGGCCCACTAAACGAAGTTCAAGGACAGTAATGAAATTAAGTTTAAATAACAGACTATATTTCCCTTTTATTATAAACAAATTAAAATCAATATTGTTCATGGGGTTACAGAGATATTTAAACAATAAGATAAGATTTTCAGTTTACCTATATCATATGATTTGCTGTCAATACACTTACACTTTAACATCATCATCATCATCAGCTTAAATATTACTTATATTACTTTACTTTATAACACAGACCTGATTCAATGAATGCCAAGACTTAATTTTATGCACAAAAAATATAATAAGCAGGTATATCGCAACAAAACACTTAATAATATCCACAATGCGCACGAGTGCGAAAACGACTAAACATTAAACAAGCGTAGTTTTTTTTTTGCTTAAGATCAATAATTATTGATCAATTTAATGATTTATTCTACGGATTTAAAAGTATAAAAATAGATTTTTGTTTAGATATAATGTTTTATATTAGTTTTAAAATCCATTAATTAAATATGTTAATATATTTTGCTAGTTTTTTGCAGTATAATATATTTTTTAAGAAGGTTTAATGTAAATTGCTTAAAATATAAATAAATATATTTTGCCTATGGCAACTCCTTTAATATTATCAATGTAGCTTAGTCATGCTAATTTCTTATTATTTATGATTTTAATTATCCCACCATTAAAATACCCTTAAATTTTATAATAACTATGTAAAAATGAAATGTTTTTTCTATAGATATTTCATTCGTGTCCTTGAGAGCACTAGTAGCTGGGCCGAAAATGGCCCATGTCCTTTGTGTACTCAGCCCATTCGGTATTTTAAAGGATTATTCGAGGCTCTATATGAGTCGTCTATTATCAAAGGTGGCAATCTGTGCATTTGGACAAAAAAATGTTATTGATATGTCAATACAGATTGATTTGAATATAATCGTCTCCTTCAAAGAATACGGTTCAAAACCTGCATTAAATAAAGGTTAATACTTAACCTGTTATTTATCTAAGATGTCGTTCAGAAGAGTTTTGTGACTGCCAATGGAATACAAAGTCAATAATTCGTTTTTCTGATTTACCAATAATTGTCCAAAAGTCACATTGCCGGCTTTGATAATAGTCGACTCATATTACCTTTACATTATATTACCTTTTTTAATTCCTTTGACATGAAACAATATCATTTTATCACAGAAAAAAAAACCAAGACAGTATCGGATGAACCATCTAAACTGCTAACGTCTATGAGGGTTACGTTCAATTTAAACAATCAAGATTACAATGAAGAGGATAAACAGGTATAGTTCATTAAATTCCTGATTCTAGAATGAATTACAATGATAATTTTTTTATCCACAGAAAAAAATATCGTGATGTTACTACCGTTAATGGTATTCACAAAATAATAAATGAAGTTAACATTAAGAATATTTATGAGATAGAAAATATATATTTTTTTTTGATTATATGGGCGGACGAGCTCACAGCCCACCTGGTGTTAAGTGGTTACTGGAGCCCATAAATATCTACAACGTAAATACGCCATCCACCTTGATACATAAGTTTTAAGGTCTCAAGTATAGCTACAACGGCTGCCCCACCCTTCAAACCGAAACGCATTACTGCTTCACGGCAGAAATAGGCAGGGTGGTGGTACCTACCCGTGCGGACTCACAAGAGGTCCTACCACAAGTATATATTAATGTAGAGAACTGATATTTGATCTTGAGATCTTGAGAATAATATATAATCTCATATATATCCGTTTTCAGAACCAGAATGTGACATGGAATTTGAGGAATTTGTTTCTGGAAGACATCAATAGTTATTTTCTCATTGACATCGAAACGTTTTTGGAGAAATTGAATTTGATAGAATGTTACATTGCAGAAGGTGAGTGTGCTTAGTGCGGATTTATTACGGGTTGGGGCTGAGTATAAATTAAAACCCTTCAACTGATATATTAATTAAAACTCAAATTTAATTATTACGACAATTAATGTAGATATCACAATACACTTATTTGCTTTCTTGAAGCGATCCGTTCGACTTTTATAGTTGTTTCTATATCTATTTTCCAGAAGGTTCCGATAGAACTGTATGTATATCAAGCAGCAGTGCTTCTCGTACAAAGAATACAACAGCTTTACTTCAGATACACAAAAATAGAATGTTAATAGACAAGAATTAAACTGAAAATCATGGATTGCATAAAAATGACAAAATGTGAACTTAAAATAGAAAAATTAACATTTTTGTTATGAAATGAATGTACCCTCTGTGTGTAATGAGTCTGAGCAGGAGTGAGTGTAAGAGGGTGTGTGGTGTGGGTGTAGTCAAAAAAATTAAAAGCTATATAACAAACTTTCAGACCAATTAAATATAGAAGTTCTGCATTTCTTACTGTTTAGGGGATATGAGTTGACTATTATCAAAGCCGGCAATCTGACTTTTGGACAATTATTGGTAAATCAGAAAAACGAATTATTGACTTTGTATTCCATTGGCAGTCACAACTCTTCGGAACGACATCTTAGATAAATAACAGGTTAACTATTAACCTTTATTTAATGCAGGTTTTGAACCGTATTCTTTGAAGGAGACGATTATATTCAAATCAATCTGTATTGACATATCAATAACATTTTTCTGTCCAAATGTACAGATTGCCACCTTTGATAATAGACGACTCATATATATTAAGGTGTTTATTAATTTTATTATAAGCAGTGGGCAAAAGAACCTATGGATAAATTGGATTTTAAATCGGATGGTTCTACAGACATTATGATTATGTTGCCTCTTAACATAAATTATTAATCTTATTCTCAGATGAGAACCGACGTCTCCTGATACCGGAGCTGATGTGGAACGAAATTGATGCCTTCTCTAGGGTCGACGCTCGTGACATTAAAATTGTATGTGCGGCCAGGAAAATAACGCGGATGCTGGCAACACCGACACAGCAGTTTATTATCTGTGAGTATTTTTTTTTTCTAATATTTTTGACTTTTTGGCGGGAACGCGAGGAGTGAATTTGTGTGATTTGTTTTATTTTGTCTATTTAGTGTTTCTTCGGGCTTAAATGTGTAATAACGGTGGTTCATTAACTGTTTAATATCTGTGAAAGTGCACAAATGTGGGAAAATGAAACAAAGCCACTGAACGTAACTTCTCGGGATCCTCCAAAAAGTCCACTGAAAAAATCATCATCAATAAATGACCATAATTTTACTGAAATTGTATTTCATCCTATATCATCTCATTTAATTTAATTTAACGTCTCAAATTAATCATCTTCATTTCATTTAATTTCACTCGATATTATCATTTTTCATAAATTAAGAATATAAATTAAAATAAGATATGGCTTAAAAGTTTTAGTTACCAGGTCATAAAATCAAAATCTAAGAGTATAACTGTTCCAATTTAAAAAAGGAAACTGTAAATTTGCTGAACTCATACTCAAGTGCATAACTATTGGTCGGTCTGATGCTGGTGTGCGCGTCACTCCGCAGTACCGATTGTCTCGGTACTGTTAGGCATTGCTGAGCCGATAACCGTTTTCAAACCTCGTTATATGTGTTATCTTTGTTTTTATTTTTTGTACCTTTTTTTTTATTTATTGCTAAGATGGATGGACGAGCTCACAGCCCACCTGATGTTAAGTGGTTACTGGAGCCCATAGACATCTACAACGTAAATGCGCCACCCACCTCGAGATATAAGTTCTAAGATCTCAGTATAGTTACAACGGCTACCCCACCCTTCGAACCGAAACGCATTACTGTTTCACGGCGGAAATAGGCGGGGTGGTGGTACCTACCCGTGCGTACCTAATGTATGTGTGGAATAAATGTTTATTATTATTATTATTAGTACTTCCGTTTCGTAATTGTTTCAGTGCAAAATAAATGGGACGAACATTTGAGAATGTCGACGAACGATCTGATACTGAACTACTGTATCGAGATGGGTCACAGAGCGGTGAGTTTGCATTGTAGATATTCAATTTTGGTAGTTTAAAAGCTGTAATGATATCGAAAGATAAGAATCGGCGCTTTGGACACGACGCATACAGGATATGGTAAGAATACACTAAGACAAGAAAGTATTGCGACGGTAGTTATCGCAGAAGAGAAGACATCTGATATACGAAAGATGTCTGAATAGCGCTAACCACCTTAATTGACTCTCATTCAACGGACACTTTTTAATGCACTGAGATGATGCTCCATACTTCTACATGTATAGAACCCAAGATATTTGACAGATGTCTGAAACTCGCTAATAACATTTTCAAAATAAGTTTGCGTATATACAAGTTCCGAATAATGACATTGGGACCGTCGGTCTACCGAGCAATATTCACAGTGGAAAACCTTCCTTATGTCATTACTTGTGTCAAAACTGGTAACCGCGATCAGACATGTAAAACCAAACAACAGAGAGTATGTACGTAATAATAATTAATGATAATAAGTGTTCGGTGTAATACGGCCGAACATCTTAGTAAGCTATAACGCCACACTGCACGCTTATTTAAAGTTGCAGTTGAACAGTAGCAACAGTCGTGAAACAACCCGGTTACGCGGAAGTTGGCTCTGGTCCTCGCGACCGTAACATTTAACATTTACATTTAGTAATTAAAACATTAACATATAACAATAACATTTAGAACATTGAACATTTGTAGAGCATAAAAAATATTTGTAAGTGATTGTGAATTAAAGTGAATTAGTAAAATCCAGACTTATCATTGGGTGAACAACTACTGCAAACCAGCTCTGTGCCCCCACAATAAGTTTTAAAGTATGTGATATGTGGTCTAATTTCGATTGTAGGCCGCGCGAACTGGCTATATAAAAGATATGTTCCTTTATTAATTTGAATTAATCTTTACAGATACTGATAACGGACGATTCGAATCTGCGAAAACGGGCGGTAAATTTAAAAATAAAATGCTTGAGCACTCAACAGATCAGTTCAGAACGAAACGACTGTGACATTCATTTGTACAGAAATAAAAGTCAAAATGACGTCACTCATCACTCTGAAGCAACAGGGAGCTGGCGCATTGGCGATGGCGCATATAAACTGACATGCGACAATAACACTGACGGCCAAAGGAAGTTGTCATTTAAAAACACGAAAGGAACGGAAAACTTCGAGTTCAATGCCAACGAGATTGGGAATGAATGGAATGAACGGTTTTTGAATTTCGTTCCCGCAGACCACAGTCTAAGTTCCATAGACAACGAATTGAAAGGTTTCTCCGTGGTGAACGATTTGATCGAGCACAGATTAAGGAGCAGATTCGACGAATGGACCTGTAGCTTCACGCAGATCATGGAGAGCACTATTTTGAATATAATACAGGTAGTTTTTTTTTTTTTTTTTTTTTCATTTCAATAACATTTGATAACGTCGGTTAACGGTGGACAGCGGCTTGGTTATGTTCATGAGAGCGACGGTAACCACTCACCATCGTGTGGACCGGGGGGCAGCCGTTGTAACTATACTCGAGACCTTAGACCTTACATCTCAAGGTGGGTGGCGCATTTACGTTGTAGATGTCTATGGGCTCCAGTAACCACTTAACACCAGGTGGGCTGTGAGCTCCTCCATCCATCTAAGCAATAAAAAAAAATTTGGACCTCATGCCTCAAGCAGTTCAGAGCTCTTTAATTTTTATTATTTTTTTTCCAGCCAAACGACAGACAACCTATCAATAGTTTAATAGAAGCATTAATGAAACTCCGAAATTATTGTGAAGACGAAAATATTAATAACATCATAAAGAAACTAAAGGACCTGTTCGAAAATAATTGTCAGAGAGGTATGTATGTTGACTGTGCTATTAACACTGTCATCGCTGTTTTAGTACGCGCTAAAGTTAAATTCTGTGCTGAAGTTTTGCTGTGAACATAACAGGTGACTTTTAGTTAGTATTAATGATATTAAGAAGGCATTTGAACATAATTTTCGTGTAATATTAATGATTTCGATTTAAAATCACTAGATATTTCTTAATGTCTAAAAACTAAACACGTATCTCTCCACGTGTTGCGGTATGCAACTAATCGTTGTTTGTTCTTGTATAATCGATATTTATTTTAGCCGCTATTGACGTCACATCAAATGTTGTTGCGTGCCGTAATACTTTATTATACTATAATATAATACTAATTATTTAAAAAAAAAAAACTTTAAATTTACCAGAAGATTGATCATTAAAATTAATAAATAGTTTATATAATAATAATAATAAAAATATAGAAACTATAGATATTTTTTTTATTGCGTAGATGTGTGGACGTGCTCACAGCCCACCTGGTGTTAAGTGGTTACTGGAACCCATAGACATCT
This sequence comes from Bombyx mandarina, assembly GCF_003987935.1. The sequence continues at coordinate 94,375 of NW_021011521.1, read as the reverse complement.
ACAACGTAAATGCGCCACACACCTTGAGATAGAAGTTCTAAGGTCTCAATATAGTTACAACGGCTGCCCCATCCTTCAAACCGAAACGCATTGCTGCTTCACGGCAGAAATAGACAGGGCGGTGGTACCTACCCGTGCGGACTCATAAGAGTTCCTACCACCAGTAATAGATGTAATAATAATGTGTTTATGTAAGTTGTATTGAGAGAAAAACAAAATGTGTTTATAAAAGATATATAAAACTTTACAGCACAGATAGGTGGCGAACTCATGGTCCATCTGATGTTAAGTGGTCACCGTATTCCATAGATATGCTCCAGCTCGACACATGGGCTAAAGTATCATTTGGTTCTTTCTGTTCTCAAGTAACCATAATGTTGTTTTATTATTTTTACAGGTAAAATAAAGAAAGACATTATCGGGAATGAATTTATGAAAATAATCGGCTGCGGTTTTATTTTATTAAAGAATCTACAGGTAAATGTATACGATTCGAGATGGCTCTTTGGCGTAGCGGTTAGTGAGCCAGGCTTGGGAAACACGAACGCCGGATTCGAGACCCGATCAAAGGCGATGTCTTCGGTAGACCTATTAGTTTAAAACACCTTTGTTTCTAATACAAAATTACACGTACCAATAGATTTTTGTATGTATAATTTTATAAATATACCGGTATTTTTTTTTAAATTGTAAATCTAAATCGTCTAGAGATCACCACTGATAGACAAAAATAAAAATAAAAATGGAGATAGCTCAAGCAGAATTCGAGGAACGTATGCTCTAACACATTCTAAAATCTTCGATGTCGATTGCAGCGCCATCTCTTCGAATAATTTTAATATGATTCGTATTATTAGGAACGTATGTACCAAGAGCAAAAAATAAATTTTCTTGAAACTTCTCGCGAGCCCCCTGTGGTCCGCTGCCGGTACTAAAACAGATATGTTCCATGGCGTGCCAACCATGACTGTGCAGTTTTATTGCGACTTAATAACACTGTACAGGACCAACATTATTATATCGAGGGACGAAAGTATGCAATTCGTTTAATACGTGGCATTTATTTTTGTAATTAAAGCTCCGTTTTATGTGGTATCAGCATCAACAATTCTATATTTGTAGTTATAGTAATATAATAAATAGCTGAAAAAGTTGTCATAAAATTCTCTCATAAAATGGTTCTCGTGTAATGTTACAAAAATTTCGCTTAAATAGCCTTCGATATATGTATTATTATATAAATAGGCTGCGTTGTCGTTTGCAGATATACTACGCTAACGACCGGGACCTCGAGGAAGCCTGCGAGTCCATGGACCACTTGATACGTAACATCGTGGACCCGGCCGCCGACCCGCACGCGCCCGACCACAGCGACAGCGACGCGCAGCATCCGCCCGCCGGGACGGATGCGCAGCACGAGAGGCGGATCTGTGAGTTGTCGTATTCAACACGTCATTCAGATTTATTTTTAAGGGATATTATGACCTGGTAACTAAGACCTTTAGGTCATGTCATATTTTAATTTATATTCTTATTTTTTATGAAAAATGATAATATGGAGCGAAATGAAATGAAATGAGAATTAATATTATTTGTCTTGGCGAAATCTTTGATTATAGAAGTATTACATGGTTCTTAGTTATTAAGTCTTTCACAACAGAACCATAATAACGTTTAAACTTATAATTTCAATGAATTATAGTCGAATTTCGACTACTGGGAGACCACTAGTTATTATTATTGAGTCATTAATTCTGAATGAGGACTTTTTGGCGGGAACGCGAGGAGTGAAGTTGTGTAATTTGTTTTATTTAGTGTTTCTTCAGGTTTAAATGTGTAATACTGGTGGTTTATTAACTGTTTGTTATCTGTGAAAGTGAACAAATGTGCGAAAATGAAACAAAGCCGCTGGACATAACTTCTCGAGATCCTCCAAAAAGTAAACTGAAAAAATCTTAATCAATGACCACCATTTTACTGAGATTATATTTCATCCCATATCATCTCATCTCATTTCATTTCACTCCATATTGTCATTTTTCATAAAAATAAGAATATAAATTAAAATAAGACATGACTTAACGGTCTTAGTTACCAGGGCATAAAATCCCTTAAAAAAAAAAGAACAAGTATATTGGTTTCTATTAGTTCGCTTTTGTACATAAGAACTGTTAACATAATAATTGTATCGTTACAGTTAGAAAGAAATCAACGGAAGTACTAAATTACGTGATGAAGCACTACCCTCAGTGGGAGAGCTGCGAGGGAAACGACGTGACCAGGATCGCTGATGAAAAGGTAATCATGAGAAACTCTGCCGGTTTTTTTTTCTGCCTAAGCTGGTAGCCTTGGGAGGCTATGTCAGCGTAACCCAACAAGTAGGTGAGCTCACGGGGCTCAAACCTGACGACGTTGCTAACGAACCCTAGCAAGAGCAGTACTTCGCTGAATCTACCACCGGATCGAATTCGCGACCCAATGAGAACTCGGCTGATCTGCAAGACTGCAGTTCGCAATTAAGGGACGATAACTAGTTTTGCGAGGCCCAGTATTTTCGACTGTAACCCACAGTCGTACGGTATATATTCGCGTAACGCATTCGATGTTCTTCACGCGTTCTCCGTACCGAACGGAAATTCGTCTAAATTAAATTAAGATTCGTTGCGAAATGCGACTTTATAGCATCCGCTTTAAAGACGTATTTCATTTAAACGATTTACAAAAATATGCACTAATATATGTATTAAGAAGGTAAGGAGCACGATCTTTTATAGGAGGACAAGTTGATAAAGTGTCCGCCTGTAAACAGCAAGTTCTTGTTAATAGACTCACCGAAATAGCGCTAGTGGAAGTTATATAAATATAGCAGTTTTGAACAAAGTGAAGTGCGGTAGGTTATGGCGCTGTGTTTTAAATATTTCTTGCTACTGTGGCGCCACCATAATTGTCTCAATTTAAGACACATTTTAACATACTGACACGGTGCTCCTCACTTCTACCCTCCAAAATTTTAGAGGTGAAACTATGAAACTAATGTGGTAATATTATTCCAGGCACAAAAAATCCCCGACAGCCGGAAGGTATTCAGGGCTTTGGGTAAAGATTTGAATCACCTAAAAATAGACAGAAACAACAATATGTCTATGACCGAAGCCAATTTCGTACCGAAGACGACCCAGAAAGCTGTTAATAATATCGGGAAAATCATTGAAGATGGCAACATTGAAACGGCCAGACCGATGCTGAAACATCAAAACGATACGATTCAAACGCAGAACAGAATTGAGAAGAAAATCGATTTAAACACGAAGGAAGGGATCAATGGAAAGAAACTGAACAATGAAGCTTCGAAATTTGAAAATTCAAATGTCATTACCGGCGCGGTTCGGTGCGATAGTGATGTGCGACTGGCGATGAACATAAACAGTTCCGATTTGAATCGAGACGTTTTGAATGACGTTGATGACGTCATGTCCGTCAACGATTTATCCGACAGCGGTATTGAAAACGACAGCTACCAAGCTTATTCTCTGGCCAAGTCATTTTTCTACGAGCTCAGCACGACTTTCATTGAAGTACACGAATTCATGTATGTATGAGATTTTTATTATTTCAATTGGTCTTTAGTTCTATTAGTAAAGACACAAGAGCCCTTAGACATCATTCAATCCACGAGACTTGTATTTTGCGTCAGTAAATCAAGGGTCACGATCTAATTTGTGCTAAGTGGTTACCAGAGCCTATAGACATTAGACTGAGCGTCGGTAACTGCTTACTGCATGCCCGTCTGTCTACAAAGGCAATAAAAGAAAAACGAATTCAGTCATAAATTTAGAGACATGAGATTATTTTTAAATTGGAAATAGACAAGGCGGTGGTCTCACTAAATGTCCTACCTACCTAACAGTATCCTTACATAATCTTATCTCTGTTATTCTTAGTCCACTGCTCACTGACTATACTGACACTTGCTTTCCCTAGTTTAAGTCACATTTGTTATAAAATATATTAGTAATTTCATAATACGCTTGTATGATGCACACATCTGTGGATGATCGTGTTGATTCCCACTTATTTCCCCTGCCTATTCGCTGTTAGCCTAAAGGGCTATTACAGTTACGCCTGGACTGGTAGGTGAGCTCATGGATTCAACTTGAGGGTATGCTAACATCAGTCCTAGTAAGAGCAGTGCTTTGCTGAATCCACCACCGGATCGGAGTTGCGACCCACTGAGAAGATCCGCCCAGAAACTCAGTGGGTTATGTCTACGAAGATTGTTGATTAATTATTATCAACTGCCGACGAGTGTCGATTCAAAAATGTCCCTAAAACCCTGTACTACAACAATAATATTACAACAATTTAGTATTTATATATTTGTAACTTTTCAGAAACGAAACCGGCTCGTTGATCCGACACAAGGACATGGAGGAGCCGGAGAAGATGGAAATTAATAATAAAATAAGGAAGACCTTAGAATTGGTTAATAATGTTACTGGGAACTTGAAGAGGTACATTGAATTTGGTTAATAGCATGATCCGATCATGGAACGTATGTAATGTTTGTAGTCGATTAGAGGATAACACGCGGGGCGTTGGGGGGGGGTCTAGACTTGGAGGTAACTGGGCGTAGGACGTGTTGTGAGTCCGCGCGGGTAGGTACCACCGCCCTGCCTATTTCTGTTGTGAAGCAGTAACGCGTTTCGGTTTGAAGGATGGGGCAGCCGTTGTAACTATACTGAAACCTTACTCGAAGAACCTTACTCCCCTTCTACGATAGTCTAGTAAACCTTTGTTGTTATTAGTATTTAGGTTGTATATGTCTATTATAATGATCTTTTTGTTATTAACGAACGTAAAAATCCCAGGATAATAGAACGTGAAGACGACGGCGACAGGACAATAAGACGGTACCTCATTAAGGCGGGCATCGAAGCAACCGCGGACCGGCGAATGGACAAGTACGGGTAAGTGGAGCCGCGAACGCAGATATGTACTTTATTAAATTAAAAGATTTTTCCCTCGAGCGTTTAGCGTCGCTCCGTCAGCGGCATTAACGTCGTTGATGCCCATGGGCTCCGTTAGCTTAACATTGGACGGCTGATGATGATTTTTACTGGTGGTAGAACCTCTTGTGAGTCCGCACGGGTAGGTATCACCACCCCGCCTATTTCTGCCGTGAAGCAGTAACGCGTTTCGGTTCGAAGGGTGGGGCAGCCGTTGTAACTATACTGAGACATAAGAACTCAAGGTGGGTGGCGCATTTACGTTGTAGATGACCATGGGCTCCGGTAACCACTTAACACCAGGTGGGCTGGTGAGCTCGTCAACCAATCTAAAATTTTAAGACTAGTATACAAATAATGTTGTTAATTTCACAGTCAAGTAACGAAGAAATGCCTGGAGCAATGGCGCCACTCGCAATCCGCGCTGCGGGCGATGTTGGCACTGACCGATATCGTTAGCGACGAAACGTACGATTTTGATAACGCGACGAGCTCAGGTAGCGTACAGTATATTAATATATTCGAATAATCAATCTTCAAGGCTAAGATTGTCCGGAAATATTCCTAATCGGGTTTCCGTGTCGGAAATCGCGGTTTAGAATAGTCGGAATGCAGGCCTTTCTGACAGAATTCTCTATAGGGGAGGACGTATTAAAACAAAATTGAATTTGTTAAATGTTCATAAAAAAAAAAAAACTAAGCGACAATAGATTTTAAATTTCTGTTTGCGTATTGCATCGTAAAAATCTACGAGCTTCCACGACGCGTCGTAAGAACTTGCGAATTGATTCGCGTCTCGCATTCCTGCGATGTTAAAGGCTTCGTCAAACAGAACGCGTAATTAGCGCGCGTCAGAGCGCTAAACTGACCGCGCTATGACGCCGAGATGTGTTGTACTACTATGGTAACATACCGTCAAACAGAGCCCCAGCGCTATAAGTACGCAGCGCTCTGTCGCGGCGTTAGGACGCTTTGACGTCAGGCGTTGTAATTTTTTACAAATTTTATTTTAACGTCCGAGTGAATATGCATTAAAATACTGGATCATGCCCGAAAAACTGATAGCATACGTTAGAAAACACCCATGCTTATACAATGCCACATCTGAATCACTCGACATCTTAATACTTTTAAATTTTCACACTGCTATCGAAAGGCACTATGATTTGGCGAATGTTACGTTGCGTCAAGGAGCGTTGGGCTCATCTAGTCAATTTGCGTGACATGAAAAGAGCGCGACGTTAAAACGCGGCACTAAGTACGCGTTCTGTTTGACGAAGCCTTAAAGGATTGTGGAATTGAACCCCAATTGTGGAAAGGAAACGCCTTGATGCACGAAATCGCATTGCAGACATTCGTGTCGCGAATTATGTGTGTTGCGAAATCGCATCGCGCTGATTCGCAGTTTTGTGTACAAACCCTTTGTTATTGAAATTCAACATATCGATATGGATGAAAAGCTATTTGGTTTAAGCTACATTTTACCAACTTTACAAGAGAGCAATTTCAAATTTATTATTTACAAAAAAAAATGAACGACAAAAAAACTTCTTCATCTGTTAGAATAAACTTAATTGAAATTCAATTAAAAAACATCGAACTGTTGATGCTGATACCAAGCTGATTTACTGGCCTGTGAGTCCGCGCGGGTGGGTACCACCGCCCTGCCTATTTCTGCCGTGAAGCAGTAATGCGTTTCGGTTTGAAGGGCGGGGCAGCCGTTGTAACTATACTGAGACCTTAGAACTCGAGGTGGGTGGCGCATTTACGTTGTAGATGTCTATGAGCTCCAGTAACCACTAAACACAAGATGGGCTGTGAGCTCGTCCACCCATCTAAGTTATAAAAAAAAACCTTTTTTAAAAATAAATGTTGCGTATTAAGCGAAATGTAGCTTAAACCAAATCGCCTTTCGTCCCTTGTTATATTTGTTTTTATTACTAAACTAATTCATAGTAACGTTATATTTACTTTGTAAATTTAAAAAACTATTTTTTCTGAGTTCGGTCCCCCAGGGACGTACTCAGGCGTTTATTTTTTACAAATATCATTTGTTGGCTGTGCGTTGGTTGCTTATTACTCAATCGGCCAGGATATTATTGTATAGTCAAGGAGTCTCTAGCCCGTGTGCCCCTTACACCATTATCATCACCCAAGCGCCCTCTGGTGAGTGCGCGCTCAAATAGAATAGGTACGAATGTAACGGGTTCATTGAAAGCGCAGAGGTCGACACGATCTAACTCCTAAAGCCGCCTCTATCCATAGTTATAAGTTATAAACAGGAGTGATTGTTATAAAATAACATAAACTCCGCTTTTAAATATCGGCTCAGACACGCTCATTATGCCAATCAATTAAGGGGTAGGCAGCGGTTTGGCTCTGTCCCTGGCATTGCTGACGTCCATGGGCGACGGTAGCCGCTTACCATCAGAAGGGCCGTATGCTCGTCTGCCTGCTCGGGCAATAAAAAATGTTAAATATAAACAGAAAAATCTACATGTTTCGATAGTCTAGCACTACTGACCCGCTTTTTAACAAATGTAATCCGTGTTTGAAAATTTCCAAGTCTGACATAAATGACAGCTGTCAAAAATGTATCTGTCACATTGTTTTCGTATATTTTTTCTAATAAGATAACAGCGTATAAAATGGTGATAAGTTAAAAAAATGTTGGGTAATATAATATGTTATCGTTTACCTCATTTTGTAACTCAATTTATTGTTTTTGAGAAATAAATTTACAAATTTTCGTTATGTATTTTTTGTTTTGTTTTATTTATTACATTTATCCCGAAGTAAAGGATCCTATAGAAATACAAAAAGAATGTTTTTGGCATAATAAATTTATTTGAAATCACAATGTATTATATATTATGTATAATTTATAGGCGCAATTACAATATATTACTGAAATATTAATACTAAACAATTTTATTATGTACGTACCTACATACATTTATGACTTGTGTATTATGTACGTAAATACATTTTTTTTTATTGCTTAGATGGGTGGACGATCTCACAGCCCACCTGGTGTTAAGTGGTTACTGGAGCCCATAGACGTCTACGACGTAAATGCGCCACCCACCTTGAGATATAAGTTCTAAGGTCTCAGTATAGTTACAACGGCTGCCCCACTCTTCTAACTTATTAGGGTGTTTCCGTTTTTCCACAGACGTTAATGTAACCTTGCTGGGATATCTTAATATATATAAATACATGTCATGCTGTTTGTCCGCGATGGACACTTAAACTACTGAATCGATTTTAACTTTTTTTTTTATATAATATGCGCTTTGTTCCAACTTAGGTCATAAAATGATTTTTATTTCGATTAATGGTCGCAATATTAATTAATTAATAATAAAATTATTTCTTATGTTGATTATTGTTATTAATTGTAAGTTTCATAAGTCTAAAACAGATGGCGCCTTAAATCAGTTTTTACAGACAATTGTAATACTGTCTGACATTATTGTTTCATAGATGGTCCTGTGTTAAAAATACCAACGGTTCACATAAGCTACAATTTAATGGCATAAACACCACGTGTTGCTGAGGCTAAAGTATAAGTGAAATTTATTTCGTAGTAAACGCAATAAGGTGAAATCTAATTGTTCTTACTTTGTTAATATTTGGTATCAGCATAGCCGGCCACGTGTTATTTAGAAACAATAACCTTAGCCACAGCAACGTGTGGTCGGGTCTGCTAGTATATTATTATATCTCTCCTATTTCTGTCACGCGTTCGTATTTAAAGTTGTGCGTCAATCACGAAAATCTTATCAAATTCGTAATGTAAATGTATAGTTGTCGATAAGAAAACGGATCGTTAAATTAGACGGTAGTACTCGACAGCCAGCCTTCGGGATTTACGTCACCGCATGTCAAAACGATTTTCGTGCTCTCGATCATGAGTATAAGTTTCGAGACGGGACGATTCGATTGCGAAACGAAAGTAAGTGAATTCATTCGTGCTGCTGAAATTAGTTCCTTCTATGAACGGTAGGGGCGCTGTTTAAACCCTATACATTGTTTCTCGATAGCGTTACGAATACTTTTTCGATAGTCGTTCAAGCTCGCCCCTCTGTGAACATATTACAATTTAGAGTTCGACCTCATGTCTCAAGGTGGGTGACATCATTCATATTGCCATGTCTATGGACTCCTGTAGCAGCATCGTCTGCGTCATTAGCTCGCTCAACCATCGGTTTTATAAATAAAAATGTATTATTCTTATTGTACAATATACGCTCAGTTAAGTACGTTTTGTAATGTAATTCTAGTATTTATAGTGTAATGTCGGACTATGTCTGATGGTGTATTAATAATGTACTTAGTTTTTCAATGATGCAACATGATGTACAGATACATAATATTTGTGGAAAAATGAATCCTCATAAACATTTTAAAAATTTAATTTCAATTTGTTGCCATATAAATGCTGATATTAGAAATACACCTACTGTGTAAGTTAAGTAAAAATTCTTAAACATTAAACGAATAAAGTTGAATACCGACCACAGACCTGCTTCTCCCCTCATTGGACTGATTATAAATTATTAGTGTATAAATGACTAGATTTATCCGACAGCCGCCAAGAGTAGTTGAGCTACGTCTTCCCGGGGTGATCGGGCGGATAACTTCATCGTGACGCCAGCAATGCTACCCGCCAAACGAGCTCTGACCAAAACCGGCGCCCCGCCCCTAAATATACCCCCACCACGGATCTCCTTAACCGCGTCACCGCTTATCGAACCGTTCGGGAGACCAAGATGCTCGCAAACAGCCTTCGCAGCGTCACCGACATCGGTCTGCGACAACACGAACGTGTCATTAGCTTCTGGAACGTTCGCAGCTCTCTCCCAAGTCTGTTCCCAATCGTCTCCCCCAGCCCTAGCCCTGATCTGGTCAGAACAACCCATTTCGAACTCTTCCAGGGGATAAGAGTCGGCGTAACCCTCGCCAGGGTCCGGAGTTCCGGTGTTAGGGTCGCAGTCGCGCACGACGAACTCCAACGTAGCCATAAACGAACCCAAACTGTCTATAAACGCGCAAGGGTATTCGACGACCACGAAAACGTTGTCCTGTGTGTTGTAGACCAGCTTCTGACAAGGAACGATAGATTTGATTTCGTATTCTGGCGGAACTTCCAATCGGACGTGGACGTCCTCTAGGATTTGATCGTTCAACGTGTTCACGCATTCGAATTGGAATATAACGTGGCGTGCGTACACGTGTTTCACTACGCGAACCCGGTACTCGATCTCCGCTTCGGTCAGATCTATTGGCAAATTCGTTTTAAATAACGGCCCTAATTTCTCGATGCCCGGTATTTTAGCCAATTGCTCAGCGTAGATCTCTTCGATAGACATTTGCACCGGTTTGCGAACTTCGATTTCGGCTATAGGCTTTTTAGTTTCCTTGACCACCTCCTCGGCCGGAACGGACAAAATATTAAACGGTTCTTCGGGGTGCAACAAATGATCTCTCAATGCCTTTTCTAGCAACACCACATTCGGTTTCGGTATATTCACAATGAAATCATTAATGAGCTGAGGGTTCTCGGTCTCTAGTATCGTGCTGTAATATACTGCTCTATCTCTGACTTCATCTTCTTCGTCTAACTGACAGCGAGCCAATAACACCTTGATATTTGGCAATAGTTCCGGTACTTGTGCTCCGAACTGTGCTACGGCGGAAACTGCCGCGGCTCTGACCGGGCCGGACTCCAAAATAACTCTATTGTAAATGAATCTTATATATCTTGACGGGTGACGAGACTTAGGACCTTCTCGTCCCAACAGATGCAGTATACGAACTGCCAATGCCGTGTGCTCGCAATCTTCAATGAACTCGCATAAATGAGACAGTCCTGTTTCTTTAGCGTCAGGATTTTCTTCGACCAAAGCTATAATCGCATCGGCTATAGCTGCTTTGTATTCCAGGCCACCTTCGTCTCTCAACATTCCGGCTAAGAATGCAGCCAGCGACTGATGCTTCCTCGGGAACTTGCTGCACAGCTGCCTGATGGCTCTGACGACGATTATTTTGAACTCATCTGGAATTTCCGATACGAAGCTCGAAATCTGCTTCATCAGCCTGTCCACGGAACTTTCTGCGCCTGTCGCTAATAGCGTTGTTACAGCTAAGGTCGCCACGGACCGATTAGAATCTGAGATTAAGTTTTCCAAGTCAATAGCGCATGCAGCGACCGCTGTAGGGTGTTTTGTCGTCAACCGGGCCAAAGTCCTGGCTCCAGCCAATCTGAGAGCCGCCTTCGAAGAGCTGCAGAACAATTGCAAAACTGATACTGCCGGAGCAAGATCCCGGGCGGTCTTTCTCAAGTTGACGATTGCATGGGCCGCTTCATAGATAACCATTTCAGATTTATGACGTAAGCAACACTCTATAAAGTCTATATAAGGTTGAGATGCTTCAGAATCATCACCGTCGCATAGCTGAGCAGCTAAACGTATAAGCAAGCAGAGGGAGTATGGTGATTTTATGTGGGACTTTGAAAGTCGTGTCACCAGTTTAACTGTAGATAACTTATCATTTCGACGCGATAATACCAGAACCCCCAATGCGTGATACGACACCATCGCATTGTCCGAATTGATTGTTTCCTGTAAAGATAGATAATGGTATGTTTTTAAACATTATAAAGGTTTAGTGGAACTTTTAAAATATCAATAATTTAAAGTAAAGTCATGATATAATTATCATAAGTTACGGTAACCTAAAAGAAAAGCTGCCCAGTGTAGGTACTTATATTGGACAATCCAACTATGCCAGTATTTAAGCCCTCAATTAAGTAACAAAATTTTCAAGGACGACACATGGTTAATATTTGTTTATGAATTACTTCCATGGTGAAGACATAACACAGTGTAGTGAACGTCTCACTTGGATCATTTCTCTAATTATTGGTTGTAAGGTACTAAATCTTAACATAAAAACAACATGAGTAGGTATTTTAGCTATGAAGCAGTCATGCATTCTGGTTTGAGGAGCAGGGCTGCTACCGTTGTGAGATCTATTGTATGTCTCAAGATTAATGACAGCATTTATGATGTGTTGTCTATGAGCTCTGGTAACATTTTAATACCAGCATTGATCTCATAATATTAAAAAATAAAATGAAAACTCTGCAGTTTTCAATATCAAAAACTATCAGAGAAGTATCTCAAGTCAGATTATTGACAACTGTAGTCTTATATAAAACGGTATTCTTTCTCCCTATGTAGACTAGTTTATAGGACTGCAGAATTGTTATATAGTGTATAATCTATAAAAACTGTTTGCAACACATCAGACAAGACAAATACTCTAGATTCCTGAACGGTTTGTATAAAATGATACCTCAAAGGGTTTTCCTTTGAGGTGTTGACATCAATATTTATTTTCTGATCAATAAGTTTAAATACCTCATACATACTTTTCATCCAAAACACCAATATCTATGATTTCTTCTCGTCATTCTAGCTATCGGAAAATTCACAGTATTAATCCCAGATTTGTCTTGTGCTCAAACTATTTCCGTACTATGTTACTATCCACATTAGATGAATATTTAATGGACAGTTTCATCCTTGCCCATGGAACTTGAAATCATCACTATTTATATTTAAACTAGCTAACCCATGGCTTCATCTGTTTGGTTAAGGGATACAGTGAACTAATTTTCTAAATTGCCATATTAATTTTAAAACAAATAAGTTTGCTGAGACAATCAGATTTTTTTTAGTGTAAAAGGTATATATGGTAATGATAAAGATATAATGGCCTATATCACTCGCCTGCACTAAAACTACCACTTTAGAAAAGTCATATAAACCTCTTGCTTCGTTTCGACCCTAAAGTCCCTGAGGTCATTGTGGCCTAAAGGATAAGACGTCTGGTGCATTCGTATGTAGCGATGCACCGGCGTTCGAATCCCGCAGGCGGGTACCAATTTTTCTAATGAAATACGTACTCAACAAATGTTCACGATTTACTTCTACAGTGAAGGAATAACATTGTGTAATAAAAATCAAAACCCGCAAAATTATAATTTGCGTAATAACTGGTGATAGGACCTCTTGGGAGTCCGCACGGGTAGGTACCACCACCCCACCTATTTTCCGCCGTGAAGCAGCAATGCGTTTCAGTTCGAAGGGTGGGGTAGCCGTTGTACCTATACTGAGATCTTAAAACTTATATCTCGAGGTGGGTGGCGCATTTACGTTGTAGATGTCTATCAGCTCCAGTAACCACTTAACACCACGTGGGCTGCGAGCTCGTCCATCCATCTCAGCAATAAAAAAAAAATAAAAAAAAGGAGTACAAACAAACACACTTTTACATTTATAATATTAGTATGAACCAGTATGATACATACCTGAGCTTCATTAGCCCATCGCCGAACAAGATCTGGTGCGGTAGAAGACAAATGAAGCGCAGAGACTAATGCCGCAGAACTGACAGCCGGGTTCTTGTCCACAATCGCCTGTTTCATATATCGTTCGATAGCTTGTAGCATAGAGGCGTCCGTGATGCTGCACAACGCTCTTATTGCGGCCGCCCGGTACAGATCCTCTTTACCGGTCATGTCTTTAGTCAAAGAGGAAGTCACTATGATCACATCTTGCGCCAATTTACTCAGTTCTTTGATGCAAAGATAAACCATACGTCGCAGCATGATTTCTTTGGACTGAAACAGTTTTGTTGTCGCAAAGAAAGCGTCCGTAGCCTCCTGAGTGGTGAAATTTTCGCCTTGATTCAGTAAATACAGTATTTTCGTAAGTATTAATGAACATTTTCTCGGGATAACGAGCGTTTGATTAAACTCTCGTGTTTCTTGAAGTACTATAGTTTTATCAAGATTCTGGTATGGGTTACTGCTGTTATCATCTTCGTCCTTAACATCTCGCTTGAGAGAGCTCATCTTGAGCTTTTTCTTTGATGTAATGAGAAAATTATGAGGCGCTAACGAATACAGTTTTACACGTCTACTGTTTTGGGTTGTGTGTGTATGTCAAAACAGTGTTACTAGATCACTTTTTTAATTCAGTTCAATTATGTTGTTGATTGTGCCAATACTTGGATTCAAATTTTTTAATGGTGACCAAAGTTTAATTGAAGGCGAAAAGTTTCTTCTTCTCAAGCTTGTCAAAACTTTCCCTTTATTAAAATGTAATTTTACCCCTAGGAACTATATTAAGATAAAAGGCACATTCCTTCTTTATAACTTCTAGTCTTTGAACTCAAATTACATGTAAGTGTAGCGTAAACTACAAACCCTTCCCAGAAACGGTCATGTCATACATGACATGGCTGTTCAATTCCATTCTGTTCACAGGACACTTCCCGGGAATTTGGAAGTTGGGCAAGATTATTGCCTTGCCCAAACCCTGCAAGGACAGGAGAAATCCCTCCAGTTATCATCCGATCACCTTGCTGTTGCATGTGGGCAAGTTGTTTGAGCGGCTGCTGCTGAGAAGGATGTCGCCGCACATCCTTCTCAGACCCGAGCAATTCGGATTTCGCAGCGGTCACTCGGCAACGCTGCAATTGGTCCGCGTTATGCATCACTTGGCGGATCCATCCAACGCGCGCCAGTACATGGCCTCAGTCTTTCTCGATATCGGATATCGAGAAAGCCTTCGACCGTGTCTGGCATGCGGGACTGATCTAAAAGCTGTTGCAGAACATGGGCCTCCAGCACGCTTACGTGCGACTGCTGGGGTCGTACTTGGAGGGAAGATCCTTCCTTGTCGCGGTCGAAGGCGCCAAGTCGTCGGTGCGCCAAGTCAAGGCCGGAGTTCCCCAGGGAAGCGTCCTGGCACCACTCCTCTACGCTCTCTACACCAACGACATTCCCACCCTCGAGGGCAACCTCCGAGAGTGGGAAACCGACGTGAAGTTGGCGCTGTTTGCCGACGACAGCGCTTACTTCGCGTCATCGAACATTCCCTCTGCGGCCATCTCGAGGATGCAGAGACTTTAGACTTACTGCCCCAGTGGCTGGACCGATGGAGGGTCGCGGTCAACGTGGGGAAGACCGCGGCAATACTCTTCGGTCCAGTCCGCATAAGAGTCGTCCCGGGACAGCTCAGTCTCCGTGACGCTAATGTCGAGTTTAGATCCAGCGTCCGGTACTTGGGGGTCGATGAGGATGACCGCCCACGCCAATTTGGCGTTGGTGGCCGCTTGCTAGTAAGAGCAGGCCGTTACGTCAGAAATTTCGTAATAGCCCGGGATCTAGATGAGGAGTCGCTCGAGGAGTTTATCCGGAGGCTAGCTCGTAATCTCTACGAGCGGGCTGACGGTGGACCCCACAGGCATCTCCACAATATAGCTCCCTTGCACGCCAGACCACCTGATGGTCGGGCGCTACCAAGGGAGCTACTAGAACCCCCCACTATGGCAAGATAGTCGGTTTAATCGGAGCGATATAGAAGTGCTTATAATGAGTGCCCCCATGGGACTGAGCTGTCTACACTCGTCATTCCCCCCACATCGTTGGGGTGCCCCCCTATGGGGACCCTTCTTACCACCCCCGAGGGTGGACTACTCCCCCGTCTGGAGAGTGATTTAAATCGGTCCCTCCCCGATCTGGTCTTCCCCTTCTAGGGAGCCCGGAACGGGTGATCGCTTAAAACTAGTTCCGTGGATCCCCCTCTGTTTTGTAGATGTGGGGCCGCGGCATGGGGCCGGTGGTGGGCCCCTCGTCTGCTGACTATTGTCTATGTGTTTGTAAATAGTAGTCCTGGTTAGTTTTAGTTAGTCTAGTTGCCTGCAAGTTGCTAGCGGGCAGAAACTCCCCGCCCTACGTGGCAGGGAGCTTCTGCCCGGGCAGTGGGGTTCGCCCCGAGGCCCGTTCCGTGCCCCCGTAAGGGGGTACGACGACCCCTCTTACTACAAACCAGAATGATCTGTTCTACGACGCAAGTAGCAAAATCTGCATGACTCAGTGCCCCTTGATGTTTATTACATTTGTTACCATAATAATGTAAAATAATTATGCTCGTTTGTTTCACTCTGTAAAGTATTGGAAAATAATTTCGTTTTCAGCTATGCAGACAACATTGACAAATTACATTCAAAGTCAGTTCTGTGGAATTGAAGGAGTTTCCGGGGAACGTCTTGGAAATTTTAAATGTGTATGTGTGTAAAAGGCAAAATCGTCATTCCCTTTTAAACTTGGTATCCCACGGATTTGTTTTTTCTCAACAGCTGGCGAAGTTTGACCGATCAATATTTATATTCGGATACATTAGTAATTTTATCACCATCCATCCTTACTTTAACTATGGCCTAATTTTGGGAAAAATAAAACTGTCATAAAGAATTTTTCTTATTCAGCTTTTGCTTTTAATAATTAATAAATTTGATCACTTTTAACAATTGGATATTGATTTATTTGTTTCGGAATGAAACTTTATCTGATTACTACGTTTTTTTTAAAATTAATATTAGGACTAACATGATTATGATAAATATTATTTATATTATATAGCTCACAATTTTATTGCAATTTAAAGCACAAAAACATGAAAAATATCTCGCTTTAACTCTGGCTGTATGTTCGATAGCGTTTGCTAACACCAACAATAACAGAAAGGTGTTTATAAAAAAACATTCGATTGTATTGATTTTCTGAGGTCGGCCCCTAGATTTTCAGGGAATATTCCTAGAATTATACTATTAATAACTCGGGTCCCTCACACAAAGGGGTACTGGAACTATATAAAATTCTAGAACTGCATATTACAACTTCATACATTTAGTAAACTAGTTATCTATCGATCCGTGTCCGCAGAACTTTTAACTATATTTTCGGTCTGTTTTGCGTGTAATTTACATTGTTTTAAGCTAAAATGAGTGCTATAGCGCAACAAGAGTCTTTTGTTAAGGAGAGTCTATTTCAATTTATCATTAAAAACGTTCCAAAAGCAGACTTAAATGTTATTGACGATATAGTCTTGTCTTATGTGATTTCGATACTAGAAGAGGCATCCCAGGATCCCTGCTTCGATGTTGAAGGTAGGTAGTCCATTATAATTTACTTTACTTGTAGATAAACATCTCAATAAATCAAAATAAGTAGGTAATGATGAAAAAAAATAATAAAAAAAAACAAAAAAACGAAACTGAGTAGTTTTATTTTAAAAAAATATAACACTGATAACTACAAACATACTGCCCTAAATAAATTAAAGAATTAATGGGATATTATATTTTTTTTTTATTTTTAATATGCCAAAATATTAATAATATGAATATTCAGCTTAATTAAAAATAAGTTGACTGTCTATTAGCAGTAATTAGCTTTATCATAAAAAAAAACTGAAAAAAAAAATTTAGAATATTGAA
Organism: Bombyx mandarina; assembly: GCF_003987935.1. The sequence continues at coordinate 77,009 of NW_021011521.1, read as the reverse complement.
AGTAATGTAGACTACACAGCAAGGTCCACTTTTAAGCTCCAAGCTGCAGTGTCATTTATCTGTTAGAATCTAAAATTGACTATAAGATTTTACTGCTATCTTAACTATTGAAATAATTTTCTATTGCGGTAGATTGAACTAAACATTTTAAAATTTCTTCTTCTTCATTGTCACATCCTCATTACTGAGGGTCGTGACCACCTTGGTCCAGTTTCTCCAACAGCTTACTCCAACATTGCCTGCATTTGGCCTCCTTAATGGCACCTGGGACGCTGGTGGTCCTTTACAATGTCCGTTCACCTGGTTGCTGATCTTCCTCAACTCCAATTTACAATATAAATAATTCTTATGTGATCCTGAAAAACTATAAAAAATCATAAGACATGCATTACAAAAAAAATAATCTGAAATATTACCAATCAGAATATACAGATGATATGGCTTTTTAATATGGATATAGAGAGCCATATATTGCTTAGTAGGCGTAGTGATGGTAATTCTGGCTAGTATAGGTTTGATTTCCAGTAAATGTTATTCGGATCCTGTTGAAATTTCATGTTCTTGTCTAAAGGTCTGGTTTATGTGCATGGCCTTTCATTTGACCCAGCAGCTGCTTAGAGCTTAGCGAGATTGTTGATGCAATTGGCTGTGGTTAAAGCATTTAGTTGTAGTTAGTAATTTCTAAACCCATGTGTGAACGTTTTTTTTTTATTGCTTAGATGGGTGGATGAACTCACAGCCTACCTGGTGTTAAGTGGTTACTGGAGCCCATAGACATCTACAACGTAAATGCGCCACCCACCTTGAGATAAGAGTTCTAAGGTCTCAGTATAGTTACAACGGCTGCCCCACCGTTCAAACCGAAACGCATTACTGCTTCACGGCAGAAATAGGCGGGGTGTGGTACCTATACGCGCGAACTCATAACACGTACTACCACCAGTAATTACGCAAATTATAATTTTGCGGGTTTGATTTTTACTACACGATGTTATTCCTTCACTGTGGAAGTCAATCGTGAACATTTGTTGAGTACGTATTTCATAAAAAAATTGGTACCCGCCTGCGGGATTCGGAACACCGGTGCATAGCTAGATACGAATGCACCGGTCGTCTTATCCTTTAGGCCACGACGACTTCTTTAGGCCATGACGACTTCTTAAGGCCACGACGACTTAACGACGACGACGACTTTTTGTTAATGATATTAATGTGGCGACGTGTTAGAGCGACCCGGTTCACCACCGTGGAGGACGCCCCTAAGGGGGTCAAGGCTGGGCAAAGACCCGGCTATGACCCCCCGGTCCGACGGCAGCGGATCGGTGCGGAGTAAGATGGCTTCTTTATTTTATTTGGAAGACAAACAGCGAACTTAACGGTGAATGTCTCCGCATTTATATAACTAAACGCCTGTGACGTCGAATCGCCTAGAATTAAAATACATAACACAAAATGAAAAACAAAAAGAATTGAGAAAAACGTTGCAATTAGAAAATAATCAATGAAAAAATTGCATTTAACTATCTTTCCTTATTGTCGACTTTTTTAGTGTTAGCAATAAAAAGTTTTTCGAAATACATAGTTCGTTTTTCATTTCTAAACACCTATTAATAACAAAATTAGCGTTAATTTAATGCGTAAAATAAATCTAGGCTTTAGTACAGCCAAACTCGGATGGTTAGGCAAACACAAGGAACAGAATCGCTAACAAAGCATTGCTTTTACGGCACAAGAGCACTAATAGACTCTCAGAATAGCGCTACAGATGTCCAAAATGACCGCCTGAATGTTTTATTACCCTTTTTAATAACCGGTTTGAACGATACACAAAGCTTTAGAATCGAGTGTTTACCACAACAAAAGCTACCCTTAACCTATTTTCCGAAGAACGATGTAACAAAACCCCATTCTTTGTTGTCTGAAGTGTTGCCCTAGCGCAAATACGGGAATCAATGCAAACATGGTAAGGATAGAGACGTTATTATCTGCCCTGTATTAACATAACTAGGTCAGTTCGATGAATGCAGGTGGGAAACATCTAACGCGGTAGCTTTTGAGAACGAGTGATGCAGTAAAGTAACGTCGGATCTGTATTTATCATCGTGTTATTGTTTTATTTGATCAGCCCGGTACAAAGCACGCATAAAGCCCCAAAAAGTAATAATAATAATAATAAGCTATTTATTTCTTGCTTTACAAAGTTTAAAAAAAAATGTAATAAATATAAATGTATGTATTAGTATTTAGGATGTAAAAGAGTTTTGTAATGAATCAGTAACATTTAATTAGCAAGAACCCCGGATCGGGTAAAGGCCTCCTCCAAAGATGCCCAAGCGTCTCTATCCTGTGCTACGTCTATCCAGTTTGGGCCAGCTGTTCGTCTAAGATCGTCTTCCCATCTGGTTAGTGGTCTCTCTCGACTTCTCTTGCCCGTTGGGCCGCTCCAAGATGTAACTTTCGCAGTCCATCTCTCATCTGTATATCTCGCGACATGGCCAGCAAAAGTAATAATATCAACAGCATAATTTCAGCGGATTCCGAAGTTTCACACGTGATTCAAGGGTAATTGGGATGAATTCCTTTTCTCCCTACTTATTTGCTGGTAGTCTAAAGTGCTATTCCGGCTACGCTATGGCTGACAGGTGAACTCACGGTGCTCAACCTGGGAGGGTTTGCTAACAGTGGCCCTAGCAAGAGTAGTGCTTCGCTGAAATTACCACCGGATCGTAAACGCGACTCACTGAGAAGATCCGGCGAGAAACTCAGTGGGCAAATGATTTTGACACTTCACCAGTTTTGATATTTAGCTGTATGAGGGGATAATAGTGTGTATAATAAGCACCACTCCGAATATCTGCGGAAGCATCGTCAATAATCTATACTAATATATAAATCTACAGTGGTTTTTACGGATGTTCCGTTATAACTACCGAACCGTGCATCCGATTGACTCGAAACTTGGTATCCATGTAGAAAATACATGTACTTAATGGATAGGCTAATATTTATATGAGTGTTGGACTCCCTACACCAGTTGCGGGGGAGTTAATGATGAGAATCTTTGTGGGGGTGAGAAATAATAATGTAAATTTTAAATGGCCAGCGAAGCGGATGGGTACACATAGTAGCGTATAAATATTGATTTTTTTTAAATCCTTTTTTTGTCGCGTCCACGTTTTTAGGGAGATCCACTTGTTTTAGGATTCATCGAGATGATGGCAGCTTACGTACCGGAATTCGCTCACATCGACGCGGGCCTGGTCTGCTCCTGGGTTCTGGAACTGGAAGCCGAGATCTCCCGTCACGAGGAGACCGACTCCAGCAATGGCAACGGTAAGAGATTGCAAAACATCATAGCCGAGAGAGAGAGAGAGAGAGAGAAAGAGAGTGTTTTTTAATGTACACCAACAAAAATAAAAACAATGCGAAACATTAAATACAAAAAAGAGTACAATTGGCGGCTTGTTAGATGACATATTATTATATCACAGACTGATACGCTATATGTATAGAAGCGTCAAGGAGGTAGCGAATTTTATTATGCTTTTGTTCGGTTAATAAAAAAACATGTTTTATTAATTAAATTATTGTTTTATATCGAACGAATTTAAGTCAATTAAAAACCGTTTACATATCAAGGACCGAAGATATCGTTTTAATTATATTACGAGTAGGTACTTGGGTCCAATTAATCATTTTGATTAAGAATAAAATAATGAAAGAAAAACAATGTTTACTGCATTTTAATTGGGCTTGATATAATTAAAAACGTGTTTTGTCTTGTTTTTATTTATTTATGTATTTATTATTTATTAATGCTTTATGTGTACGTTATGTTGTTTTATGGCGTATATAAAACAAAGATAAGTTTTACATCTATATATTAATACGTGAAGCAAAAACTTTGTATCCCTTTTTACGAAAATTGCGCGGACGGAGGAGTATGAAATTTTCCACACTTATATAGAGTATAGAGAAGGAGTTCAGAATGCTATTTTTTTTTTAAATATGCCTAAAAAATACATTAAATCGATTAAGGGCGGATTCGACCAAACTTAAATTTAAACTCGAGTAACTATACGAGGAATAACCTATTCCATGATTTTAATCTCGAGTAAATTCATAGTCGTTTTTCCACGTATACTTGCGCTAGGAATAACAATACGCGAATAGCAGAGTGAATGGTGAACAAAAATAAAATCCGGCAAATAAATGTTGTTGTTCAACGGCATAGTGTAAGAGCATACAAATCGTCAACTCGATTTTGCCGTATTTTAGTGTGAAAAAGTAGCTGTTGTGTAAGATATCCAGCTGTCAAACGTATTATTTTTATTTCTTGTTTGTTTGAGGGAATTGTCAAGTTTTGTCGTGTGGTTTTATCTTTTTTCGTTTAAACGTTGCATTCAGACTATTAATAATCATTTAGTGCATTGCGTTGACTTGAAATTAAAACAGAATAAATATTTATGAAATGACAGAAATCAGATGTTGGACTGACAGACGCCATTACTTTATTCTAGGAATAGCTCCGTTATTCCGTGCGAAACGGCGGTATAGTAACAATTCCCGAATAGGCCCACTATTCTTAGAATTGTAGTTGGTAAAACGTAAAATTGATTTACTCTCGATTAACTGACGAGTTATTCTAAGAATAAGATTTACTCTTGTTTGGTCGAATCGACCCTAAAAAAAATATTACGCACACTACCGTGTATTTGACAACACACGCACGTAATATATTTATTGTTAAAGTCTGTGGTCAACTCAATTTGACTAGATAGATTAAGACTAAGTAATATTGTTTGTCTTTAAATTTTTCTATAGTGTAGCCTTGGCGAAATAAAGAATTATAGTCTTTGACAATAAAACCATAATAATGTTCAAACTTATAATTTCAATTAATTAGTATAGTTGATTTTCGACTACTGAGGGGCCACTAGTATATATCGCCGGGAGAAAGTGGAAATGTCATAACTTGCAATTTAGGCTAAATGACTTTGTACCTTATTTTATAACACGTATGGCTCTAGTACGAAATTGGGCTTTTCAAGTTACGACAATTCCGCTTTCGTCCGTCAATATAAAGACGTGTCAAACCGACGTTTTGAAGGGGATCACAATCATCCTCAAAGTTTTCGTTGCATACTTAAATATAACATATTATTATGTACGTATGAAGCTAATAAAATCGTGTTAAAAAATCGGGGCTAAAATTTCAGAAACTTTATCATGGTTTGTTCTGAACAGATGATTCGAGCAGCGATAAAGTGAGCCTCACCCTGCAGAGCCTCTCCGAGATGCTGCCCCCACCACCGAAGAATGATCGGTAAGCATCGCTTAGAAGCTGTCCGGTCTTGTGACACCGGAAGGCTGTAAAAACTTCTTATGGGAGGGTAAAGCGCTTCGTTACGTAACGCGTTACGGCGCCAATCTGCCTTCCCTTTCTCTCACGCATACGGCACCGGTACCGATTACGTTTTTAACTTTTAACTATTTATGTATATTTTTCAATTTATGTCACAATTTTCTTTCCATTGTCATATATATGTGACTAAGCGACTATGACTACTGATAACTTTTACGCTATTTAGAACGTTAAAAAACTCGAATTAAGCACACAGTACTTTAGATACGCACAAGCTCGAACAAGGAAACCTAAGTCCAAGGAAATAGGGGTTTGATAGGTAAATTGTTGAAGATATTACAGTTACAGAAGTATAGTAGAAAGATAGAGGCTTGAAGACGTCAAGGCTGCAACTCCTATTGTAGCAATGTAGTTAAAGTTCCGATATGACGTATGATAAGTTCTCATATCCATTGAACACACGCCGGATCGGCAAAATGCATGTGCAAGTAAATTTGTCTTCTTCGTCAGCTCCCACACGAACTCCGAGAGTTCCGGCTCTGAGAAGGAGGTGGAAGGGGCCGGGGTGAACATACCCACCTTGGAAGTTCATCAGTGCCAGGTGCTGGCTGAGATGTTTCCTAACGCTTGCGCTATGGAGGTTAGTGGTCTTAAGCCTCTGAAGACAGTCCAGGGTTCGCTTAGAGGACCCTTTTCATTTCTTTTTTTTCATCTTAGCCCATTTAGAACGTGACACATGAGGTCGAAGTTACAGTTGTATTGTGCATGGTAATATCGCCAATCAAACCAGAGCGCATAATTGTTTAGCGGATGAAATAGGCAGGATGGTGGTGCTTATCGGTGCGAGCTCAGAAGACACCCTACCCGAATTAAGGCCGCTTGTCAGAGAACGCGACAGCCTAATCTCCAGTGAATCCCTTAGTCGCCTCACGACCCCCCAATTAAAGCCTTCGTCAAACAGAACGCGTACTTAGCGTCGCGTACTTAACGTCGCGCTCTTTTCATGTCACACCAATTGACTAGATGAGTCTAACGCTCCTTGACGCAACGCATTCGCCAAATCATAGTGCCTTTCGATAGCAGTGTGAAATTTTAAAAGTATTAAGAAATCAAGTGATTCAGATGTGGCATTGTATAAGCATGGGTATTTTCTAACTATTTATATCATTTTTTCGGGCATTATCTAGTATTTTAATACACATTCACTCCGACGCTAAAATAAAATTTGTAAAAAATTACATCGCCTGACGTCAAAGCGTCCTAACGCCGCGACAGAGCGCTGCGTACTTATAGCGCTGGGGCTCTGTTTGACGGTATGTTCCCATAGTAGTACAACACATCTCGGCGTCATAGCGCGGCGTCAGTTTAGCGGTCTGACGCGCGCTAATGACGCGTTCTGTTTGACAAAGGCTTGAGGGGTGTTATTCTAGAACACCGGTCGTTTAATCGGCATCCCCGATTCCTAGATAAAGCACTGCCTCTCAATTGCTTTTGGCGATGTGGAGAGAGCGGCCGCGACCTTGCTCCACCGCAGGGAGTTGGGCCTCACTCAGTCGGCTCTACACGCTCCGGTCCACCGGACAAAGCCGGTTGACGAACAAGAGGTCAAGCAGAGAATAATCGATCGGTAAGCTTAATGTGTGCTTTTGGTTTGTCGTTTGTCGTGAAGCTTCTTCAGCAAAATTAACGCAGTCGAAGCCAATTGAACATACATCATTAATGATAACTAAAAAACTACAAGTCGTACAGTTAACTGGTGGTAGGACCTCTTGTGAGTCCGCGCGGGTAGGTACCACCATCCTGCCTATTTCTGCCGTGAAGCAGTGATGCGTTTCGGTTTGAAGGGCGGGGCAGCAGTTGTAACTGTTCTGAGACTTTAGAGCTTATATCTCAAGGTGGGATGCGCATTTACGTTGTAGATGTCTGTGGGCTCCAGTAACCACTTAACACCAGGTGGGCTGTGAGCTCGTCCACCCATCTAAGCAATAAATAAATAAAAGTCGAATCTTGATAAGATTTAAACGGGACCACAAGAGAAGCGTCAGTTTGTAAATACACGAAATAGATTCACTTCGAAAAATGTTCGGGGTTAACGCATATTGGAAAAAAACCAGTCAAAATCTGCTCCATCCGGCACATTAACACAGCTATTAGACGCCTGCAATTCTAACGCTAGGGGCAGGCTTAGGGACCCTGTAACCTTACTCGAGGAGTTCGACATGCAACCTAACCCATACATCAGCCCGCTGAGTTTCTCGCCGGATCTTCTCAGCGGGTCGCGATCCCGATCAGGTTGTAGATGCATTCGCGAAGCAGCTACCTTCGAGTGGTTAGGTCTCCTTTGCTCGTCACCACTCTTAGAGAAACTGGAAAGGCCTTCGGGTCACCAATAATCCTTGCATCTAAAAAAAAAAGTCGAATCAAGAACATACTGCTTCTTTGAAGTCTGTTAAAAATAAAAAGCCCTCCAGGTCCAGGGCAGTAGTTGTACAATATTCTTAAGACTACGACCACACGTCTCAAGCTTGGCGGCATTTACATCGACATAACCTAATCAACCTTAGCCAGGTCGTGACGCATCAGAGAGTATACAATTCCACTTGAACGTTCTAGTTACTCGTACGTGGACGAAAACTCTGGTACGAAGGAGCATAGGCCCTTGGCCCCCAAGATCGAGCCCAAAAAGATGGTCCGGTACAGGGACAATAAGATCGTCTCGTTGAAGGGGGAGCGTTATACCGAGGTAGGTACATTAATCTGGAGTTGAGGCTTGTTCGCCTGTCTGTCTGACATGCTCATGCACCTCTTTGATCTTGCTGCGCAAATCATTCGCGTACTCTGTCACACTACGAGGAGTGTTTGACGTCGTCGTGGCCTGAAGGATAAGATGTCCGGTCCATACGTATGTAGCGATGCACCGGTGTTCGAATCCCGCAGGCGGTTACCAATTTTTCTAATGAAATACGTACTCAACAAATTTTCACGATTAAATAATTTATTTAATTAAATAATTTATTGTTAAATCATTCTAGAATATTCCATATCATTATAGAAATCGACGGTCTTAGTATAAATATTTTAATATTATAGTTTAAATATTTATTTGCATTGGTACTTAATATTTTATTTAGTATGGCAATCGGTTTTTTTCGATGCCATTGTTGCCAGTGTCGAGTTAATAAAATCATACCATCATAACACCATACAGCCTAATCTTTTGCATATTCTGTTTTATGAAAAATGATATGAAATGAAATCAAATGAAACTAGAAGAAATAAATCGAAAACGCCATACCTCTGTAACTTAAGATTGGCTTTGATGACGGATTCCAAGTTTAGTTAATTTTTTAAATATATTTTTTGTTTGTTAATTTCCAGGTCCCCAAATCCGGCGCCGACGAGGAACACCTGAAGAAGCCCAAGAAGCAGCATGCCCCTTAACCATTACCCAGAAGTCAGTACAATGGAAGTGCGGCGCAAGCGCCTTTCCCCTCGTCTGCCTCCCAAATTGATGTTGTGTACTCGACTCGTCCGTACGTATATGCCGAATTGTTTTACCGGTCCCATTTGAACTTCTCCAGAATCCAAAATCCAAAATTAGTGACGTCACTGAACACGTGCGTTTTCTTTAGTAACCGCAATGGTTACGGTGACGCGCAATGTATCGCATTCCCTTATGTTTCAAGCGTTTTTACTGACGCTGGCAACACCGAAGCTGATTCGATGGTTTTATTGTTATCAGGCAAAGGCGTATTCGCTTGTGCGATATTTTTTCGTAACGCCAACAAAACGATGGAATGTGACGGAGACTTGTTTAAAATCGATTCGGTCCGATCAAAATTAATTATCGATTTAACTAGTCATAGTGAGGCGACACGTGACCCGAATCGCTTCGAAGCAAACACAATGTGTTCATGTCTGATGCATATGAATTTGAATAATAGTTTATTATTATTAATATATGTATTATCATATGTAAATGCGTACGGACGATATAATAATATATTTAGTGTTAGGTCATCGAAAGCGCGTCATACGACCGTAATAGGTTGTCCACCGTCATTTTGTTGTACTGATTTATTTAAAAGACTTTTGTCTCGAATTAATTTATTTAATATATTTATTCGTAATTTTAAGTTTATTGAATTAATTCGCAGTATTATTATTATTATTATTTGGATCGTTTTAGTTATTATTTGGGACGAGACTTCGTTCGTGTACTTTAGTAAGTGTTACGTGATATATCTAGTTTCGTCTGTAACGTCATTTGTGATTTTAAACGTTACGACAATTAATATGATTCCTATTAACGATACGTTTTACACGTCTGTGATTTTGATGCCATTTTTATTTTTAATTTTAATCCCTAAATTAATTATTTTACGTTTCGCGTCCGGTGTGACGTGATGCCGTACGTGAGCGCGGTCTGTTTCAATGATTCCCTTCGAGTTGACAGATGATGTCTCTGACCGACGTCAGTGTGACAGTTCTGACTTTTGGCAACTTTGACGTTTCGATGCGTAGGCATCGTAAGCGATGACGTTTGACAAGTTTGACGTTTGTGTATTATGTCTTGGGCGTTCGAAGTGAAACCTAAGGTGTACCTCCTAAATTATAAGCCCGACCGCGAATATTCGCTGGTTTTCGTAACAATGACTGTGACAGCCGCTCTGTCTGTAAATAAAAAAAGAGAAAGGTATAATATAGTGTAACTAAAACTACATACTTTTACGATTTAAACCTTTTTAGTGCGGAGCTTATTTTTCACATATTGTGCAGAAATTGCTGAAGTAGGACTTTTAAAAAAATACAAAATATCGATACTAAATTCAGAGCAAAATAATTTAGAACTATTCGCGTGCTCTAAGACACGTCCGTTCAGGTCGATGCCTAATACCTGTACCTACATTAATAGAGTCGATCTATCGATTCAAGTATTCAAAGTGTCCGAACTAAAAAAAAATATTGCTTAGATGGGTGGACGAGCTCACGACCCACCTGGTGTTAAGTGGTTACTGGAGCCCGTAGACATCTACGACGTAAATGCGCCACCCACCTTGAGAGATGAGTTCTAAGATCTCAAGTATAGTTACAACGGCCGCCCCACCCTTCAAACCGAAACGCATTACTGCTTCACGGCAGAAATAGGCGGACCTATACGCGCGAACTCATAACACGTACTACCACCAGTAATTACGCAAATTATAATTTTGCGGGTTTGATTTTTACTACACGATGTTATTCCTTCACTGTGGAAGTCAATCGTGAACATTTGTTGAGTGCATATTTCATTAGAAAAATTGGTACCCGCCTGCGGGATTCGAACACCGGTGCATCGCTCAATACGAATGGACCGGACGTCTTTATTCTTTAGGCCACGACGACTTCTAAATCATTATTATCAAGGGCATCAGTGCCTTCTATCCTATGATAGTAAAAAAAAGTAAATAAATGGCTTTATCTTACAGCTTCGAATGAATCATTGAAACAAATCATTTAAGATGTACCTTCTTTATACCTACTTAGACTGATTTTAATGGATGTTTTTTTTTTATATAAATATATGTATATATATATATGTATATATATATATGTATATATAAGTGATCTCATGCAATGAGGAATGAATTCTTTATGTTTTTTGTGTTTGTTTTTTTTTATTTGTATTGTAAGAATAAGTGAGGATTCATGAAGAAGTTATCTAACTATTGCCTGAACCAAAATTTCGAAATGTTTTTGACGTAAATGATTTTGAAAACTGACCTTATTAAGTTTTAACCTCTTCAGGGATTATGGCATATATGAGTGTACGTTTTTTTTTAAATAATGTACAAATTTAACTCTACGCTAAATGGCCACATATTTGGACTTTTTTTTTTAAATTAATGGAATGAAATGAAAATATGAACGGAGTAAACAAAAAACTAATTAAATCAATTGACGTGACGTCATCTGGTTTTGATATGCATGGTGATTCCCAACGTTTTTTTATTGCCCTTGTAGGCAGACGGGCGTAGGGCTCACCTGATGGTGAGTGGTAACCGTCGCCAATGGACTTCAGCAATGCCAGGGGCAGANCTTTTTTTTTTAAATTAATGGAATGAAATGAAAATATGAACGGAGTAAACAAAAAACTAATTAAATCAATTGACGTGACGTCATCTGGTTTTGATATGCATGGTGATTCCCAACGTTTTTTTATTGCCCTTGTAGGCAGACGGGCGTAGGGCTCACCTGATGGTGAGTGGTAACCGTCGCCAATGGACTTCAGCAATGCCAGGGGCAGAGTCAAGCCGCTGCCTGCCGATTCTGGCCACTCTCTATGGAGTATGTGTAACTCTTTTCATGTAGAGCAATACAAACTCTACCCTCCGATGTTACCTAAAGCGAAAAAAGCTTATCAATTTCAGAGTTCAATATGAATGAAATAACAAAACCTCACTTAATTTTATGGATACGTTTTACCTAACTATAGTTAGCCCAGCTAAAAAAGCTAAAAATTTTGAAAATTGACAAGACCATCGGTTGACATTTTGGAATTGCTGTCACTGTCACGTACGAGGTGTGTAGGAGCAGATCCCTGTGCCGAAACGACCGCTAGCGAACGCGAACCAGAAACAATTTTGTTTTAGTACTGCTATATTGGTATATCAACACTTAGGGCTGTGCGGGTGAGTTTTTGAGGTGCAATTTTACTGTTTACAACTGGACTATGGAGGGTAGAGGTAAGTTGCACCGTCTTGTATAAGGTACAAGTTGAAAAAGAGTGGTAGCTTATGGCGCTATTTTTAAAATCCTTCCACATGCTATTGTGGCGCCACCTAATTGGCTGCTCCCTTTCAGCGGACACTTTCTAATACACTGAGAGGGTGCTTCTTACTTCTAACTTCCATATACAAAACTAAGCCTAAAATAATTGCAGTTCTGATATTTAATGAAGCCGGAGTGCAATAAGATCGTATCTCAATGCCTTGTGCGGTTTCGCGCGTTATTTACTGTCACATGTCATAAAAGTCATTTGAACTTTGAAGTAAAAAAAAAACAATAATTATACGAATACATATCGACGCTTGAAAGGCAAACGTGACTAAGCGACAATGCGTGAACTTTACAGTAGAGTAATTTATAGCTGAAATACCTGAAAAAAAATCTATTTTAACGAATCTAGCTGTAGCGTTGAAATGATTTTAATAGACCCAGAAATATTTTTTTTTTTGCGCATCGAATATGGTTATTGCCTATCATTTATGTACAAAGCAGTTATTGTCGCTTAGTCACGTTTGCCTTTCAAGTGTCGATATGTATATAATTGTTTTGTTTTGCCCTTATCCTGTCGACAATTAACGGTTCTACGCATCTGGTCGGTGTTTGGCTATGTGGTCTGTTAATGACATGGTCAAAAATAAAACGTACACTAGTCAATCTAAGAAAATGTGATACGCATTGAACGAAAACAACCGATGGCGCTTTTGTGTTGTATATTTATTTGTTTGTCTAGACTTAAAATTAAAATTGAATTTTAGCCAAAATTCGGTGCTAAATTAATGATTCGAATTGACTTAGAGATTGCCAAAAGAAAAGATAAAAAAAATGCATTTTTAGAAGTCTAAAAAAATTTTTTAAAACTCTTCGTTCTGTTATTTAAATTGTTCTATTTATTTTTAGATTTTTTTATTTTTATTTTTATTATGTGTGTTTTACGTCGTAATATTGTGTAAACTAAAAGCGAACGTTTTTTAATCAAATTTCAATATTGACATAGAGAAAATAAAAAATTAAAAAAAGTTTTATTTTTACTCTATCGAAATAGTTCTATTTTGTAATGAAATTAATATTTTAATATGAATTTTAACAAGATTATTTACTGTTATTGTGGATGGTCGCATTTAGGACTGCTAGCTCGGTAAAGGTAATAATTTATTTATAGGTACAATTTCGCTTTCGGTACATAATATTCGCCCTGCTTAGACAAGGTTACAAAGGCTATGTTTATTTCAAAGAATCTCATTAAATCAACAATTAATAATCTAATTCTCATTCACTTGGAACGAATGATAGGATATTTTTTTTAATTCACAATATGCTTCTAGGTTAAGTCTACCAATTATATTTAAGAATTGCAGTTTTGTACAGATGTTTATATTTTTTTGTTGTATAATATCTTTAATTAAATAGGATTAATTTTGTAATGAATATTATCTGTAAGACGTAATAATTATAAGTTTTAAATGCAATTTAAATCGAATATTTGTATGAAAAAAAAAAACAAGTGAATGAGATTGATTTAAAAAGAATTCAGATGAATGAATGAGTTAAGAACTTAATTTTGACATTGAAAATTAGTTTTAATTTTGATGAATCTTTCGTCTCTATTACGAGACAAGCCTATTTAAAACATTCCAATCCACCCGGTCAATTCGCTCATTCGTTCGTGTGGTGTCAAAATCACAGATTTTTCAAACGTTCTCGGGAACAATGTCGCATTTATTTTCTGTATGAGTTTTTTTTTTTTTTAATTTAATCTTAATACGTGTGTTTTTTTTGTAATTTTGCGTTTATGATTTTTTTTAATGGTGGGCGCGCACTATTTGATGTCATATCTAGAAAATGTGTGAATACAAATAATGTATTCAGATAATATCGATTTCCCCCCTATGAATTGTGTTTTATTTCGCACCCCGTTCCTTCAGTTTTTGTATGAAGTTTGCATTCGTGAAGTGGCGTAGCGAAGCTTAACTTGCGTCCCGGGCACAATACCTTTTTGACTTACCTATTTTAGACTATTACCTAGTGTTCCTTTTTTCTTTTTATTTACGAATTAAAATTTATTATATTACACTGGCACTAAATTTAAAATATATTTTGCTGAAATCAATTACATATACTAAAAATAAAAATTAGAGATTTATTTTTTGTTTTGCGGATTATTTGGCGCCTCTGTGAATAGCGCCCGGGGCATGATGCTCCCCCTTCCCCCTCGCTGCGTCACTGCATTTGTGTACAAGAATACAATATTCGTTCTTTTCAATTGTAAACCGTTCAAGTAATTCATTTTTTAAACGTACTGGCAGCTTCAGGAAATACTTCAATAATTCTCTGCACCTCGGAAATTTATTTAATCAATCCATAAATGTAAAGGTATCCGGATACATTTATCTTAGATTTTTTTGATAAACACCATCCTACTGTGATTAAAAACGAACTCACGATTACGAACATTTGTTTATTAGTCGAATGACACATTTTTTTTATTGCTTTGATGGGTTCACGAGCTCACGACCCACCTGGTGTTAAGTGATTACCTGAGCCCATAGACATCAACAATGTAAATGCGCCACCCACCTTGAGATATAAGTTCTATAGTTTCAGCGGCTGCCTCACCCTTCAAACCGAAACGCATTACTGCTTCACAGCAGAAATAGGCAGGGTGGTGGTACCTACCCGTGCAGACTCACAAGAGGTCCTACGACCAGTAACAGGGGCTACCAGCGAATACAGAGGGAAAAAATATATATATATCTTTAATTTCGAGTACCACCAAAAAACTACTAGCAATAAATTTTAGAATAATTGTATTTAAACGGAAATGTCACGATGCTGTGATAGAAACAATTTCAGAAAATAAAACCGCTAATTCAAAACTAAACGAATTAATCATGTCTATTTGTTGAATGATTAAAGTTCCATTTTCAAACTAATCGCAAAAATAACGCGCGATCAATAGATAGATGCACTAAAATGCAGTTGCACAGAGACTTTGTTTATAATTAAACAAAAAAAAACTACAAAATTATGTAAAATATATCTAATTTATTTACATCAGTCATTACAAAAACCTTACAATATTATATATTACAAAACACTTCTCTCCATATTTCAAATTAGAAGAAAACAGAAATAAAAACCGAAAATTAAATATTTCATTACAGTTAAACACATTCAAAATAGCTCTTGAATATTAAATAAGCAAATGATTTCGGAATTCATTGCTTTTAACACAACCTATCAATACTGGTGGTCAAATTGAGTGTTTTCAAACTTTAAGACCATTAGAATATGCATATATTTTCTTCACTCTTTACTTCTGATGTTTTCCTCTTTTTCAAGAACCTATTATATGCATTGAATAATAAAATAGATTTTTTTACCCATCAATTTGACCAAACTTGGTAGGAATACTCTAATTAGTTCATACATATATCGAGAACACAATGTCCTATAGATACTATTCCCCAACCTGACTTGACCTGCCTTGTCAGGTAATTCCAAAGTGTTACCAGGTCAGCAATCAGTAGTCGAGTTGAGAGCATAAGAATGCTTAAGTAATAACTTCACAGTTAACATATTATTACGTATATTGCACAATGACATTAAAAATACTTCAAAAGGGCACACATTGTGGTTCTCTACATTCTTAAATATACCGATGATATAGAAATTTCATAAATTTAAGATTTAAAAATCTTGTTAAAATTAGAAACAAAATGTTTGTGGACAAATTTAGTAGAAATGCATAGATTCACTGTATGAATGTTGTGGAGGGGAGCAGTTATTCACAGGACTTTTAAACCCAGAAAAAAATTAAGATACCCTATAAGTAAATCTTTATTAACCGTGGAAGACTAACGTCATAACAAATGTTATATATCTACATACTTATAACAGTGACCAGATATCTCAGTTTCACTAACTGTACTCCCCTGAACTGCTGTTATAGTTTGTAAATGGTACGGTATCTTGTGAGCTTCCTAGAGAGGTTTTCTTTTAGCTGAAAACTCACTACCAATTCTACCGTATAATAATGAACCACGCAGTATTTCATATTATAATCAGTATCCGAGCTCAATTCAAATGTGTTTAACTTTAAATGGTGTAAAAACATGAGAGAATTAAATACATTCCTTTAAATTTACTCATCAAAATAAAGTTTTGTAAATTACACAAAGTGTAATTTTCCANTAGAGAGGTTTTCTTTTAGCTGAAAACTCACTACCAATTCTACCGTATAATAATGAACCACGCAGTATTTCATATTATAATCAGTATCCGAGCTCAATTCAAATGTGTTTAACTTTAAATGGTGTAAAAACATGAGAGAATTAAATACATTCCTTTAAATTTACTCATCAAAATAAAGTTTTGTAAATTACACAAAGTGTAATTTTCCACTTTACCTTTCGATATTAATGTAATCGAGTACCGATCTGGTATAACTCAAGATTTATGCTACATACAACACAACAGGAATTGCAACATTGGTTTCACTATAGTGAACTAAAATTTTCATCGTGACGCATATTGGATCACTATTTGAATCATAAAGAGTGCTGTAATTTATTTATTTATTTAGTTCGCATATGAATGTGTAGTGTGTTTACCTTATAGTCAATTATCAGATCCTGAACTATAAAATGTAAAAATAGGAAGTGCTATCACACAAGCAAATTTAGGGGTTCGGATTGGCTTGCAATTTTATTTATTTAGCTAAATGGGTATTAAAGCTTCGAAGTGTAAATACTACTTTGAAGTATAGGTAATTATTAGGCTATGACAATGTAAATCCGTTAGAATTGTCTGTTTGTTATCTTATTAATGTTTGAAGAAAAAATTTTATACTGAGTAAAGCAGTTCATTACAGTTGCATATCGTAAACAGTATTGAAGACAATGATATTCCAGAAAATTAATAAGAAAATCTCTCCTGCAATGGTAGGTTTTGAAAAGATACTAGAGTATTAGTACTATCGCTATTTCTAAGATTATTATTTGAGTTGGTTAAAGTAACATTCAGCCCAGCAATGTCTTATGACATGAATTTCACAAATTATCATTCAGTTCATTTGGACTTTTTACAGTAAAATGATAACATAAACATATGACTACATAAATATGCATTACACAAGGAAAGAAGTGACAGAGCAGTGTGCTTAGTGAGAGTTCTTTTAACGTTCTCCATCGCGTAAAAGTTAACTCAACCTGGCGGCTAAACTTTCCTTTATAGTCCGTCGATTTGGAAGTTCACAAATTTTTTTTGTAGATAGTACTCATAAATAGAAAGCTTTTTGCAAAATTTCAAGTTGCGGAGACTCACGGTTTACGAGATATAATTTTTTAAAGTTTCATAAATATTGGAATAATCGTCAAGGTAGACGTCACAGTTGACGTTTCATGTTCCATTCACGGTAAAAGTGTATTTTATAAAATTTTATGTCATGTTTTTACCGAAATATATTTTACTTTTTTAATATATTCACATGGTAAATTTGTTGTAATAATGTGCACAGTAATTGTTGCTGTAATAAGCAATTATATTGACTTTTTTACACAAAAAGTAACAAAATTTACATTGTGAAATGACGCATTTTTTTTATAGCGTCTTATAACTGTCTGTAGTAAAATATCTTTTTAAATAAGATTAAATATAAAATAGTAAAATTGCTCGTGTTTTGGTAATAAAATTGCAATAATATTCGAAAAATATCGAAAACCGAATCAGAGCGAGCACCTCACATTCCACCTGGCTTGTCTGCCCTACGCCTAGTGTATATAAAAAACCGGAGGCGCGGAGAGAGAACTTACAGTCCTCGCCCGCTGTGACGGAGCAGGAGTGACCGTACTACGGCACGCAAGGGCGGAAGGGCTACTTTTCCCGCAGCGCCGGAGATAAGGCGGATTCAAACTTTAGCTCCCTTCGAGTTTGACTAAATAATGCAATTTTAATCTAAAAAATTAACCATGGATATCTTCATAATCATGGGGATCTGCGGCTTGGTGATGGTGCAGTGGTAAGCCCTTACACCCCTATCTCATCGACTCAAAAATAATGGACCATAATTGAGATTTTAACCCTATGTTGACTATATAATTATGTTGATATATTCTAACCTCAAAATATTAACCGTGGATATCTTCATAACCATGGAGTTCCACTTAGTGGGGATGGTGCAGGGGGTAAACCCTTACCCCCCACCCCCACCCCGACCCAAAAATCGAAGGACCATAAAGAAAAGTTTAGTCAGTAACAAGTACAAAGAAACCTAACAAAAATTTACAATGCATCACCAATAGTTTCCGATGATCTTACAATAGCTGTTCTTAACCAGCACTCATAAACCAATATTGTTCTGATCTCCACTAACTTAGAATATATTAGCAATGTAAATTTTCACAGTTGTTTATGACAATGCTGAGCTGAAGTTTAGAAGACATTCCATTTTGTATGATTCTTAGGAGAAATAAGTGTATAGAAACATTTAGATTAATTATGAAATAAAATTTGGACCGATAAACTACTTACCTAAATATTAGTACATGTACAATGGACATTATTTTATTATATCAAAAGAAGCGCTTCATTTTTCACATCACTTAGTTAAAGAGTCACTCTCACCCACCATTTATATTAACGTAGACTATAAATTATTTACAACTTATCAAATTTACACTATGTCGTTTATTTGGTCACATATTTCCAGTTTCCTCTTACAATGCACTTATCACGGAACACCGTTGTTCTTACGCCGTGTAGAAATCACACAAGACCGATCAGTAACCACACAAAATAGCACAGTAGTAACCATGTTGTTTGCTCGATCACAGCCTTTCACTCGTGCGTGTAGAACACGAGTTGTGGATTAGAATCATCCGGTGACATTTCCAATTGAACGTACTGTGGGGTCGTTCGTGCCGACTCATACGAATTCCCGCCGTTCCTTGATAATGAATTTCTTGATCTGTAAAAATATAAATTTTATAAATTTGAAATTTAAAATAGTTTCCAGATTTTCGCCATTTTATTTTTTAAAGTTAAACATTTGTGTATATAAGAGTGACAGAGTCGTCACGCAATACATTAAACCAGCCTTTTCCAAAGTGGGCGAT
Organism: Bombyx mandarina; assembly: GCF_003987935.1. The sequence continues at coordinate 57,764 of NW_021011521.1, read as the reverse complement.
AACGCCCCCCTGTGGGCGCTGCAGGTCTAAAGGGGGTAAGAGACTGAAAAAAATGGGGGTGTTGTGTAGAGACTTGGGAGGCGATTTGTAATTTCATCTAGAAGGATTCTTTGACACTAACTGAGTTCACGCTATAGTGGTTTTTAAAAATGGAGGCGCCGCTAAAAAGTAATTTATTCTCAAAGAGGGCAGTAGACAAAATAAGTTTGGGAGTTTTAGACTTTGACTGCATTGCTTCAATGTGAGTGACGGCATTTACGTTTTTGATGTCCATGGGCTCCGGTAGTCGCTTAACATCAGGCGGGCGCTGAGCTCGTTCAACCGTCTAAGCAATAATAAAAAACAACAGATATTTCTGTACTCACTTCGCTTTCGCGTGCGTTAGTATGTGCGACTTCAGGTTTGTGCTCTGAGCGAATTTTTTGTTGCAACCGTCGAAGGGACAAACGTACGGTCGATCTCCAGTGTGGATGCGGACGTGCGTTCTGGAAAAACAAAATAAAAAATTTCCCATAAGGTAACAGAAATTTCACAAAGCAAGCAACGAACGCATAAGAAATAGTACATAGTGCACCAAGGGAGAAAAGTTGGACATCTCATCCCGCGTATAAAAACAGTTTTACACTAAAAACAATATTGCAAATTACCCGAGCACCACAATGGCGGAGAATTTTAGGTGCGTGAGAGAAGACGTAGACACTAACGCGCATGCGCACTTGTCAGTACCAAGGGAGGAAAAGTTAGACTTTCTTCCCTGTACACTGGGACGAAAACCGAACTTTCAGCGAAGGTAGGAGAATAAATTTATTGATATTTTAATATTCAACATGTCTAAGTTTGTATTAAATTTTTATTATATCCTTTCTTATGCTTTTGATTGGCAGATTAAACAGCTCTCTTCATACAAAGTTTGACAAGACTAACTTATGTTACTTCTATACCCACTCCATACTTATACTTCACCCCTGAAGGTAAATCTCAGATAGTTTTCGCAGGTAAGATACTGTGGATATTTTTAGATTTGTGTGCCTAAGATTTGGCAGGTGGTCGGACTGTTATAGTGCACGGTTTCAACTTCTTTTAATTGGAGTCTACAGGTAGTCTCTAATGTTTACCTCGCTCTTGGTGCTCTCTGTTTATATTCTGAGAATGCAAACTTCACCTTTTCCGGACCTATTGGCTGGTAGCCTAAGAGGCTATTCCAGATACGCCCGGACGGGTAGGTGAGCTCACAGGCTCAAACTGAGTGAATCTATCACCGGATCGGAATCGCGATTTGGGAAGCTTCGGCGAGAAACTTAGTGGGCTGTGTCTATGGGTTACTTCGCTCATCGAGTTCAATGGAGACGGTGACCAGTTACATCACTATATAAATATAATACCATTTTTAGAGATTTTTTCTTAATACATTTAGCTGTTTCTTTGTAGCATGAATTAAAAATACTATTACGGACTTTTACAAATATCAGTCGTGGAAAAACTGACTCTAGAAAGCAATCGCTCAATGCGATAAACATACCTCAAATTAAAATCTAGTGAGAATCTCTTCCCGCAGCCCTCAAACGTACATTGAAAGGGCTTCTCTCCGGTGTGTACTAGCTGATGTCGTTTCAATTTAGAGCTTTCTACAAAGGCTTTTCCTGAAATAAGAATAATCATTATGCTGAAAAGAGTCCATATTGGTTTGCATTAACAGAAAACTAATAAATAAATGAATAGAGTTCAGTGTGCGTATCCATCTACCTTTCTGGAACGATTTAGATAGGCAGGTGAGTTTACATCCTACCTCAAGTTATGTACTGGATTCGTGAGTCGAAGCACCAAAAGTGAAAACTTTGAAAGTGTCTAGGAGCTCTAGGTGATTGCGAGAGCTCAAACACTACAATATGAATGACGCTACCCACTTCAAGACATGAGGTCCAAGTCGTCAATTGTGTTGCATATGAGTTCAGAGTTATATTAATTTATTAGGCAAACAGTATACATATTAAAATTATAAATCTAATTTAATGGTCTCAATACGATCATGGAGACGGCATTTAATAAATCTTATGACTTGGTTATGTTGCCCTCTAGTGATGAAATATAGACCCTCTCCACCGTGCTGCTGCGTGAGTCCGCAGGCTCAGCGATGCTCACCACATTCGGCGCACACGTGCACCCTCGGTCCGTGCGTGTGCAGATGCTTCCTCATCGCTGAATTGTCTCTGAACATTTTCGTGCAGCCTTTGTGTGGACATGCTAAACAAAATAAAAGATTCATTAAATACAGTAATTTTTATTAGTAGGTAGTAAGGGCATTGACATTTTTAATGTCTATGAGCTTCAGTAACCATTCAAAACCAGGTGGATTGTGAGTTCGTTCACCCAGTAAAAAATATCATCAGTTTTTGCAAATTGTACAGATAATTAAAGTTACTTTTACTGGCCAAAGTTTAGAACAATTTCAAGTTTACATGGTCACATACCACGGACATCAAACAATGCAAAAATAAACTATATTTATACAAAACAATTCCACTGAGAGCTGTGGAATATATATTGCCAATAGAGGAGACAACTACTATTTCTGCTGAGAAGTATTCTTGGGTTCCAGTTCGAAGGTTGGAACAACTGTTACATCATACTATTGAGATTTCGAGCTCATGTCGGTGGGCGGTATTCATGCTGTGATGTCCATGGGCAATTGTAGACCAACACCAGTAGTTTGTAATGCAACAGAAACTACATTACCTATTGTTCTATCTGACGTTTCTGGGGATGGTTTCTTTAGTCTGATCTTGTGTCCGGGCCGCGCGAACTCCGCCAGTTGCTTCGGATCCGATAAATCTAGACCTGGAATTATAATCACGTAATAATAAATAAATAAAATGTTAACTAGTTTCATAACATGTTTTAGAGTTTCTTAAGCAGCTGACGCTGAGGGTCAACAACCCAAGGTGTATTTCGTGGGAACTACCTACATTTCAAATTACTATGATTATTAAATTATTATAAACTAATATAAATTAGTATAATTATTATAACTTAATTATTAAATTATTAAAAAAATACACTCCAAAAACTTTTCATGTCCACATGAAAATCTATGCGGCGAACTAGAATAGCACCCCCATTTCTCCCCATCTGTGTGGCGAGACTACTAGTTTTCCCAGAGAAAGTGCAGCAACGTTCTCTGAGTAATACACCAGTGGTATCTACTGGTGGCCAATTGTCCTAAGGCTGTGACAAAATAGTCAGTGTTTCCCAACATTGATGCATTGTATATTCCGTCTATCTTACCCGGCATAGATTCGTTTCCTAATATATTCTTCTTCCCAGTCATGTACTCTGTGTAGTCAGGGTCTGGTTCAGGATTTGACGTTTCATCTGAAATACAAGTAAGTATATTATTTATTAGCTAAGTAGAATAATAATTAAAAAATAATCACTTATCCCTTGAAGACTGTCAATGTCTGTAATGACAATGTTTATTTCCAAAGATCTTACATTACAATTAAAACTGAACTCACTACACACTAAATACAAGGAACAAATCAAATTTAAAACAGAACAGTCATATAAATCTTCAATAATAATGTCTTATCAGTTCGGGAACTGTTGTCTTACCATCGTCTTCTCCTGTAGCCCACATGGTGACTGAGAACTCTCCCTCCATTGTCCTGATCTGGACCTTCTTCTGTTCCCACTTTCTAGTGGTGCCCCTGGTCGCGCTCATACCGTCCATTAACCCCATTGGTACTTCACCTCAAAAATCAGATTTGTTTTTTGGATATTGTTGTTTCGTTTAAAATCCTGGATTTTAGTTCTTAAGTCAAATCCTTATTGTAAGATTTAGTATATAAATTAACGAGTTTACGCCCCACCAGCATAAAGTTGATATCAGTCCAGACAGACTTGCTGCTATATTGAGACATGAGGTTAAAATTTCAATGTTATTTGTATTGGGCGTTTCGCCCTTTAATCCGGAGGTCACGAGTGCTTCCCGGTAGATATAGGCACGAAGGTACCTACCCTTGTGGCTACGCCCTCTCACGGTATCTGTAGTATTCCAGTTGCTGGGTAACTTTATTGGCCACAAATAGAACCAGTAACAAAAACGTAGCATACTGACTTAGGGATTCTGATATGCGCACTACAATCTGTAGATTTTCCAGAATGGAATCCCGATGCAAACCAAATGGATACAGAATGCTGGATATATATATAATACATACCTATTGGCATTAGATGTTGTATGTTGCTCGATATATTATTAGCTCTAGGTCTGCTTCGATTTGTCCTGCAACAACGTAAAACATAGGTTCTTAGTCTTTTACGATCAGCGCTTCATTATAAATTTGGTAAACACACCACAGTCACCAGTTTTACTGGTGGTATGACGTCTTGGGTCTGCACGGGTAGACACCACCACCCTTCCTATTTTTGCCGTGAAGCAGTAATGCGTTTTGTATCGAAAGGAAAGCCGTTGTACTAAACTGAGATCTAATGAGTTTTAGTTGTCTCAAAGTGAATGGCGGATTTTTCGTTGTAGATGTCTATGGGCTCTGGTTACCACTTAACACCAGGTGGACCGTGAGCTAATCCAACCACCTACGCACTAAAAGAAAGTCATTCACTACATGTGTGACATTACAAATATTTTTTTATTTTATTGTCCCTGTAGCTAGTCGAGCATACGACATGGTTACCGTCGCCCATGGACTTCAGCAATGCCAGGGGCTTAGCCATGCCGCTGCATACCGTTACTCTCCATAGGCCTCATTTGAAGAATGACATGTCATTGCGCTCGGGAAACACCGTGGAGGGGGCTCATTCCAATGCCGGATGGTATGTGACAAAAATAATCTCTGGAAACGCACTGTGGATGAACGCAGTGGCTCCAGGTAGTATGGATGAACTCTACTGTCCTTCAGACTAGGACTCATGACTGCTCTGTGGTTAAGATATAGACAGTAATAACCCTTATAGGTTCATAATACACAATAGCAACAGTAATTTTGCAAATGTATTTAAGTAGCTTTCAAAAACGATGTATAATTTGTTAATTTAGTTATGATTCTTCCATCAAACTAGCAGTTCATAATGGTTATCCTCTATATCATCCTAGAAAAAAAGCGTCACTAATTCTAAGAGAAAATATTAACATATCGACGCTTGAAAGGCAAACATGACTAAGCGACAATGCGTGAACTTTACAGTAGACTAATTTAAAGTGGAAAGACCTGAAAACAAAATTTATTTTAACGAATCTAGCTAGTAGTTGCAGGATTGAAATGATTTTAATAGACCTAGAAATATATTTTTTTTGCGCCTCGAATATGGTTATTGCCTATCATTTATGTACAAAGCAGTTATTGTCGCTTAGTCACGTTTGCCTTTCAAGCGTCGATATATTCATGTTTGTCTTCGAGTCTTGCCTTAGACTTATATCAATGAACCACAGCACTATAATTCGAGCAATTTAATTACCTGTTGCTGGTGGAAGCAGAATCCGTGTAGAGAGGATCAAAAGGATTCTCACCAGCTGATGTCAGGACTTCTTCTCCAGATATACCTGGTAATACAACCTCTTCACTCCCAACTGGAAAAAGGTTACATTATCGAACAACATATACATAATTATAATCTTCCACCGAATATAGCTTGATAGATCTTGCAACAATTAATATATTATGTGCAATAACATTATTCAATATAGTTAGTGAATACGTCGATAGTGAAAGTGGTTTTAATTTCGGATCCACATAGGAACATGGGTAGATCCATGTCCAGTACTCAGTGTGCGTAGTGCAATTTTTTTTATTTTTTTCACACAGAGCACACAGACCTGTTTCTTTTAATCATCTTTACGCACTCAATTAATAAGGTTTTGTACATTTTATGGGATGTGTGTTCTATTCAATAATGGATATAACTACAGTACTGACAGTTCTGGAGAAGTAACCCTGACTTTCAAAGAGCTTTCTAGCAAACCACTAGCAGAATACATACTTTCTTCCAGATGCTGCATCCCAATGACCTGTTCTTCAACCTCTTCATATTGATCATCAGTTATGTATTCCTCATACTGGCCCGTTTCTATTTCTTCATACTAAAATTTAACAAGTTATTTTCATTACTTTACACTGGAAGTCGATTGGTCATGTTGTAGGCAAGAGTCAGTCACACAGTGGCCTGCAACTTCTAGGTGTGGCATGCAGAACACATTTAAAAGTCAGGGACGTCTTAAACTAGGATGGGGCCCTTGGGCACACAAGAATTTGAGGCCCTTTTGGAAAGTAAAAAAAGCGAATTATAATAAGTTTTTTTACTGAGTATGACCATTTATTATAGGTAATCAAATACAGTATGATATAATATGTCATTAATGATATTAGAATGCTGCTGGTTTTTCGGTTACGATTTCGATAACGGTTTCTTTCGGGATTTCTGTTGAGCAAAATCTTCTATTATAGGCATAGTATATGCCTTGTAAATACCTTCTGATTACTGATTTGTGAAAAAAGTGTAATGTGCCCGATAAAAATATTTTGAGAATAAACGTGTGAGAGAAATTGTCGGCCTTTCGGGGCCCCCTGAGAATGGGGGCCCTAGGCACGGGCTCCGTGTGCCCTTATGGTAAAGACGGTATTGTTAAAGTCTCATAACAAAAAATAATAATAAGGAAATATTTAAAAAATATTTAGAAACTATAAATATGAAAAAATTTGCTAATTTATTTTTTCGGGAATCTTCACGGTTAACATTTCGTTCATTTGGCCTGCTAATTCGTGTCGTATTTTTTGGCCACATATCTAAGCTGGACAGCCTTGGTTCACACCATTAACTTTGCTAATTATAAACTGTAAAACATGCAATAAGTTCATGTTTCCTTCAGCATAAATTCAATAATCTGGTGGTGGGACCTCTTGTGAGTGCACACGGGTAGGTATCTGCCTATTTTTGCCGTGAAGCAGTAATGTGTTTCGGTTTGAAAGGTGAGGCAACCATTGTAACTATACTTGAGACCTTAAAACAGATCTCAAGGTGGGTGGCGCATTTACATTATAGATGTCTATGGGCCCCAGTAACCACTTAACACCAGGTGGGCTGTGAGCTCGTCGCTAAATATTAGGACCGTAGACATCACATTGTGAACACCACCAGCTAACTAGAAACATGAAGTCACAGTCTGAATTGTTTTGTTGTGATGATTGTTTTACCATTTAGACTAGTAGAAAGGAATACTCCTTCACAATCAAACACATGATGTATGCATAGTTATCAGTTTAGTTTTGATGTCTCTGAGGGCTGGTCTCAGCCATGAAATGACTTTTCTGCATAAAGTGGGAATTCTCAGCTGTGAAGAATGTAGTTTTTAGACTCTATAAAAGTTACCTTAACACCAACTTGAACTTGATCATCCCCGTCTATTTCTATAGCTCCATGAGTGCCAATTTCCACTTCACACATAATCTCTTGATTCATCATCTTGATGGAGCCCTGGAATTACCAGAGTAAGGATTATATAAATTTTTGGAACACCTTCACAAAATGTATTAATTCCTTTTTTATCACATTAACTATAATTTAATTATTTTCAGACTTTATCTAAAAAGGAGATTCAATAGAATGTTTTTTTACGTTATTTATGTGAATCTAAACACCAATCATAATTTACGAATTATATAATGGATGATCATTAGAGGAAGAGGTAGACCTAAGAAAAAATGGTTGGACAGCATGAAAGGCTAAAGGAAGAGGGGAGTGAGCCAAGAAATGATATGAGAGGAGTATGGAAGGAGAAAACATGTTGCGCCGACCCCAGGTGACTGGGAGAAGGGCAGGAGAATAATGATAATGGATGATCATTTTAAACGAATACCTGTTGCTAGCTCTTCACTATATTGACCACAAATGATGTCACTCATATTCAGAATTGTTAAGTGGCATTAAAAAGGTGTCTTTTTCCAAATGGGTATGGAATTTTCTTCAAAATAAATCTACATGGAAACCATAAGCTATTAATGGCTATTGGATACAGGCCATACTTTATTATGGCTATTGGGTAATCTATTATACTGATTATTCATTATGAGGCATCACAGTATGAAGGGTCAAATCAGTCATAATAATAACACTTAAATGCATGTTTCAGACGAAAATAAATCCACAAACAGGACCTGCTAATATTTATCAGCAGTTAGAGGCAATAGAGCTACATTTTTACATAGAGATACATGTTTAACAATAACATAAATCTATTATTATTTTGAGAAAGAGCCATACTTTATGTTTTTTATAATACAAAGAGGATATTATATTACGAAAATAAGTAATATTTAAATAATCTATTTCAGACCTCTAATGCTCGCTCATTTAGTTATATTAATACTAGTGTTCAATACAGAATTTAATTTATATAGTAATAAGACCCAAAAGTGACCCTATAGTTTTTGCCTATGAAAACCATAATAACTTAATAAAAGTATTCATAAATAGTCCAAGAAATGTTTTAATTAATTAATTAAATAAAGTTTCTTCATAAGCCAAGACAACATTAATTCACTAATATCACTAAAGATACTAACACTAATTTTTTCTTTAATTTTTGTCACATCTTCTAGATACATATAATTTTTATTATTCTATAATGAATTATATATTTCAAAAATTATTTTCATATATTAAAACATTGTATTAAGCTAATTATTATATTTTTCCGTAGTTAACATTTTATTACAATTTACATAGATCTGGGACTGTTTCATGTAATGTCATTAATATAAAATAAGTTCTAATTCAATAAAGAAACAAAAAAACAACAAGTCATCATTATACATTATTTATAATCATATTAATGTGTATCAATATTAAACAATGCATAAGTAGATAATATTCAGTTCTATTATCAACAAAAAAAAAAAAAAAACAACATCCATTGAATTTATAAACAGATGTTCGCGAATTCAATTGTAATTAAAACAAGACGATAATTTTTTAATGGAATATACGTCATCGAGCCGAATCGTTTTCTCATTTGAGTTGTATCTCGGTAACAATAGCTTTATTTTAATTTGTAAATACATAATTAACAATTTTATTGCATTAAAGTACAGAGTGGAAAAATTCATTGTTGACAACCGTCCGTATTACCGGCCGGGTGAAACTTCCCGTTTTTTTTAGGTATTTATAAATTGACCACGCCACAATCGTAACGTAACTCACTTCCACCTTTTGACCTTCACTCACACGCCCTTAAATAGAACCCTGATTTGTTAATAACACGAAAATATTCTAAACACTTGTTACTCGTACGTCAAAAACTTAGATGTTTTCGAATGAAATAATTTACCTGTATTTATCTTGTAACAAAAGCTCCGCCAGACCCCAGGAGACAATTATGTATAGACGAATTGGCACTAAATTTTTTAAAGCTGTTATTACCGCAATCGACACCACTGTTTTCACTGAAAAAAAGTTCGGTAATTTGATTGAAAAATATTTGAAATTTACGCGAAAATGTTTATAAAATATGTCTGACTAAACATGGCGTCCAAAGATGTCCGACCAAATTCAATATGGCGTAGGAAAATGGACGCCCGTACTTTCAGCCGCTCTCAGTCGAGAACTCTGTAAGCAATAAGGGATAAAATCGTACTTGTCAGCTGTCACTGTCAGAACATTCAGTGCTACCATTTATTGTCAAAAAAAACATTTTTTAATTCATAAGAACAAAATGTAAAATGAATAGGTAATAGTGCTGTTTTATGTATAAAAATTGTTAATTTTATTCTAGCTCATACTAAAATAGTAAAACAAAGGATTGTTGTTATTTGGGTTGGTTGTGATAAAATTCAGTTTTGCGGAAATTATCTCACGTTAACGACAAAAATTGTGTTAAATTTGCCTCTTCCTTGATTAAGTTGTAGTCCGTGACATAAATTAGTATCCATAACCAGACCATTTGAGATTTAATATATAAATATAACTTAGCTTAAAGAAAATAATTTTAAAATTTGAAATGAGATAGAAGTCGTAATTGCCAAAAGCTTAAGACACCCAAAGCCCCGATTCGTATCCAGCGATTTCACTGTGCGGCATTCAATCCCCTCAGGCAGGTACAATTTTTTAAATGAAATACGTACTTAACCAAATGTTCTTTTTTTTTAATGCTTATATGCGTAGACGAGCTCACAGGCCATCTGGTTATTAAGTGGTTACTGGAGCCCATAGGCATCTACAACGTAAATGCGCCACCCACCTTGAGATATAAGTTCTAAGGTCTCAGTACAGTTACAGCCACTGCCTCACCTTTCAAACCGAAACGCATTACTGCTTGACCGCAGAAATAGGCGGGGTACTTACCCGTGCTGACTCACAAGACGTCCTACCACCAGTAATGTTGTATGTTCTCGTTCACGAATGATTTAGATGATGAAGAAAATAGCATCGTCTAATAATAAATCAAACCCACACAAATCAAATCATGTTTTTGACGAAGCATGTTGCTGATAACTTTATTTCTGTAATCTGACGAGGCATGTTGCGGATAATAACATGTACTTTTAGGTTAGGAATATTGTGTTCTTTTTTTTTAATAAATTATTAAGTAATTAAATAAAGATAATAATAAAAAAAAAAAAAAATCAAATCATATATTTTGCGTAATTACTGGTGTTTGAGTAATTTGTGGGCTTGCGCCGACCTCAACTTGCCTATTTCTAACGTGAAGCAGGGTTTGAAGGGTCGGGTAGTCGTAAAACTGAGATTTCGAATTCATGTTTCAAGATGGGTGGTTGACATTAACGTTGTTTAACGTCTATGGGCTCCGGTGACCACCATTAGGCGGGCTGTGAGCTCACCCCATTCATCTTGGCCATAAAAAATAACGTCACATAAATAATTTAAAAAAAAAACAGTATAAAACAAGCTGCAAAATGTCGATATTGTCATGGCAACTCAATTTTTTCAGTTCTCCCTCAGTAGCGACATCTATTCAATTCGATCTTATGACCTGGAAGTTAAGCGTTACAGCGCCACCTGATGGCGAAAAATTAGCGACACGGATTAACGAGTTTTCCACTTCCTGTGATTATTTAACCAGTTTCCAATCCCAAACAGCTGTTTTTAGTTCAAAATTCAGGATGGCTGTGCGTTTGTTAACTAAATTGAAGGTTTTGCCTGATGTGCGCGGGTCTGTGAATTTCAGCTCGAAAGCAGCGCCCGCTACATTATCGGATTTCGATGTCCAGCACAAGACTCCCGTTATCAGGAAACAGAAGCTGATTCCTAAGGCGCAATACGGCGGTCGTCACGCGGTGACCATGCTCCCTGGAGGCGGTATCGGTCCTGAGTGCATGGGATACGTTCGCGACATATTCAAGTAAGTTGACCTTTTTGATGCAGTGCCAAGTTTTGTGAACTCCCAGGATAAAATTCTTCGGAGTAAGGATACATTATGGGCCTCAAGGCCAGTGTTTCGTAAATATCTCCAGCTTTTTTAGTAGTACAAAGCGAATAACAACGGATATATTTTTTGAAGGCTGCAATTTAGTTGTAGAACCCAAAAGTGTGATAATTTCAAGAGTATCAGGTTCTGAAGTTCTCTCCGTCAGTGCTGTAGAGACAAAAAACACTAGCTGATTGCTCTCTTACTCCTGAATGCACTTGGATTTCAATCTGTAGATGTTAAATGAACTCCTTTTTTGTTCTATATGGGTTAAGGAGCTCACGGCCCATCTGATCTGAAGTATTGGCTGGAAAATAATTATTATAATATAATTGAGATAAGTTGAAGTCTCAATTGTATGTTATAATATAACATCTATGTTTGTAATGTCGCAAACCAGTCTTATTTTTGTGTGCAAGAGTGGGACTTTTGTTGGGTCGCGAAACTCATGTTGTAATGGCTACTGGCTCCGGTAACCAATTAGCACCGGTGGGTGGTGAGCTAGTTCACCAATCTATGTTATAATAAAGGAAAATGTAGCTTACGAACAGACAAAGCAATAGAAACAAGAATATAATTTACAATAAAATAATTTTAACTTTTATTTGTGAATTATAACAATAATGGGTTAATTGTTCATCATTAGTAGCTCTTTTATACTAAAATTTACACAATTACACAAAACACCTATACGAGCATAATCATAGAAATTCTACTGTGGTATACAAAATATATTTTAATATCGGTGATTTTATTAAGAAAGTAGAATAAAAAAATAACTACTCTAATAACAACACTAATTTAATTTGATAAATTTACACAAACTTCAGAATAATTCATAAAGAAAGTTAGTAATACCTACATGGTATAATTGGGGTTGCCTAGTTTTGTGAAATGAAAAATTTAATACCCCTCAGAAAAGAGGAAATGATTTTAGTCTGAAATGAAAAATAATTCAAACATGTTTTAGATACATCGGTGCTCCTATTGACTTCGAAGTGGTGGACATTGACCCAACGATGGACAATGATGATGATGTCCAATATGCTATAACTACCATTAAGAGGAACGGTGTGGGGCTAAAGGTAAATAGTTTTATTTCGTGAAACATATGTAGAGTAAAATCAAGATCATAATGCAGCAATCTGTATTACATAACTACCAAGCTACAGAATTACATACATACATGTGTGCATAACATCCATTTATTGACGTAATAAGCAGCTCATAAACATTCCACATTAATTGACTCCAATCTATATTTATCATCTCCTATGTTTGTGTTTTCTTACATATATGGAAACAAGAGTAAATAGAGTCTAATTTTAATGCCACATATATTTAATAAAGATGACCTATCAGTTCAGCAGTCAGCAGCTCTCACTGCTATGCTAAGGGTCATTTGTTTGATCCCCATTTTGTACAATCATTGAAGTGACGATGTTCCTTTGCTCGATTCTTCTTCTCCTTAGTCGCATACTTCATTGCTGAAGGTCGTGTCCCTGAAAGCCCTTCGTGGCTCTTTGTACCATAGGCTTCCATTTCCCTCGGTTTTCGGCCTCTCTCAGGGCGGTCACAAGAGAGACTATACTGTTGTGTTTATGTAAGTATGGGACAGTCTATGGTTCTCATTGAATCCTAGTTAGGAGAAGAATCACATTCAAGCTGAACGAGAAGAATCAACATGAAATTAGGCTTATTACTTAACACTTCAGGTGTGAATGTAATCAAGATTGGATGATGTAGGCTTTAATCAGGGTTATTGACGACTACGTCAATTTGCCAATCAATTCTGAATGAAATTCCATAAATTTATTTCATTTGAAATTCAATGAATAAAATACTGTAGGTTTTGTATGAAATGAAATGAATTCTGAGTAAAATGGTGAGAATTTACTAAGAATACAATAAATATAATATCTTGCAGCAGGCTATCATAGAACACAATATATTTGACAGATACCGGAACCTCGCTAATGACATTTTCATGATACACTTGCGAATTTACAAGTTTCGTACAATAACATTCGACTATCAAAGCTACCGCACACTCGTGGTTAAACATAAAACTGGAAGATCTTACTTTTGTCAGTAAACCTCCGGGACCTTAAAAAATACCAAATTTTTTTTTCTCAGGGCAACATTGAAACCAAAAGTGAGGCAGCCTATGTGACGTCACGCAATGTGGCTCTCAGAAACGAACTGGACATGTATGCTTACATTCTGAACTGTAAATCTTACCCTGGCGTTGCGACCAGGCATAAGGACATTGATGTTGTTATTATCAGGTAATGATGAAACTCGCTATTAATTTTAAATTGGTGCTCTCATCTGAGTATTACTTGCATATTATATATTTTAGAGATATTAATAATTTTATAATATTATAATATTAATTGTGGAGTTTAAAATCAAGAAATTCTCTATTGAAAATATCACAATAGTAATAGACATTTACAGTTTTTATCAATTAAATGGCAGTCTGAGCGTGCATTACATAAGGTTATATAAATAATTATAATTAATTAAATTGATAATACACAAATAAATGGACATATTACTATATCGGAAAGCGATAGTGTAATAATCGCATTGTACAAATGCACGCGCATGCATGGTCGTCTTTCGGAAAAAAATGTCAGACCCACAACAAATGTGTATTGTTGGAAGAATCAAAAACTAAGGAAATCATCATTTACCGCCTCACAGTTTTAAATTGCGCGGTTTGCCATCCCTAAATTTATTACTGGTTTTATTTTTTACTGGTATCCCTATTTTGCCTATTTCTGTGTTGAAGCAATTACTCGCACCAGTTTCAAAATTGGAACAGTAACATCAGATGGTCGGTGAGCTCGTTCACCTATCTATGCAATAGAAAAACAAAACATGGGCCACATTACATTAAAGTATTTATTTTGGTATTGGTGATTTGTAGATATAATTGAAGTCGTCGTGGCCTAAAGGATAAGACGTCCGGTGCATTCGTATGTAGCGATGCACCGGTGTTCGAATCCCGCAGGCGGGTACCAATTTTTGTAATGAAATACGTACTCCACAAATGTTGACTTCCACGGTGAAGGAATAACATCGTGTAATAAAAATCAAACCCGCAAAAATTATAATTTGCGTAATCACTGGTGGTAGGACCTCTTGGGAGTCCGCACGAGTAGGTACCACCACCCCGCCTATTTCCGCCGTGAAGCAGTAATGCGTTTCGGTTCGAAGGGTGGGGGGTAGACGTTGTAACTATACTGAGACCTTAGAACTTATATCTCGAGGTGGGTGGCGCATTTACGTTGTAGATGTCTATGGGCTCCAGTAACCTCTTAACACCAGGTGGGCTGTGAGCTCGTCCATCCATCAAAGCAATAAAAAAAAATAAAAAAACTTTTACGATTCAAACTGGCGTTTATTATTAACAATGCCCGTCCACGTGTAGCTGGAATAGACCATTAGGCTACATTTTTAGGATTGTTGGACAGTTTTCATGTTTGCAAATGTTTGGGATGTTATTTGTTGATATTTTAATATTGTGCTAACTACCCTCAAATTTTCTACTTTTGTATTCACACAGAAAAAACTTATAGATTTTTGAGGGCCGGAAGCTTGTTTGATTTGGGTTTAGTCCTTAGCGATAAGAGCATTCCAGATTCAGAAAATATACTAAAAGTAAGTAGTTGTATTCTATTTTATAGATTAAAAATAAATTTTCAGACAGAACACAGAAGGTGAATACGCTATGTTGGAACACGAATCCGTGAATGGTGTGGTTGAGTCAATGAAAGTGGTGACAGCTGACAACTCAGAGAGGGTGGCCAGGTTCGCCTTCGAATTCGCCAAGAAAAACGGCAGGAAGAAGGTATTAATGGATGTCACTTCAATACTTTTTGCCTAAGGGCTAGTACACCTTGGCAGTCCTTATAATAAAGTGGTGCAAATAATACTTTCTGAAGTATTTTATGTAATTTTCTCATAAGCTAAATTCTATGGATACATATTTATGTCCCTCTAGTGTGAGTTGATTACTGACATAGCCCGGTGGATTGTTAAGTTGAAGTGGCAGTTGGGTAACATACATTGCTTATAGAAAAGTTGGTCGCTGATATCTCCCACAAGATGGATCGATGATCTGTTGATGGTTGCGGGAATTTACTGGATGCGGGCAGTGCAGGACTGATTGTTGTGGCTTTGAGGGCAGCCTGTGCCTAGCAGTGGACCTCTGTGGGTTGTTTTTTTTTCCTGCCTATTCTAGTAACCTCCAGGGGTTATTCTAGATTCACCGAACTAGTAGGTGAGCTGGCGGGGCTCTCAAACCTGACGACGTTGCTAACACGGACCCTAGCAAGAGGCGTGCTTCGCAGAATCTACCACCGGATCGGAAACGCGACCCACTGAGAAGATCCGGCGAGAAACTCAGTGGGCTGTGTCTGAGGGTTAATTTACTCGCCGAACCCTTCGTCGCAAGCGACGGGTTCGACGAGAACGATGACCAGAGTGTCGATAGTACCAATGGTAGTGCTCTGGCTTTTTGTTTAAATTCATATTTCAAACCATTACAATGCTAACGAGGTTTTCATTTCTTAATTTCTCACCTTACATTCCAGGTGACAACCGTTCACAAAGCCAACATCATGAAGTTATCCGATGGCTTATTCTTGGAGACGTCACGTCGGCTCGCCAAGGAGTACCCGGACATAGAACACAACGATATGATCATTGACAACTGTTGCATGCAGCTCGTCGCAAAGTCAGTACAACTAAAATTAATAAATAAAGAATACTATCATATTGACATACAAATTTCAAGGCCCAACTATTATCAGAGCTCATAGACATAATTCTGTGAATTTTACAATCCATCGCACATACAATTGATCGCAGATATATATATTTTTTAATTGCCTAGTTGGGTGGACGGGCTCACGGCCCACCTGATGTTAAGTGGTCACTGGAGCCCATAGACATCTATACGTAAATTCCGCCACCTATCTTGAGGTATGAGTTCTAAGTACGATAATACGGTAATTTATTTATATTATGTCTTTTACGTTTACGCGTACCTTCGCCATTGATTCTTCAGAGAGCGAGTAGCAAGTGGCTGCGAGAGGCCTGAGAGACTGATACTTTTCATACCAGTAACGTTATTTACATCGGAGCTTGATCGAGTTTCAATAGTAATATTAACACATTTACTTTTGTTATAGACGCTGTATAAGAGTAAAAAGTTTCCAAAATTGTTAATTGAATCACTTAATTAGATTTCTGTGGTAGTTTCCTTGCTTCATGTATGAAAATAAATAATAGTTTTAAAAAACTCACAAAATACGCTTTTATAGAAAATTCAACTACACAAAATAGAAAATAATTTGAATTAAAAATAGTGTATAAAAAATATTATATTATTGTATAAAAGCGTGGGGTGCATGGCATGGCATAAGTAGTTATAAATATTTTATGAACAGATATGAGCAGAAGGGTTATTTTGATAATATCCTGAAAACCACCCCATTTTCTATAATAATATTATAAAGAGGAAAGATTTGTTTGTTTGTTTGTTTCGAATAGGCTCCGAAACTACTGGACCGATTTGAAAAATTATTTTTCCATTAGAAGCCGACATTGTCCCTGATGAACATAGGCTACTTTTTTTTATTTTTTTTTTATTATTTTTTTGGTTTCCGAAGCGAAGCGAGGGCGGTTCGCTAGTTTTCTATAAAAGCGTATTTTGTTAGTTTTTTTAAACTATTATTAATTTTTAATTTTTTAGTTGAATTTCAATTTTTTCAATTTTTTTTTCATTATTTTTTTAAGTATTGTATTATCATCGGTCCTTAATCCGACGTTTGAAGGGGCTCAAAATCATGTTCAATGATTCCGTTACAAACATTCATACATACGTCTGAAGCTAATAAAAGCGTATTAAAAAAGCTTTAACTGTTACGTTTGTTTTATTCGCAGGCCACACCAGTTTGATGTTATGCTGATGACTAATCTGTACGGGTCCATCGTCTCGAATGTGGTCTGCGGGCTGTTGGGCGGCGCCGGTCTGCTCTCCGGTAGGAACTACGGCGACCACTACGCTGTATTTGAACCTGGCACTAGGAACACAGGTACGGTTTGAATCTAGATATTATACGAGTGATATTGGCTTTTTGGTTTTGGCCTGCGGGTGAGCGATGATTAATCGACTTCGAAGAGGTAGGAGGTACTACAATTCGACTGTATTTGTTGAAGTGAAACTTTTTTAGGCGCGTTGAGCGCGTGATCTTTTTTTATTGCCTTTGTAGGCAGACGAGCGTACGGCCCACCTGATGGTGAGTGGTTACCGTCGCCCATGGACTTCAGCAATGCCAGAGGCAGAGCCACGCCGCTGCTTACCAAAATCGTGTCATTGTCTGAATATTGTCTTCAAAAACGTTTTAAAGGTACCGCCATCGCCGGGAAGAACATTGCCAATCCGATCGCCATGATCAACGCCTCCATAGACATGCTGGAGCATTTGGGGCATCAGTTCCACGCGTCGCTACTCCGCCGCGCCATAAACAAGACGATCAATGTGGACCGCGTACTCACCCCAGATTTGGGCGGATCTAATACCTCCACAGACGTCGTGGGCGCCATCTTACAAAATGTCGGACGCTGCTAGTGTTGCCATATGTAAATGCCGTTTTACTGGTGGTAGGACAGTGAGTCCGCGCGGGTAGGTACCACCACCCCGCCTATTTCTGCCGTGAAGCAGCAATGCGTTTCGGTTCGAAGGGCGGGGCAGCCGTTGTAACTATAGTTGAGACCGCAGAGCTTATGTCTCAAGGTGGGTGGCGAATTTACGTTGTAGATGTCTATGGACTCCGGTAACCACTTAACACCAGGTGGGCTGTGAGCTCTTCCACCCATACAAGTAATTAAAAAATAAAAACAGACCATAGACAAAACGTGACACGTTACTCTTATGCAATCTATGCAGTTGTCAATTTCAAGCGTCAAAGTCGTAAATGAGGTAGAATTTTCGAGAATATTGCCGATGCGAATTATTTTCAGATTCGCGATTATGGAAATTTTATTTATTTATATATTTTAATCGAAAGGGTTCTTGGGACTTTTTTTATGTGTTACGCAAGAGCATGGACAACCCTTTGCTGCCAGGCTTGGTGATTAGTTACATTAGAAACATAGACTGGAGCATAGGTCGGTGGCTCTCAAAGTTTTTTGCGGCGTATTTTTTTTAACGATTTTAAAATTTGACTACACTTGTTTTATGATACAAAATACGCTAAATGTCAAATAGTTTATATCGAGAGGTGAAAGGCTGTTTGGTTTAAGCGACATTTCGGTTAATACGTCACATTTATCTTTATAATTAAAGTCTGTTTTATTTGGTATCAGCATCAACAGTTCGATGTTTTTAATTGAACTACAATTTAGTATTCAAATAACTGAAGAAGTTTTTTTGTCATGGTATTTTATATAATAAATTTGAAATGGCTCTCCTGTAAAGTTGCGAAAATGTCCTTAAACCAAATAGCCTTTTACCCCTCGATATCATTTCAAATATGTATTACCGAAATCACCAAGCTCTGTTTTGCTTTTAGCGATGAGAACTATTTCATTTTTTTCTTATCAAATTACATTTAAAAAGGTCTGCACCTACGTAATTTATTTATTTATTTTGAAGAAGTGCCAATCAAATGTCACTTTGACAATTGAAAGCTAGTGTGTGACGTGTTAGAAACAAAAAACTTCATCAAGTAGAAATTAGATCTGTCTTAATTTATATTTATACTATTATATATTTGTAGTAGTAAATTTTTTTTGTAATTTAATTACACAATTTAACCAGATACGCGTGTTTTTCGAGGTTCCTGTTTTTTAAATTACCCACCAAACAAGCTACCAGAAATTATAAATTGTTATTAAAACGTCAAAATTAATGATGAAACAACTCATTATAAATTTCACAGTACAGAAATATAACGCGTGAAATCCTCGCGTTATATGGGGGAATAACCGCGTTATACGAGGAACTGAAATCGCGTAATATGAAAATTCGTTATAAGAGAACCATGTTATAACGGGGATTACTGTAATCATAAAAAAATAACAAAACTCATGCCAGTGTTGATTTCGTCATTTATGAGAAGTAATGCGTGGGTATTTAGAATTGATGAGAGTTAATTGACCGACCTTCATTTTAATTTTTAGTTTGAAGAATTTTCTCAGTTGTTTAATAACAGGACCCGGATTTAATGTTGCGTATTTGATAAATCAAAATTTGTAAAATCGAAAGTGTTAGAAATTGTTTGAGCGAACGATCAAAATATTTATCGTCGGTTGATGACAGCTGTCAAAATTGACATCTGTCATTAAAATTTCAAAAGGGTATGAAAGTTGTACGAATTAATATTACGTCGATTAGTTTCATTGGTTACAGTTAACAAAAGAAAAAAAGTATTATGTCGTAGTGTTTAATGTTTATTTATTGTGTGAATGTAAATAAATAAAATTGTCGTTTTAATTTTGTATGTAACTCTGCTCTGATGGCGGGAGGTGCGATGATAAAAAAGAGATGAGGGGATCATCTCGAATAATTCCTTATAGCATTCCCCATGAACCATATGGTATAAAACACAGAGAGAAACGAAGTCCCTCCGCAGACCCAGAGGTTCCAAGCGATCCGTGAGAGCAGGACTATCGACCATCCGAGCAGCCCGTTTCTGTATGAAATCAAATAGAAGTAGCTGGTATTTGGGAGCCCCAGCCCAGAGGTGAGAGCAGTACTCTACGCGAGGTCGGACCTGCGCTTTATAAAGCGCAAGTAGCGGTATTTCGGTATTTCACGGCGGTATTTCACGCCTGGACAGAGGTCCAGGCGTGAAATACCGCTTCGCTCTGTTGAGGACTCCTAACATTTCTACCGATTCGCCTGTTGTTATGTTGTTGCCGAAATGTCCGCAAGGTGCTGATAATCACATTGAGATACGAGGTCCTATCTGAATCATATCATGAACTTACCGGTCTTCAAAACGTGATGTACGGCTGCTCTACAACGTGAGCGAACTCTCGAACTCTCGAAAATATATATGATGTAAATGTTGAAGATGTCGCATCTCTTCTGCACAGCGTTCCCTATTACAAGAGCAATGATTTAAGGATGAAAAATGAAGAAAACCACAATACTACACATCGAAAAAGAAGTTTCACTTCATTCACGTGCATAAAGTTGCACGCGCACCATTTTTTTAATTTGAGACAAAGACTCAAAAAGATTAGTAATTCAAGGGTTACAAAACGGTTAGGCGATTTAAATAAAAACCACCAATGAGACGTGAGCGCATGTCAAATTGCATTCTACTTATGGGGGGTAGAGGTAAGGAGAACCACTCTGTGTGTGAAAAAGTGACCGTTAAAATCTGCTAAAGAAGGGTGGCGCTACAGTAGCAACCGGGTAAATTAAAAAAAAAGGCGCTGAAAGTTATTAGAATAANTTTGAGACAAAGACTCAAAAAGATTAGTAATTCAAGGGTTAAAAAACGGTTAGGCGATTTAAATAAAAACCACCAATGAGACGTGAGCGCATGTCAAATTGCATTCTACTTATGGGGGGTAGAGGTAAGGAGAACCACTCTGTGTGTGAAAAAGTGACCGTTAAAATCTGCTAAAGAAGGGTGGCGCTACAGTAGCAACCGGGTAAATTTAAAAAAAAGGCGCTGAAAGTTATTAGAATAAGATAGAGAAATAAAAAAGGACGCAAGAACTGTAAACAATACAAAATCACAAAAAGTAACTTATTTAAAGCTGATAAGAAAATGCAATCGATATCTCCACGTTTTACCACAGCAATAATTTTAGGTTATATTGACGAAATTAGTTTAGACTACGTAAACATGTATTACACTGTCACCAACTACTCTAGTCATTAAATATATTAAATTTCCTAACTCAGCATACTTCAATCAGTTAAAAACTGCTCAATTCATACTCTGTGCCTATGCTAGCGCCATTCTGGAGGATTTTTGAACTGTTATTTAATTTTAGTGCTGAAAGTGGTACACTTTTTCAAGCTTCTCCGATATGAGACGGTTCTCCTTACCTCTTAATTCTACTAGTGTCAAAGCTACAGGACATGACATTTTGTTAGCTTACGTCAGTGCCATATGTTATCAAGAGTTGATCCTAGGGCTGACCTGGTCTGTAAACGCCATAAACCTAAGAGATAGATAGACCTGGTCTGTAGATTTTTCAGCCGAATCTCAAGAAATAAAACGCCAATATTCATTATCAATTAAATATAATTCATTTTTATATATATTAATTATTTGTAATAATATAACGAACAACCATACTGTTTTTATTTTTATTTATATATATATCGATATTTTTTGTGAACAGCCGTCACAACTACAGACAACAACATTTTTGCATGATTTTAAAAATTAATTTTATTATATATTATATTTGTATCACATAATAATTTTATTTTAATCTAAATTCAAGGACAAGTTAGGTTTTTTTTTGTTTTTGTTCTTCGCAAGATTTTTAGAAAAATACTATTCTGTGAAACGTTTTATTTGAAAGGCGAGTATATATTATTATGTGGGTTTAAATTTTTTTGCTAATCTCTTTTAATGAATAAAAGCAAAATAAATAGTTATGTTTCAAATAATTAATAAGTCACTGAGTATGTACTTATGAAAGCGTTATATTTTAATACTTAACTCTTTGCTATACACATTTAAAAAAAACTATGCATACAGCTTATAAAAATATATTATTTGAGATTGCAGATTAACCTTAATGACTGGGTCTCGAATTGCAAATGAAAACAAGTAAGTGAAGTTTTATAATTGTTTATATTTATGCACACTGTAATGTGCTTCAAGTTTCCATCACGTACTATTATTCATTTAAATTTAAGTAGCTTCCAATGAATTCATTGACGTTATCATCAGAATAGGAATGAATCTTAAGATTCACTTCGAAATTAGCTAGAGGGAGATTTTTAATCGGAAATTTGATATTTAAGCTTTGTTGTATTTGAATTTCAACGGTCAAGCACATCGCAGTATTTTTTTAGTTTTTATTGCTTAGATGGGTGGACGAGCTCACATGAAATAGAGATCTACAACGTAAATGCCGCCTCCTACCTTGAGATATGAGTCCTAAGGTTTCAGTATAGTTACCTCTGTGCTTAGAGTGAGCTTTTTATCGTTCTTGATCGCGTAAAAGTTAACTCGAATTTGTATGGAGTTGGAATAACTTCCCTTCGTTTGCCGCTAGGGGCGCTGTTTCAACTTCATACAAATATGAGTTAATTTTTACGCGATCGAGAAGTTAAAAAACTCGCACTAAGCACGCTGTAGAGCGCTAAACGAGCTAGAGACGCTTTTGGTTTTCTTTTGTTTGACTAATAAGTTTTTTTTGCGAGTATTAACGTCCTGTTTATTTCTACCACCAAGGAGTCAAAGACGAGAAACCAGTAATCAAATAAAATGCAACTAAAATTTTGCTTTAAGTATCGCTTCTAACAAAAGTTACCCGTGTACATCAAAGTCCTTAGGGAAATAATAAATAATTCAATAAATACTTGTTATATTATATACAAAGCTATATAAGTGATCGGATCACATTTGACCCGACCCTCATGTTCAACGAGATAAAAATATTCTACAATATTAACGTGTAAATAATCTTTGTAATTACAAGAAAACATGAATCAATACATGATAGTTTGAAAAATAAATAAAAAAATAGTTAAATCACAGCCTTGTAATAAATTTGATGAATTAATTATGATAAATTTTCACAGACTTAAATCTAGATTTCGTGCATTCTAAATACTAGATTTTATAGTGTGATTTACGGAAACAACTATTATTTATAGAGAGTAGATAACATATTTTTTTATATTAAGTATACGAATAGTAGTCTATGGTCGTTCATATTGTTGATTGAAATGGAGGGTAGAGGTATCTGTCATAAGTGAAAGATAAATTGATATAATGTTTTCGATAGCGTAAAAGTTTACTCAAATTTGTAAGAAGTTGGAACAGCGCCCCTAGCGGCAAACTATCCAACTCCATACAAATTTGAGTTAACTTTTACGATATCGAGAACGTTCAAAAACTCCCACTCAATTCAAATAGCAATATGATTTTCTGTAAATAATTTGTTGAATTTCAGTTTATTAATATAGATATTTGTTTTATTCGTTAATAGGACGTCATAGAAAATGTATTTAGTGTATGTCTTACAGTAGTTTAAGGACAGAAAATGATTTACATATGACTCAATTTCAAATGAAGAGAATGTATAGTAAGTGAAATGTAGGTCATATACAATGATTCAGAAACTGGGATAATAAAGGTGGTGAAAGAAATTGAGCTAAAGTAAAAAAAAAAATCATGAACCATTATCAACACGTTTACAGATCAACCTGTGTGCTTAGTGCGAGCTTTTTAACGTTCTCGATAGTGTCAAAGTTAACTCAAATTTGTATGGAGTTGGAATGTTTGGCTACGTTTGCCGCTAGGGGCGCTGTTCCAATTGCATATAAATTTGTGTTAACTTTTACGCTATCTTCTTTTTATCCACCTTATCCCACTAGATGGGGTCGGCACAGCTAATTTTTTTCTTCCATACTTTTCTATCAGCCGTCATCTCAACACTCACACCTCTCTCTCTTTAATATCGTCATTCACACACTCCATCCATGTCTTCTTCGGTCGACCTTTTCCCCTTCTACCTCGCACTAACATTTCCATACATCTCCTAGTCACATGCGTCTTCTCTCTACGCATCACATGTCCACACCACGCTAACCGTCCGCTCTTTAATTTGTTGATTACCGGGGCTACTTTCACACTTCCTCTTTTACGTTTTTCCACTAAACTTGTATGGAGTTGGAACGTTTGCCTACGTTCGCCGCTAGGGGCGCTGTTCTAACTGCATACAAATTTGAGTTAACTTTTACGCTATCGAGAACGTTAAAAAGCTCGCACTAAGCACACTGGAGTTTATATTATGAAATACATTTCAGAATAAATCACGGAGGCCACGAGGTTAAATTGAAAACACAATTAAATTAAATTAAAT
This sequence comes from Bombyx mandarina, assembly GCF_003987935.1. Next base: position 33,241 of record NW_021011521.1, on the reverse strand, counting down.
TAAAACGGAATTGAATTAAAACGGCCTCAGCACTGTCTCGTCTGGAGAACCAACTTACTGGCCTACGGATACAAATAAAAAACCAGATTTATTAGACTTCTTCATAGTAAAGGGACTCTCGAGAAATTATCTCAAGGCAGAGACTTGTCTAGACAGTAATTCTGACCACACACCTGTTCTCTTAACTATTAGTACGACGATTATTCATTATGACAAGCCTGATACCCTCTACAACAACCACACTGATTGGGAAGGCTTCAAAGATTATATTGAAAACAATATCGAATTGAAAGTATCGTTGAAGACACCTGATGAAATAGATGAAGCAACTCAATATATTACTAACCTCATCCAAAAGGCTTGCTGGACTAATACACCCATTCCAAGGAAAAATTCTCAAGTGGTTGGAAATGTACCTCTCGAAGTAAAACACAAAANACATGAAACCAAAAAAAAAAAAAAAAAAAATTTAAACATCTGAAGGTTATAAAAACAGTGATAGATTCTCATAGTTATAGTATAATAAAATCTTAATTTGAATATTCATTTACAATGAAAATCATGTGATTCAATGCGAAAGAGGTCAGTCGTGTAGCTTGTTAAGAGTGGAACTTTTTTTCTCTTTTTTAAAGTTTGTGTTTTTAGTTTGGTTTTTTCACCAGCTAATACTGACCTATTCTGTGCTTCAAAACTATATTGCACATAATTGTTCCACGAATTCCGATTCGGACAAGTAATTTAATACATATCATAATAATATCGAGCGGTGAATGGTTATTTGGTTTTAACGACATTTTTGCAATATTACAGGAGTACTATTTAAAGGTTAAAAAATTTGGCAAAAATACCATCTTCAGCTATTTGAATGGGGTAAACTTAATTGAAGTTCAATTAAAAACATTTGAATTGTTAATGCTGTTAAGAAATACAATTGAGCCGGTGTATATATAATATGCACATGTATATATATACTTATTAATGTTCTACAAATACATTTTTTTTGTAAACGATTATAATATTTTCGAATGAGAAATGAATTTCAATAAATTTGAGAGGAAGAGAGAAAGAAAATGTGTGTTCGCACCTATCTCTTGACCCTACAGTAATATACGAAACGTAACTCTCTCTCTCTCTCTATCTTCAATAACTTATATCTCCCGCTCAACTTCCGTGTCACCCGATCACACTTTTCGTAACGCTCTCGTCGCGCACTCACCAGCTTACTCTCCAAGTTAAGCGTGCGTTAAGAAGTTTTACTTCAAAAACATAAATCGGTCTCACTATTTTTATGCTACGTCGCGTTTATTTATATGACTCTTGTATTTTTTCTGTATATTTTGTGCTCTTCAATCAAACTAATGTAGTGGGTATATAAATTTACCTTTTTAAATATCTAATTGACTTTTAATAATTAATGGCAGTTTAATATATTATGATAGTCCATTTTTTATCTACATCTGAATAAATACTATAATGAGTTAATATTTTATCTAGTCTACTACAAAAAAAAATATTTAGATACACAAGTTTCTGTATGTACGTACGCCATTTTTAATCTTACCAGGAATATGTCTTCGATTTGCAAATTAATAACAGAATGTAACAATTAACGGTGCGTTGAAAACTGTTTTGTTATATTTTAATAATAAATAAACCTTATAATTATTTATCTGTAACACAACTACAACACAATATTAATTATAGAAAATTAATTTACCGCCATTTTGATTTTTAATAGTTCTCTCTCTTGTACGGCCATTTTTGTTTTTTTAATTCGTGCGTTCGTGTGGTTGTAGTTTGTGGAAACCTAAAATTGTATTAACTACACGGTTTTATTATTAATCTCCATGTAGTACAGACATAATAATAAATAAATAAATAATACATAGTGGCAGATAATACATGTTGTTACGCGGGTAAGAGTAACGCCATCTATCGCCGAATAGCAGAACAAAGGATTTGGTAGCATCTAAAACGCCTTAGAAGTATAACGCCGTCTATTGTCAAATGGCGGAAACAAATATTGAAACTACTCGACTTGTGTAGAATGTTCTCGACGATTCTAGGGATTTCATCTCGACTATAAAAGCGTTGCAGAGATGCACGCAGTCAGTTATTAATCGGGACTACTCGAAGCGAAACAGCGCATGGATCACCTGAAGCGAAGCGGAACAAGCGAATTGAGAATTTTAAAGTGTGTGTGAAGTGTTTTAAGTGTTCTAAGTGCTAAATACAGTTTTAAGTTGTACTTAGGTGGAACTTTTTATTTATCCCGAACCCAAGCGCGTGTAACAATATATACATCATTTTAATGTTTATAGTTTTCTCGTGCACGGCCATTTCTGTTTTCGTATTTAATTCTCAATGGATGCGTGTAGTCGAAGTCTGTGGAAACTATTAATTGAAGACATGAGCGGATGAAAGGGACATGATACAATTTGTTAATTTTGAAAAAACGGACAATAAATTTTTGTTATTTGTACTTTTTCTTCGTACATAAATCCTTCATCACAATTGCTAAAAATAGTCTTTAAACTAGCAGTTATATTATAAGGTCTAATATGTTTTATTTTTATTTTATTGCTTAGATGGATTGCGACGAGCTCACAGCCCACCTGGTGTTAAGGGGTTACTGGAGCCCATAGACATCTACAACGTAAATGCGCCACCCACCTTGAGATACAAGTTCTAAGGTCTCAAGTATAGTTACAACCTTTAACCTTTCAAACCGAAACTCATTACTGCTTCACGGCAGAAAAAGGCTGAGTGGTGGTACCTACCCGTGCGGACTCACATGAGGTCCTACCACCAGTTATAGGCACATAACAAACACCTTCATTTAATGTAAAAGCTCAAAAATCTTAAAAACGGTACGTAGCCTCTTCATCCACTTGTGTCTTCAATTGTATTAACTACATGATTTTAGCATTAGTCTGCACGTAGTAAACACATCATTTCGACCGGTGAAAAGCTATTTGGTTTAAACGACATTTTTGCAACTTTACAGGAGAACCATTAAAAGTTCAAAATTTGGAAAGATATCATAACAAAAAGAATTTCAGCTATTTGAGTGGGGTAAATTTAATTGAGCTTCAATTAAAAACATCAAATTGTTGATACCAAATGAAACCGACTTTAATTATGAAGATAAATGTCGCGTATTATCCGAAATGTCGCCATTTACCAAGTAGTAGTAGTTTTATTTTTCCAACTGGAAAGGCAAAGGTATCGTACCATACAGCCTAATCTTTTATAAATATAATTATTTCTTTTTAAATGAAAAATGATAGTATGAAATGAAAATAGATGTGATGAAATGAAATTAGATGTGATGAAATGAGATGACATGGGATGAAAATTAAACATAATCTCAGTAAAATGGTGGTCGTTTACTGAGATTTTTTCAGTGGACTTTCTGGAGGATCCCGAGAAGTTACGTCCAGCGGCTTTGTTTTATTTTCCCACATTTCTGCACTTTCACAGTTATACTATACAGTTAATAAACCACCGTTATTAAGCATTTAAACCGGAAGAAACACTAAATAGGCGAAATAAAACAAATCACACAACTTCACTCCTCGCGTTCCCGCCAAAAAGTCCTAGTGATAGATAATACATACATTTAGATTATTTTTAAATCACAATTTTCATAACACGCAAAAGGATCTTTCAAACGCACAATACAACATTTATTATTATAATACTAAGTATAATTTTCAACGTCAAATTTTCCCATAAAAAGCCCACTATCGATATATTAAAATAAAAACACTTACTTATCAACAAAATATTGCTTGAAAATGATAATTTATATTCTCTCTTATCCTAAATAAATTACAAATAACATCTTTTTGATCTTCTCATTTAAATTCCTTTAATTTCTTTTGGCATTTTTTCTTTTTTTTTCTTTACGGTAAAGGAGTATCAGTACTAGACCAATTTTTTTTCTAATAACTTTTAAATTTTAAGTTAAACTCAATTCTCTCTGATTGTTTGATTCCACGTTCATAATCAATGTCTTTTAATCTGAGATGCACCAACCGCACAATAGATGCACAATCCACAAATAGATCAGATTTGTCTTGTGTGAAATTGGGTTCTGGCCGTATGATGACTTTGGATACTACTCCCCACTTCTTCGAATGGGTGTCGTTATAGGGAGGCATTCACCGGAAAATGGGCGGTAAAGTTATCCGATTATTACACCAGGGTACTCTTTAACCGGTATTTACTGTTATGGGGGTTTTTCTGCCGCAAAAAACAGGTTTGAAGGGTGGGGCAGTTGAATTAAAACCCAAGGTCCCTACCACCACCTACGCCATAAAGGATCCGTCAGCAAAATGGCCGCTGTAGCGCTGGATAATTCCAAGTTTAAACACTAGATGTCGCCTGTTGGCTGCTGTGGTCCGACAGTACGGAGTTCAGGTCGGATTCGCGAAGGGTCGGTGGCGTACCGAACGGAAAGTCCTGGAAGGATTACGAAATTGAATTCACATTTACTGGTGGTAGGACGTCTTGTGAGTCCGCACTGGTAGGTACCACCGCCTGCCTATTTCTGCCGTGACACTGTAACGCGTTTCGGTTTGAAAGTTGAAGTAGCCGTTGTACTGCTAAAACTGAGACCTTAGAACTTATAATTCAATGTGGGTGGCGGCATTTACGTTGTAGATGTCTACGGGCTCCAAGGAGCAGTGAGTTAGTCCAGTCCATCCATCTGTGCAGGAATCCAAGATATGCACGATTTCTGACCATCGATTTATGGTGAAGCTTAAAGATGTAGCTGCAAAGTAGGGTGTTATGTGTACCTGTGTGGGGAGCGTGCGGGGCGCGGGAGGGGCGGGCGGCGGGGGACGCGCGGCGCGGGGCGAGGCGCACTCCGCACACTCCGCGCCGCCCCCCGCGCGCAGCGTCGACCGCCGCGACCACGACTCCGGCATGCATCTGCGGACCGACGTCTCCACTCATCACAGACTCACCGATGTGGAGGTTTACGACAGACAGACCTTCCACCGAGCGAGTGATATTTCTCGGTAGACCAACGGTCCGAATGTTGTTGAGAATTTGTATGTATGCCAGCTTATCTTGATTTTTTCCTACCTAAGCTGATAGCCTTGAGAGGCTATGTCAGCGTAACCTAACAAGTAGGTAAGCTCACGGGGCTCTAATCTGGCTATTTCTGCCGTGAAGCAGTAATGCGTTTCGGTTTGAAGGGTAGAGAAGCCGTTGTAATTATATTGAGACCTTAGAACTCAGATCTCAAGGTGGGTGGCGGCATTTACGTTGTAGATGTCTATGGGCTCTGGTAACCACTTAACACCAGGTGGGCTGAGATCGTCCACCCATTTACGCAAAAAAAAAAAAACGTTGCTAACTCTGGCCCTAGCGAGAGCCGTGCTTCGTAGAATCTACCACCGGGTTGGAAACACGACCCACTGAGAAGATCCGGCGAGAAACTCAGTGGGCTGTATCTGTGGGTTAATTTACTCGTCGAGCCCTTCGACGGGTTTGACGAGGACGCTGACCGGTGCTTATGGTACCTAAAAGCACCGTTAATGGATCGGGAGGATCCGAAATGACGAGACAAATGTTGTTGTTCGGAACTTGTAAATATGCGAGCTTATCTTGAAAATATCGTAAGCGACAGCGACTCGAGCGTTGAAATATTTTTGTACTTTGAGGCATTAAAAAAGGATAACATTGACCAAAGATTTCTATGCCACTTCTCCCGACTTCTCAAGGCTCTTCACTTCGCTTCTACTGCAGTACTCACGCGTGGTGCACGATGTGCGCGCACGGCAACGCCGCCAGCGGCTCGGGCTGCTCCGCCAGTGGCTCCCTGCATCGGGCGCAGGCCGGGGCTCCCCAGGCGGCCGCAGCTCTCTTCTGTCTCGCTGCGGCCTTGTTGTCGCCCAACGCGGTGTAGATCTCGGCTAGGCGGAGCCGAACCCGTCGTACCAGCATCTATAAAATACAATTATTTACGGGCTTAAGTTACAAACCAGTTAGACCAGAGGTCTTTTCCATTTTTCTATACAAAGTGGAGACCTGGACCCTTAAAGCGGCTGATCGCAAACGCGTGGATGCTTTTGAGGTGTGGTGCTGTAGGAGAATGCTTCGGATACCTTCGGACAGCGAAGAGAAGCAATCTGTCTAACTTAGACAACCTGCAGATCAAGATAAGACTGTAAACACTCTGCCTTCACCGCGCACTCGAGTACTTCGGTCATATTGCTCGGAGAAAACCGGATAGCTTAGAGCAGGGGCTCCCAAACCTATTTTGTATACTACCCACTTTAAGAATAAATTATTATTTAGTGCCCCCCTTTTTTAACCTACTTAAAAACCACTATAGCGAGAGCTTAGTCGGTGTCTAAGAGTCCTCCTAAATAAAATTTCAAATCGCCTACCAAGCCTCTACACAACACCCCCATTTTTTTCTGGGTCTCTTACCGCCCCTCTTTAGGCTTGCAGCGCCCACAAGGGGGCGTTATCGCCCACTTTGAGAAAGGCTGGCTTAGAGAGACTATTCGTAACAGGGAAGATTTAGGGAAAGAGACCGCGCGGGCGCAGTCCAGCAAAGTGGTTCGACCAAATCCGCACCACACCAGAGATCCCATTCTACGACGCCCTTCATGCGGCCAATGATCGGAGGCGCTGGCGGGACATTACAAGGAGCAAAATCCTGTCGAAATATAATGATCACGACCCTCAGCAGCGAGGAAACGACGCGAGGAGACCAGTCTCTATTTGAAGATCGGGACGCGAGAACCGGAGATTCGACCAGCTTAAAGACGTCAGAAACCTTGGCTCCGACGGAAGTGGCGACTTCCAGTAATCTCGTGTTAAACTCGAGCGGACGACAGTTGCAGATCCTGTTCTGTAGACGCAGAGCCTCTAAGCAGCGCGCGGCGCCGTCCATGGCCTCCATCTGGGCCAGACGGTCGCCTAAGGCCTGGCCCGCGCCCATGGCCACTTCATAGTGCCTGGAAGAGACGGTATAATTATAACATAACATGACTTCAATATGGGTGACGTCATTTGAGGTCAAATAGGCGACGATGTAACCTTAAAATGGTCATCATTTTAAGGTTACAATTCAATACTGATTTGAGTGAGATGACAATTCAATACTGATTTGAGTGAGGTGAACTGTTTCGTCACGTAACGCGTTAGGGCGCCAGTCTGTCTGCCGTCTCTTTCTCTCACGCATACGGCAGCGGTACTGAGAACGTATGTAACTCCTAACTATTTATGTATCTATTTCAATTTATGTTACAATTTTCCTTACATTATCTTATTAATATACATAAAATTTAAGTAATAACCTAAGCTTTACTCAAATAAAACAGTAATCGCTTGGACGGTCGTCGCGACGGAGCTTACCTGAGAGCTTTGCCGACGTCGCACTTCCGTCGGTAGACGTCGCCTGCGATGCGGACGGCGCGCGCGTAGCAGCCCTGGTCCCCGGCCACCGCCGCCAGCCGCAGCGCCTCCTGGGACAGAAGAGTCACCAGATCAGTTGCGCGGCTCGTGCGGCGACACAAGCGAGGGGGGACCGACGCCATGGTCTTTTTTAATGGATTTTATGACCCGGTAACTAAGGTCAAGGTTTCGGTTTCGGTCAAGTCTTGAATGAAAGAAGAACGAAATGAAATAAGACGAGTTGATATGGGATGAAACATAATCTCAGTAAAATGGGGTTAATTTACTGAGACTTTTTCAGTGGACTTTTTGGAGGATCCCGAGAAGTTACGTTCAGCGGCTTTGTTTCATTTTCCCACATTTGTACACTTTTACAATTATATTAAACAGTTAATAAACCACCGTTATTAAGCATTTAAATTCGAAGAATCATTAAATGGACAAAATAAAACAAATCACACACAACTTCACTCGTCGCGTTCCCGCCAAAATGTCCCCAAACAAACGACTTTTTGGCGGGAACGCTGCCAACATTTCGCGGGTAGTATTTGGTTGCGCTGGTTTACAGCTGTTAGTTTTTGGTTTCGGAAGATAGCAACATTTAATTTGGTTTTGTAAATCCTGTCCCATCCGTCTCCCGCACATTACCTAGCGACGCGTGCGAGCGAGATCGCGTGGCGACATCGACAAAAGAAGTCTTAGTTACCAGGTCAGAAAACCCATTAAAAAAAAAGGTTTTTTTTGCCCTTGTAGGCAGACGAGCATACGGCCCACCTGATGGCAAGTGGTTACCGTCGCCCATGGACTTCAGAAATGTCAGGAGCAGAGCCAAGCCGCTGCCGTTTAGTCGTTGTTGACTTACGTTGCAGTAGTCGTGCGCGTCTCCGAGCTCGCCGCGGGCGCGCAGTGCGGCCGCCATCTGCAGCAGCGCCGTGCGGTGGTGGCGCGTGTTGAGGTCGGCGGCGCGCGGCCCCCGGCCCAGGTCGCAGGCCCGCGCCGCGCACGCCACCGCGCGCTCCGCGTCCCGCAGCCGCCGCCACAGCTCAGACAGACCCACGTACACCTTTTTTTAATACGCTCTTATTAGCTTCAGTTTTTTTTTCCTACCTATGCCGATAGCCTTGAGAGGCTATTTCACCCTAACGTGTAGGTGAACTCACGGGGCTCAAACCGAAGTGTTGCTAACACGGGCCCTAGCAAGAGCCGTGCTTCGCAGAATCTACCACCGGATCGGAAACGCGACAACGGCGAGAAACTCAGTGGGCTGTGTCTATGAGTTAAGCTTCAGACGTATGTATGTTAGTGTATATAACGGAATCTTTGAACATTATTTTGACCCCCTTCAAAACGTCGGATTAACTCGAAATTTGGTATTTACTTAATAAGGACCGACGATAATACGATATTTAAAAAAAAAAATACAAAGAAAATCTTGAAAAAATTGAAATTCAACTAAAAAGTGAAAAATAAATAATAGTTTAAAAAAACTAACAAAATATGCTTTTATAGAAAATCCAACTAAAAAATATAAAATAAATTTTAATAAATTTGAATTAAAAGTAGTGTAAGAAAAAATGATTTTATTGTAAATAAATAAACAAATAAATTCCGTACGGGTCGAGCTAAATAAAACCGTTTAAAAAGCGCGGAGTGCATGGTAAGTTTGTTTTTCCTCTTTGCATTCAACTATTAACAATTTATTCTATTCCGGAGTGTTATTTCAACAATTATGTATATATATGGAAAAGCAACGTTTGCCGGGTCGGCTAGCTTTAAAATAAAAATTATCCTACATTTATTCGTTTTGTGGACTGTTTGGCGGCTTTTGTGATAAGCGCCCGGGGCATGGTGGAGGCTCGAGAGTACTCTGCAGTCGGGCTGTGCCTCTCAGATTGCTGATGTCCACGGGCAATGAACAATAGCAAAGTGGCTGCTTCGCGGTGGCAATAGATCAGATCAAACACAATTTACCTGTAGCAATAGCGTGTTGTCGTTCTGCGCCTGCGCCACTGCAAGAGCTTTCTGGAAGCCGTCCATGGCTTTGGAGAAAGCTCCGAGCTCTAAGCTCACGGAGGCCACGGTGAGGTGGACGTAGCCGGCCGTGGAGCCGCCGCCGCAGTCGTTGTACAGAGCGTGGCGGGCGTACGAGAGAGCTCTGTGGGAAATATCATAGGTTTTTTTTTAAAGATCTTATGTCCTGGTAAAGAGACCTTTAAGCCAAGTCTTATTTTCCTCAAATTCTGTAATAATAATATGAAGCGGAAAAAATGAGATGAAGTTGGTTAATTTGAGATTGAGGATGAAATTTAATGAAACGAAATGGCATGAGATGAAATAAAGTCTAAATCAATATTGTGGTTATTTAATGAGATATTTTTAGTGGCCGTGTTTTTGGAAGATTCCTTCCTTTTTTTAAATAATATTAAATTGGTAGGGGCTCTCAATAAGCAAAAAAAAAACAATCCGAAATAGGCGAATACACAAAAAGATTCTTAATTTATATTAAGAATCTTTTTGTGTATTCGCCTATTTGTTTATACAAGCTTATAGCGTAAGTACTAGTAGTGGGGTGTATTGTTTGCAGGGGTAGCCACCACCACCCTGAGGAGATAAATCAGAAGATAACATGAAAAATGAATGCATCTTTCACAGGACTATCAACACGACCCTTGGTTAACTGGTAGATAATGCCTTAGGCATTTAATACATTAATGTACTTTTGTGCATAAAGCAGATTTAAAAAAACAAGTAATATATCGTCGTTATCAATCCAAAATCTGTTATGTGCACTTTTTCAGATTTTTACGTTATGACCTTTTCGTATAGTTCACAGCCCTATCTACCCTATAAAAAAAAAAGATGTGGTGTCGTGGGACACCAGGTAGGAACGAAGTTCCTTCGGCTAATGTAGAATCGACACAATTTGCAAAAAAAAAATCGTGCTCAATTTTATGTAGGTTTTCTTGATTTTTCTCTTAAATTTTGCTGATTAGTTTTTATTTAAGTATAGGAAAGTATTTAGGAAATTCAGTATTTTAGGAAATAATAAATTACGTAAAATAGAAAGAGAATGGATGAGAGAACGAAAAGAAAGAGGGAGAAAGAGAAAGGTATTATACACTACTCGCTTGTGTATGCGACTGTCGCGCCTGCGCACGTCTCATTTAACGGTTTTATTCCACGCACTTTTTTCCACGGATTTTTTCCTACGGTTTTACTATAAAAATTTTTTCAGTTCGGTCGCGCAGCAAAATCCCTATCCCCTCCAAGCCTGCCGTAAGGAACTTCGTTCCAAAAAAACTGTTATGTGTCTATAGCTTTAATATATATTTATCTATAGCTTTCATTTGATATAGTTCTTAAAAATTCACCTTCATCTATATTATATATAAAAATGAATTGCTGGCTAAAACTCGAGAACGGCTGGATCGATTTGGATAATTTTGTTCTTGAATTATTTGTGGAAGTCCAGAGAAGATTTAAAATGTAGATAAATATGAAAATGCTCGGAATTAAATAAAAATAACAATTTTGTTTTTCCTTTGAAGTGTCCCCCGTCGGACGGATTCCTTTTGTTTGTTTTAAGTTTATTTTATACAAAAGCTTAGGTCCTTTATTTATCGATTGAGGCACTGCGAAGTCTGCCGAAGTTACGATTTTTATACGATAATGTTTTTACTGGTTAATTCAAAATAGAGTTTTTGCACATAGCAGATCTTGGTTTGACAGCGACGATGTTCCAATTTGAAGGGTGGGGCAGCCTTTTTATACTTGAGACTTTGATCTCGTATTTCAAGATAGTCGGCGGCTTTTTCGTCGTGATATCTACGGGCATTCAGCTGGTCTCCGATTCATTAGTCTACTGCAATTAGCTGTTTCCTCACCTGTCCAGCCCGCCCAGGGTTTGATGAGCCCTCGCCAAGTTGAGATACGCCTCGGCACGCATCGGAGCAGAGTCCAGCTCTTCGGAAATACCTAGTTGTCTGTTTGCGAACTCCAACGATTCTCTATAAGGTAAAACGAATAACTGCTTAGCTCAATGAAAACCGCTAATACAGTTTAATTTCGCGTACATATTTGTATAGTTACGCGCTGGGGTTCGGGATAAATAAAATGCTCCACCAAAGTACAACTAAAAACTGTATTCGACACTTAAAACACTTCACAAACACTTTAAAATTCTCAATTCGCTTTTACCGAATATGCCGCTATCGAGAACATACACGCGTTTCGAGTATTGTGTTTCCGCTATTTGACAATAGATGGCGTTGTACTTCTCGAGCGTTCTAGGTGCTACTAGATCCTTCGATATTCGTTTGACTATTCGGCTATAGATGGCGTTACTCTTACCGGCGTAACAGTATTGTTACTGATATTTCAAATACTGCACAGTTGTCATAGTCGGCTACGAGTGATTTACTAGTTTAGTTTAAAAGTGTTTGAAATTCGGTTATTAAGTAGTCTATCTCGTTAGCTAAAATAGCCGACGATTGGAAAGTTGTATACGCTTTTACAGAACACGCGATGTATCACAAAACGAACACGAAAAGACGCGCGGGGTCAACGACTTCGAACGAACGCGGGGAGCGACCAACTACCGTCAGTACTAGTTGATCTCAGTAAGGCGTTCGAATATAAAGCCCAATCATGGCTATGTGTACTTTGAAATAAGCTGTGATACGCAAGTGATAAGATATACTACCTATTATATGGGTGGACTTTCGTAGTTTTTAAGCTATATTTACTTTTTTTTAACCGTTGACCGCCAAATATATGCATAGGTCCGCGGTGTCCTGCGTGCTGTTACTAAGCGTCTGGATTACCTACCAAAATTGTGTCTTCTTTTGATTTTAACCGACTTCAAAAACGGAGGAGGTTCTCAATTCAACGGTATGTTTTTTTTGTTACTTCGTAACTTTTGACTGGGTGAATCGATTTTGATAATTCTTTTTTTATTAGAAAGCAATTTAGTTTAGTTCTTATAGTGGTATCCATGAGAAAACCATATATGTCTTATATTTGCAATTAAGTACGTGCGCGACAAATAGATGAATAACTCAATAACTCAATATCACGCCAACCGATTTCGATGATTATTGTTTTTAGTGTATATTAATTTGTTTTGGAATATCTTTTTTTTTCTATTTGAAGTCAGTTTTTGTTAAAGCATGCCTATTTACAATTATTAATGTATATCTTTTAGGTTCCTAGAAATAGATTCATTCTCGGTGTCCTTGGATTCGTTTTTTGCTGAGTCTACTAGATATTCCGGTGCCCTTAGTAACAGAAATCGACATAATTACTTCAGTGCGCCGCGTAGGACACCGGTGACCTACATATCAATCAAAGGGTCAATCTAATTCTGTGTATGTTATTAAAGGAAGCCCTCTCATGGATTTTAATGGATCCCAAAAAGAAACATCACAAAAGCAACAACAACAGTTTTTAAATTTATGATGTGTCGAAAAGAGATAGCAGCAGAGAAAGAACGGGACAGGTTCACAGGCTAAATCCTCTAGTTCTCCGCCTTACCTGTACTTCCCAAAGTCCATGTACGCCTGGTACAGATGTCCTAAGAGGGCGAACTTGTCGTTTCTGTGCCTGACGCCGCGCAACGCTGACAGCCATACCTTGACGGCCTGGCGCTGCTCGTTCTGGCCGTACAGACGGACCCCGCGTTCAATCTGGCCAATTGACATTACTATTGACACATAGACACCTGACACATTTTTACTGGTAGTAGGACCTCTTGTGAGTCTGCGCGGGTAGGTACCACCGCCCCGCCTAGTTCTGCCGTGAAGCAGTAATGCGTTTCGGTTTGAAGGGCGGGGCAGCCGTTGTAACTATACTGATACCTTAGAGCTGATATCTCAAGGTGAGTGGCGCATTTACGTCGTAGAAGTCTATGAGCTCCAGTAACCACTTAACACCAGGTGGGCTGTGAGATCGTCCACCCATCAAAGAAAAAAAACAACATACCGGTGTTTATCTATATTTTTTTACTACCCTTGTAGGCAGACAAGCATACGGCCCACCTAATGGTGAGTGGTTACCGTCTCCCATGGACTTCAGCAATGCCAGGGGCAGAGCCAATCCGCTGCCTACCGTTAGTTAACATGTCGGATCAGTGTGCTTAGTGCGAGTTTTTTAACGTTCTCGAAATCGTAAAAGTTAAATCAAATTTGTATGCAGTTGGAACAGCGCCCCTAGCGGTTAAGGGAACTACATAGGAATTTTAGTTAACTTTTACGCTATCGAGAACGTTAAAAAACTCGTAATAAGCACACTGTGCTATGAACTCGTATAGTCTAGGTGGGGTCGAATGAAATACACGGGACAAGCAGATTGTGCATTATATCGCAGAAGCTATCATCAGGGGAACCGCTTGAAGTTAAAAATTTTGGAAAAAATATCGTAACAAATAAACAAACTTCTTCAGTTAATTTAACTAATAACGAATAAATCAATTATATCCGATCGTCTTGTTTACGATAACAAAAAAGAATTCACTCAATAAACTCACCTTCCGCCTGGCCAGGTACTGGTCGAGTCTAGACCTGCAAACTCGGAAGCAGTCCAGCAGCCCAGAGGCCGGGGGTCGGTGGGCCGGACCGAACCTCGCGCCCCAGCGCAACGCGCCATTCCTGGCCGAAGCCGGACCTGGGTATTCCTCCGAAAATGGATATACTTCTGGAAGGGGAGTGGCTTTTTTTAATACGCTTTTATTAGCTTCAGACGTATGTATGTATGTTTGTAACGGACTTTTTGAACATGATTTTGACCCTCTTCAAAACGTCGGATTAATTCGAAATTTGAATACTTATTAAGGACCGATGACAGTTCAATATTTTAAAAAAAATATTGAAGAAATTTAAATTCAACTCAAAAATGAAAAATAAATATTATTATAGTTTAAAAAAACTAAAAAAATACGAATAGAAAATATATATCGAATAGAAATGAATAGGAAATACAACTAAAAAATAGAAAATAAATTTTAATAAATTTGAATTAAAAATAGTGTAAGAAAAAATTTGTAACAAAGCGTGGGGTGCTTTTCAGGATATTAACAAAATAACCCTTCTACTCATATCTGTTCATAAAACATTTATAACTAGGTACTGATACCATTCAGTTTTTACAGTACAACGGCTGCCAAGTTCTTCGAACCGAAACGCATTATTGCTTCACGGCAGAAATAGGCAGGGCGGTGGTACCTATCCGCGCGGACTCCCAAGACGTCCTACCACCAGTTTGCGATGACTGGAGCACGTAGACTTGACATTGTTAAGACGTCTCCACGACGTCAAAGCTTTAAGTATATACACTCTTCAAGCTGGATGCGACCTACCCCCAGCAACCAATGAAGATCTTAGATCTGAGAAATGTATTCCTGTACCCTGGACCCAGTAATAGGAGCTCACCTTGCGTCTCATCGAGATGGTGTCTCGACGGATCTGGTGAACTGAGAAGACGTGTGGCTGATAACTGATGCGCCGGCACTCCGCTGGAAGAATACAAGCATGCGTGACACGATGGTGCAGGAGTTAGCGGCCCTGACTGTTGGGTAGGAAGTCGCGGGTTCGATTCTCGCATCGGGCAAACATTATGTAATGAACTGGTTTCATTGCTCTTTGTCTGGGTGTTTTAATTTATTTATTTATGTATATATTTTAAGGGATATAAGTATATTTGTCAGTCTCTGGTACCCATAACACGGAATCCTAATTCCTAGTGGGGCTGGATGATCGTTTGTGATTTGTACTTAGTTATCTATAATATATATTACCTGAAGCAAAAACTTTGTACCCCTTTTTACGAAAATTGCGCGGACGGAGGAGTATGAAATTTCCCACACTTATAGAGAATAGAGAGAAGGAGTGCAGATGCCAATATTTTTATTTAAAATATCCATAAAAAGTATGTAAATGAAATCAATAAAAAAAACATTACACACACTACCATATATTTAACACACACCCATACGCACTCTTTTGTTTATTGTTAAAGCCTGTGGTCTAATTGAGATTAGATTAATATTGTTTGTCTTTTGTCACGGAACGTAAGTTTTGTGAAATGAGTCTGGCTACCTACACGGTCTTAAGAAAAAACACTTATCAAAAATATGTGAAACGCACCGGTGGTAGTTTTTTAGTTTGACTTAAGTTAATATTGTAAATGTGCTAAATACACGGTCCTAAGGAAGAAAATGTATTAATTGATAACAAGTATTTTCCCTCAAGATCCGTCACATCTTTAATATTATTTGTCTGTAGTGTAGCCTTGGCGAAATCTGTGATTATAGAAGTATAGACTCTTACAATAGAACCATAATAATGTTCAAACTTACAATTCTCTATAATCAAAAAATCCGAAAATATGGGTGCGTTGAAATTAGAGTGATACAACTAGTGTGTTCAGTAATGTCACTATCTCGCTCGCACTTTCACGGCATGAGGTCAAAAACTACTCTAACCTTATAATATGTCGTTCGGCAACAATTAGGGGAGTGCTCTGAGGAATTGTTCGAGATGATACCGGCATCTCGTTTTTACCATCGCACCGCCCACCACCGGAGTAGAGTTCATCCGTACTACCTGGAGCCACTGCGGTCATCCACAGTGCGTTTCCAGAGATCTTTTTTGCCACGTACCATCCGGCTATGGAATGAGCTTCCCTCCACGGTGTCTCCCGAGCGCTATGACATGTCCTTCTTCAAACGAGGCTTGTGGAGAGTATTAAACGGTAGGCAGCGGCTTGGCTCTGCCCCTGGCATTGCTGAAGTCCATGGGCAACGGTAACCACTCACCATCAGGTGGGCCGTACGCTCGTCTGCCTACAAGGGCAATAAAAAAAAAATGCCCAGCGTTTAACTTGAGAGGTTTTAACTCACTTCAAATCAGAAGATTCTCGGTTCGACTCCACTTTTTATAATAATAATATGTCGTTCAACTCTGCACTCTTCACTCTGTTTACGACTGCTACTTTCACATCAGTGTGCTTAGTGCGAGTTTTTTAACGTTCTCGATAGCGTAAAGGGGGAGGGGGAGGGGAGGTAGGGGGAGGCCTATGTCCAGCAGTGGACTGCCGCAGGCTGATGATGATAATGATAGCGTAAAAGTCAACTCAAAGTATGCAGTTGCAGCAGCGCCCCTAGCGGCATACGTAGGCAAACGTTCCAACCCCATACAGATTTGAGTTAACTTTTACGCTATCGAGAACGTTACAAAACTGACACTAAGCAGACAGACCGCTTGCAACGCTTGCACTTTGCCGTTGGATTTCCGAGGAGTAGTAGTTCGCTGCCCACAGCTGGACACTTCGACATGCCCCTCCCCTCATCCACCCGTATGAGACAGTTCTCCTTACCCGAGAAAGTCACGTGACTCGATAGAGTCCCACGACATATTGTGCGGGTGTCGGCGACAGGGTCACCGGGCGGTCGGGTGCATCGCTCTCCCTCTTGCACGCTGCGCGGCGTCGCTGTGCGAAAGAGACGAAATATTACAGCTCCCGTCGATCGTGGTTCTAGAACTTCTATGTAAGGGATTTATATGAGCGCGAATAAAGTAGCTTTTAATTTATTCAGAACGGAATCTCCAGTAGTTACTGAAGAATTAGAAAGAAAATTACTAATTAGTAAGCAAACATTTTGGCCTCTTTTAAAACCTTTTGGCGGGAACGAAAAGAGCAGAGTTGTATGGACTGTTTTCTTTTAATTTAGTATTTCCTCAGGTTCAACTTCATTCACGTGCACCAATTTGCACGCACAGCATTTTTTTTTTAATTCACTGCATTCCATTTCACGTTCAGATTACATTCAGCATCTGTTAGATGCTAGTCTTTGTATTGTTAGAGTTGGTAAGTTACCTGATTCAGACAGTTTTATGGTTATTATTTTGACAGCTCCCGTGATTCATGGCGCCATGATTTTTCTCCCTACTCAACGCCATCTTGCTTCATGATCTGCAAAACAATATACATAAGAAACATTTACTCTAAGACAACCTAGAGAATATTCCAAAGGGATTATGGGAATATATTTTAAAAAAAAACAGGATTACCTAAAGTGAAAGTTGTGGTGGCCTAACGGATAAGACGTTCGGTAAATTCGTGTTGAGCGATGCACCGGTGTTCGAATCTCAGGCGGGTACCAATTTTTCTAATGAAATACGTACTCAACAAATGTTCACGATTGATTTCCACGGTGAAGGAATAACATCGTGTAATAAAAATGAAACCCGCAAAATTATAATTTGCGTAATTACTGGTGGTAGGACCTATTGTGAGACCGCGCGGGTGGGTACCGCCACCCTGCCTATTTCTGACGTAAAGCAGTAATGCATTTCGGTTTGAAGGGTAGGGCAGCCGTTGTAACTATTCTTGAGACCTTAGAACTTATATCTCAAGGTGGGTGGCGCATTTACGTTGTGGATGTCTATGGGCTCCAGTAACCACTTAACACCAGGTGGGCTGTGAGCTCGTCCACCCATCTAAGCCATAAAAAAAAAAAAAGTGATTTTTTTTCATGCACACTTGCCAGAATTACGAATGTTATTAAGAGAATTCAGTCTAATTAGACGAATGGAAAATGAAATAAAAAAAACTGCCTCCCTTTATCTATTTGTCCGCATTTTCTACCCATTTAATTGGGAGGTTTTATAGAAAATATATTTAACGAAAATTTATATACATTTAATATTTAATTGTCTATTGAATAATTCAAGTTAGTTAATTTCGGATTGTATGTTAATTGAAATAAATGTTAACACATTTTTAAGACATCAACAAATATTACATTAATTGTTATATGAAAAATAATTTGCACTAAATAATACATATTTGAAAAAAATATTATGCTAAAACTTAAACCGCTTTGATTGTAGACATCCTTCCCGACCCAGGTCGTACGCGTAGCGACTAGGTAACCGTCACATTTAGATAATTGGGTCACAGACCTAGTTTTAAGGTCTATTTTTAACAAATTATTTTTACAATTTGCAAAATTGACGCCGAATATTTTTTTTTATATCGAAACGATTTGTGATTGCATTATCTGTTACAGAGGTACCAGCGATAAATTAATTTCGAAGTAATTGAATTAAATGCGAAAACTCTTAAGTTTGGCATACAAATTGTGATGTGAGAAGCATAGAACAAATCAACACACTAAGATTATAGATATTTTTTTTAGAATGATTCCAACACCTGTCAGTCCAATTGAGGATTGATTAGGATTTATTTTGTTTTGTATTAAAGCACAAACGTATGCACTGCTGATTAATAATCGATTTTAACTATAGGCGCAACATTAAAACGTTTTTAAAATATCACAATTTACATAACATTTTAAAATTTCGATTATCACAAATAATAGTTGGAATATTGTTTTACATTTAAATATAATATAATTTACTCACCCGTGACAATTTAATGTAATTCAGTCACTCAATTGACTCCGATTAATTTGGCGTAACAAAAAAAAAAAACTGTGACGTTAATTTATAGGTTATAAATAGCACTTCTCTATTGAACTTTCGGATAAAATCGTTATTTTGACTGTTTTAAGTTGTCGATATACGTGTTTTACTATACTATATTATTGTAATATAGTAATTAACTATTTAATGTATTACAATCTTATTATTGTTTAGTTTATTTTCCGTTTTCACTAATAAATGTTTCATCTGTGAAACTTGATGGCGGAGGTCCGTGGTCCCCGCCCAAGCTGACTGGTGTGTGGAAGGTTAGAGGCGGGGTGGGAGTCGCGAATCGTCCTAAAACATTTTTCATTATTTTTTTATAGTTTTTGAAATGATTATTGTTTGCCGAAAATGCATTTAACACAGTGGATTAAAACTATTATTATATCTAGTACTGTTTTAGAGTTATAGTATGATTTATATTACAGCAATTAAAAAACAAAAGTATTACAAAAGTACAATGGGCGATCTTATCGCTACCATTGATCTCTTCCTGACAACCATCAGGTGGACAGGAATCATTTCAGGAAATAAATTAACCGCCGTAAGCTGATCAATGGAAAAAAGAATATATAAGAATATTGTTTACGTCGAGGGGTGTAATGCTATTTGCTTTAAGTGACATTTTTGCATCTTTACAGGAGAACCATTTAACGCTTGAATTAGAAACGAATATCATAACAAAGAAACTTCTTCAGCTGTTTGAATGGAGTAAGCCTAAATGAAGTACGTCTAAAAACATCGATCTGTTGGTGTTAATACCAAATAAATAGAACCTTTAATTACAGCCGCTTAAACCAAATATCCTTTCATCCCTCGTTGTAATATCAATAACATAACGATATGATTATTACTACGTGACACACATTTATTACTTTAATTATGAAGATAAAACCCGAAATGATTAAAACTCATCAAAATAACCCTGAGATATGTCATTAATGTCAAGTCATAAATATTAATGGCAAAAAATAATTTCTATTAAATACTAGCTGACCCGGTAGACTTTGTAGTGCCTCAATCGATAAATAAAAGACCTAAACTTTTGTATAAAATAAACTTAAAACAAACAAAAGGAATCCGTCCGAAGGGGGACACATTAAAGGGAAAACCGATCATTTTCATATTTATCTACCTTTTAAACCTTCTCTGGGCTTCCACAAATAATTGAAGACCAAATTTAGCCAAATCGGTCCAGCCGTTCTCGAGTTTTAGCGAGACTAACGAACGACAATTCATTTTTATATATATAGATAAATATATAGATTTAGGGTTTAATCAGCTCAATATTCGTATACTGGTGAATGAGATAAATGAGAGAAAGGAAATTGTAGTAATGCGACTCCACGGCTGTCTATGTTCGATCTCAGCATCCCTCTGTCCCTCTCGGAGGGCAAGGCGCGCGCGTGGAAGCCTCGTTCCAGACACAGCGATACACTACTAAACACCGTGCCACGCTTTTATGACGATATCTTCTTATGATAAGATCCTGGCTTCAATAACGTCCTCTGAGACAACACGATTGAACAATTGTAAACTTTAATTCTGTTTACGGATGATGCATTTTACTGTGCACGCTTCGAAGACTAGTGACTGTTTTTTTGCGTAAAACAGCTGACTGACACGCGGAATATGTCGGTCTGTAGAGAATTGATAGTTTTTTGTTTTTCTACCGTAACATACTTACTGTGTCTTAGAATTTTCCTACATGAAAATGGTTCTATGGATTTAGCGATAAGATTAGAGATATCACGCTTGCCTATTGACTGATTTTCAATGCCAATTAGATTTTCTAATGCAATAAAATGTAGTCTTTCTCTCTCTCTCCCTTTCTTTTCTCTCTTTCTCTCTCTGGTTCACGCAACCTTATTGAGAAATTTCATGATTATTTTAGGAAATTAAATGCTTAGAAAATGAATAAAAATCAATTGTTTTCTTATTGTGTAGATGGGTGAACGAGCTCACAGTCCACCTGGTGTTAAGTGGTTACCGGAACCCATAGGCATTTACAACATAAATGCCATCACCCACCTTGAGATATGAGTTCTAAGGTCTCAGTCACAGCGGCTGCCCCACCCTTCAAACCGAAATGTATTACTGCTTCACGGCAGAACAAAACAGGCAGGGTGGTGGTACCTACCCGCGCGGACTTAGAAGAGGTCCTACCACCAATAAGTACGCAAATTATAATTTTGCGGGTTTGATTTTTATTACACGATGTTATTCCTTCACCGTGGGAGCCAATCGGGAACATTTTGTTAAGTACGTATTTTATTAGAAAAATTGGTACCCGTCGTGCCGTCGGGATTCAAACACCGATGCATCGCAAGATAGGTACAAATGCACCGGACGTCTTATCCTTTAGGCCCCGACGACTTCAATCTGCTTTTATCTGTTTTTTTTTCAAATTGTTTCGACAGGCGAATGAGCCGGAATCTAGTTTTACCTTCAGTTTCCGCCATGCTTTTTCTTCACAATTAAAACCCACTTTAAGGTTTTAATCTTGCTTATTTTATTGTCATTATAATTATTATTTCCAAATTATTCGAACACTTCAGCGACCAAAACGTGAGTTGAACTATTTATATTTATATACTGTTATACATATTATGAGATACATATTAGTTAGATCGACCAGGTCTTAGACTTTAGGAGACTAGTTAATGCTGAAACGATAAGCAACAATTGTCCTTTAAAATCGTCCTGGATTAAGGCGTCTTTTTTTTTTTAAAATGAATACGTACTCCACATGTGTTGAGGAGTTTTACGGTGATAATTTTAAGGCGAATTTTAATTGGCAAATGTAATTACTGTGCTGTGAGCACTTACGAGAAACTTGCGGTTTTAATTTGGGACAACATTTTTTAAATACAAATAAGATTTTAATCTATTTTTGAGAGGCTATGCCAGCGTAATTGTGCCAGTAGATCAGCTCACGGGGCTCAAACCTGACGATGTTGCTAACATTAACCCTAGCAAGAGCAGTGCTTCGCAGAATCTACCACCGGATCGGAAACGCGACCCACTGAGAAGATCCGGCGAGAAACTGAGTGGGCTGCGTCTATGGGTGATTTTAGCCTCATTTCTCAATGTGTGTAGCGGTATGTTCGTGATAACTACGCTCTCAGGCAGCCGCTGGTATAGTCAACTCTAGCAATGAGGCGATGATGACCCAGCAGATACTAAAATCTATATATATATAAATGAATTGCTGTTCGTTAGTCTCGCTAAAACTCGAGATCAGCTGGACTGATTTTGCTAATTTTGGTCTTCAATTATTTGTGGAAGTCCAGAAAAGGTTTGAAAGGTGAATAAACATGAAAATGCTCGGCAGTAAATAAAAATAACATTTTTTTTCCCTTTGATGTGTCCCCCGTCGGATAGATTCCTTTTGTTTGCTTTAAATTTATTTTATACCAAAGTTTTGGTCTTTTATTTGTCAATTGAGGCAGTATGAAGTCTGCCGGATCAGCTAGTCTGAAATAAAAACTAAATACATGTAAAATAGGAAATGGCATTTAGTGCGGTCTCCAATGTATTCGAAAGCAGCAATGGACGCGTTGATCTTTAAGCACGCGCGACTCCAAACACATTGTTTTTTAAATGAGGCAAAAAAATATTTATTAATAAAAAATATAAAAAAAAACACATTTCGTTTCTCTTTCCGTAAACGAGACACTCAAATAAAAACGTCTCGACGCTTTCAGTCTTACAAATTCAAAACTAAATATATTGCGGGCATCAATTTTAATATAAGCGTTAATAAATTGTCATCTCTCAACGGCGTCGCTGCCACGTTTATTATTAGAAAGCATATTTTCTTGAATACTAAACATAAATACACCCCTCGAATTCAGTAGCGAACTCGACGCGGAACGAAGCGCGTCTACAAAACATCAAACAACAAAAATAAAAACGAAAAAAAAAAATGTCAGAAGTCATAACGAATTAGTGAAAAAGTTGAAGTGTCAAAATTTACCGCCAAAATTTTTTCAATCGTATATATCAATTGAGTGTCAAATACAATAAAACACACAGAAACAACGATTTCCTTTTAAAATAATTGTAAAATTGGCGAGTAAATTAAATATTGTTTTGCTCGAATAGAATCCAATTATTGTATGTATAGTTTTTTATTTAAAAAAAAATGAACTACACGTACGAAGAATACAGGAAAAACGAAGGACAGTGTTGCCAAGTTAAAAAAGAAAGTAAAAACGTGGATAATTTTGAAAGTGAAGAGCACGTTCAACACGTGCTGGGTCCGAGCCGGAGATGCCTCGCGTGGGCCTGCAAGGCTTGTAAGAGGAAAACTGCCGCTGTCGACAGACGAAAAGCGGCCACATTACGTGAAAGAAGACGACTTAGAAAAGTAAGTCTGCGGAATGTGATAAAACAGTATACAATATTTAAGGTTTAGTATGAAGTTCAAATAAATAAATAAACTAAAATTTCCCCTTACCTGCTTACAGTATAAGTACTGATTATAGATAGTATAACGCTCATAAAAAAAACTCACAGATTGGAATAAGAATTAATAATAATAAGGTTGAAAATGGTAGTTGAGTATGAGGTATTGGTTTCTGAATAACTTTTTCCTGGATGATCTTACACCAGCTCAGTCTATCCTGGGCTGCGTTGATGGAATCATGAATTGGAGCCTTCAAAGAGGCCTGTTACGAGCAACTTTTCTAAATTGTCGCATCTCTGTTTGGAAATGTATTTAAATAATTCGATACTCCTCCGTGTAGATATGGTGCTCTGCATGAAGTTCATGAAATTCTGTGTACCTCGCTACGAGTTTACGTGCTTTGAATCATGTTTCGAATATGTGTTTTCCTATACACCCGCAACTCTTCACGATTTCTGCTAATTTCCATTTTATTTAAAGACGCGCTTTTTCTATTTGTGATCTCTTATGAGTTCTGCCTTCACCGCATTAAGACCAGATAATCTTGTCCTTCTTTCTGCTATTGTTATCGTGTTCAATAAATATATGTTTGCATAAACATATTCTTTTATTTTAATTTTTATTGCTTAGACGGGTAGACGAGCTCGCAGATATCCTGGTATAAAGTGGTTACCGGAGCCTATAGACATCGACAACATAAACTTACCGTAACATATGAGTTCTAAAGTCTCAGTTTTTAATACGATTTTATTAGCTTCAGACGTATGTACGTTACTATGTATGTAACGGAATCTTTGAACATGATTTCGACCCCCTTCAAAACGTCGGATTAACTCGAAATTTGGAATACTTATTAAGGACCGACGACAATTCAATATTTAAAAAAAATTGAAAACATTGAAATTCAACTAAAAAATGAAAAATAAATAATAGGTAGTTTAAAAAACTAAAAAAATACGCATTTATATAAAATCCAACTAAATAATAGAAAATAAATTTTTATTAATTTGAATTAAAAATAGCGTAAGAAAAAATGATTTTATTGTAAAAAAAACCATGGGGTGCATGGTATCAGTAGTTATAAATATTTTATGAACGGATATGAGTAGAAGGGTTATTTTGATAATACCTGAAAAGCACCCCCCGCTTTTTTACAATAACATCATTTTTTCTAACACTATTTTTAATACAAATTTACTAAAATTTACTTTCTATTTTTTAGTTGGATTTTCTATAAAAGCGTATTTTTTTCAGTTATTTTAATTACAGTACAATGACTGCCCTACCGTTCAAGCCGAAACGCATTACTGCTTCACGGTGTAAATAGGCAGGGTGGTGATACCTACACGTGCGGACTCACAAGACGTCCTACCATCAGTAAATCTACCACCTGTACTACTTATTTTACTGTCATTCAATCGCTCGCGAGCAACAAAATTATAGTGTATTTGAAACGTCGCAAATAATGTAATGATAATTAAAATATACGCGATCAAACCATAAATGGAGTTTTAAGTGTACGGCTCGCGAAAACCGACGTTGATTTGTTTTAGTTTCATTAAGCAGTAATTTAATTTCACAACGAATTAACTCTAATACTCTAATTACTACATAAATTCGACCCTCTTAAATACTAGCCGTATCGATTAGCGTAAAACTATAAGAAAATTACTTTCAAATTTACGTTGGTTATTTCCCTTTTTACGCAATAATGCTATTCCTTTTCTACTCATCTACCACTTTAGCTTTAGCGATTTTATTATTATGACGTAGCTTTAAGGTGCTTTTTTTATTGCTTAGAGGTGTGGACGAGCTCACAGCCCATCTGGTGTTAAGTGGTTACTGGAGCCCATAGACATGTACAACCTTGAGATATAAGTCTCAAGTATAGTTACAACGGCTGCCCCACCCTTCATACCGAAACGCATTACTGCTTCACGGCAGAAATAGGCAGGATGGTGGTACCTACCCGCGCGGACTCACAAGAGGTCCTACCACCAGTAAGATTATATCCAGTCCTACGCTGTTACATCATACATTTAAGCGTTGTTCAAAAGAGTCCTCTTAGTGAAGTGATTGGCTATGCGACTTTAGAACTTTACATTAGATGGGGCCTGTTAGCATCTGCCTTCGGCCATTGAAACTAAACAAAATCGCGCAACTTTTTTTTTATCACGAAATTTATTGTTATTTATTTGGTTTACTAACATTATAATACATCCACATAGTATATTAAATATAGTTACAAGAACAACCAATCATATTTCCTCCACAACCCACGAATAGATAGTGTACAGTAAACAACTGAAATTGTTGACTTAAAATTTACAAATTTATCTATACCGCGACGATTGTTTTTGAAGTGAAACTTCCTTATCGGCGTTGGAAAAAAATTTACCGTCACATTTTTCGGTTACGCGTCACTTTTTTCCGTTACGCGCCATCTGTTTTGTATTCATGTCTATGATAATAAAATCCTTTTGTTTAAACTTTATCTAATTTAACTTTTTTGTATTCATGTCTATGATAATAAAATCCTTTTGTTTAAACTTTATCTAATTTAACTTTATTTAACCAATTTCTAGAAAGTTGCATGTAGATCATTTTTCGAAAAATAAGGCCATAAAGAAGTTTCACTTCTTACGTGTGTACACTAGTACACGCACACATTTTTTTTTCTTCCTATTCGCTGGTACGGGTAGATGAGGTCATGGGTTCAACCTTAGAGAATTTGTTAACACTAGACCTAGCAAGAGCAGTGCTTTGCAAAATCTACCACTGGATCGGAATCGCGATCCACGATTAGTACATACATATTTGACAAACAATAATTAGTAAAAGCGAAATTAAGCCGTATTTCAAGATTAAAAACGAAAGAAGAGAGATTACTCTAAATATAGATCTTAACTCTCTTAATAAATCTAATTTGAACTCTTAGCTCTAGTACTGATTCGTCATTATAACGGTATTGGTACATCACTCAAGATACTTCACTTCCCATTCTAACCCTAAATAATAAAAACAAGTATAATGTAAAATCCTTGTAACGCCAACGTAAAGTTACAAAATTAAACTGCTTTAATCCCCTGAGCACCTCTTAACTCTACATAAATACAGTTTCTCTGTCCGTCTGTCACGTACGGAGGATTACATGGAATTAATATTGAGAATTTCCGGGAATTTAAATGTAGGTATTCAATTCTGGCAACATTTTTATATAACAAATTTATTTACAGGTTTTCCTGTGAGTGTTTTTTTTTAATTTTAAAACTACTGTTTATATTTGCTTATGTTTAATTAATTTATTTATAGAGAATCCACACAAAAACAATGATTATCATTAATTTCTTCTTAGTTTTACCTTTTTACATTATCTAAAAGTAAAATGAAAAGAAAAAAGCTCCTTACTGCATTCATACAGTACAACCTCTTTTTTTCGAGTTCAACGATCTTTTTTTAACCTGTCAGGATATCTATATATGTATATTAACACGTGAAGCAAAAACTTTGTACCCCGTTTATACGAAAATTGCGCGGATGGAGGAGTATGAAATTTTGCACACTTGTAGAGAATATACAGAAAGAGTGCAGCATGCTAATATTTTATTTAAATTATGCATTAATAATACATACATTAAATCAATAAATAAAACATTACACACACTACCATGTATTTGACACACACACATATATATACTCTTCCTCTACTATCAAACTTTTATTATTGCTTAAATCCTCCCGATCCACTAACGGTGCTTTTAGGTACTTCAAGCACCGGTCACCGTCCTCGTCGAACCCGTTGCTTGCGACGAAGGGCTCGACGAGTAAATTAACTCTCAGACACAGCCCACTGAGTTTCTCGCCGGATCTTCTCAGTGGGTCGCGATTCCGATCCGGTGGTAGATTCTGCGAAGCACGACTCTTGCTAGGGTTCGTGTTAGAATCGTCGTCAGGTTTGAGCCCCGTGAACTCACCTACTAGTTACGGTTACGCTGAAATAGTCGCTCCAGGCTATCAGCATAGGTAGGAAAAAAAAAATTGCTTAAAATCTGTGGTCAAATTGAGAATAGGTTAATATTGTTTATCCTTTAATATTATTTGTCTATAGTGTAGTCTTGGCGAAATCTATGATTATAGAAGTTTAATAGTCTTTGACAACAGAAGCATAATGATGTTCAAATATATATATATATAAATTCAATTAATTAAAGTCGAATTTCGATTACAGCGGGAACGCTAGTCCGAGTGAATTCATAGGACTATTGTATCATGATCGGACCTTTTTGTGTGTGTAAATTTTCAAGTAAACCGGACGGCTTGAGGTCGGTGGTAATGACTTCTACTTACAAACAAACATACATATCGCACATACGGTGCAATAACGTCACTTATATGCATATTATGTAAATTTTCAAGAGAAACGTTGAAAAGTTCAACATCTTATTATATAATTCTTATATAGTTCCAGGCTATAGAAACAAAATGATAATATTTAAACTACAACCTTATACTTGATCAGTAAAAGCAAACATCTCTCTCGTCTCACCAATAAAAACTCTTAAAAAAAAAGTATTTTCTCATACTCAGTTTAGTATTAACTAAAATTGCATAAGTGACTTTATATAACCGTATGTGCGATGTGTACAATGCATACTAAAGCGTGTTAAAGACCTTTAATTCTTTGGCCATGTATTCTCTGGTTGGAGTGTCGCGACCCGACCCGGCTGGCTGGTCCTGTGTGCCTAGTGCGAGTTTTTAACGTTCTCGATAGCGTAAAAGTTAACATTTGAGTTAACTTTTACGCTATCGAAAACGTTAAAAAGCTCGCATTGAGCATACTGACCTAGCGCGTTATCCCGGGACACTAGCGGCGTCGTTTAGCCGGGCGACGTTCCAAAGTCGTTTCGCTTCGAAGGCTCCGTTGGCCAGGGGTCTTTGGGGGTCAGTTGCGCGTCTGTTTGTAGTGTTGACCGCGGTAATATTCTTACCCTGCCCGGGTTCGGGACTCGGGGGGGATCGGACACTGGGGCGAGAGTGCTAGTCGTTTAGTGGGTAGGGCCCTAAATATGGCTCTGAGGTCCGCCTCAAACATTTGCGTATCATCTAATCCCACATACCCCGTGCGCCCCCAAGTGTGGGACCTTCTAAGAGGTCTCCCTATAAAAAGGGTCTCTCAGTTGTTTCACTAACTTGAAACCCCTTCAGGTTATTCAATCCCGATTTTGCAGGATAGCCGTCGGAGCACCATGGTTCCTGAGGAACGTGGATCTCTATGATGACCTGGAACTTGACTCGGTCAGTAAGTATCTACAGTCAGCATCATTACGCCACTTTGAAAAGGCGGCACGACATGAGAACCCTCTTGTCGTGGCCGCTGGAAACTGCATACCCGATCCTGTAGACCGAATGGTAAACAGTCGACGTTCCCCTAAACACGTCATTACGGATCCTCCCGATCCATTAACAGTGCTTTTAGGTACCACAAGCACCGGTCACCGCCCTTGTCGAACCCGTCGCTTGCGATGAAGGGCTCGATGAGCGAATTAACCCATAGACACAGCCCACTGAGTTTCTCGCCGGATCTTCTCGCCGGGTCGCGTTTCCGATCCGGTAGTAGATTCTGCGAAGCACTGCTTTTGCTAGGGTCAGTGTTAGCATCGCTCCAGTTTGAGCCCAGTGAACTCACTTACTAGTTATGGTTACGCTCAAATAGCCTCTCAATTCTATCAGCTTAGGTAGGAAAAAAATAATCAGTTTTAAAAATCACCAATCAAAGTATTCCTTATCACAGTTCGCGCTTGTTTAGAATAAAAATATACAAGCTCCCCCTTCTAAAATGTACGGTTGACAATAAAAATGTTTCTGTAACTATTTAAGTTGTCAGTGCACTCAATTTAAAAGCATTTAAAAGTTAATAGGACGCCCTCTGGGGAGGGAGAGGGACATTTCGGCGATCACTTAACTGATATTAAAATAAACTTTGGAGAATTTTAAGAGAATGCCCTTGTGGTTCGGTGATGCGCGGGCCATGTTCCCAATGTCGCAGATTCGAGACCATTGTTTTTAATACGCTTTTATTAGCTTCAGACGTATGTATGTTAGTATGTAACGGACCCTTTGAACATGATTTTGACCCCTTTCAAAACGTCGGATTAACTCGAAATTTGGCATACTTATTAAGGACCGATGACAATTCTATATTTAAAAAATAAAATAAAAACAATTGAAATTTAAGTAAAAAATGAAAAATATTATAAATAATAGTTAAAAAAAAACAAAAAGAAATGGCTTTTATAGAAAATCCAACTAAAAAATAAAAAATCAATTTTAATAAATTAGAATTAAAAATATAATAGTGTAAGAAAAAATGATTTTCTGGTAAAAAAAACAACAAAAAGATTTGGTACAAAGAAAAATGACACAGTGCAATAAAAAAACGAAATATGACAATCCATTCGATTTATTGCTCTACATTATTTCTCGACTACGTCCAATTAGTCATCTTGAATCTTTGGAAATATTTCTTTCATGTTTATTTTATATATACATCGGCGCAACATTACTATTAAATTAACTAAGATTAGTTAAAGTTAACTGTTTCTTTAATATTGACGTTGTTGGTTAACTATTGTAAGTGTAGATAATACACATAAATTAGTTATAGATAAGCAACTCAAGCACTCAACAAAAATGTTTACGGGCGTCGGCCACTAGATGGCCTCGCTTCGATTACTTTCTCATTGCTCCGGTAGATGGCAGTAACATATTACCTATCCTATATTTTATTTTTAATGAAGGATTTTGTAAATTTTCTATAACAAACATTGATGTATTAAAAATAACAAATAAAAATTTGTATGATTTATTAATTTTTATTATCTGTGTTTAGTTATACAATAATTAAATGCCTTAACTTTAACAACATATATGTTTAGGGGCATCCGCTACGAGATGTCGCTAGTTTCCATACAAAAAAATAGTTGTCTTAAAGTATCGCAGTTTCAGAGCCCTGATTGTAAGTCCAACGCGTGTAAACAATTGTTCAGGACGGTGCTTATAATGATTCATGACTACGCTATCCCCACTTTCTATTATAAATTCGAGTGTCCACCTGTAGACAGCTACCGTCGCTTGCGACGAAGGGCTCTGGGAGTAAATTAACCCACAGACACCGCCCACTGAGTTTTTCGCCGGATCTTCTCAGTGGGTCGCGTTTCCGATCCGGTGGTAGATTCTGCGAAACACTGCTCTTGCTAGGGTTAGTTTTAGCAACGTCGTCAGATTTGAGCCCCGTGAGCTCACGTACTTGTTAGGGTTACGCTGAAATGGTCTCTCAAGACCGTCAGCTTAGGCAGGAAAAAAAATAAAAAAATTAATAGCAAGCTTTTGATGAAAATCTTATCGAAATAGAGCTAGTGTAGGAAGTGGAAATGATATGAAGCAGTTTTAAACAAAGCGAAGTGTACTTGATTGAAGTGAAGTGTGGTAGTTTATGGCGCTGTTTTCAAAATCTTTCCACTTGCAACTGTGGCGCCGCCTTAATTAGCCTCCTTCTCAATGGACACTTTTTAATACACTGATATGTGCTGCTTATTTTTACCTTCCATAGTTCTGTCTGTTTATATCTGTTTATATAGAAAGTAGAGGTAAGAATCACACTCTCTGTGTCTATCAGCAATAACTTGCTGTTTATAGGTGAACACTTTTTCAACTTGTCTCCTATACAAGATGGTGCTTCTTACCTCTATATACAGAACATATAGGCAAAGCAACATACATAAATAAGACTAAGTTAGCCAACATAAAAAAAAAACAACACAGAACGCATAGAGCTATCAAAATGACAGATTTACGTGTTGCCATCATAATTAAAATAAAATAAAAAACAACTACAAAACGATTGGAATATTAAGGAAAGAAAAAGATGATATTAAACAGTGAGATACGATAATTCAGTCTTTACGCGTTATTAAGAAGTGCGTCGTAAAGTTTGTATGTTTACAACGTTTCTATTTTAGTACGGATCGAACTACAGAGGAGTGGACTTGTAGCGTTCTCAAAGAAAATTATGTGACTGAGACAGGCGGCGATCGCAACGCCAAACTCTCAAAACATGTGCGAATTCTAGGCGTTGGACGGCAAATGAGGGTATTTAAAAAAAAACGAAATATATCTAAAGTTAGATTTGACTTTTCGTTTTCAAAAAACGTTACGTCAACAACTTAAATGCCGGCAGCCAACTTGAGACATGAGTTCTAAGGTCTCCGTTTCTTCCGTACAACTACTGCCCCGTCCTTTAAAACGAAAAGCATTACTGCTTGACGGACGAAATTGGCAGGATGCTGGTAATTACCTGAACAGAAATGATTACTAGGTACATTATATTTTATTCAACAGATTCACTTAAGTCTACCGTGTCGTACTAGATATTAGGTATGTTAATAATTATAAGGTATTGTGTATTATCAATACGTCCAAAGAGGTACTAGATATATAAATAAATAACCGGGAACAAGGCACGCACGGTCATCCAGCCCCAAATTAGGATTCCCTGTGTTATGAGTACCAGAGACTGTCATACATCCATATATTTATATATTAATACGTGAAGCAAAAACTTTGTATCCCTTTTTACGAAAATTGCGCGGCCGGAGGAGTATGAAATTTTCCACACTTATAGAGACTATAGAGAAGAAGTGCACAATGCTAATATTTTTTTTAAATAATGCATAAAAGATACATTAATTCAATAAAGAAAACATTACACACACTACATACCATGTATTTGACTCACACACGCATGCATACTATTTATTGTCAAACTTTTGTTCTTGACGTCCTCGGTCACATTGAGAATAGATTAAATATTGTTTCTCTTTGTTAATATTTTTTATAGTGTAGTCATGGCGAAATTTGTGATTATAGAAGTATAAAATACAATCATAATAGTGTACAAACTTACAATGCCAATTAATTATAGTCGAATTTCGACTACTGCGGGACCTCTAGTACATTTTAATATATAGACAGTACATACCCAAACAAAGAGCGAACAAACCTGTTCATCGCATCGAATGTCGAATCGAATCGAACATCGAATGTTTGCCCGATGCGGGAATCGAACCCACGACTCTCGGCGCAACAGTCAGGAGCGCTAACTACTGCACCATCAAGTTAGTCAGTCAAAAAGTCTTTATACAACAAATAATGTAATTACAGTAAAATATCCAAAATCAAACCACGACTGTGGCCTTAATTACTTGTAATCTCTTCAAAGTTGTAATTTCTATTTCATAGGTTAACGCGGCGTTTGAGGAGCTCAGGGTCAGAGCGCGCGCTGGAAGCGGCCGCCTCCCGAAGCTGGAGATCCTCAGAGCAGCGATACAGCACATAGAACGGTTACAGGCAGCGTTAAGGGCCGCCGCAGTGGTGAGACATGAAAATCTCTTATCGACACGCTATCGGGTTTTTAACAGGATCCCAGAAAAGTAGGAAATTATGAATCCGACTGTATTCTTTGTTAACTCAGAACTTTTTCCGGGTGAACCGATTTTTTATTTGAAGGATGGCGTTTCGTGTGTTCCAGTTTAAATCTTATCAAGATTCTACCAGTTTCAGAGTCATCATTAATGATGCATGTTTAATTGACTTGGACTACATTGACGATATGCGCATTTCGTCTTGTCAAAGTTAATTTTTGTCATTTAGAAGACGACATAACCCAGTGCTGTTGCTGTGGTCTGATGATGGAGAAAAACCATTCACTCTAGGAAATCTGTATTGAAACATTAAGAATTCTATGTGGTTACCAAATGATTTTACGAATTGTTTTTAAGCCTTTGCCGCTATCTTCAATCAACATTACATACACCATCTCATTTCTGATCCCCCGGATCCACTCTTGATACTTTAGGGCTCTCCATGG